>JAPQWV010000264.1:0-600000 GCA_027422505.1 Craterostigma plantagineum
GGTACGCCATAATTGAATGGTGTGGCCGAACGGAGAAACCGAACGCTTTTAGATATGGTTCGGTCGATGATGAGTTATACAGATCTCCCCATATCGTTGTGGGGATATGCCTTAGAAACAGCGGCCTATATCCTTAACAGGATACCTACCCGCTCTGCCGACAAGATTCCTTACGAGGTTTCGCATAATCGTAAGGCGAGTTTGAATCACATCAGGGTCTGGGGTTGCCCCGCCTTTCCTGAATGGATTCCTTCAGGAGGAAATCTATATGGAGCAGCCCAGGGGTTTTACGTCAGAAGCATATGCTCGAAAAGTATGCAAACTGAATCGGTCCGTTTTTGGGCTGAAACAGGCTTCAAGGAGTTGAATCTTCGGTTCGATGAAGCAGTTAAGAACTACGGATTCATAAAGAATGAAGATGAGCCCGTGTTTACAGAAAGGCCAGTGGGAGTAAGGTGTCGTTTCTAGTATTGTACGTAGATGATATCTTTTTGATAGGAAACGACATTGGGATGCTCTCAGAGATTAAAGCGTGGCTTTCAAACGAATTCTCTATGAATGACCTCGGAGAAGCGACCTATATTCTAGGCATTCACCTATTTAGAGATAGGGCGAAAAGGTCAATAGGCTTGTCCCAGACCCTTTACTTAGATAAAGTCCTTAAAAGGTTTAAAATGGACGAGTCTAAGAAAGGGTTCCTACCTATAAGGCATGGGATTCATCTCTCAAAGGCTAGGTCTCCTCAGAATGAGGTACAAAGACAAGAGATGAGTGGAGTCCCCTATGCTTCAGCTGTGGGTAGCCTGATGTACGCGATGCTTTGCACACGACCAGACATAGCGTACGCCATGGCGTATTGAGTAGGTTTCAGGCTAATTCTGTTAAGGAACATTGGGCGGAAGTAAAGAAAGTTCTGAAATACCTTAGACGGACTAATGACTTGATACTGATTTATGGCCCAGGAGAATTGGAAGTAGATGGATATACAGATTCGGACTTCCAATCAGATGTGGATGACCGAAAGTCTACTTCGGGTTTTGTCTTTACGCTCAATGGTGGGGTAGTGTCTTGGAAAAGTTCCAAGCAAAGCACGATTGCAGATTCCACCACTGAGGCAGAGTAGATCGCAGCTTCCGAAGCTGCCAAGGAGGGTGTTTGGATACGCAAGTTTCTGGAGGAACTACAGGTGGTACCTAGCATCGTGGATCGCCCATGCCATTGTGGTGCGACAAAAGCGGGGCTATTGCACAAGCTAAGGAACCACGTGCTCGTAAATCCAAACACATAGAGAAAATACCACGTGCTGCATGGGTTTGTTGAAAATGGCTCAATAGCCATGCAGAAAATATCCTCTGTAGAGAATGCAGCGGACCCGTTCACGAAGCCACTACCACAGGCAGTGCTCGATCGCACCTCGATAGAATGGGGTTATGATATGATAACATGTGGCATTAGTGCAAGTGGGAGATTGTTGAGGTATATGCCCTAGATGCCGTACGAGGACCGGAGTATAAGAGCAATTTGCTAATGTGTAGTGTTTAGTGATGTAATTTGATTACTTCTATTAATGGAATTAGTTTATTTATCATTAATTAATTATTGGATGAATAAATTAAAAGGCAAATTTATTAATTAGTCTAAAGATTTCACCTTGCAGTCTGGGTGGATAAGACAAATTAATAAAACCCAAATATTGGCAGTTCAGTTACTGATTCTTTGGGGACAGAGAGGGGCACCAGTAAGCTGAGATATTGCAATATTAAAATTGTCCACAAGTCTAAGTCTCCAGTAGGGTGACTGGAATGACACGTACGACTTGTTTGTCGATGGGTCCATATGGTTATGCTAACCGTTCACTTGGGAAGTGGAAGCCCATGACAATGATACAAGATGAATCAGGGGATTATCTGTATTTGGACACTGACTCGTAATTGAACGATCACACGCTTGGATTGTCCTTGATCGAACGATTGATTGTAGTAGTATGCGTGAACCTTAGACCGAAAGGGTTAACTTGGGGTTGATCTTGAGGTCTTGACTTGTCACTAGTTTGCTAGGCCCGTCTTGCCGGTGGCATGGGTCAGCGGCGAAATGCGGTCTTGAATTTTCGATGTGATTGCCGATTGAGCCGCGGAGCGGGATTTACGGTCTCGATTAAATTAGAGGTTGACGTCATATGACAAGTTTAATGTGCGGGAATTTATCCAAGTCTCTGGCCAGAGCATATAACTGACTCATGATAGTCGAGGAGAGCAGTTTCAGAACTTTCACCGACATGAACAACATACAGTCGAGTTCTGTAAGTTTGAGTATGCGTGATTTTCACTCGACCGGGACAAACGTAAAGGGTTTATACGTATGACGAAATTACAGTCGGTTCGTGGATTATGATTAGATCAAATTCGTACTCAACTTGGGATCTGTTCGGTACCACGGGGCTGGCTAGGTGAATACCGAACTCGTAGATTCCTCCTGGGCCGGTTGAGACGAACCAAGAGAGTTGGGCTTAAAATTGGCAACCGATACAACATCGTCATCAAAGAGAGAGACAAGGCTAGGTCCAAGATTGTGACATTAGGGTTTGGGCTTGGCCAAAGCCTTGATCGGCCTAAAATACTAAGTTTGACTAGTGAGGGGTAAAATGGTCTTTTCACCTCACGATATATTTTTGAAATAAAATATTTGATATTGAATATTTTGTATATGATTTAAATTAGATTTAGATATTTATTATTTTCTTAGAGAAATAATATTGTTTAATTTGGAATTAAATAATGTATATCAGAGATATGTATAAGTTTCGAATTTTTATTAGATAAAATTTCGAAAATTATTAAATATATTTATATTGTTTATTATATATTTAAAATATACTAAATATGGTATTTTAATTAATTAAGGTATTGGATATTTAATTAATTAAATATAAAGTTTGAATTTTGAATTCATTACTTGGTAAAACGAAGACTTGGTAAAAGGGGAGGTTTGAGGATTTTTCTCCACTCACCCTAACCTATTTTTGGATAATCCTAAGAGGTATAAAGTAGGATTTCGAGATCCTAAAGGGGGTGGAAACTAAATTTGCGAAATACAAGCAAAAGAGAGTAAAACCTAAGAGTTTTCTCCTCTCACCACTTTCTTTCTCGCACTCTCTATCTCTCGGGGGCAGCAAGCAGTTCGTTCTTGGCCTAGCCGCACATGCAAGAACAGCTGCGACGTTAGTAAGGTACCAGCGTGACGATCTTGCGCAAAGAAGGCGTCCCGTTCGTGTGCTTTTAGCGTTACAGGGGCACTACGCCTCGGGATTCGAAGGATTCGAAGCTAGCCATCGTTAAGAGATTTCAACAAGGTATCATGGCTTATCTCTTATCTCTTTATGTCAATACGTTCTCGTTTTTGTAGTCGAGCAGTCTTGGATAGGCGGGAAAACCTGTAAGATTTTAAAATTCCGCCGTTCTAAGAACGTGGGTTCAGGGACCCTCGAGGATTCCCAACACTATAGTAGTCTGAACCTTAGACCGAAAGGGGCTTTGACGGAGTTGTCTTTGAAGTCTCGACTGTCACTGGTTCCCCTCGACCCGATTTGTTGTTGCATGGGTCAGCGCCAGATGCGATCTTGATGACGATTTGTCATTGCCGGGCTTAGACCACCGAGTACGGATTCACAGTCTCGCAAGTAATTGAGATAAGTGTCCTATGAGGACGGTGGCAGGAAATAATAAAATCCTTGGCCAAGGTATTGAACTGACTCAAGTGACACATGGAGGGTAGTTTGGTAATTTGCCTCGTCTCCATTTTATCATAGAATCGAGTTTAGCGAGTTTGACATGGACCATGGCTCTCACTTGATTGGAACACAACTGTAAGGTTTGTACGTAGCACTGTTATCTATAGTGAGGTTCTGGGATAAAGACTGGGTTGAAATTCACACTCGAATCGGGTTACGGTCCGGTACTGCGGGATTGGCTAGGTAACTATCGGACTCTGGCTTCCTCCCTTGCCGATTGAGTCGAACCTAGAGAGTCGGGCTTAAAAAGGATCATCAGCGTGTACTGACAAGGAGAGAAAGTGTTTTGAGCCTTAACGGGCCTTGGGCCGTTGGGCCATGCCATAATGGGCCTCGGGCCATTTATTGGATCGAAGTTGGACTTCTTATAAAACTAACTTTAAGACTTGGGCTTGGCCAAGTGCTTAATGGGCTTGAGGATAAAATTGGATTTCACCTTAAGCTAATTTTGAAATATGCCTTTGAGGGTATTTTCGGAATTTGCATATTTGATATAAATAAATATGGAATAAAATATTTGTAACATTATTTATTTAAATTTCATAAATAATTTAGGATTAAATTTCGAATTTTATACCATATTTAAATATACTTAGTTTGACTTGATATTTAAGTTAGTTTTCTAATAATAGTAAGTTTCCTTAAGTTTGGATTTGGAATTAAAAAGAGAGTAAGATTTGGCAATCTCTTACACTTTAAGGACAAAGATATCGAAATCCAAGCCTTTAAATAGGCTAAGAATTTCGTGCTCCAAGGTAGAGAAAAAAGATGTGATTTTCGAAATCAACCAAAGGCACAAAACACACACCGAATGCACACACGTTTCTCCCACGCGACGGCTCAGTTCTCTCTAGCCATCTTCAGAGAACTGATTCTGTGGTACACTGCGAGGTCGGCGTGATGATCTAGTGCCATCCACCACCATCGACGAAGTCTTGAAGAAAAGGACGAGGAGCTGCCACTCGCGTCAACTGGTAATTCTCGACGGGTTTGACCCGCCCTATTGCATGTCTATGTGTTACTATTCTGATCCGAGCTACGAGGGCAGTGGAGGAACCCGAAAAATTTTGTTCCGCACCATTCCCAGGGACGTGCATCTCCGGAAGACATCGGGTAACCCAACAGATATAAGCGAGATTCAAAAGGAGCAGAAGGGCAAATTTATCTACGACTCGGTTGCCCTAGTCTCAGAGAAGAGAAGCTCAAAACCACGAAAAGAGAAGATCATTAAGCCTCCTACCCCCTTAAAGTCTGAAGACGAATCAGATTCAGACATGGAGCCTAACATTAAAGTGTTGGGAAAGCACTTGGCGTTAATCAGGAAAATGATGAGCAAACAATACTTCAAAAAGAAGTCATCATCATCAGTCAATCGTCCTCGGACCTCAAGCTCAAAGAACAAAGATCGTGCACCTGAGACCTCCGAAGTCAAGAATAAAAGAAGTGACCAAGTGTTTTAACTGCGGGAAATCAGGTCATTATGCCAGAGAATGCACTCTCCCAAAGAACAGAGATGCCAACTACTACTCCAAGAAGCTTCAACTCACAAAGCAAAGGAATCTGGAGTAGCTTTAATGGAAGAACAAGACCACATGGGTCGAGGACACGTCTAGCTCAGAGAAAGAGAATTTAGCCCTAATGGCCGCCTGGACGAGCATTCTGACGCTGAAACCTCAGACCCGACGGACGAAGACGAAGCATCCAAATCTCCTTAGGAGGTAGTTTCTCCTTCCACATTATTGACCATGTTAGAATCGTATCAATTAGCATACACTAACATGAAATGTGAGCAGGAAACCGTAAAGAAAGTAGGGAAGAAACTAGCTAAGTCTCAAGAGAAAATTACTAGTCTCGAATCAGAACATAGGAGCTCTTGTTCAGAAATGGAAGAACTTACTAAGAGCTTATATTCTAGTGAGACTACAAAGCCTCAGATAGAGCAGCATGACCTAAAAGTTAAAGAATTAGAAGGCACGCTAGAAAATAACTATAATTGCCTGGTTAGAAATATCAATGAGAAAGCTAACCTCAATTGTAGGTTAACAAAAGCAACTACTAAGATCACCAACCTAGAAGCCGAATTAGATAAATCTAATACTAAGGGTTGTGCACTTATGAAAGATCTAGATGTCTGTAAAGCCGCCAAATTAACGGCGGAAAATAACTTTGCTCTATTAGGAGAAGAGCGTATGAAGTTATACGCTAAAATTAAAAAATTAGATGATCTTACAGTAAAGAAAGGACAAACTGAACAGACCATATTTTTAAATCAGCCCAATGACTTAGAATTTTATGATTATAAGTATGGCTAGGTTTTGAGAATCCATGTCACTTGAAGAAAGTTGACTGTAAACAACTCTACAATGTCAAATACATGGGTGTCAGACTAACCTCTCTCATGGCTTTTACTGGGGAAAAAGAAACTTATGAATTAGAAGAAGCAAAGAGAAAAGCCAAAACCAAGGCTGAAATCCCCTTCTACTATGACGAACTGAATCAAAGTAACGACAATGGGAATCTTCCCAAGGGTTGCACTTGAATCAGTTCAAGTTCTTGAAGATCATTCTAATAGTAAGGAAGCTCACATTCTGAAAACTCTCTCTATATTGTTAGGAAATTGAAGGGTTAAGAGTTTCTTTAGAAAAGGAAAGAGAGAATTTTGAAGGTGAAAAGAAAAAATTCTTAAAAGAGATGGAAAATCTCAAAGCTTCCTCCATCTCGCAAGCCATTTCTCACGCATCTCCCTCAACCGAAAATATCATTCTGAAAAGCGTGAAGAAAGAAAAAACACCTTCAAAAGATCAGAAAATTATAAATAATACTTTAAAATATCCTAAATCTAATCCTGTTTCACTTACGTCTACAGGGAGCGTAGGGTCAGCATTAGAGTCGAAAGCAGGAGTGTCTAGATTAAAAATAGAGAAGAAGCCCGTAGATTTGAATGCATCTAAGAAAATATCTCCTTCTGTACAAATAAAAGACACTCGTAGAAATAAAAGAGCTGTTTCTTCTGTTCAAATAATTGCTTCTACATATTATCTTCAGCCGACCACTTTTAGAAGCACTAATTTCAAAACAGACTCTACTTCAGCAACAAAAATTAATCATCTAAGAGAAATGTCTCTAGTAAGATCCGTAGGAAACAAAATCCAGCCATAAAGAGAGCATATGGCGCTATTCATGCTTGTTCTCCCTAAGGTATTCCGTTAAGATCGAATCCCCCAAGCACTTAGGAGACTATCCAATGAAAATATATTTTCCACGCTCAAGCCTACTAAAGCATTTTCCGCGCTGAAATTAATCTTCCCTGTATGGTTCAACCTAAATGATTACTAAATCCCCGGCAAAAAAGACGAAAGCCATAAAGGCCAAGCCGTCTACGAAGGGCAAACCCAACCCAACTTCTTCACGATTGACTTGGGTTGTTAAAGCTCCTACTAACATTATTTTATGAACCATATCTGAACCTAAGAAGAAATTTGCTAATCTGAGAGGACCCATTGATAAGTGAGTACATAAAGCTCTTTAATTTGTTTTTTGCAAATCCATCATGTGTGGTACCTTGACTCTGGTTGCTCCACACCATGACGGGAATACAAGAGCTGCTGAGCAACTACAAAGAACGACAGATAGGAAAAGTCAGATTCGGGAACAACAACTCAGCCCCCATTCTAGCATTTGGAGATATCATTCTAGAAAATCTGACAATCAATGATGTCTCTTACGTCGAAGGTCTCCGCCATAACTTGTTCAACATAGGCCAATTCTGTGACAAAGGATTCCAGGTGGTCTTTCATGCTGACCGATGAAGAATATTGGACAGTCAGAACAAAGAACTCCTCCGAGGACTTCGGAAATCCAATTTTTACACTATTAATCTGACGTCTGTGCGGACCACGACTGCTGTTTGCCTCATCTCCCATACTACAATTCAGAGAACAGCTTATCGCATCAACGTGTGTCTCATCTAAACATCAAAGCTCTTCACGACTATCAACAAAAAAGTTGGTTCACGGTCTACCAACCATTATTCTACAAAAAGAGCATCAATGATCGGCATGTCAACTAGGAAAAATGAAGCAAGCGTCTCATCACGTCAAACTAGTTGCCTCTACTTCACGACCTTTGGATTGCTACATATGGACCTCTATGGACCTATGCAGATACAGAGTATTAGTGGGCGCAAGTACGTGCTAGTTATCGTTGATGATTACTCTCGCTACACATGGACGGTGGTTCACATGCTCGCCGATAAAACTTCGTACGAAATAATAAACAAGCGAGTACTCAATATTTCCTTCTTCATTCTTCGGGTGCAAGTGCTTTGTGGCGAACGACAGAGAGCAACGTGCTAAGTTCGACCCTAAACCATTCGAAGCCACATTCGTCGGGTATTCATCAACTTCAAAGGGCATACCGAGTATACATCAAGTCCAACCGTTCAATCAAAGAAAGCTACAATGTCACTTTCCACAAAGTGGCAGAAATGGTTCATGCACACGTCAGTTCAGGATCCGTACCTAACTAGTTGGCTTCTGAATATAATAGTTCGGAACCCGTATTCACTGGTGTGTTGGCACAAAACCAACAAAGATGGCAACAATTCAGGATTCAACGTCAGAAGAAGCTCTGCGACTTGTGTCGGAGGACTTGGACTCTATCTTTGTGCCCATATATCTGCCAGGCACTATTATCGATACACCTTTAGTGGATCCCCCACTCGACGAGGTTGATGTACCAAGCTCTTCAAATGACCACACCTCACCCGACTCAGAATTACCACAGATCACTGAATAGTCTACCATAGTCAATGAGGAAGTCTCATCATAACCGCTCAATCCAAGTGAAAATCAGACTTACCTCAACCTAATGAACAACCTGAAATTTTTGGAAATCTCAGTCCACAAATGGCTGATGCATCTACTTCAGCCATGCCACATGAGCGAAAGTGGACTCGGGCACATTCGATTGATCAGATTATTGGTGATCTTTCGAGTGGAGTAAGGACAAGACATCAGCACAGTCTCTTCAGCTGCTTCTTAAGCCAAAATGAGCCAACCAAGGTACCAGATGCACTAAAAGACCCGGATTGGGTGATAGCTATGCAAGATGAGATCAACCAATTCGAGCGTCTTCAAGTGTGGACATTAGTACCGCGTCTGCATGGGAAACCATTATCGGGACGAAATAGGTGTTTAAGAACAAAAAGATTGAAGATGGGGAAGTAATCCGTAACAAAGTAAGGCTGGTTGTGAAGGGATACAATCAACAAGAAGGCATTGACTACGACGAGACCTATGCTCCTGTTGCCCGAATCGAAGCCATCCGCCTTTTCTTCACTTATGCGGCTCACAAAGACTTCAAAGTCTATCAAATGGATGTTAAGACCGCCTTCCTCAACGGCGTGTTAGGAGAAAATCTATGTCGCTCAGCTAAAAGGATTTGTTGATCAAGAACATCCCGATGATTTCTATCGATTGGACAAAGCTCTCTACGGACTAAAACAAGCCCCACGTGCTTGGTATGATGTCCTGAGCGATTTTCTCGTGAAATCTGGGTTCATCCGAGGGACGATCGATACGACCCTCTTTATAAAATGGAAAGACAAAGTCTTGATGATTGTCCAAGTTTATGTAGACGACATCATCTTCGGATCAAATAATCCACGGCTATTCAAGAGGTTTGGAGATTTGACAAAGAGCAAATTTTAAATGAGTCACATGGAAGAGATGCAACTCTTCTTGGGACTCTAAGTCAGACAGCTCGCAATGGCATCTTCATAAGTCAAACTAAATACATCAAGGATATTCTGAAGAAGTTCCATCAAGATCAGAGCGAGCAGTCTGACATCACACTCTATCGCAGCATCATTGGATCTCTTCTCATCCATTTTGAGCTTTCTCCAAATTCCATTTCTTTATTTGAAAACCCTTTGAGCCCTTAACCGACAATATAAAATTTTCGCGGGATGTTCAATCAAGAAAAATGAAGGGAGAAAAATGGGACGAAAAAAAAAGATGACAAAAGAAGGTGGAAAACGCACACGAGGAATGCTCAACGCACAAAGAAAAACAGACCAAAAGAACCTGCCTCTCGATTATCTCAATCTCAAAATCTGTAAGAAGGGGGCATGGATCTTGCTGTAAACTTCTCCATCGATAATATCGTACACTCGTCAGAACGGCTGGAAAGAGGAGCACCAAGTGAACTTCTCCAACGATAATCCGATCTTATATCGAGACAACGACAAGAGGAGCACGGCCTTGCGTACGATTCCAAAACTGTGAACTTCTTCAAATCGATAATCTCTGAAACCTCTCTAGGGATTAGGAGAAAAGGAGCACGGTATCGGCCCGAGAACCAACAAGAAGAACTTCACCTTAGATAATCTCTCAGCCTCGTAGAGAAGCGGAGCTTCAGCTTGAGCAAAGTGCAGAAAATTTACAAAAGATAAAAGGATGTCGGAGAAAAGGAGAACGACGAAGGAACGGAAGATGATATAAAGCTCACGTTTTCCAAAATGACGATCTCTCGCTCGGTGAAATGATTAAAAGCGTCTCGATCACAGGTAAATTGACTTAATATGACTTCTGTTGACTTGAGTGATATAAATATAAAACTCACTAGTCAAAAATAAATGAGCGCTACAGCGAACCTATTGAGAAACATAAGAAATCTTCTCACTCTAAGCAAATTCTTTATCGAGCTCAATAGTAAGTTTTCGATCGTGAGGTAAAGTTGAAAAATTCTAATCGTAAACTTATGAATTCGAGTCTACGATCATAGAGTTGATAAATGACGACCTAACAGGTCCAAAGAACAAGGGGACATAAAAGGTCCGAAAAAAATAATCGTACATTGTCCGAAACAGAAAACAATTTACAGTCTAGAAATCTGGAACCAACTGCGGAATCGGGAACATCGAAAGTGGTGGACAGCTCTTCTTGCTCCAACTCGGAAAGCTGCTCCATGAGAATTTCAGGCGAGACATCCAGTGAAGTAGGAGAGTAGTTAGGCACTTCAGCAAGCCAGAATTTGGAGTTTTGAGGCGCCTCTGGACTCCTTTAAAGGCTGCAGCAACACTCATAGCCTTCATAGCCTCTTCCAGGGTAGAGGTTGGCTCTCTCCAGCAGCAAAACCTCCTAAGAAGTAATGCTACATGTAAGGCAGGAAGTCAGCTAGAGAGAGGGTGTCCCTCAGATAGCCCTCAAGCCAACGCTGACTCAGCTGGCTAGAAATTCCCGATTGAGGAGAGGCTATGAGATGTTTCTGGCAGAGCTATAGTCCCTCAGCCTGCTCGCAGAACGCCCATTCTCGACTTATGCCGCAAAGGCTCGTTCCAGATCAGCCTTCTTGACCTTCTCCCACTCCGCGAATAAGTCCCTAGCTTTGCGATCGATCAAGACCTGTTGCTCCTCCACGAGCTGGTTCAGATTAGCGGCCAGTTCACTCTCCTTAGCACCAAGAGCTGGTCCACTTTGCTCCTCCAGCTGGCACAATTTTTGCATGGCCAGTCTTTAATACGAGCCTCCCGCTCGTTCTTCTCTTGCTTGAGCTCCCCTTCTAGTCTTGCAATCTCAGCATCTTTTTGTTTCAGCATTTCAGACAGGTCGCCAGCAACCGGTGCAGAACTCCCAGCTCCCTCACCTTAAAGGGAAGGCGCAGAAAGGAGAGTAGGCTGCAAAAATGATAGCTAGTACAACCAAAATAGGAATCATCAAAAGACAAAAGGTGACAAATATAAAGTAATCAAGTATAAGAGTCACCTCTGCCCAATAATAGTCAGCAAGCACAGCAATCGACGCGTCATACTTGGCGAGGAGCATTCATTGTTGTTCGACTGGCACAATTGCGCGCATAAAGTTCACCCTCTTCTTTGGATTGATCATGTGGAAGTTGTTGGGCATGGTCAACACCATTTCCTGTCGTCGCGACAGTCAATTCCCCCATCAATCTCCCTTATGTAGGAAGGGAGTAAACTCAGAGGGCACGGGCCGGGGAGGAGCTGTTCCAAAACGTGGCTTCTTACCCTTCGCGACAGAAGACTTCTGCTTCTTTTTGGTCGGTGCAGATGGGTTTTGATGGGGAAGGTGAGTAACCTTCTCCGCAACTTTATCCTCAGAATCTAGTATCACCACGTCAGGATCCTGTACAACTTCCTTTGGGGAATGGGGGTGAGGAGGTGAAGGCCTTGTTGGATAAGAGTTAGTGATATGATGCCAAACAAGCAGTAAAACACGAAAGGATGCAACGTTTCATCCAAAAGATAGTATTAGTTGAAACACGAAAGGATTCAACATTTCATCCAAAAGATGATATCCGTTGCTAACCAAGAGGTATGTTTATGAAACTCTTGGGAATGATTCCTAACCCCTAGAAGAGGCTTTTCGTGGCCTATAAATAGCTTAAACGTTGGCTATTTTCATAATCTAAGTTTATCAAAGTTATTATAATATTGGTAATTCTCTTGAGTTCTTGTGGGGTTGTTTTTGCTTACAAAACTCTCATATTTTTGTTGATTATCTTGGAGGATCGTCATTAAACCAGCAAGTAATATAGTGGCGGCAAAATTCCTTAGGAAATCAGTTTTGCGATCAACAAACACATTTTCGATAATCTTTTGTGTGGCTTTCGTTCTTCGACGTTGCTGCCGACAACCTCCATCAATCTTAAGGAATTTTTTCGCACTACTGAAGAATGGATGCTCTCAACAAGATGCTTAATTTGACGTTAGACTTGATCGATTCGACGGAACAATCTTTACCCGTTGGAAAGACAAGTTGAAATTCATACTATCAGAACTAGGTGTGTCATACCTACTAGAGCCCGATCTATCAGAAATACCACCAACGACAGATGACCACACAACCGAAGTTCGTGAACAACGCAAGAAAAGGCAGGATGATCAGATTCGTTATCGTGGTTACATGCTGAATACATTATCAGACAGCCCCTAAGATCTATTTCGTTCCATCGAGAGACCACAAGCAATTCGGACGGCGTTAGAGGCAAAATACACCGTTGAACAGCAAGGTACTGAGTGTTTTTTAAGTATGAAGCTTTTTGAGTTTAAGATGTTGACAACAAACCCATCATGGACAAAGTGGATGAGTTGATAGTCCTCATATCTCGACTACGGGGTCTTGAGGTCGAAGTTTCAGACCATTTACAAGTGGCCGTAGTCATTGCGAAGTTACTGCCCACTTGGAACAGTTATCGTAAGAAACTGTTGCACTCTATGGAGGCTTTGACCATTCAATAGCTAGTTAAACATCTTCGTATCGAAGAGGAAACTCGCACCCGTGAGAAGCGCTTTGCGATAGAAAATGGTTCAGAGGTGAATTACGTGGAATCGATAAAACCTAACTGGGGAAAGAAAAGAAAGTTCATAGAAACTTCTCAGTATGATTCAACCACAAGCAGAAAAACAAAATATGTTTCTTCTGCGGTAGAAAAGGGCATTTCAAGAAAGATTTCCGGTTCTACAAAAAGATTCGGAGGGAGGGCAACAATCCCGGTCGACCGAACTAGAAAACAGCCATAAAGATCGAAATGCCGAGTAGTTCCAACTAGATTGTTGCTATGGTCGCTGACCTCAAGATAAGCATGATCTCATAATGCAACATGACCACGTCCGATAAATCCTCGCACTGGTGGTACGACTCAGGAGCGACCGTGCACATGTGCAACGACAAGGCTCTTTTCAAGACCTATGATGTTGCAACGGATGACCAGAAGGTGTTGATGGGCAACCACGATACCACAAAAGTCGAGGGAAAAGGGGTCGTGGAGTTACAGTTTACACCCAAGAAAAAGCTCGTGTTGATGAACGTATTCCATGTCCTGGAGGTGCGGAAGAATCTGATCTCAGCAAGCCTACTATGCAAGAAGGGCGTGAAGGCTGCTTTAGAGGCAGAAAAATTAATCTTGTCAAAAAATGGTGTATTCATTGGAAAAGATTATTCTTGTGATGGTATGTTTAAGTTAAGCATCAATAAAGAAAAGTTTATTTATGTCGTGCCTTCATTTAATTTATGGCATTCAAGACTTTTGCATGTTAATTACAAAACAATAAAATTCATGTCTAAACACGAATTGATTCCGAGTGTTGAAAAACACGACAATAAGTGTGAACTCTGCATTCAAGCCAAAATCACAAAGAAGCCATTTCAGAAAACCTATAGGCGAACGGAACCGGTTGAATTAGTTCACTCGGATATTTGTGAACGGAATGGAAATTTAACTAGGGGAGGTAATAGATATTATATTACCTTCATAGATGACCATTCGAGATACACTTACGTGTATTTATTGAAAACAAAAGACCAAGCCTTTGAAATGTTTAAAGATCATAAGGCAGTGGTTGAAAATCAGTTGGAAAGGAAAATCAAAACCTTCTGTAGTGATCGGGGAGGTGAGTACTTTCCATTTGAATTTTCTGCGTTCTGTGAAGAATATGGTGTGGTGCATCAAACAAGCGCACCATATACCCCACAACAGAACGCCTTAGCAGAAAGGAAAAATTGTACTTTAGTCGATATGGTAAACGCTATGCTTATGCAAGGTAAGTTGCCTACGAATTATGGGATGAAGCTTTGCTCACCGCCTATCATGTTCACAATAGAATACCCTCGAAGAAATGTCAAACTTCTCCATACGAGTTATGGAAAGGAGAAAACCTAATTTAGGTTATTTGAGGGTCTTGGGCTGTTTAGCCTATTATAGAGCTCCAGACCCAAAAAGAACAAAATTGGGACAAATGGCTCTTAAAAGTATCTTCGTGTGCATACGCTGAAAAGTCAAAAGCATACCGGTTGTGTTATTTAGAATCAAATGTTATCGTTGAATTAAGGGACGTTGAGTTCTTGGAAACTAGTTTTCTGAAAGATCCTGAAAATCCACAACTAGAAGCTATTCCAAACCATGAGAAACAATCAAGTACGGGTACAGAAGGAACAGCTGCAGGAACTCATAATGAACCTGGAAGGAGTAAACGTGTCATAATTGAGAAAGATTTAGGTTATGATTTTCTTCACAATCGCTTGTATTTCTCATAGAAGGGAACGGAAAAGACATCTTGAGAAAAATACCTATAATTTTTCACATGGAGGAGGATCCAAAAACGTATAGCGAGGCTGTGACCTCAAGGGACTCCAGTTTTTGTGGGGAAGTTATTAACGATGAAATGGACTCCTTGATACGGAACATGGGTTTTGGTCGACTTACCGGTCAGGTCCAAATCTATCGGGTGCCAATGGGTATTCAAACGGATATATCATGTGAACGGGTCTTTGCAAACATTCAAGGCAAGACTCGTAGCTAAAGGATTTAAACAAAAATAATGGGTCTATTATTTCGGTACCTATGCTCCGGTGCTAGAATGGCATCTATAAGAACATTGTTTGCTCTAGCCTCGAATCACGGTCTATATATATGGAGCAACCCGAAAGTTTCGTACTCCCCGGTAATGAAGGGAAGGTATGTAAACTTGTAAAATCATTATACGGTTCAAAACATACCCCGAAACAGTGGCATGCAAAGTTTGATAGTACGATTTTATCACACGGATTTATCCATAATATGGCGGACAAGTGCATTTACACGAAGTCTACAAAGGACTACACGGTTATTGTATGTCTTTATGTAAATGATTTGCTAATTATTGAGACAGACATGTCAGGACTAAATGACACTAAGTCATATATATCTTCCTCGTTTAAAATGAAAGAGGCAAACACCCCGATCGACTCTGCATTGAAACTAATAGAAAACCAGGAGATCATCAGTCAATTGGACTATGCAAGTGTCTTAGGCGAGTTAATGTACGTTATGCACTATACTAGACCGACATAGCCTTGCGGTATGCAAATTGGCTAGATCCCAGTTCGGAACATTGGAAGGCTGTTGGAAGAGTTCTCGGTTATCTAAAGAAAACGAAGGATTTAGCCTTGAACTATAACAAGTTCACGGGTGAGTTAGAAGGGTTTCCTGATGCTAGTTGGATTGCTAGCGTAAACGATAATAAGTCTACCTCTGGCCGGATATTACATTAGCCGGAGGAGCCATTTCGTGGGCTTCTACAAAGCAGACACGTATTTCGCATCCCACAATGGAATCGAAATTTATTGCTTTAGCCGCAGCATGAGAAGAGGCAGAATGGATGAGAAATCTGTTGTTAGATATTAAGTTTTGGCCTCAACAAATGCCTGTTGTATCATTAAATTGTGATAGTCAAGCAACGATGTCTAGGGCTTTTAATAAGATTACAATGGAAAATCTAGACCTATCACGTTACGATATGAATTTGTCTGGCAGCTGATAAACGAGGGAATAATTACCGTTGTTTAAGTCAGATTAGAAAAGAATATGGCGGACCCATTAACAAAAGGACTCTCGAGAGATTTAATAGCTAGCACTACGTGTGCGATGGGTCTAAAACATATGTGATTTAACAGTGGTAACCTCACTACTTAGATTGCTACGCAGTTTCAGTGCTTGAAGAGGTAATAACAAGCTGTTAATAACAGATAGCGAGTGTTAGGATAAAACACTTATGATCAAAAGGATGAATACATAGTATTCTTGATGTGTGTTTGGATTAGAACAAAGGAGGCACGTAGTGTCTCATACGAATCTTCATCTATATGAATACTAAAGTGGTGCCGGTTAAAGTACAGTTGGGAAGTACAAGAGTCTATAAAGCATTCGTGAAAATCCAGGACAGCAGCACATGGTCATTAAATGGTGCTGAAGCTAACGGTGAACTCATAACGAAAAGAAGGAAAGTTTTGGCGTGTATTCGATTACCGGCTGAGTCATATTGGAATACTGGTTTAAGTGACATCAACCACTAGGCATTTCGACCTAGCTTTGTAGAAGACACAATGTGAAAGTGCCTAGCTTTAAGGAATAGCCATATCACCAACTAAATGGGGGATTATTTGATAATAGTTAGTGATATGATGACAAACAAGCAGTAAAACATGAAAGGATGCAATGTTTCATCTAAAAGATGGTATCAGTTGAAACACGAAAGGATGCAACATTTCATGCAAAAGATGATATCCGTTGCTAACCAAGAGGTATGTTTATGAAACTCTTGGGAATGATTTCTAACACCTAGAAGAGGGTTTTCGTGGCCTATAAATAACCTAAAAGTTGGCTATTGTCATAATCTAAGTTTATCACAAGTTATTTTAATATTAAGTAATTTCTCTTGAGTTCTTGTGGGGAGCCTTTGTTTTTGCTTACAAAACTCTCAGATTATTGTTGATTATCCTGGATGAATCACCGCTAAACCACCAGGCAATATAGTGGGGGCAAAATTCCCTAAGGAAAGCAGTTCGTTCTTCGACGTTGCTACCGTCAGTCTCCATCAGGCCTAACCGGAGATTTCCCACAAGCCTCCGAACCGGCAGGTTTGGATCCGCCATGACCTTTTGAAGAGTGAGGCTCGACAATAATGGAAGAACCTTCTTGCTTGATGGACAGAGTCTTGAATGCATCTTTCCAGGAGAACGACATACCCGCAGAAAATCCCAAAGTCATGAGGAAAGGTCGACAATTAATTGTGCATTGATTAATTAGCTGTCCTCGTAGATTGGGGTTTTTATTGTAATAGTCCTTAGTTTAGGACTTAGTTTGTTATTTATACCACGTATGTTGGTATAAATAGATGTACAAACATTGTGATTAATAGAGAATTTTAGAAAATTGATCCGAAAGACTTGCAAATCCAATCCTAGAGAGAGAAAATCAAAAATCATTCTCGCACTACAAAGTTTCTCTCTCGCGCACTCTAAAGAAAGATTTTCGATCGTTTTTCAAATCGTATAATTCTAATCGATTACCTAAGGATTCAAGTCTAGGATCGTTGAGTTGATAAATCAGGACCTAACAATTGGTATCAGAGCAGATTCATTCTGTTTTGAATCGAAAATTGTTAGAATTGGATCGAAATTCATTTCTGTTACTGTTCCATCGAAGAACAGTTTGGCGCGAAATTTAATTTCGATCCAATAGCTCAAATTATGTGCTTAATTGGGGGTGAATTGATGTTTCTAAAACTTTGATTGCGATTAGATTCGTAGCTATTTGAACTTCAACTTAGCAAAATCGATCAGGTTTGGTTAACCACTGTTCACGCGAAATTTGTTTAGAACACATACTGATTTTGATCAACTTCGACATGTTTTTCTTCATAATGTGTTTCCCACGAATTCCTTATCTGATTACGAGCAATTACCTGTAATTTCAGAGTCTAATTCATCGTTTTTTCTTGAATCACTGTATTCTGTAATTTTTTTCGATTATCTCAATTTTTCTCGCTAGGTTCTTCCATCAGATTAATTTCTTGATCGAAACCTTGGCGCGAAAATTTTTCTTGATCAGAATACAAAGTCAGACTTAAAGTCATCTTTATCAAGAACGACTTTAGTTGAAAAATTTCTCGAGCATTACCAAGCGAGAAACTTTTTCGACGAAGACCAATTTTGACCTTTGCGCGCGTAAAACTTTCTGTCGAAAACTTTTTTTGGTCATACTTTTTAAGTTTGACTAAGCTAAAATCACTTGCGTCCGAGAAACTTTTTCAGTCAAAGAATTATTTTGACTGAGCAAGAAAATACCAAACATACTGTTTCTTTGCGATCGAAATAAATTCACGATTAAGAGATTTTTCTCGACCGAAAGCTTTCGAACATAATTTTCGCTCGTAAAATTTTTCCTGACAAAAATTTCTCGCACGAGAACATTAGTTAATACATTTTATTTTGACACAATTATTTTCGATCAGACTTTAAAGATTGAATCGAAAATAATTCTCGACTGCATTGGAATCAAGCGCTAGTAACTAATTTGCTACTTGTGAAGCACAAAACATCAGCCCATACTATCAAAAAAACCAACGAAGATCCTTAATCAACTCGAAAAAAACATGGATGTCTATTCACATGGAAATGACAACCGTCCCCCGATCCTAAAAAGAGGCGTATATACAGTATGGAGAAGCCGATTTCTAAATTTTATTGAGCTAAAAGATCAAGCATATGACCTTCTCAGTTCACTTGAGCAAGGCCCGGGTCGGTCCGGGTAAATGTGCCTTGTGACAACTCAGCTAACCCTCCGATCCCTGCCTCTAGACGACTTAAAGAGCCTAGAGAGTACACCGCAGAGGAAAGAGTAAGAGCAAAGACTGATCTTATAGCCAAGAACACCTTAATGCAACGCATCCCAAACGACATCTATCGACAGAGTGCAAAATCCCAACAGCTAAGGGAATGTGGGATGACTGCATAAGATGATGCAACGAACAGAAGTCGGCATCAAGGCCAAAAAGGCAAACATTTTAACAGTCTATGATTCCTTCCGAGCTAAACCTGAGGAAAGCTTACATGATCTTTACCAGAGATATCTCACTCTCCTAAATGAGATGGGGAAGATTCAAATCACGAAGACGAACGTGGAAACCAACATCCGATTTATTTCCTTTCTGCCCTCCGAATGGAAGAAGATATCCGCTCAAATCCGACAAAATAAAGATCTTGAGGAGCTGGATATCCATGCCATGCATGACAATCTCGCACAGCACGAGGAAGATGTTAGCGAGATTCACAAGGAGCAGAAGGGCAAACTAATTGACGACTCAGTTGCCCTAGTCTCAGAGAAGAGAAGCTCAAAAACACAAAAGGAAAAGATCATCAAGCCTCCTACCCCCTCGGAGTCTGAAGATGAAACTGACTCCGACATGGATCCTAATATGAAAATGCTGGGAAAGTAGTTGGCGTTAATTGGAAAGATGATTAGCAAACGATACTTCAAAAAGAAGTCCTCATCATCAGCCAATCGACTTCGGACCTCAAGCTCAAGGAACAAAGAACATACACCTGAGACCTCCGAAGTCAAATTCTCTAAAGAACCGACCAAGTGCTTTAATTGCGGGAAACCTGGTCATTTTGCTAGAGAATGCACTATGCCAAAGAAGAGAGACGGTAACTACTACTCAAAGAAGCTTCAACTGACGAAACAAAAGGAAGCAAGAGTAGCTCTAATGGTAGAACAAGACCACTGGCTCGAGGACACTGGTCGCGTCGTAAACGGCAAAAAATTAATTAATCACCTTATTCACTAAACACGAGTATAGTGACAGTAGGCATCGTCTCCACAGGGAAAATGGTTGATTTATTCTAATTTCAACTCGATCGATAATAATAGTAATAATAATACTTAGAATAATAATAATAATATTTGTAATAATAAGTAATAATAATTATAGTACTACTAATAATAATAATTAGAACAAAATTAATAATAATGATAAGATAATAATAATAATAGTAATAAATAATAATAATAATAATAATAATAATGATAATAATAATAATAATATTAATGGGGGGTTTTTTTGTTGGTTTTGGGCGCAACAGCGAATGAGAAAATATCGAAACTAACAACGATAAAATAACAGTCGCTAAACATTTTAATCAAAGCGCCACTAAAATTGATAAATGCTAATGAAAACAACGAGACAAAATGGGGATAAACTTACGACCATGGGAGTGAAAACTCAGTTTTTTGCTAGTCTTCGACAACATCGCACAACAACTCAAACGCCCGAATAATTTGCTCAAGTAACGACGAGTGATCAGAATTAAATAATAATAGAAAAACAAAATAGTTATTCCTAACGACTCGAGCCTCTTTAATGAAGGAACTAAGCTACATAGAATGAAAGTTCTAACATAAAACATGAAACGCATAATTAGAATGATGTGCAATCTTAAGGAAACTACACCACGTTGGTCAAAAACATAATATTTGTAACAAGAAAACTACGTGCAACGTCGATTAAAGTTCACATCAAATACGAGCAACCTTATTAATCAGCGAAAGCCACACAACATAAGGAACAACCGTAACAATATTATGACAAAAAGACAAACTTTCTTTGAGGGAATAAAACAAACAGTTGGTAAGCAATATCATGAAGATGGTGGAAGAAAACAGACGTAATCTCACTTAAAACTTTCAGGTACAGCTCTCTCCTTTCTCTCAAACTCTCTGCTACACTCTTCATAAAAATAAATATATAAAGATAGAGAACACTGATTCAAAGTAACACCATTGAAGCAAAATAGAAAGTGTGAGTAGTGAGTTGTTCTTCGTGGCTCTCTCTCTGTTACGCTATAAAATGAAAAACAAACTACATAAAGATGAAAGTAGCAGCACTCATCATAATCAAGACCTCTCGTGGTTCCCTCTATTTATAGATGATACCCCTGGTTTGATCTCCTTTCAATGTATAGATATGGAGCCGTCTTTAGCACGCATAATCTTCCAAATCTGTCTTCTAACAGCGAAAGTAAATATTCAGCAGTCCTTCGATGATCTTGTCGATTACATTTTTCTGCCTTGAGCTGTGTGCATCGGTCTTGAGCCGTTCGGTTGATGTGAGATGTTTGCTTGATGTTGTCTGTTGGATGCCTCGCAGTCAATCTCCTTAGCTTGAATTCTCAGCCGTTCAAGTGGTTTTCTTATCCTTCTTGTCCCATGTACTTACCAATATTAAAACCCTATTGTACTATGTTAACCAAATTGGGCCTAGGACATCACGTAAATGGGTTTTCAATATTTGATCAAGTAATCATTCTTCAAGGCCCACTTATGCATGAGAGTGAATAGTTTTGCAACGCCGTGTTAATTTTCTTTGAATTCTTTCCACGTTCGGATCTTCCGGGTTTTGATTTATTTTACTCCGATATCCTGGCAAATATAAAATTAAAAAATATACTTATATCCGAGCAAATTTCGACCGAAAACAAGCGTTAATGAGATGTAGAATATCATACAATCGCAACTTATTAATCATTATCAAATTCCCCCACACCGAAACAATGCTTGTCCTCGAGCATTTACCCGAGATAGAAAGATGCAAACATTCTGTCAGGAGTTCACCAACATACATTAATTTGCCCTAGAGATAGCAAAATTCGTAACATTTAGCACTGGATAATCATATCAATTTTCGACAATCTCAGTAAAGACTGAACGCAACAACAATCAACAACTCTCACATGGATTCACTCAATGCGCTCAAAGTGTTTATGAGATATAGTGTATACCCTCAAATCAACACTATGAAACGATATTACCATAAGCTTGCTAGCATATCACATTGTATTCACATAGCGACTCAGTGTACAAAATCAATAAGGTCTTTTATTGGGTTGTAATGGGGCTTAAGGATTATGTAGGATATTTTGGAAAAGTAGGTCAAAATTATCGGATCAGATGATTATTTAATCGTCAAATTCCACGACTATTCCATGACGCACGACTATATCTAAAATCACAATGATCACACTTACATGCTATTACTCAAAACAACTCAAAGTTTCTTAATACCTACAAAACTGACTAGCGCTTCATAATTTTCTTATTTTTTTATTTTTTTTTTCATTTGATTTTTTTTTCGAATATAGTTTTTTTTCTCTATTTTTTTTTATTTTGTCTTTTTTTTTCTTTTTTTTTTGCGCTTTTCTTTTCGGATGACTTTTCTTCTTTTCGCTATAAGTATAAGACTCTTTATATCACATATATGGACTCATTAGTTTATTAGCAATCTCGAAATCATGGAATCTAAGCAACTAATAACTCATCCAATCCGACAATGGGTTGAAAAGAAAGCCAAAAGGATATATGTGGGTAAATATAGTGGCTTAAATTCAACAAGAAAAGTAAGGCTGAGGCTCAAGTTGGCTCACTAAGTGGAAAATATTGAAGGTAGGATCAATGTGAGGCCAAAGGCTTAATCCTACATGCCTTGATCACTTTTGTACACAATAACACCAATGATATCAACATGTATAATAGAGCAAGTTCTAGAATATTCGAAACATATGTGATGCTCTCGTAGAAAAACTGAGTATAAAGATAAATACTCTCTTTTTTTTTTTAAAGGCTCAAATCTCACATATTTAAGTAGGCTTTGTGTCGACTCTTGCGCATTCGGTCTTTAAATCAACTGAAGAAAAAGAATAATCATCCTAATACCAAATAGTTATTCCTAATTGTTTCTCTCATGTTCTAACTAATGCACATCGGTTTGCTCGAGATAAGATATGTGTTCATCAACTAATATGAAAAATCTCCCCCACACCTAAACTCTGCATTGTCGTCAATGTAGAATTCTAATGAAAATAGTAGCTAAGATCTAAAGATTCCCACCTTAATTTTCATTTTAATAATTCAGAGTAGATTTGAAGGAAGCGATAAAAGTGATACTGAAAATAACACTTCCCTGACAGTAATGGAGTGGTACAGAAATTCCGAGCGAGGTGATATTTTAGTTGAGCCCAGTGAGATCTTGTAGAATATGTACCTGCTATCAAACCTGCTTAATCATCATTGAAAACATAGATAAAACGAATTATTGCAATAAGAAAATAAAATTGGATAATATTGGATTGCCTCCCAATGAGCGCTTTTCTTTAACGTCTTTGGCTAGATGTGGTCTCCGTTTTTTGACGTGATGCATAAATGGGTGGCCGCAGCTTTATCTCTTCCACACAAGCCATTAAATCATTCTCAAAATACGGTTTAAGCCTGTGACCATTTACCTTGAAACACTTGTTAGTAGATATGCACTCAATTTCAATAACGCCGTTTGGAAAAATATTTTTAACAATATACGGTCCTATCCAACGTGATTTGAGTTTACCTGGCATGGATTTCAGCCTCGAATCGGAAAGGAGAACTTTTTGGCCTACCATGAATTCTTTTTTATGCAGGAGTTTGTCGTGGAAATGCTTCGTGCATTCCTTGTACATTCTCGCATTCTCATAGGCTTCTAGCGAATTTCTTCAAGCTCCTGTAGCTGAAATTTTCGCTCTTCACCGGCTTTTGTGGCCTCCGTGTTGCACCGTTTCACTGCCCAAAAAGCACGATGTTCAATTTCAAGAGGTAAATGACACAATTACCGAAAACTCGGCGATATGGTGACATTTCGATTGGAGTTTTAAAAGCAGTACGGTACGCCCAAAGTGCATCGTCCAATCGCAAGCTCCAATCCTTACGATTCGGGTTGACGGTTTTCTCCAAGATATTCTTGACCTCCCTATTTGAAACTTCAGCTTGTCCGTTTGATTATGGGTGATAAGTAGTGGCTAATCGATGATGTACTCCGTATTTGCGCATGAGCGCTTCCACCGTGTGATTGCAAAAAAAGCGTACCTTGGTCGCTAATAATTGCGCGGGGAACTCCGAACCTACTAAACATATTTGTTTTAAGAAATCCTATAACCACTTTAGAATCGTGAGTTCGGGTAGCTTTGGTTCTACCCACTTCGACACATAATCAACGGCAAGCAGAATGTAAAGAAAACCAAACGAGCTTGGAAAAGGTCCCATAAAATCCATTCCCCATACATCGAATATTTCACAGACTAAAATAGGATTTTGTGGCATCTCATCTCTAAAAGAAATCGTTCCTGTTCTTTGACAATTAGGACAACTCTTGCAAAAGAAATAAGCATCTTTAAAAATAGTTTCCCAATAAAACCACAATCTAAAATTTTTCTAGCAGCTCGCTTAGGTCCAAAATGTCCTCCACAGGCATATGTATGACAATCAATAAGTATATCATTAATTTCATCATTTGCAATGCATCTACGAATGATTTGATCTGAACCTATTTTCCACAAGTATGTCTCATCCCACATATAATATTTAGAGTCGCTTTTAATTTTATTTTTCCTTGACGAGCTCAAATGTGAAGGTAAAACACCACTTACCAAGTAATTAACTATATCGGCAAACCAGGGTTCTTGATATTCCTTACCTTGAAGGCGAAATAGTTGCTCATCTGGAAATGTTTCAGAAATTGGCAGTGGCTCTTTGTCACGAATCAAACGGCTCAAGTGGTCCGCCACAGAGTTGTCCACGCCTTTGCCATCCTTGATCTCCCAATCAAACTCCTGAAGTAATAATCCATCGTATTAAGCGCGATTTTGATTCCTTTTTCGACAATAGATATTTAAGAGCTGCATGGTCAGAATAAACAATGACTTTAGATCCCAGTAAATAACACCTAAATTTATCGAATGCATAAATTATAGATAAAAGCTCTTTTTCAGTTGTGGTATAGTTGCATTGTGCCGAATCGAGAGTTTTCGACGCTAATAAATGACGTGGCTTTTTCTTCCGTCTTTTTGTCCAAGCACAGCCCCAACGGCATATTTACTTGCATCACACATGAGCTCGAATGGTAACTCCCAATTTGGGGGTTGGATTAACGGTGCAGTAGTTAGTAATAGCTTTAACTTATTAAACGCCTTTTTGCACTCGTCCCCGAAATTGAATGGTACGTCATTCTGAAGTAGTCTTGACATCGCTTGAGCGATTTTTGAGAAATCCTTAATAAATCTCCTGTAAAAACCTGTATGACCAAAAAAGCTTCGAATTTCTCGCACATTAGTGGGGTATGGCAAATTAGATATCAAATCTACCTTAGCCTTGTCTACCTCAATTCCTCGAGATGATACTACATGACCTAGAACTATTCCTTCTTTAACCATAAAATGGCATTTTTCATAGTTAAGCACGAGATCTTTATCAATGCATCGTTTGAGTACTTCTACTAGATTACCAAGGCAATGATCAAACGAGTCACCATAAACAGTAAAATCATCCATGAATATTTCAATGCATGTTTCTATTAAATTAGAAAATATGCTCATCATGCATCGTTGAAATGTACCAGGAGCATTACATAAACCAAAAGGCATGCGACGGTATGCAAATGTGCCAAAGGGACATGTGAAAGTTTTTTTTCTCTTGATCCTCGGGTGCCACGACAATTTGATAATAACCAGAAAATCCATCGAGGAAACAAAAGAAAGACTCACCTGCCAGTCTTTCTAGCATTTGATCAATGAAGGGTAGCGGAAAATGATCCTTCCGGGTAGCCGCGTTTAACTTACGAAAATCAATGCACATGCGCCAACCCGTTTGTAATCTCATCGATACCAATTAATTTTTTATCATTTTTTTACAACTGAGAAACCAGATTTCTTAGGAACAACATGAACTGGACTTACCAATTGACTGGCTGATATTGGAAATATTTTCCCCATATCTAATAAATTAGTTATTTCTTTCATAACTACCTCCTTCATGGCGGGATTGAGTTTGCGTTGTGGTTCCCGTATCGGCTTAGAATCTGGCTCAAGTAGAATTCTGTGCATGCATGTCGAGGGACTGATCCCTTTAATGTCGGCCAGAGTCCATCCTATCGCGCTCTTGTACTCCTTCAAAACGCGTATTAATTTCTCTTCTTGGATGGCGGTCAAGTCATTTGCAATAATGACTGGCAACGTTTCTAAGGAACAATTTTTGCGTCGGGAATAGGTAATGAAAAAGTCTCCTTACCTGATTGGTCGTGAATTTCCGGAAGTGCATGTGATGTCATGAGCGCGTTTTGATATCTTCATCCACTTCAAAATGGAAATCTTTTTCTGTTTTGCTATTCTTAATCACAAAGTCGAGTGTATCGTTAGTGAAATGACGCTCGAAATCATCTCGAACAAATGCATCAATCATACTAACAGACTCGGATCAGGATATTTCATAGCATCAAACACATTCATAGTAAGTATTTCGCCATCAAACTCAAAAGTAAGAGTTCCTGAATCAACGTCTATCTTAGTTTTAGCCGTTTTCATGAATGATCGACCTAATAAAATAACAGCAGAATCAAGCGCGTGTTCATCACCCATGTCGATAATGTAGAAATTAGCTGGAAAAATAAATTCACCACATTTTACTAACACATCTTCAACATCCTTCGGGATAAATGATGGACCTATTTGCTAATTGAATACAAATATCAGTGCACTTAAGAGGTCTCATACTCATCTCAGTTGAACAATGATAATGGCATAACATTGATAGAAGCTCCTAAATCCAACATGGCATTATTTATTTTTCGTGTTCCTATAGTAACCGAGATAGCAAACATACCTGGGTCCTTACATTTTTGAGGAAGTTTTCGTTGAAGCGCAGTGGAAACATTATCACTTACTAGGATTTTTCCTTCGGCTTTGTGTTCGGTAGAGTCCCTCGAGTCCTTCTTTCTTTATGAAGCCTTGAGGACCCTTGTACTTCTCTACGTATAGCTGGTAGAGACGGTACACCTCCTCGACAGGAAGGTAAGGTAGATCGCTCTCGCTTAGCTCTTCTCGAGTTCTGTTTATTCGCTCTATAACATAGAATGGAGTTGGGAGACCGCCTTTTGTGCAGTAGACGCTTTGCAGCTGACAGATTGGGGATAATTCCTTGCAATGACTCTTCAATAAATCTTTGGAATCCCCTGCCTCACATTAGGGGAATCCGCTCGTTGTGCAATCAATTCTGGATGCCTTGATGGAATTTGGTCATGATCTTCACCTTCTTGAAGTTCTTCGTCTTCTATCAAGACTTGGTCGACCGAAGCTTGTCGTAGAAAGTGTCGAACATCCTTGAGCCTCTGTCTTTGAATGTCATCGGGCATCGTGTGAGTCACCCACCGTCCTTTGAAGATATATTTATCAAGGAACTCGTGTGGGTTGACTCCACTTTCTGATGGTCCTAACTGGTCTGGAACGACTGAGCTGGGAGTTGCTTGAGTTTGCGCCAAGGGTACGAGCATGGCAGCACTTGCTTCTTCTTCCGGAAGCAAGGGGCTTGTGAAAGTCGGTGGAGGTGTGGACGGAGGCATCCGTAGGTGAAAGGTTGGAGATTCAATTTGGGTTGGAGTTTGGGTGGTGCGGTGCGTGGTGGTGGTTGTTTGGGTAGTAGTTGGTTGGATTTCAACGGCTCTAGCGCTTGTCTGCGTCACGCCCGAACATTGTCCTTGACCTTCTCCTTGGCCACTCGAACATGTCCTAGGCGTCTTCTCCCCCTCATAATGATCTTGATCGTCTGGATCGTCATGCCGGCGTCTTATGCGGGAGCTTTGGCCTCGACAGGATTGAGTAGGTTGCTCAGGATGATCCACGAGATGCCTATATAAGGATTCTTCCTGGGGTGTCCGAGTGGAAAGGCCTATGAGGCGGGCAAGTAGGATATCGTGGAGTTCGGTGATGGGTATGGTGTATGGGTTGATGAGGATGGATAGTTGATGAGAGGGTCGGTGGGTATGGGTTGTCCGTTTTGATGTTAGCTTGTGCTGAATTGCCCTCTGAGACGGTGCTTTCACGGTGTCGCGGGACGTCTCGATGGCTGCCAGCACTCTCTCCATTATTTTGTCTTCGAGGGATTTGATGGCTGTAGAGAGGGATGCCTGGAATTGCGCCTCGGTCACAAACGGGACAGACGCCTCCGTTGTTGATGGACCAGGATGACTGATATCGCCTGTTGACAACCCTTGAGTGATCACTGGCTCATCGAGTTGGCTCGTCGTCACTTGAGGTAGTGACGGGTCGAGACTTCCACCAAGTCCTCAAATTGAATCTAAAAGATTCGCATCTATGAATGTTATTGCAAGCTCTGACTGAACTTGCATATCAGACCTTGGGAGGTCAGGTCGGTAGTAGGTGATGTCTGAACATCGGCCACGACTGACGCAGAGGGGTCGGGTTGCGGCTCAAGTTTGAGGGATGAAGGATCTGTAGCCCTTGGAGTGATAACCGGCGTCGGGTCTGACGTGCTGTGACAGCTTCTAAGACGGGCTCGGCTAATGTGATTTGTCTTGTGGGAGGCCGTCTTATCAAGCGAATTTTCTCGTCTGACTCGGTGTCTGACCGGGTAGCCGTATGAGGAGATGGGTCACTTGCTGCCTCCTCACGGGCTTGGGCTGTCACTAGAGGCTCGTTGGGTTGAATCGTTGAGAACAGAGACTCGATCTCAGGCGTTGTAGCCTGTGGTGATGGGTTGTGCCCTGTTTCAGCTCCAGGGTGTGGCTTCTTGTTGGAGGATCTCCTCAATAGACCTTTGAAACACTCCTACAATAATGGGCACTTCCATTTGGAGCTCATGAACTTGGGCTTCAACTTCCAGCTCATGGGCTACTTCGTCGATCAGCGTGGCATCTAGATCTGGCAGTTGAACTTCTGGAATGGGGGGCTCCAGTTCAAGTTCCTGGGAGACTGCATCAATCATCTCAGCCTCAGGACTTGGTTGTTGTTGTTGTGGGCTCACTGCAATGTCTGTCGGGGGCCCTCGAATCATCTCTTCTGTAAGATGATTCTCCCGGAAGTAGCATCGGTATTCGTCTCCAGAGGGGTCGGCAAGACGGAGTAGCTCCAACGAGATCGGCATCGACGGCTGATCTAGATCCATGAGCTTTGGGTTGTGAAAGAACTTGAGTCTCAGTGGTTGGTAGTTTCCTCCAGGAGGCAACCAAGGAATGTTCTCGTGAAGCTCCATGAGCTGGGCAATGATCACGTTGAACCACCGTGCATACGAGACATTCTTTGAGCGCTTGTTCTCTTTCTGTCTGATCTGTTCTGCTAGATCATTCTAGATCAGTTGAGCGAAATCATAATTCCGTGAGAACGCAATTCCGTGGAAGATGCGGAGAATGTTGCCGTTGCCTTTGTCGAAGCCGGCCTTCTTTGGCGACAGACACTTCACGATAATTTCAAAAAGTGTCTTCCAGGGATGCGGGATGCCGTTGCTCTAAACTTGTGCAAGCTTGTGGAGCGGCAGATGGTATGCCATTTGGAGGAAGTTGGGGCTGAAAAGTAGGTCCAGGACAAGGCCAAAAATATCCTTGCTGAAGCTGATGTGTTTCTTCCCGAGTACCGTGGTGAATCGATAGGTGCCGTCAACTACGTGACTCTTGATTCTTCCCCAAAACTGTTGGAGATAGACCATTGGTACTGAAGCTGTCACAGTGAGCGCATGCCAGAGGTGATGGCCTTGTAGTATGGACACTATGATCTCGTCTGGACACCGTAAGGTGGTCAAATCGAGTTGGAAATTCCTGTCCTGGACATTAAGATATAAATTGTGGTCGCAAATGTGGTTGTAAGCTAGACATCGGTCCATCTGAAAAGTAAGAAATAAGACAGCTCATTACAAGAATTAAATTGAGTCGAAAATTGATTTTATCAAACCATAATAGTCTATCATTTCATAGCATGTCTGAAAAGTAATCCGCACATAGGTCATACAAAGTGAACATTTAGGACATAATGACATTTTGACATTTGTGTATAAGATATATGTAAGTTCAGTCGAAAATATGCTAAGTGTTGAACACCACTATTCACTCCGTGAAGTTTTTCGCACGAAAAATTGAATTTTCAATTAGTTTCCTAAGTGCTGATTTGTGGATAACATCACCGCTTAAATATTCGATCGATAAATTTTACTCGTTAGATGCGCTACAGTGTAAAAGTCTTAGAAAAATTTACTACGTGTTGAGCGGAATATGTTTTACTGTAGCCGAGAAATTTTACGATCGAGAAAAATTTCTGTGTAAATTTGCGATCGTGAGAATTGATTTCCGCTTAAATTTATGATCGATAAATTTTTCGCGCATGAATAAAATTTTTCGTCGTGAAATTATCGGGCGAGAAAGTTTTTCTATTTAAAAATGATTCTCGCTGCGAAGTTTGTCGATCGAGAAAGTAGTCAACGAGAAACTAAGTCAATCGTCAAGAAACTTTTCGATCGAACAAAATTATCGTTGTGCTTTTAGGATCGAGAAATTTTATCGTCGAAAAATTAATTTCTTAACAGCTAAAATTTGCGACCGAAATAAAATGAAATCGAAGATACTGTTTGCGATAGTAAGTTTTGCACTCGGATTAAATTGCATCTTTTGAACTAGTCCACTCGTTAATTTTTCGCTCGCATAAAATTCTAATTAGAATTCTCGATGGTAAGTAATTATTCGATCTACGTTGGAACTTGTCGACTTGGTCAATATTTTAGCGATCGAAAATTTTTTACGATATAAACAGTACCTCAATCAAATTGAATTTTGATTGAACTGTTTGCGATCGAGAAAGTTCTTCGACGCCTTTAAACATTTAAAAACCCAGTTTAGCCGAGACTTTAATCTGACTCTAAGACGCAGAATATCGAAGCTTTTACACTCTCAAACTGAACAAAAACACCTAAACGACGATAGAACACATAAATCGAACCAGATAAATGCATCTAAAGGTCTTAGATTTCTGAACGTGACATACGGATTTTCAAACAGTTCATATTCGAGAAATATAACAACAAATCTAGCGAGAAAATCACATAATGCAGATGCAAACAAGGTTTAAATGCATGCAAATGCCTAAAGAATGTCGAATCTACCTTAAAAAGACAAAAATTGCTTGAAAATAAAAGATTTGAAGGATTTTTGCTTTCGTCTTTTTTAGTTTTTCGTGAGAGAAACTTCTCCATTGTTGGATTTTGCGATTAAGGGTTTTCAATTTGGGATTTATGCGTGCAATAAAGGTTTTCAACTGCAAACATTAACTTTATTTAAGTGGGCTGATTAGACGTTATCGGGACTTAGCAATTTTAAGCCCATTACCGTTTACGCTCGAAAAACTTAGGGTCGAAAATTGCCTTTCCAAACCACTTTTTCGATTGTAAGTTTTCCTAAGTTTTTCAGATTGACCCTTATGTTCAATTAACACCACACAATTGCTCCCCCTAAGTATGAAAATAGATGCAATTAACTACCTGTAATTCTGAAGAGTGACATCTGGCTCCATAGTTGAATCTGCAATAGATAGAGCAAAAATATCGAGAATATTAGAGTTAATTTGGAAGCAATTGTTCTAATTATGCTCCCCCTGAATTTTTAATACAATGTCGTGCGCTGCAAATCGTGAAAATTCGTGAAATCTTCCTCATTGAAGTGCGCTGCTGTACAAAGGAAATCAGATCGAAATTGTATGCAACACTTAGAGAAAGATCATCAAAATATTTGGAGCTTTACACATAAAATTTTATAAATGGTCCCCCTGAAATATTGCACCGTAATTGAATTAGCATGTAATAATAGATGATCAATTCAAGTACCAAATCAGTAACACGCAATATACACAATTTAGCCTAGATATATGGTCCCTAATCATGTAATTATAATTTTGCGCGAGGATATGAGAAAGAACAAATAATTGCATCTTATCAATTCATAGTAGATGCAAAATCAGATTGCATATAAAAACGTGCGACTTTTTATTTTTTTATTAAACAAGCTAAATTTATTGCAAACATATATATATATATATATATATATATGTTCATTAATGTGCATATTATATGTATATATATTTAATTAATTATTTATTTTATTTTATTTTATTTTATTTTTTGTTAAATTTAAATTTCCTTATGTATACTAATTTTATTAATAGTATGGGGTCAGCTTATTTTGCTTCGATCAACGTCACGCCTAAAATTTCATAAAACACTTGAAAGATATTATGTCATCAAGTCATGTCGTCAAACTAAAGTCCTAAGTTCATAGAATGATCCGTTTCGACAACTCTCACTAGGTTCGCTCTAGCACTCAATTATTCTTACCTTGGGATTTTTATATTTATATCACTCAAGTCAACACAAGCAATTTTATGTCAGTTTACCTGTCATCGAGACGCTTTTAATCATTTCACCTACACGAAAGATCGTCGTCTTGGAATCAAAGGGACTTCGTGGAATTAATCGTAAAGATATGGGAGAGGTGAGCTTTAATTCTTCGTCTTCCAATTCCTTGTCTTTCTGTATCACCGGATTTTTATTTTCTATTGTTCCATCCCCTTTTTTTTCATCTATCCCCTTTTATGCTCAAGGTGAAGCTCCGCTTCTCTACGAGGCTAAGAGACTATCTAAGGCGAAGTTCTTCTTGTTGGTTCTCGGGCTGATACCGTGCTCACTTTCTCTTAATCCCGAAAGAGGTTTCAGAGATTATCGATTTGAAGAAGTTCACGGTTATGGAATTCGAACCCAAGGCCGTGCTCCTATTCTCGTTTCCCGATATAAGACGGAATTATCGTTGGAGAAGTTCACTTGGAGGTGCTCCTCTTTCCAGCCGTTCTGATGAGCGTGCGAGATTATCGATGAAGAAGTTCACAGTAGGATCCATGCCACCTTCTAAGAATTTGTGATGTAGATAGTCGGAAGGCAAGTTCCTTTGGTCTGTTTTTTGTGCGTTGAGCAATGCCTTCTTTTGTCATCTTTTCTCATTTGTTTTTAACTTTTCTCCCCCTCTTTTTCTCGTTTGAACACCCCACCGAAGAATATAGAAATCGGTTGAAGGCTGGGAATGGGTTTCAAATGAAGAAAAGGGAATCGGAGAAGGCTCAAATTGGATGAGTAGGGGCGAATGTAAGGGATAAACATTTTATAAGGCCAATTGAGGAATTACATAGTTCCCTTATCATTTTCCTAACAATCTAAAGCAAGGCGAGAATGAGGCCAAGAATTACTACTTAAGACAAGCAATTGATGTGTGACTCGCTCAAGAATAAATCCGTAGGGAGGATAATTAAGAAGGCTAGAATCCTCACTTATATGAAATGGCTTTGTGTCTAGTGGAGCAAACTAATGGCCTTTAGACACAAGAATGCGACTTAGACTGACAAAATTAAGCAATTAATTAGTCGCATGTCAGGGAAATCTATACGTGACTAGATCGAGCATCGTAAAGATATCGTCATTGCCCTAATAGTATAGGTATATGTATAATATTTTTGTATTTATTATTATAATATATTTTTACTAAATTTTCACGCAAGACAGGGCAATTAATTTTCGAAAGCATATAGTGAAACTTTTGGGAGCAAATAGGATCAGGTAAAACAAACATCATTGAAGATTCAACATGCCTAATTTTTCGACAAGAAATTGGAAGCGTTTTTCATCCAATGCCCTGGTGAAAATGTCGGCTAGTTGATATTCCGTGTTGACAAAGTACATATCAATAATGCCTTTTTCAACGTGATCCTTGATAAAGTGATATCTAATGTGTATGTGTTTCGTGCGTGAGTGGTGAACAGGATTATATGTAGTTGGAGTGGCACTTTGGCTATCACTAAATGGGTATATTATTTAAATTGTACCAATAATTACGGAGCTGAGTCCTCATCCACAGCATTTGAGAGCAACAGCTGGCGGCCGCGACATATTCTGCCTCAGCCGTTGATGTTGACATGCAATTCTGCTTTTTGGATGACCAGCAGACCAGCTTTTCGCCTAGAAATTGAGCGCCACCGGATGTGCTTTTCCTGTCCATTCGGCAACCTGCATAATCAGCATTAGTGTAGCCGATAACTTTGAAGTTCGTACCTGTAGGATACCATAATCCTAATGTAGATGTGCCCTTGAGGTAGCGCAAGATCCGCTTCACCACAATCATCTGATATTCTTTGGGATCTTTTTATTGGAAACGGGCGCATAAACATGTGGCAAACATGATGTCCGGCCGGCTTGAGGTGATATAGAGAAGAGATCCAATGATGCTGTGATAGAGTGTGATGTCGACTGCTTTTCCAGAGGGATCAGCATCCAACTTGCAGCTTGTAGACATAGGAGTGCTGAGAGGCTTGCTCTGATCTTGATGGAATTTTTTCAGAATATCCTTGATATATTTCGTCTGACTGATGAATATCCCATCATGGAGCTGCCTGACTTGAAGTCCTAAGAAGAATTGAATCTCTCCCATTTGACTCATTTCGAACTTGCTCTTCATTAAATCTCCAAATCTCTTGCAAAACCGTGGATTTGTTGATTTGAATACGATGTCGTCTACATAAACCTGAACGACCATCAAATCTTTGTCTTGTCATTTGATGAATAGTGTCGTATCGATCGTTCCTCGGATGAATCCGGACTTCACGAGGAAATCGCTCAACACATCATACCAAGCATGTGGGGCTTGTTTGAATCCATAGAGAGCTTTGTCCAATCGATAGACGTGATTGGGGTGTTCTTGATCAACAAAGCATTCTGCCTGAGCGACATAGACTTCCTCCTGTAACGCGACGTTGAGAAAGGCGGTCTTAAAGTCCATTTGGTAGACTTTGAAGTCTCTGTGGGCTGCATAAGCCAAGAACAGGCTGATGGCTTCGATTGGAGCAACAGGATACGTCTCGTCGTAGTCAGTGCCTTCTTGTTGATTGTAGCCTTTCGCAACCAATCTTGCTTTATTCCTGATCACCTCTCCATCTTCATTCTTCTTGTTTTTAAACACACATTTCGTCCCGATGATAGTTTTCCCATGCGGATAGGGTACTAGTGTCCACAGTTGTATACGTTCGAATTGGTTGATCTCATCTTACCCAATCTGCATCATGAAGTGCGTCTACTGCCTTGGTTGGCTCATTTTGGCTTGGAAGCAGCTGAAGAGACTATGCTGATGTCGTGTTCCTACTCGACTCGAAGGATCACCAATTATCTAATCAACCGGATGAGCTCGAGTCCAATTCGCTCATGAGGCAAAGCTGAAGTAGAGGCATCAGCCTTTTGTCGACCGAGAATTCCAATAATCTCAAGTTGTTCATTAGATTGAGGTAGTTCCATATCTGCACTTGAGTTGAGCAATTCTGACGGTACTTCCTCAACAACCATAGTAGGTTCTTCAGTATTCTGAGTAATTCTGAATCGGGTAAGGTGCGGACATATGAACAGCTTGGTAGATCAGCCTCACCGAGTGGGGGATCGACTAAGGGTGTAGTAGTGATGGTGTCTGGCCGATATACGGGCTCAAAGAGAGAGTCCAAGTCTTCTAACGCGAGTCTCATAGCTTTTTCTGACATTGAATCTTGAATCGTTGCCATCTTCTGTTGGTTTTGTGCCAACACACCAGTGAAAATGGGTTCTGAACTGTCGTATTCAGAAGCAATCTGGTTAGGCACGGGTCATGAACTGTAATGAGAGGAGCCATTTCTTCCACTTCTTGGAAAGTGACATTGTAGCTTTTCTTGACTGTTCTGTTGGACTTGATGTATACTCGAACTTTGCTCGTTGCTCTCTATCATTCGCCACAAAGCACTTGCATCCAAAGACCTTGAAGAAGGAAATATTGGGTGTTAGCTTGTTAATGATCTCGCACGGAGTCTTATCGAAGCGCTTGTGAACTACCGTCGTGTTCTGAGTGAAACAGGCAGTATTTGCTGCTTCAGCCCAAAGGAAGTGTGGGAGGCCTGAGTGGTTCAACATCGTGTGCATGGCCCCCACTAGAGTTCTATTTTCCTTTCGACTACCCCATTATGTTGAGGCGTCTTTGCAGCTGAGAATTGCTGACTAATTCAGTTTTAGATAAAATTGAATGAGATAGTGTTCTTGAACTCAGTTCCATTGTCTGTTCTGGTGGTTTGAATAGTCTACTGCAGTAAATTCTGAGTAGAGTTCACGAAATTGACAATCAAGTCCCATGTCTCATCTATAGTTTGAAGGAACTCCGTCCATGTGTAGCGAGAAAAGTCATCGACAATAAGTAGCACGTACTTTTGTCCGTTGATGCTCTGTGTCTGCATCGGTCCACAGAGGTCCATGTGTAGTAGTTCCAATGGACGTGAAGTAGAGGCAACTAGTTTAACATGATGCTCGCTTTATTTTACCTAGTTGGCATGCCGCACATTTATGCTCTTTTTGTAGTGTTATGGTTGGTAGACCGTGAACTAACTTCTTCATTGAGAGGAGTTGAAGAGCTTTAATGTTGAGGTGAGACATTCGTTGATGCCATAAGTTGTTCCTCTGATAGTAATCTGGGAGATGAGGCAAACAGCTGTCGAGGTCCGCACGGACGTCAGGTTTATCGTGTAAAGGTTGGATTTCCGAAGTCCTTCGAGTAGTTCTCTGTCCTGACTGTCCATTATTCTTCACCGGTCAGCATGGACACCTGGAATCCTTTGTCGCATAACTGGCCTATGCTGAACAAGTTATGGCGGAGACATTCGACGTAGGAGACATCCATAATAGTCAGATTATCCAGAATGATGTCACTGAATCCTAGTATAGGAGCCTAGTCGTTGTTCCCAAATCTGACTTTGCCATTGAATCGGTCTTGGTAGTTGCTTACCAGCTCTTTTTTTCCCGTCTGTGTGTGGAGCAACCACAGTCGAGGTACCACACATGATGGATTTGCAAATCAATTTAGAGAGCTTTAGGTACCCACTTAGAAATGGGTCCTCTCATATTAGCAGATTTAGTTTTAGGTTCAGATATAGTTCCTAAATTATAACTAAGACTTTAGCAACCCAAACCATCTTCGAAGAGGTTGATATGGGTTTGCCCTTCGTAGAAGACTTTGCCTTTTTGGCTTTTGTCTTCGTGGGCGGAGATTTAGGAATCTTTGGTGGAACCTGACAGGGAACATGAATCAGCACAGACAAATGCTTTTTTAGGCTTGATCGAGGAAAAGATCTTTCCATTGGATAGTCCCCTAAGGTGCTTGGGGGATTCGATCTTTGTGGGATTCTTTAGGTTGTGACAAGCATGAATAGCGCTATAAGCCTTCTTAATGGCTGAATCTTGGTTCCTACATATCTTCCTATCGGCATTTGTTTTGAAATGATTATTTTTAATTTCTGACCTAGAAACTATTTCGAAATTGGTGCTTCTAAAAGTTGTAGGCTGAAGAGAGCACGTAGAAGCAATTATTTGTAGTGAAGAAATGGCTCTTTTATTTCTACGAGTATCTTTTATTTTTACAGAAGAAGGGCGGCATCGGAAGTATTTAGATCTACACGTCCCTTCTCTATTTATATTCTAGACACACTTGCCTTCGACTCATTAGGCTCTGTCACTACGCTACCTGTAGACGCAGTAGAGACAAGATTAGAAATTTTTTTGGAAATACTATTCTTGGATTTTGGATTAGGAGAAGGAATCTTTTCTGTCTTCACGCTTTTCAGAACGATGTTATCTTTTGTTGGAGATGCGTGAGAAATGGTTTGTGAGATGGAGGAAGCTTTGAGATTGTCCATCTCTTTTAGGAACATTTTCTTTTCAGCTTCAAAATTCTCTCGTTCTTTTTCTAACGAGGCACTTAATCCTTCTGTTTTCCTAACGATAGGGAGTATATAGAGAGAACTTTTAGAATGGTGATGTTGCACTTCCTCCGATTTACAACGATCTTCGGGATGATAAATTGACTCAAAGCTCCAGCCCTTGCGATGTTCCTTAGTTTTGTAGCTTTGATTCAATTCGGTGTAAGAAAACGGGATTTCAGCCCTAGTCTTGGCTTTTCTCTTAGCTTCTTCTAACGTGTTGATTTCTTTTGCATTAGTAAAAACCATATGAGAGGCTAGTCCTAGACCCATGTACTTGACATCATAGAGTTGTTTGCAGTCAACTTTCTTCAAGTGACGTGGATTCTCGAAGTCTACGCCAAACTTATAATCATAAAATTCTAAGTCCTTGGGTAGATTCAAAAATATAGTCCTATCAGTTTGACCCTTTTTTACAAGAAGATCTTCTAATTCATTAATCTTATATATAGCTTCTTACGATCGGTGTCTAAGGTAGCATTGTGAATTAGAGCGGTACTCTTTTCTGCTTGACATGCATCTAGACGCTTCCCTAATTCACTACTCTTATAATTTTTGACCTGGCTAATTCATCTTCGAGACTAGTGACCTTCTTAGTTGTGGCTTCAAATATACTTTTAAGAAGGCTCTTCTCACCTAAGTTCCTCAGTAGACATTTGTGGTTATTGTCAAGTCTGTCTTCTAGTTCCTTCACCATCGACTATGTTTATCTAATGGAACCTGCATAGTCTCATAGGATTGGAGTCTCTTACTAATACATCTATTTTGAGACTAGAGCTCCTGACATTTTCTTCGAGACTAGCTATGGTTTCCTTAGACTTAAGAAGCTTTTTCTCTACCTTTATTCCTCGTTTATGCTTAAGTACCATGTTAGCAAATTTCGAATTTAGTTCACCTAACAGGCCACAATGTCTAGAGTCGGTGGTTACTACCTTCTGAGATGATGAGCACGCGTTGTCGTCGTCCGTCTCTGTGAAAGTTCCATCTTCCTTTTCATCCTCGAGGCATGCTATTAAGGCGAGATTGTCGGCGTCAGAATCTGAGCTGTCCTCTAGCCAATGATCCTGTTCAACCATTAGAGCTACTCCAGCTTCCTTCTGTTTAGTAAGTTGAAGCTTCCTATAGTAGTAGTTAGGATCCTTCTTCTTTGGAAGGGTGCACTCTCTCGCAAAGTGACCAGCTTTTCCACAGTTAAAGCAGTTAAGTGTGTCTTTTGAAGTTGCGGCCTCTCAGGACTCAGTTGGCTTCTCTTTATTCTTCGAGCTTGTTGTACGAAGACGATTAGCAGAAGATGACGACTTCTTCTTGAAGTCTTTCTTCGTCATCATTTTGGCGACTAAGGCCAACTGTTTCCCAAATTCTCTGATCTCAGAGGGAAGTTCTGAATCCGATGTTTCCTCATCCTTTGAAGAGCTAGGAGATTGACATGCTTTTCTTTGTGAAGATAAAAATGTGCCTAAAAGGGGGTTGGATTAGGCTTATAAAATGTTGTGCTTCTTCTTTTCACAATTCTAGTATGTAGTGACTTAGAGATGCCTACTGATGCTTGTGATGAGTATGCCTGATACATCCTAGTTACATGGGACGTGTGTCGGGTCTGTCTCACAGCGATAAGGAAATAACTGAAAAGTAAATGCGAGACAGGATTTTTATAGAGGTTATATCCCCAACTGGGGTTTATTCCTCTCCTTGGGGTTTGCCCCCCAAGAGTTTAACCAATCACTATAATGCATCGTAGCTGGATACAAAACTGATTTATTAGCCCAATACACAACTGAAACAAGTCGAACACTAGACACACTAGGTTACCACACATCGAGTTTCGTTCCTCGGAATCCCCTGATCCTGACAGACACAGGTCGCTACCGAAGGGCCCTCGGAACCCATCCTTCCCTCCACGTGCGCGTAAACGTCGACCTTGCCTCCTTGGTATTGCTCACGTCTGAAGACAGAATATATGGTGGGAGGTAGGAATAACAGGATGAATCACTCATGCAGTGATGGAATCGCAAGTTACAGCTTAGTATGGCAGAAAGCTATCGCAAATGGAGGCTCAGGGATCACTCAATATATTTATGCTCAAAAAACTCTCGTAGGCGTATGTTCACAAGCTCTAAGTGCCTCGAAATTATGAAGTCTAGCTTATATAAACCTTTTCAAACAGCACTTCACATGGAAAATCATATCATATAATAATCACCAAATCAAGCATAGTTTCCATGCAATTTTTGAGAGTCAACATGCCATATAAATCATGCCCACAATAAATATTCACAACGTTCATAAGCACATTAATGCACGATTATTTTCCATATAAAGGTTCAAAATCGTTCTCAAGGAAGGTTCAATTTTTACGAGTTATATTGATCATAACATAACTTTCCATAAGTGATTCCCTGCTATCAGTTTCTATAACATGCGATTACCTAGTTTCACCAAATAATCACAGAATCAGATGTGAATCAAATATTCAACAGTTTAATCAAATTTTAGCTCATATATAATGCATGGTCGAATATTATCATGAACTTAGACATTTTATTGATCCCTACACACAACCAACCTACTACTCCCAGACATCAAAACACTTAGATGCTAAACGCCTACCCCCTTCATTATCATATCTGCGAAATGAAATGCTTTAGTTTTGAGTGATATATAGTCAAGTTTGAAGATTTTCGAGTGTTGAGTCTAAATAGGTGAATTCACTTAATAAATCCTGTCGCAATTTAAGAATTTGATGAATTTTGTGTACTGCTCGAGGATGGAACGATTGGTGTTATGTGAAGTTAATAATTTTGTTCTACTCAATTTGAGTGCTTGATCGATTCTAATTTGATATTGAGACAAGCTCGGTAATTTGTCCTAAGTGTTGAGAATCGGGAGATTGAAATTGAGTTAAGATTTGAAAATGTGAGTTTCGATCGAAAGAGGGATTAAGACTTAGATAAGGTTAATTTCGATCGAAATGGATTTCGATTTTGATTTGAAGAAACTAGTTTCGATCGATAGGAATGAAAAAGTTTCGGGCGAATTTGGTCCACATTGGATTTGTTTCGATTGACTAAGATTGAATTTGGCTAATTTGGACGATGCAGTAAATAATTTGGACTTTCGCCGAGATATGAGTCGAGCAAAACTAAGCAAATCGATCGAAATTGGTACAGTAGACTTTCGGGCGAAATAAGTTGGACTTTTGCCGAGAATTGTGTCGATCGAAACTGCTAAATTGGGCACTGTAGCGTTTCGGGCGATATCGATTGGCTTTCGCCGAGAATTGTATCGATCGAAGCTTGAAATTGGATACTGTAGTGTTTCGATCGAAACTGTGAAATTGGTGGATAATTGTCTCAAGACTCTAATCGATTGACTTTCGTCGAGAAATGTATCAGCGAAACTGTGAAATTGCAGAGAGATTGCCCGAAACTCAAATCAATCGAAGCATGTCTAAGTGAGTTTCGGTCGAAACCTTCAAAGTAAAAAGTACTGTTCTATCGACACTGATGAACAATTCAGTAAAAAACCCAGATTTTTGGACTCGTGTTTGCTCAAATCCTACTCAAACTTGACTGAAATCGACGTGAAAGAACATAAATTCACTCAATAACAGTTTTCTAACGTTTTAGGGGTCAAATATCATTGAAAACGAATTAAAATCAACCAAAAACAGAGAAAATATTGAAAATGAGTTTTCAAGCTAAGAACTTGTTAAAATCACGTCGGAATCGAGCAAAACTGGATTCAAATGAAAGATATTGATCCGCGTTAGGCTCTGATACCACTTGTTGGCCCTTTTATTACCAAACAAGGATCAAAAGAAAGGTTTGAATGTGTAAAACGTGAAGAACACCTTGAGTGCGTGTTAGTGTGTGTTTTTCTAAGGAATAGTACAAGGTGGCTTACCTTTTTAATTCTTTTGATAAAACCCTGATTAGGGTAAATGGTTCTTTAGATACCACAACTATTTGGTATATTAAAGTCCAATACAAAACTATGACTTAATATCATAAGTCACCCCAAACTACAACAACCTTCTAATTAGATATGCTAACCCAATTTTACATAAAATAAATGATGCTACTAAATATATTCCTAACACTTTCCTCCAGAAAAAAAGGGCTTCAACATGAATATTGTTTGGTTTTGACAGATCAAGAGGTGGTATGTCAGAAGGTTTTGGAGTCGGTTGTGGAGATGGCTGAGTTTCTTCAAGTAGTGAGGGAGGTTTCTCAGGATTTGGAGTTCGAGAAGGCGGTTTCTGGGTTTCCTCAAGAATATCGTCATGGATTTCTTGGTCTGAAGCAGAGTTAGCGGGTTCGGATAATGGAACAGGGGTTTTAGTCGGAGTGAGACTTCTTGCTCTTCTTCTTCTTCTTGGCGACCTTGGCCGGAGAAGAAACTTTCTCAGAGGACTTTGCTTTGAAACGGGTTTTACGAACACAGGGAGATGAGGCCGAGACTGTTTGGGTGAATTTGAGGAAGGATCGGACATAGCTTCTTCAACATGAAAAAAGTATAAGAAAATCAAACAAAATTTACCACGGAAATCTCTCAAAATTTGCAAAAGAAAAACTACATGAACCTAGTTATAAATTGTAATACCCGTAAATTTTAATTCGTGGTTTTGAATATAATTAGTGTTTAAATGTTCGAACTAAGGGAGTTAATATTCGAACGGCCCAAAAGATAATGTGTCATAGCCCAAATAATAATTCAATCAAAGGGGTTTGGCCCAACCTAATAAAAAGAGTAAATTAATAAGCTAGGTAAAATAATAGGACCCAATTAAAATAGGTAAAGGCCCAAAATGAGAGTTGGCCAAATAAAAATAAACAAATCCCAATAAATTATTCCTTTTATTATTCTAGCCCAAAATGGTTAGAGATAAGAGTGAATAATAACTTAGCGTCAAGGTAACTTATCTCCTCGACAATTGAGCTGAAAATAAGTATTAGAGCCAAATGATAAAACATGAAATGAAGAGAAAACAGAATAAGAAGACTAACTGAAGAAAGAAGAAAAGTAGCAGACGATCGAAAGCAAGGGATTTTCACAAAAGAATCAAAAACAAATCATTCAAACGTGGCTTTTAAGAAGTAAGGTAGGTGAATTTCCACAACAACACGTAAATATTTCCGTGATTTAATACCTTGTGTATTACATGAATGAATTTATTATGAGTTGTATGATTTGTATGAAATTTTCGGAATGGATGTTATAGTTATTAAGCTGAAATTTGGGTTTTACTTTGGGTTCATGAATGTTTTAAGCATCTATTGATATAATTACCTTAATTAGTATTTAGTGTGTTAGGGATTCGGTGAATGAGTATGGCTGGGGTTTCTATATATTTTGGCAAAGAGATATGTTAGACACTTGAGTTAAAACTAGATAGTTAAGTACTTTGCAAACCTAAAGAGTTTCGGCTATTGTACATGAAAGATTTCGATGATTAAGCATGCAATGGTGAAATGTTTTCAGTATGTGACTTTGATATGTGTTTAGAATTAATTACATGGAAAATTTCGTGACTTATGTGTTGGGAAGCTTTCGAGACTAGATCCTGTTAGTAGTGTATATGTAGGGTATACGTTGATTTCATGATTATGACACATGTTATGCAAATTCAATGATAATTATCTGAAGTTTCGTGATTAAGGTATTAAGGTTCGATTTTATAGGTCTGAAATGACTATGTTGATTTCAGCTAGTGCTTAAATAAGTAGGTTTCGGTATTTGTACTATTGTGAAACATGTATAGTTGAGTGAAGTACGATTTTAGGGTTTTCACATTAGAGTGTCGAACTCCGTAGGTATTCTTCTCGGCGAGTAATAACTTTCTTTACAATAGAGTTTTGACTCCATTTTTTCGGCATTAATTAGAGTTTTCATTATTATAGGATTTTGATAATTTTAGGGTTTTCGATACGCAGGGTTTGGAAATATTTCGATATTCAAAGGTTTGAAGCGTAGGGAATTTCCCAGATATCGTGGTTGACTCTATCGGGAGGACAGGAAGGTGGATTATCCATCTACAATACGTAAACACAATTATGTGTTTTCATGTGATTATGTGATTTACATGACTTATATGATTTATATGTTTTACGTATGTTTTATATATAAATCGTGTTTTATGATATTTTTATATGCATGGCACGTGCATATCACGTTAGGGCGAGAAATGGTTATACCACGATGTGACGATAGGATCTGAGATATTGACGTACGGGGTAGAATGAGATGTTTGTGATTGACAACTCTTAGAGGAGTCGAGGTTGGGCTCACTAGACACCTGGCGGAGACAGACGTGTTCGATCTGTCTACTCGAACGTGATCGATTCGAGGTGCATACCGCCGGATGGGATTTTTGATTTGTGCGGGAGATATACGACCTGGTAGGAGGACATTGACGTGATCGATCAGTGCACTACCGGCGTAGCTCGCCGCGAGACTTGCGGGTGGCCTCCCAGTAGTCTATTGCGCGCGGAGGTGTCGAGCCTAAACTAGGGCCCTGTATTGTGTGAAATAGGAATGTGGGAAAAGAAAGAGTGTGCATTATATCATGTCGTGAGAAATTGGGGTCTGGGTTGAGTGCACACTTGCATACACGCATGTTTATTCACCTACTGGGCGAATCGCTCAGTGTTTACGTGTTGTAGGTACTGAGTCTGACGTCGGTACGCGTCAGGACTGAGGCGGCTGGTGGCGGTGCTTCACGGACTTTTGAGGGCAGGTCGGTACATGGATGAAGACCTGTGGAGCGGCGTTAGGGCTTTTTGTTCTTTTGATATTTTGGGGCTTTGGCCCGTGTACAGAGATGACGATGTAGACGGATGTCTATAATACTGTATATTATTTCAGGAAAAAGGCTTAATTAGATGGGCCTTCTGCGGCTTACGCTGCGGAAATTCGCCAATAATCTTAATTAGAAAAGTAGGGTCGCCACAGGTGGTATCAGAGCGTAGGCTTTAGATTCAGAAGACTGTCCATGTACTGCCGCTCAAAAGCCTGGAGAACCAGCCTGGCCTGTAAGTTCAATAATTGATTATGTGATTACGTGTTTATATGTCCTTGGTAGTTGGGCATGTTTAGACTTTAAATGTTATGATTTTGAGGGCCTTCGTAAGATTTATTCTTATGAGAATAATATAATATGTTTTCGGTAATATGTGGTTTATGTGACTTGGATAGGTGCTAATGTGAGTAAGAATATGTTTTCGTGGTTTGTATATGTTAGAGTTGAATTCCAGGTTTTGAAATTGCCATGATCATTAGCCGTTCTATATAATTATTTCTGGTGTTAGAATAGTTTGTTTGAATAGTTAAGGTTTTAAATTGTTATTAGATATGTGATCGATTGTTGAAAACAGAAGAGAGAAGTAGATTGCGGGAAATATATATATTTTGGATGTTCTAGGTTTTCAGCAACATATGGGTTTTGACAATTAATCCAAATTGAAGTTTCAGTGAGCTGGTAGTTTTTCAATATTAAGAAAGCTTTCTGCTTATTAGGGTGGCTAAATAGTTTTAGTGGTAAATATTATTTATAAGCTCGGAAGTTCTTGGAAACCAACAAAGTTTTTTTTCGCTATTTTGGGAGAAGTCTTCAGTTTTCGACACCATTTATTTTATCTAGAATAGTTCGACAATTTTTATTTCATCTACAAAGTGTTCCGTAACCTAATGTTGATGTCACGAGTTTTTTTTTTGGCTTGCAATAAAAGTTTTCATTAGGCAAAAGTCTTCTGTATATTAGGGTTTTGAAACCCAAAAGTTTTTGGCATGAATTTATTTTCGGGAGATTATCAGTTAAATCATTTCGAGTGAATTGATTTATTTCGGATTAGGAATTTCGGAAGAATTATTTTTGGTGAACTTAGAAATATTGTTTTAGAATATTGAGGGATGACCTTTAGTGAACTTTGGGGGAGCTGAAATATTTTGAGGAAAATAATTATGTAGGTATAATCCTGCATTTTATATAAGTACGGCTAGAGTGCGCAGCGGAAGCATGGTAGGAATAGAAATAAGTATACCTAGAATATATGGGAAATATGTGTCGAGTCTAGACATAGAGAAAATAGTAGACAGCTGGGCCACACATTTAAATGTGTCGCCGAAATTTAGTGATGAAGGTAGAAATAATCCTTAATAGGGTACAAATAAACCAGGGATAAGAGAAATCATTACCCGAGTTATACGCTTCGGCATAATTTCGGGGACGAAATTCTTTTAAGGGGGGAGAATGTAATACCCGTTGTTGACCTTTTTGGTCCATATATGTTAGAGAGTTTTGATGAACGATGTAATTGTAATGACATTAGGTCTATAAATTAAGCAATTCGACTTGGGACAAATAAAATGTCTAAGTTCATGATAATGTTCAACCATGCATTGCTAATGAGCTGAAATTTGTTGAAGTGTTGAATATTTGAATTGCGTGTGATTTTGTGATGATTTGATGGAACTAGGTGATCGCATGTTATAGACAGTCCATGAGATAGGATATATCGTTCTGTGCTATAGATGGAAATAATGCATGAGATATCCTACTGAGCTATATATGGAAAATATGCTGTTTATATATGGAAAGTGATATATCCGTTGATACCAGTTTATTCCTGGACGAAAATCATATGTACGATCCTTGCTTGCCTTGCACTGAATTAAATGCGAAATATTAAATTGATATCTTTCCTTGTGCTGATTGGATTATTATATTTAGGAAAGATTTGATTTGATTGACCTTATGGATAAAGTAATCTTATATGGTATGTGGTAAACGGGTGATATCTCTGAAATAAGGAAAGTTGTGCCATGATGTGATAAATCGATTTAAGTAAGCTCTGATCTGACCTTTGTGCTAAACATGGTAAATATATTTATTAAATGCTATGAGCTGTACATGGAAAACGTGCTGATGTCTTGCTATCTTGTGTGCCATACTTGGAAAGTAAATCTGGATTGACTTGTTACTAGGAACTGATAGCAGGGAATCACTTATGGAAAGTTCCGATATGGAAAATATATGCGAAGTGGTTGAATATGCTTGAGAACGAAATTGAGCTTTTATATGGAATATAATCATGCTTTAATGTGCTATATGACCGTTGTGACGATTTATTAGAAGCATGATTTATATGGTATGATTGACTCGAAAGCTATATGGAAACTATGCATGATTTGGTGATTATTGTTTGATATGACTTTCCATGTGAAGTGCTATTAGAAAGGATTATATATGAGCTGCACTTTAGACTTTCGAAGTACACAGAGAATTTGCGAATTTAAGCCTACGAGAGATTTTTGAGCAGAGAGATACTAAGAGATTCCTGAGCCATTCACTTGTGATAGCTTTCATCCTTACTGAGCGTTAACTTGCGTATCCATCACTGAGCGAGTGATTTATCCGATATTCCATCATCCCCTGCCATATATTCTATCTCCGGACGTGTTGTCTTCGGACGTGAGCAATACCAAGGAGGCAAGGTCGACGTTTACGCACACGTGAAGGGAAGGACAAGTCCGGGGGCCCTTCGGTAGCGAGCTGTGTCTGTCGGGATCAAGGAGATTCCGAGGAACGAAACTCGGCGTGTGGTAACCTAGTAGTGTCTAGTGTTCGACTTGTTTTGGTTGTGTATTGGACTAACCAATCAGTTTTGTATCCAGCTACGGTGCATTATAGTGATTGGTTGAACTCTTGGGAAGCAAATCCCAAGGAGAGGAGTAAACCCCAGTTTGGAAATATAACATCTATAAAAATCCTGTCTCCCATTTACTTTTCAGTTATTTCGTTATCACTGAGAGACAGACCCGAAACACATCCGACAGTACTAGGATATAACAGGAATACTCGTCCCAATATTATTTGGCATATCTAAGTCACCACACTAAGGTTTTGTAAAAGAAGCACAAAATTTTATAAGCCTAATTCACCCCCCCTCTTAGGCACATTTATATCTTCATTTGGTATCAGAGACAGGTTACTCAAACGACGGGCCTAACAAGCCTGAGTTAAAGATCTAATGGCTTCTTCGAGTTTTGATGTTTTTGCAGAAGGACAGTCCCATTCTAGGCCACCACTTTTCGATGGAACAAATTATGCTATATGGAAAAATCGTATGAAGGAATTCCTGCTTGCTACTGACTATGACCTGTGGGATATCATCACAACTGGACCTTACGATCCGAAGAAGACGGATGGAACTGCAAAGAAAGGGTCCGAGTACGATGCAACAGACAAGCGAGGAATATCCTTGAATGCCAAAGCTAAGAACATGATCGCCTGCGCGCTTACAAGAGAAGAATACAATCGTGTAAGTTCATGCGAATCTGCGAAGGATATGTGGGAGATGCTTCAGGTCACACATGAGGGAACCACTCGAGTTGTACAAGAAAGAATAGCCCTCTTAACTCACCAATACGAGCTGTTCAAAATGGAGGACAACGAGAACATAAGCCATATGTACGCGAGATTTATGAACATCATCAATCAAATGTTCTCGTTGGGAAAGAAAATACCAGACGGTGAGAAAGTGCGGAAAATACTGAGATCTCTTCCAAGAGAATGGAATCCCAAAGTAACTACCATCTACGAAGCAAAGGACTTGGACGAACTTTCCGTGTCAGAACTAATCGGATCTCTTACCACCTACGAGATGACTCAGATCTCCATTCAAGAGAAACCAACCGTCCGAAATCAACCAAACATTGCCTTTAACACCGAACAAGAAGACGCTTCAGAAGGTGAAGAAGAAACTGAGGAGGAACTAATGGAGCAGATTGCCATGCTGACCAGAAGGTTTGAAAAGTTTTGGATGAGAAGGAAGTTCAAAGGAAACTCAAAGTTCCAACCTAGGAACAAGGGAATATCGTCATCCGGGAGCAACGTGCAAAAATGCTTCAAGTGCAACAAGCCAGGCCACTTCGCCTCAAACTGCCCGATGGAAAATGGTGACAAAAAGATAAAGAAGCAGAAAGCAATGGTCACTAACTGGGAAGAGGGCGAGAGCGAAGAAGAGGAAGATCTCGCCTACTTGGCCAATGATGATGATCAGGTATCTTCTTCATCCACTATTAAGAAAATTCTTTTTCTAAATGAATTACATGCTAGGCAAGATGAATCTCATGATAACGCTTCCTCAGTTCCTGAAGTAGATGAAAGGGAATAAATGTTTGAAATTATTCAAAATGCAGAAAGAAGGATTAAGTCGCTCAACTCACAAGTAAAGAGTCTGACTAGGCAACGAGATGACGTAGCTAGAGAAAAGCGTCAAACAGATCTAGAAAATGAGCGTCTGAGAGCCGAGCTAGAAACTCTTAAGAGAAAGTCTTGTGTAATTGCGAAAAGCCTAGGAAACAAGAAAATATATCTAGAGACACGTCCGTCCTTAAGGATTTCTTAGAAGAAAACAAAAATGTTAGACTCTTTGTAGGACAACATAATCTTAACGTGATACTCGATCTTCCTAGACATGTTGGAAATACAGGGATAGGATAGTCCATAACACCTAAGCATGCTGCACCTTCACCAGATATTAGAAAGCCTAAATGTTTTTCATGCGGCCGTCACGGTCATTATGCTAACCACTGTTTCTTGAAGAAAGCTGATAAAACTAGATATGTCTGGAGACCAAAGCAGATTCCTAAGAATCAAAGTTCAAACACTGGCGCGTCTGTGTTTATGAGATCTCAGTCCGTGACAGATGATATATCATGTGTTAACATGAGTTATTTTACCACTAACCTTTTAGGACCCAATCGAAATTGGGCACCTCAGAAAAGAAATGATTCATGCAGGTACAAAGAAGAAAATCCAGCAAAAAGAACAAGTGGTACCTCGACAGTGGGTGTTCCCACCATATGACAGGTGATATCAGCAAGTTTGTGTCGGTAAAAGCCTATGATGGAGGATATGTCTCCTACGCCGACAATACTAAAGCTAAGATCATTGGGATTGGAACTGTTGGTAACACTTTACATACTACTATAGATGACGTATGGTTAGTTAAGAATCTAGAACATAATCTCATCAGCATTAGTCAACTATGTGATAAGGGTCATACCGTAACCTTTGAAAATGATAAGTGTATTGTTAGAAACAATGATAAGGTACTGTTTAGTGCATCTAGGGATAGGAATATTTATTGCATAACTCTTGATGATATCACTAACCAGAACGTCAAGTGCTTAGCAGTTACACAGGATAACACCTGGTTATGGCATAGACGCCTAGGACATGCCAACATGGAATTAATCACATCACAAGCAATGCACTGGTGCGAGGTGTTCCTGACATAAAATTTGTCAAGGACAAAAAATGCAAGGAATGCCAAATGGGAAAGCAGACCAAGACATCATTTAAGGCAAAGAATGTGATATCCACATCCAAACCTATGGAATTACTGCATCTCGACCTTTTTGGTCCTGTCCAGACGATGTCTCTGCGAGGTAAAAGATATGCATTTGTTATCGTTGATGATTATTCCAGGTATACTTGGGTGATATTTCTTGCACATAAGAATGAGGCACTAGATAACTTTGCATCGCTAGTTAAGAGACTTGAAAATGAAAAAGAAACAACCTTATGTAGGATACGCAGTGATAACGGACTGGAATTTGATAGTAAGTCATTTGCATCATTCTGTGATCAGTACGGATATAGTCATAACTTCTCTGCCCCTATAACTCCTCAACAGAATGGTGTAGTTGAACGTAAAAATAGGGTATTACATCTATGTTACATGAGTATGATATTCCTAAACAGTTCTGGGCGGAAGCTGTTAGTACAGCTTGTTATGTGTCTAACCGTGTTTTCCTTAGGCCGATATTAAAGAAGACCTCTTATGAAATCTGGCATGGTAGAACTCCAAATATTAGTTACTTTCGTGTGTTTGGATGCAAATGTTTTATCTTGAACGATAGAGATAAGAGAGGAAAATTTGACTCTAAAGTTGAAGGGATATTCCTTGGTTACAGTCTTCACTCTAAGGCATATCGTGTTTATAATAAAAGGAAGCTGACTGTTCAGGAGTCCATACATGTTACTTTTGATGAGATACCTAACGCAGATGCTACTGATGAGGAAGGTATAGATTTGCCCTGTGCAGAATTACAGGATACTGAAGACGGTAAGGACGATATTCCAGAAGATGAAAATGTAGAGACACTGGAACCAAAAGCTGATGAGCTACAACCTAGAAAATGGAAACATGCTTCCAGTCATCCAACAGATCAAGTGATAGGAAATATCAGATCTGGAATCAAAACTCGAGCAACTGTACGAAATCAGGATACAGAGGAATCTCATGATTTACTACTTTCAATGATGGAACCAAAAACAGTCCATGAAGCCTTGGATGATATATCCTGGGTCTCTGCCATGGAAGATGAGTTGGCTCAGTTCGAAAAGAGCCAAGTGTGGACACTCGTAGAGAGACCGGATGAAAAATCCATCATAGGAACCAAATGGGTCTTCCGCAACAAACTCGACGAACATGGTAATGTCACAAGGAACAAAGCGAGGTTAGTTGCAAAAGGTTATTCCCAGGAGGAAGGTATTGATTTCGATGAAACTTTTGCTCCGGTAGCTAGATTAGAGTTTATACGTGTCTTACTTGCATATGCATGCTTTAAACGTTTTAAACTTTTTCAAATGGACGTAAAAAGTGCATTTTTAAATGGCTTTATAAATGAAGAGGTTTATGTAGAACAACCACCGGGCTTTGCTAGGGAAGATTTTCCAAACCATGTTTTCAAGTTGAATAAAGCATTATATGGTTTAAAGCAAGCACCTAGGGCATGGTATGAAAGGCTAAGTAAGTTCTTGATTGACATAGGATTTACGACTGGAACTATTGATAACACGCTGTTTATTAAGTATGAAGGTGATCACATGATACTGGTCCAAATATACGTTGATGATATCATATTTGGTAGTACTAATATCCTTCTTTGCGAGGAATTCTCTAAGTCTATGCAGAAGGAATTTGAGATGAGTTTAATGGGTGAGCTGAACTACTTCCTTGGGTTGCAAATAAAGCAACTTGACGATGGAACTTTCGTATCCCAGACAAAGTACAGCAAGGAACTACTGATAAAATTCGGGATGAATGATTCCAAAGCGATTTCCACTCCCATGCATCAGACCACCAAAATAGACAATGACGAATCAGGTACACCAGTTGATCAAACAGAATATCGAGGTATGATCGGAAGCCTTCTTTACTTGACTGCTAGTCGCCCTGATATTATGTTTGTTGTTGGTATGTGCTCGAGATATCAATCTGACCCTAGGGAATCTCACCTAACAGCAGTTAAGCGTATACTTAGATATATCAAGGGTACTGTAAATCCTGGTCTATGGTACTCTCATACGGATGAATTCCTATTAATGGGATATTCCGACGCCGACTATGCCGGCTGTAGGGAAGATAGGAAAAGTACTAGTGGAACTTGCCAATTACTTGGAAATTCCCTAGTAACTTGGTCTAGTAGAAAGCAAAATGTTGTCGCCCACTCCACAACAGAAGCTGAATATATGGCCTTAGGAAACTGTTGTCAACAAGTTCTTTGGATGACACAAACCCTTAGTGATTTTGGGTTAGGTTATGACAAGATTTCTATTATGTGTGGTAGCACTAGCGCTATTAGTATCACTAAGAATCCCGTGCATCACTCTCGTACTAAGCATATTGAGGTTAAACATCATTTCATACGAGACCATGTTCAGAAGGGGAATATAAGTGTGGAATTCGTAGGAACAAATGATCAGCTTGCTGATATCTTCACGAAACCCCTAATTGAGGCAAGATTCTGCGACATCCGTGATCGATTGGGAATTATCGAGCTAAATAAGGTTAGTAAATCTGCCTAATTCCATCATTTTCTCTAGGTTACTCTATTTTAGATAGAAATTCTTAGCTATCCTATCTTAAGGTATTCATTCAGCCCTTAGAATATTTTCGTGGATCTTATAGATCTTTTCCTTAAGTATGATTCTCGTATTTTAGGAAGAAAATTCGTAGTTATCTCTTCCTAGACATCCCTTCAGCCATTTAGCTTATTTTAGGAATATCCGATCTTCTGGATCTGCCCTTAAATGTGATCAGGTTATTTTAGGAAGGAACTCGTAGATCTCTTTCAAGCCGTTCAGTTATTTTAGGGAACTCATTTATTTAATATATATTCCTATTCGGTTTAGTCACATCCCTTCCTTAATTATGAGATCCCGTCAAATCAGTCAGACATTTCTTACAGTTTCCTCCTCTCTCCAATTTGAAATTTCAAATTTCGAATTTCGAAATCCATCCTTATCTCTTCCAAAAATAAACCGACCTCACTCCTTCAAAAAAATCCAAACCGTTCCTCAACCTTCATCATTCGATCATCTTCTTCAAACTTCTCTCAACCTTCAAACCCTAATCAGTGGATAGAACTTCCGGATCCAAAACTGCTCTTCCCAAATCATCCAGCCGTAAATGAAAGGAACCTCCATCTGACGAAGACCTATCCGATGCTGATCCAGACTCATCCACGCCAGTTTCACCATCAACCACCCCTGTTCGAAAAACCCGTTCAAAAGACAAATCGGTTGAGAAAGGACCATCTCCCTCTAAGATTCCCAAGAAGAAGAAGAAGAAAGGCAAGAGAACAACCCCTGTGAGGTCACCCGAGCCTGAAAAATCTGTTTCGAGTCAAGAGGATGCTGAAGAAATTCATGACGAAACCCAGAAGTCCCGCTCTAAAAGCCCAACGCCAGAGGAAACCCAGAAATCTCCTTCCCCACTTGATAGGGCCTCGCCGTCTCCAAAACCAAGCCCTAAAACTTCTGATATCCCTTCCATCGACCTGTCCAACCCAACTGAGATCCCAGTTGAAGCTCTGTTCCTAGAAGAAAGTAACCGAACCGTCTACAAAAGCTTTAGCAAGCGTGACATCGCTCGTGGTCGCGGCGTCGCATTCGACAAGTTGCCTGCTGGAACTGTTATCACTTGGCTGAAAGACTACGGATGGGAGAAATTCCTGGGTATCAACAAGCTCTACTACCCAGAAGCTGTCAAGCTCTTCTACGCAAACTTTGACTACGATGAGTATGAAGGACACATCAATGTCCGTTCCTATGTGCTGGGAGGCAGAATCCACTGGACCACGAAGAAGATCAACGAGATGCTTGGAGTTCCTGATGAACCCCTCTGCCACTACGACATGAACAACTGGTGCCATGCTGATGGTTTCGAATCCAGTGATGTCCTTCTGAAACTCTGGAATACCCGTACTAAGCCCCGCTTTTCAGACGGAGAAGCTCTCAACCAACTTCCCATAGATTTCTTCTTCCTTCATAAGCTGCTGAACATGACCTTGTGGAGTGCCAAAATCGGAAGTGGCGGCCACTCTACCACTATGAATTTCATGAGCACTCTTGCCGTGTACATGATATCCCAGAATCGCAAGTTCAATCTCGGGTATGTGATCCCGAAGCACATGATCAAGGCTGTTGAAAGCACAGACAAGGCATTGCCTTACGGAATGTTGCTCACGCACTTCCTTGAGTGTGAGAAAATCCAGATGCCGCCGGCATGGGAAGATACGGCCATCCACGTTGTGGATCTTGTGACTCTGAAACGCATGGGGATTCATCACACTAAAGGTCAAGGCTGGTTCAAGGCCAAGGAGAACAGATCAGTGGACAGCGCCCAGAAACGGTCGGCTGCGAAAGGGAAAGCGAAGGTCAAAAGCGACGAGGACGACGACTACGAGGATGAGCTGAGCGTAGGGAAGGCAGGAATCTCAGTGCTGCGCCGCGATATCAAGGCTGATAATCAGAAGTGCTTCCGCAAGCTCAAAGAGTAGTATACCGAGCTGTCACTGAAACTATCCAAGCTCTCGAAGCTCGTCAAGAAGTCCCTTCCTAAGCCCGCCGATTCTGAAACATCTTCAAGCCAGTAGGCTGCCCCTCTAGTTCCATTCTGCTCCTAGTAGCCCCTAGGTTATTCCGCTCTGCCAGTATCTTTTAGTTCCTAAGTATCCTTCCCACCTTTTTGATAATGAAAGGGGAGTAGTAAGGTAAGTTTTTAGGCGGTTTGCGTCTAAGTCTAAGTGTTTTTGGTATGTAGGGAAGTTCGTGGAACCCTAATATAATATTTTGCTGCTTTTATGATATATCTTCTATGCCTAACATCTTTGTTCTGATCTATGGATATACCATGTGCTGATCTTATACTCTGATGCTTGAATGTGTGAATTGACTGTGCTAAGTGCCTGCTGCGATGATTACATAATTGCTTGAACCATGCTTGGAATATGCGGACTTAGGCAGGGGGAGCACACTCACGGTAAATTTCGACATCTTGTACTCAAGATATAACATAGAAATAGATAGGATATATCCGCACCTAGACAGGGGGAGCAAAATTTGATCATCATATATCTTATGCATGTCATAGAGATAACTGCACATAGGCAGGGGGAGCAAATAGGTATCACATGTGATTAGGAAATATCGTATGCTCTGCTTTGTGATTATGGAACACTTAGGCATATGCGCTAGGACTTGCGTAATCGAATATGCTTACTTGCTTCCGTGCCGCATCAATTACATGTCATCATCAAAAAGGGGGAGAATGTTGACCTTTTTGGTCCATATATATTAGAGAGTTTTGATGAACGATGTAATTGTAATGACATTAGGTCTATAAATTAAGCAATTCGACTTGGGACAAATAAAATGTCTAAGTTCATGATAATGTTCAACCATGCATTGCTAATGAGCTGAAATTTGTTGAAGTGTTGAATATTTGAATTGCGTGTGATTTTGTGATGATTTGATGGAACTAGGTGATCGCATGTTATAGACAGTCCATGAGATAGGATATATCGTTCTGTGCTATATATGGAAATAATGCATGAGATATCCTACTGAGCTATATATGGAAAATATGCTGTTTATATATGGAAAGTGATATATCCGTTGATACCAGTTTATTCCTGGACGAAAATCATATGTACGATCCTTGCTTGCCTTGCACTGAATTAAATGCGAAATATTAAATTGATATCTTTCCTTGTGCTGATTGGATTATTATATTTAGGAAAGATTTGATTTGATTGACCTTATGGATAAAGTGATCTTATATGGTATGTGGTATAACGGGTGATATCCCTGAAATAAGGAAAGTTGTGCCATGATGTGATAAATCGATTTAAGTAAGCTCTGATCTGACCTTTGTGCTAAACATGGTAAATATATTGATTAAATGCTATGAGCTGTACATGAAAACGTGCTGATGCCTTGCTATCTTGTGTGCCATACTTGGAAAGTAAATCTGGATTGACTTGTTACTAGGAACTGATAGCAGGGAATCACTTATGGAAAGTTCCGATATGGAAAATATATGCGAAGTGGTTGAATATGCTTGAGAACGAAATTGAGCTTTTATATGGAATATAATCATGCTTTAATGTGCTATATGACCGTTGTGACGATTTATTAGAAGCATGATTTATATGGTATGATTGACTCGGAAGCTACATGGAAACTATGCTTGATTTGGTGATTATTGTTTGATATGACTTTCCATGTGAAGTGCTATTAGAAAGGATTATATATGAGCTGCACTTTAGACTTTCGAAGTACACAGAGAATTTGCGAATTTAAGCCTACGAGAGATTTTGAGCAGAGAGATACTAAGAGATTCCTAAGCCATTCACTTGTGATAGCTTTCTGCCTTACTGAGCGTTAACTTGCGTATCCATCACTGAGCGAGTGATTTATCCAATATTCCATCATCCCCTGCCATATATTCTGTCTTCGGACGTGTTGTCTTCGGACGTGAGCAATACCAAGGAGGCAAGGTCGACGTTTACGCACACGTGAAGGGAAGGACAAGTCCGGGGGCCCTTCGGTAGCGAGCTGTGTCTGTCGGGATCAAGGAGATTCCGAGGAACGAAACTCGGCGTGTGGTAACCTAGTAGTGTCTAGTGTTCGACTTGTTTCGGTTGTGTATTGGGCTAACCAATCAGTTTTGTATCCAGCTACGGTGCATTATAGTGATTGGTTGAACTCTTGGGAAGTAAATCCCAAGGAGAGGAGTAAACCCCAGTTGGGGATATAACCTCTATAAAAATCTTGTCTCCCATTTACTTTTCAGTTATTTCGTTATCACTGAGACAGACCCGAAACACATCCGACAATACTAGGATATAACAGGAATACTCGTCCCAATATTATTTGGCATATCTTAGTCATCACACTAAGGTTTTTTAAAAGAAGCACAAAATTTTATAAGCCTAATTCACCCCCCCTCTTAGGCACATTTATATCTTCACCCGTAAATTTTAATTCGTTGTTTTGAATATAATTAGTGTTTAAATGTTCGAATTAAGGGAGTTAATATTCGAACGGCCCAAAAGAGAATGTGTCATAGCCCAAATAATAATTCAATCAAAGGGGTTTGGCCCAACCTAATAAAAAGAGTAAATTAATAAGCTAGGTAAAATAATAGGACCCAATTAAAATAGGTAAAGGCCCAAAATGAGAGTTGGCCAAATAAAAGAAACAAATCCCAATAAATTATTCCTTTTATTATTCTAGCCCAAAATGGTTAGAGATAAGAGTGAATAATTACTTAGCGTCAAGGTAACTTATCTCCTCGACAATTCAGCTGAAAAGAAGTATTAGAAGCCAAATGACAAAACGTGAAATGAAGAGAAAACAGAATAAGAAGACTAACTGAAGAAAGAAGAAAAGTAGCAGACGATCGAAAGCAAGGGATTTCCACAAAAGAATCAAAAACAAATCATTCAAACGTGGCTTTTAAGAAGTAAGGTAGGTGAAATTCCACAACAACACGTAAATATTTCTGTGATTTAATACCTGTGTATTACATAAATGAATTTATTATGAGTTGTATGATTTGTATAAAATTTTCGGAATGGATGTTATACTTATTAAGCTGAATTTTGGGTTTTACTTTGGGTTCACGAATGTTTTAAGCATCTATTGATATAATTACCTTAATTAGTATTTAGTGTGTTAGGGTTTCGGTGAATGAATATGGCTGGGGTTTCTGAATATTTTTGGCAAAGAGATATGTTAGACACTTGAGTTAAAATTAGATAGTTAAGTACTTTGCAAACCTAAAGAGTTTCGGCCCTTGTACATGAAAGATTTCGGTGATTAAGCATGCAATGGTGAATTGTTCAGTATGTGACTTTGAAATGTGTTTAGAATTAATTACATGGAAATTTCGTGACTTATGTGTTGGGAAGCTTTCGAGACTAGACCCTGTTAGTAGTGTATATGTAGGGTATACGTTGATTCATGATTATGACACATGTTATGCAAATTCAATGATAATTATCTGAAGTTTCGTGATTAAGGTATTAAGGTTCGATTTTATAGGTCTGAAATGACTATGTTGATTTCGGCTAGTGCTTGAATAAGTAGGTTTCGGTATTTGTACTATTGTGAAACATGTATAGTCGAGTGAAGTACGATTTAGGGTGTTCACATTATAGTGTCGAACTCTGTAGGTATTCTTCTCGGCGAGTAATAACTTTCTTTACAATAGAGTTTTGACTCCATGTTTTCGGCATTAATTAGGGTTTTCATTATTATAGGATTTTGATAATTTTAGGGTTTTCGATACGTAGGGTTTGGAAATATTTCGATATTCAAAGGTTTGAAACGTAGGGAATTTCCCAGATATCGTGGTTGACTCTATCGGGAGGATAGGTAGGTGGATCATCCATCTACAATACGTAAACACAATTATGTATTTTCATGTGATTATGTGATTTACATGACTTATATGATTTATATGTTTTACGTACGTTTTATATATAAATCGTGCTTTATGATATTTTATATGCATGGCCGTGCATATCACGTTAGGGCGAGAAATGGTTATACCACGATGTGACGATAGGATCTGAGATATTGACGTACGGGGTAGAATGAGATGTTTGTGATTGACGACTCTTAGAGGAGTCGAGGTTGGGCTCACTGGACACCTGGCGGAGACAGACGTGATCGATTTGTCTACTCGGACGTGATCGATTCGAGGTGCATACCGCCGGATGGGATTTTTGATTTGTGCGAGAGATATACGACCTGGTAGGAGGACATGACGTGATTGATCAGTGCGCTACCGGCGTAGCTCGCCGCGAGACTTGGGGGTGGCCTCCCAGTAGTCTATTGCGCGCGGAGGTGTCGAGCCTAACCTAGGGCCCTGTATTGTGTGAAATATGAATGTGGGAAAAGAAAGAGTGTGCGTTATATCATGTCGTGAGAAATTGGGGTCTGGGTTGAGTGCACACTTGCATACACGCATGTTTATTCATCTACTGGGCGACGCTCAGTGTTTACGTGTTGTAGGTATTGAGTCTGACGCCGGTACGCGTCAGGACTGAGGCGGCTGCTAGCGGTGCTCCACGGACTTTTGAGGGCAGGTCGGTACATGGATGAAGACCTGTGGAGCGGCGTTAGGGCTTTTTGTTCTTTTGATATTTTGGGGGTTCGGCCCGTGTACAGAGATGACGATGTAGACGGATGTTTATAATACTGCATATTATTTTAGGAAAAAGTTTTAATTAGATGGGCCTTCTGCGGCTTACGCTGCGGAAATCCGCCAATAATCTTAATTAGAAAAGTAGGGTCGCCACAGGTGGTATCAGAGCGTAGGCTTTAGATTCTGAAGACTGTCCATGTACTGCCGCTCAAAAGCCTGGAGAACCAGCCTGGCCTGTAAGTTCAATTATTGATTATGTGATTACGTGTTTATATGTCCTTGGTAGTTGGGCATGTTTAGACTTTAAATGTTATGATTTTGAGGGCCTTCGTAAGATTTATTCTTATGAGAATAATATAATATGTTTTCGGTAATATGTGGTTTATGTGACTTGGATAGGTGCTAATGTGAGTAAGAATATGTTTTCGTGGTTTGTATATGTTAGAGTTGAATTCCAGGTTTTGAAATTACCATGATCATTAGTCGTTCTATATAATTATTTCTGGTGTTAGAATAGTTTGTTTGAATAGTTAAGGTTTTAAATTGTTATTAGATATGTGATCGATTGTTGAAAACAGAAGAGAGATGTAGATTGCAGGAAATATATATATTTTGGATGTTCTAGGTTTTCAGCAACATATGGGTTTTGACAATTAATCCAAATTGAAGTTTCAGTGAGCTGGTAGTTTTTCAATATTAAGAAAGCTTTCCGTTTATTAGGGTGGCTAAATAGTTTTAGTGGTTAATATTATTGATAAGCTCGGAAGTTTTTGGAAACCAACAAAGTTTTTTTTCGCTATTTTGGGAGAAGCCTTCAGTTTTCGACACCATTTATTTTATCTAGAATAGTTCGACAATTTTTATTTCATCTACAAAGTGTTCCGTCACCTAATGTTGATGTCACGAGTTTTTGTTTTTGTCTTGCAATAAAAGTTTTCATTAGGCAAAAGTCTTCTGTATATTAGGGTTTTGAAACTCAAAAGTTTTTGGCATGAATTTATTTTCGGGAGATTATCAGCTAAATCATTTCGAGTGAATTGATTTATTTTCGGATTAGGAATTTCGGAAGAATTATTTTTGGTAAACTTAGGAATATTTTTTTAGAATATTGAGGGATGACCTTTAGTGAACTTTGGGGGAGCTGAAATATTTTGAGGAAAATAATTATGTAGGTATAATCCTGCATTTTATATAAGTACGGCTAGAGTGCGCAGCGGAAGCATGGTAGGAATAGAAATAAGTGTGCCTAGAATATATGGGAAATATTTGTCTGAGTCTAGACATAGAGAAAATAGTAGACAGCTGGGCCACACATTTAAATGTGTCGCCGAAATTTAGTGATGAAGGTAGGAATAATCCTTAATAGGGTACAAATAAACCAGGGATAAGAGAAATCATTACCCGAGTTATACGCTTCGGCATAATTTCGGGGACGAAATTCTTTTAAGGTGGGAGAATGTAATACCCGTAAATTTTAATTTGTGGTTTTGAATATAATTAGTGTTTAAATGTTCGAATTAAGGGAGTTAATATTCAAACGGCCCAAAAGAGAATGTGTCATAGCCCAAATAATAATTCAATCAAAGGGTGTTTGGCCCAACCTAATAAAAAGAGTAAATTAATAAGCTAGGTAAAATAATAGGACCCGATTAAAATAGGTAAAGGCCCAAAATGAGAGTTGGCCAAATAAAAAGAAACAAATCCCAATAAATTATTCCTTTTATTATTCTAGCCCAAAATGGTTAGAGATAAGAGTGAATAATTACTTAGCGTCAAGGTAACTTATCTCCTCGACAATTTAGCTGAAAAGAAGTATTAGAAGCCAAATGATAAAACGTGAAATGAAGAGAAAACAGAATAAGAAGACTAACTGAAGAAAGAAGAAAAGTAGCAGACGATCGAAAGCAAGGGATTTCCACAAAAGAATAAAAAACAAATCACTCAAACGTGGCTTTTAAGAAGTAAGGTAGGTGAATTTCCACAACAACACGTAAATATTTCTGTGATTTAATACCTTGTGTATTACATAAATGAATTTATTATGAGTTGTATGATTTGTATGAAATTTTCGGAATGGATGTCATAGTTATTAAGCTGAATTTTGGGTTTTACTTTGGGTTCATGAATGTTTTAAGTATCTATTGATATAATTACCTTAATTAGTATTTAGTGTGTTAGGGATTGGGTGAATGAATATGGCTGGGGTTTCTGAATATTTTGGCAAAGAGATATGTTAGACACTTGAGCTAAAATTAGATAGTTAAGTACTTTGCAAACCTAAAGAGTTTCGGCTCTTGTACATGAAAGATTTCGGTGATTAAGCATGCAATGGTGAAATGTTTTCAGTATGTGACTTTGATATGTGTTCAGAATTAATTACATGAAAATTTCGTGACTTATGTGTTGGGAAGCTTTCGAGACTAGACCCTGTTAGTAGTGTATATGTAGGGTATACGTTGATTTCATGATTATGACATATGTTATGCAAATTCAATGATAATTATCTGAAGTTTCGTGATTAAGGTTTTAAGGTTCGATTTTATAGGTCTGAAATGACTATGTTTATATCGGCTAGTGCTTGAATAAGTAGGTTTCGGTATCTGTACTACTGTGAAACATGTATAGTCGAGTGAAGTACGATTTTAGGGTTTTCACATTAGAGTGTCGAACTCTGTAGGTATTCTTCTCGGCGAGTAAAAACTTTCTTTACAATAGAGTTTTGACTCCATGTTTTCGGCATTAATTAGGGTTTTCATTATTATAGGATTTTGATAATTTTAGGGTTTTCGATACGTAGTGTTTGGAAATATTTCGATGTTCAATGGTTTGAAGCGTAGGGAATTTCCCAGATATCGTGGTTGACTCTATCGGGAGGACAGGTAGGTGGATCATCCATCTACAATACGTAAACACAATTATGTGATTTACATGACTTATATGACTTATATGTTTTACGTACGTTATATATATAAATAGTGTTTTATGATATTTTTATATGCATGGCACGTGCATATCACGTTAGGGCGAGAAATGGTTATACCACGATGTGACGATAGGATCTGAGATATTGACGTACGGGGTAGAATGAGATGTTTGTGATTGACGACTCTTAGAGGAGTCGAGGTTGGGCTCACTGGACACCTGGCGGAGACAGACGTGATCGATCTGTCTACTCGGACGTGATCGATTAGAGGTGCATACCGCCGGATGGGATTTTTGATTTGTGCGGGAGATATACGACCTGGTAGGAGGACATTGACGTGATCGATCAGTGCACTACCGGCGCAGCTCGCCGCGAGACTTGGGGGTGGCCTCCCATTAGTCTATTGCGCATGGAGGTGTCGAGCCTAACCTAGGGCCCTGTATTGTGTGAAATAGGAATGTGGGAAAAGAAAGAGTGTGCATTATATCATGTCGTGAGAAATTGGGGTCTGGGTTGAGTGCACACTTGCATACACGCATGTTTATTCACCTACTGGGCGAATCGCTCAGTGTTTACGTATTGTAGGTACTGAGTCTGACGCCGGTACGCGTCAGGACAGAGGCGGCTGGTGGCGGTGCTCCACGGACTTTTGAGGGCAGGTCGGTACATGGATGAAGACCTGTGGAGCGGCGTTAGGGCTTTTTGTTCTTTTGATATTTTGGGGGTTGCCCGTGTACAGAGATGACGATGTAGACGGATGTTATAATACTGCATATTATTTTAGGAAAAAGTTTTAGTTAGATGGGCCTTCTGCGGCTTATGCTGCGGAAATCCGCCAATAATCTTAATTAGAAAAGTAGGGTCGCCACATAAATAAATTATAATCAAAATTTTGGAAAAACAAAAAAGAAATTAAAAAATACCTCGACGAAAATATGTATTAATAATTTCATCTGTTTGAAATTTTAACATTAATTGTTAATTACTTAGTTATAATTTCAGGAATTTTCTGTCTAAGTATTTGATTTTTTTAATTTATTAATTTTAATTAATGTACTAAATATTTCGTGGGGTTTATGTTGAAAGTTTTTGTTTTGGTTTTTCAAGTTTATTCATGTTGGAGTTATTTTAAGGTTTAATTGATATAATTAAAGTAACATGATTTTCAATACATTATTTTTATTTTGTAAACTTCAATTTATTTTTATGTTTCGTTCTTTTATCAAAATACTCTTGGAATGTTCGTAGAGATATTTATTTTTCAAATTTTCGAGTTATTTTTAAGTGGTGAGCAGGAAAAAAACAATTTAACCTATTGAATAGGTTAAAGGTTACATGGATCTAATTTGAGAAGATGATACATATTACAGTTGGGACTACTAAGATATAATTTAATGTTGGATTTATTTGTAGAAGAAAATCATACCAAATTTTCCTTGCATTGCAAGCTGCAATTCCTATTATTATTTTTATTTGTTATATGCGGCGCAGATCCAACTGGTGGCAACGAATAAATAAATATTGATACGTCGCTTTTTTCTAGGATTATTTTTTTAATTCTATAGCAGATTTAATTTTTGTTTCTTTTTTGAAAGAAAGAATTTCATTATTTCTCAGTGTCTTTTAGTACAACATTTGCTAAACATTGAGTCGGCGGGGAATAACCTTCTCCGTCGTACCCCAAAAATTTTAGCAAGATAATGAGCACAACCGTTCCCTGAGTGGTTAACAAAAGAAAAATAAATTGACGAGAAACAGATACTTAGTTGTAAGCAATCGTCGAGTATAGTCCCGATTGTAGCTGATGAGGAACAATTCCCATGGAGAAGCTTTACAATGGAAGCACAGTCGCCCTCAATAGTCACTTCAGGCCAGTTCCGGCGTAGCGCGTACATGATAGCCTCATGCGCTGCTAATGCTTCGATCATCGCCGGGTCCTGACATCCACTAAAGAAACGAGTACGCCAGCCCAACACAGTCTCGCTTGCATCCCTCGCAATGATGCCAGCAGAAGCACCATGTCTTTGTTTATGAATCGCCCCATCGAAATTAATTTTAACAATATTAGCTGCCGGTGGGATCCATGTCTGAGTGGAAAAGGGTTGCTTCTCGCATTCTATAGACTGGGGTCGATCATCTCTATCAGTCATCATTTCCTGAGCCATTAGAATCACCACGTGAGGCTGCAATTCCATCTTCTCCATCACCCATTTATTTCTACTCTTCCAAATTGCCCAACATATGGATATAAGAAGGGTAAATTCATCCCTTGACAGCATCCCACTTAGCTCACTAATCCAAATCAAAGGGCAATTTGGCCAGCGTTTAATGGCAGCGAACTCTAAACCCGATGCCTTCCAGATCGCTTTCGAGAAAGGACACCCGACAAAAAGATGGTATAAATCCTCAATTGTCGCCCCACACCTTGAGCACATCTGATGGGAAAGTTCGCTTGAATAGGTTTTGAGCCGTTGCATGTAAGTTACTGAATAATCTCCAACCGAAGCTTTACCTTAGGAGCGACATGAGCTTTCCAAAGAAAGTTCCACGAGCGAGGAGATGAAGTCGAGCCCAGGTTACAATTTAAACCCAAACTTACAGTCAGGCGATAAGCTAATTTAACCGAGAATTTTTCGTCTTTGGTAAAGTGCCAAATCCTAACATCAGGCGTGGAAAACGAACTCCACGGCAAACCAAGAATAACATCAGCATCAATCGGTAGCATGACTGTCCGCATAAGATCCTCATTCCAGCGATCAGACCCTGGGATTCTAAGCTTGCTCACTGTCAAATCTGCCATATGCATGTGTATTGGGGAGATAAATCGAAAGGTGGGAGGTCTCGGCAGCCATGCATCCCGCCAAATTTTGACATTCATTCCATCTGCCATTGCATTCCTTTCTCAATAATTCCTCTTGTCGAAAAAATACCTCTCCAAGTCAAAGTTGGGTTTGACACCAGATTTGATTGAAGAAAAGTATTGTCTGGAAAATATCGTGCCTTCATTACTCTACTAAACAAACTATTAGGATATTTAACGAGTCTCCATGCCTGTTTTGCTAGAAGTGCTAAATTAAATGCCCGCATGTGACGAAAGCCCAATCCCCCTCTGATTTTGGAGTGCATAGATGTTCCCGTGAATGCCAATGTATCTTCCTCTTATCCGAGCCGCTCCACCAGAATCTCTTCACCATTCTAAGGGTGTCATTCAGTAGCTTTGTGGGCAATAGAAAATAGCTCATAGCATAAGCTGGGATAGCCTGAACTACTGCCTTAATCAATATCTCTCTTCCTGCCTGCGAGAGGAACTTTTCAGTGTAAGTTATGACCCACGTTATGACCCATTTATTAATTAAGGTTTAATAATTAATTAATGAGCTTAATTCCTATTGGTCTGAAGAGATATTAACTACACACTACATTGATGGAATGTAACTCTATAAATAGATTAGGTCGGTCCTCTCTCCACACTATCTTATCATATTCTTCATCCATCATAAAATATATTAAAGAGTGTAAAGGGAGAGAAACTCGACTTACGTCTTCTCGAACCGTCAAGATGGATCAAGGTTAGTGTTTATTATTTATTATCATGTATATCATGAGAATTGTGTTGTTTAGAGATCATGGATTGTGTTTGTTTGAATTGCGTGTAGCAAATAAATATGCTTACAGCTGGTATCAGAGCCATCGTTGAAAACGCATGATTCTCTTTTATACATGACACTATATTTCATGATATCATGATCGTTTGTTTATTTCGAATCAAGTGATGACGGCATGCGCATAATGGGCATAAGTGTTGCATAGCAGTATATAAATAAAGCCCTTCATATGTAATTCTCGTATGACCGTAGGTGTTCATTCTTCGTATGTATTATCTTTTGCCATGATATGTGTTAACAAACATGAATGGTGATGATTCTTTTATGGTTTACTGTTCTATCATATCACAATGACGTTTGGTCAAATCCTTTGAATCCTTTCGTCAGTGGATCTGCAATCATAAGCTTGGTGCTGATGTGCTCGATTGACACTCGTTGTTTCTGAACTTCTTCTTTAATGGCAAAGTATTTAAGCCCCATATGCTTAGCACCCTTTGAGTACTTATAGTTTTTAGAGAAGAACACTGCTGTGGAATTGTCACAATAAATTTTAAGCAACATGGTTATACTGTCGACTGTGCCAAGACCAGAAATAAAATTCCGCAGCCATAATCCTTGAACTGTAGCCTCAAAGCATGCTACAAATTCAGCTTCCATTGTTGATGCAGCAATAACAGACTGCTTCGAACTTTTCCATGAAATTGCTACCCCAGCTAATAGGAACAAATAGCCGAATGTTGACTTTCTTGTATCAACACATCCGGCATAATCTGAATCTGAATAGCCGATAACTTCCAAGAGATTTGATCTTCTGTACGTGAGCATATGATCTTTTGTTCACAGATACCTTAAGACTTTCTTTGCAGCTTTCTAATGATCCGTTCCTGGGTTACTTTGATATCTGCCCAACATTCCGACAGCGAAACTAATGTCGGGTCTAGTACACGTTTGAGCATACATTAGACTGCCAACGACAGATGCATAAGGAATCCGTTCCATTTCTTTACATTCTAATTCATTCTTTGGACATTGCGTAAGGCTGAATACGTCCCCTTTCTAAATTGGTGCAACACTTGATGAGCACTTTTCCATATTAAATCTTTCAAGAACCTTATTAATATATGCTTTCTGAGACAATCCCAACAATCCATGTGACCTATCACGGTATATTTCAATACCTATCACAAAGGATGCCTCGCCCATATCTTTCATTTCGAAGTTCTTAGATAGGAAACTTTTAGTCTCATGTAGTAGCGAGCAAAATGTCATCAACATACAGAATTAATATTATATACTTGCTCCCACTGATCTTCAGATATATACATCTATCAACGATGTTTTCCTTAAATCCGAAGGAGGTAATGGTATCATTAAATTTCATGTACCATTGCCGCGAAGCTTGTTTCAGTCCGTATATCGACTTCTTAAGTTTACACACCATACGTTCTTTTCCTTTAATAGCGAAACCTTCAGGTTGGTCCATATAAACTTCCTCCTCTAAATCTCCATTAAGGAATGCAGTTTTCACATCCATTTGATGAAGCTCTAAGTCATAATGAGCTACCAATGCCGTGATAATTCTAAATGAGTCCTTCTTTGAAATAGGTGAAAAGGTCTCTTTATAATCAACGTCGTCTTTCTGGGTAAATCCCTTCGCAACAAGTCTAGCTTTATGTCGTTCTATATTGCCATTAGAGTCGAGTTTGGTCTTTCATGGCGTCGAACCATTTAACAGAATCATTACTTTCCATGGCCTGTGAAATCGAAACTGGATCATCATTTATTCCTAAGTCAACTTCTGACTCTTGTAGATATACCATATAATCATTAGAGATAGCAGATCGTCTTTCTCTTTCTGATCTTCTTAATTGTGGTTCATTCACGATAGGTTCTTCAGGTGTGATTTCATTTTGGGGTGTTTCAACAATTATTTGTTGTTCCTGCGCGGGATTTTGAATAATTGCTGGAACGACAACTTGAGTAGAAGTTAAAGGTATAGGGATCTCCACCCTAACTTCTTGAATATCCACTTTACGTGGTTCAACACTCCCACTAATTTCACCATTTTCGATGAACCGTGCATTTCCAGTTTCAATTATTCTCGTACTGTGGTTAGGACAATAAAATATATACCCCTTCGACTTTTCTGGATAACCAATGAAGAATCCACTGGTCGTTCTTGCATCCAATTTTCTTTCATGTGGATTATAATTTTTATTTCTCCCTGGCAACCCCAAACGTGCAGGTGCCTTAAACTAGGTTTCCTTCCCGTCCACAGTTCAAAAGGAGTTTTCAAAACTGCCTTACTAGGAACCCTGTTTAATAAATAAACGGCAGTTTTCAAACAATACATCCACAACGATGGGGGCAAAGATGAGCAACTTAACATGCTCCTAACCATATCCATTAATGTACGATTTCGTTTTTCTGCGACACCATTTTGTTCAGGTGTGCCTGGCATCGTGTATTGAGCACATATGCCATTCTTTTCGAGGAATTTAGCGAACGGACCTGGACATTGTCCGCTCTCATTATATTTTCCGTAATATTCGCCACCTCTGTCAGATCTGACGATTTTCACCTTCCTGTCTAATTGTCGCTCAACCTCAGTAATAAACACTTCTAATGCGTTTAGCGATTGAGACTTTTCATGCAATAAATAAACATAACCGTAACGTGAAAAGTCATCAATAATGGTGATGAAATACTTTTCTCCACCAAAAGATGGAACGTCAAAAGATCCGCAGATGCCAGTGTGTATAATTTCTAGGAGCTGCGTACTTCTTGTGGCTTTACCTTTATTTGTGTGTTTTGTGTGTTTTCCTTTAATACAATCCACACATATACCGAGATCAGTAAAATCCAAGTCCGAAAGGATTTCATTCTTTACGAGTCTCTGTATTCTTTCTTTGGAAATGTGACGCAATCGTTTATGCCACAGATATGCTGAACTTTCGTTTAATAATCCACGTTTCATGCCAACATTATGATGCGAGATCATAAGAGTCTCAGCGAAGCCATTATCGAGGTTTAACTTATATAAATCATCACAAAGCACACCGGAACCGTAAAAAATATTGTTTTTATATAACTGAAACATCTATTACCAAACTTAAACTAAAACCAGCAGAATCAAGTTTTTGATAAAGAAACTAAGTTACGGGAAATAGAAGGAACATAAAAAGTTTGAAAAAGATCTAAATGATGTCCAGTACTTAAAATTAAACGATAAGTTCCGATTGCTTCAACTGATGCCTTGACTCGATTCCCCATGTGCACAAATGTAGCACCCGGGTCCTCGTAAGTATTAGAGGCCAATAAATTTGCGTAAATGATGATTGTGATTATGTACATTTCGTGAAATTATTCCGTGCTCGTGTGAATTATGTGAAATCTGCATGTTAAAATGTGCGCTTGATTTATTTGGTAAAATTCGGTGCATTTAATTTGCACTGTAAGACTTCCAATTTAATTAGGGATTTTCGAAAATAGAGCAAGGGAAATGGAGGAATTAATACAATTTATAATAGGAATTGGACCATAGTTAAAATTGGGCTAAATTTATGTTTGGCCTAAATTTAAACATGTGGCCCAATCCATGAGAAATTAATATGTGAGACAAAGTCCCTTAAAATGGGGGGAGTTCACGTTGGAACAAGTCCCATCACCATACCTTTTGTTAAAATATCTACCTAAAACCCATTAAACTCTCAAAACCATTTTAGTAAAAACCATCGGATGTTTGAAGAGAGGCAAGGAAGAAGAAGCCGCACAAAGATCATATCAAAGCTCGGAATAGGTACAATTTTTCTTACCATAACTTTATGTTTTTACTCGAGTAATAGCATAGGTAAGGGTTACAAGCATTAGAATATCATTGCTGGAGTTGCGGAAATTTTAATTATCGAGGGTATGTCCTCCCATCTTAATCCAACGGTTTTAAGCCTATATTAACATGCTTTAAGGAGTTTATAGGACGAAGAATGAAAGAGGGCTAGGGTTACATCAGTAGTTCATGAGAGTTTAGAAAATGTTTAAAAACTCATATAATCTTCGTATCGCTTTTAAAAAGGTACTTTTAGATCCGAGTTCCTTAGAATTTTAGTTGTTAAAAGTGTTTAAAGGCCGCGAGGTGCGAGGGTCACGAACTGATGAGATGCGCGAATTGGTAATAAAATAAACGTTTCGCGAACTAAGCTGGAACTCAATCGGCAAGGTGACAATTTGCAAAAGGGAGTTAACCTTAAGTATTTCGCGCATGAGGTCGCGATACGAGGTTCGTATCCTTCTAGGGCCCGACTTTGCGAATTATGAGGGTATGCAGAGTAAAATATTTGACGAATTATACACCATGATAGATAGCGAATCTCATATGACACCAAGTTAAACAAGTTCGCGAACTATATCCATATTTGGCGAACCATAAGCCATTATATCGCGAACTCTAAGGGGATTGCGAATTCAGTGTTAGACATAAGGAGTATTTTGTGAAATGGGACTTCGCGAAATGGGACTTCCCGAAGTAAAATAGTTTGCGAATTAAGATGAAATTCACAAACCCTAATTGGCGATTGGCGGTGAAGAGCGGTTCGTGGATCGTAAACAAGCTGAGTATTTTACGAACTGAGAAAAATAAGGGTTTCACGAATCGGACACATTTGGCGAACTCGGACGGTGGAACTCGGCGAATCATAGTTCGCGAACCGAAACTTGGCGAGCTCAACATTTCGCGGACCGAGCAACTTGGCGAATCGATGTTTGCGGGCCCAGCATAGTTCGCGAGCTCGGCGTTTTGCGAGCTCCTTGAGGATCGCGGACCCCATGCAACAAGCCGCGAATTGAAGACTGAAGTTTTGCGAACTCAAGCCCTTTTTGCGAACCGAAATTTGGCGAATCCAAGCATTTCTGCGGGTCCAACTTCGCGAACCAACAATTTGCGAACTGAAACGAGTTTTCGAACCCATCGAAGTTTGTGGGCCGTGTTTTGCGAATTCGGCGAGGGAGACTTTTGCGAACACGACGAATTCGCGAATCAAACCAATTTGGCGAACTCCAAATCTTAGAAACGAACTTCTGCGAATTAAGAGAGGATAGAGAAAGAGTTCGCGAAACTTATAACTAGATAGAGTCTTTTGCGAATTAGAATAGGCTTGCGAATCCAAGAAATTTGCGAACTATGATACGATTCGCGAACCAGGTACAACCTATATCCTGCGAATGGAGTGAGAGCCCGCGAAATTAGAGCCGAGTAGCATTCCGCAAATCGAACTATAAGATGAGACATAATTCACGAAACTTGATTTTATTAGGTATTTCACGAATTATAGTTTAGCGAACTATATAAGTTCGTGAATCTATTTAGGTGTTCAATAAATCCAAGAGTCAATTCACAAATTAATAATTTCACGAGTCGTGGGATTTCACGGGTTCATAATTTATGAACTCTTTCTAAGTAATTATTCTTTAAGGGCAAAAAAAAGAGATAGGTAAATATCGACACTTAGGAAATTCGAGACTTTAGCTAGTTAAATGATTTAAATAAGGTACTAACTTAATTATTCTTATTGTAAGGTCGATACCTAGGAGTTACATCGGATCAGGTAGCAAGTAATCGACGGACGACAGGTAAGTAGAAATTCAACTACAACACATAACTTGTCTATACGTGCTTAAATTGTATGACTAGGTGCTTCGATGCCTACCTGAATTGTGTATGCTTGATATTACGTGACTATGTGCCTCGATGATTTCATGAGTTACGTGGACTAATTGATATGCTGTCTCTTGGTAAGTGCGTATGGCATTTGTTGCATTTTCATACTCACGTGCATACACGATCATATGTGGGAGGGTTGTATGAGTGGAGTAAGTGTATATAAGGTATCGCTTGAAAGCGACTGATACATTGCCGATATGGGCATGTGTTGTCGACTCGCAGTTGAGTCAAGGGCTGTCCACTATGCTACCAGGGCGGCGTTTAGCGTCGTCCTAATATTATGTAAATATGTATATGTATATGAAGTATATTAGGGTGGAGACCCGTTGGCGAAAGGGCCGTATATATATATTACTATTATTGTATATGCAATGAAATAGTAGGGCGAAGACCCATTGGCGAAAGGGCCGTATACATATATTACTATTATTGGATATGCAATGAAATATAGTAGGGCGAAGACCTGTTGGCGAAAGGACCGTATACATATATTTTTATTATGAAGTTAATGAACTATATTAGGGCGATGCCCGTTGGCGAAAGGGCCGTATACATATATTATTATCATATATATAATGAAATAGATTAGGGCGATGCCCGTTGGCGAAAGGGCCGCATACATATATTATTATCATGTATATAATGAAATATATTAGGGCGATGCCCGTTGGCGAAAGGGCCGCGTATATGTATGTTTATGATATGATTGGGCAATGCCCGTGGCGGTAGGGAGCGACCTGGAGGGTGCGACCTGAGGGTATAAGCGACACAGGGTGGAACCCTGGTGTAGGCAACCTCAGCGTGGGCTACCAGCGTGAGCGACCGCCGACAGTCGGGGACGACCGGGTACATATGGCAACTTAGGGGAACGGTGTGCATCCTAGGTATGGCCATCCGACGTGGACCGCTGTCATATTTGTCCCTAGTGGACGTGAGCTCATTTGTGGTGCATAGTGAGATTAGCCGAGGGCGCTGAGTGAGGTTTACGAGTATGATGAGCATCGGCGCGGATCGCCCTTGCGGAGTGTTAAGTGCATCGGCGCGGATCGCCTTTGCGTTATGCATTGGCGTGGATTGCCTTTGCAGGGATGAGACACGTGCATACATGCATAGTTTTTACTTGTTGAGCCTCGGTGGCTCATTTCTTTATGTTATGTGTTGTAGGTGCATACGATCACTGTACATGATCACCTAGCTGGCAAGGCCGATCTTTTGAAGCTTCCGAGTGCTTTTGGGGGTGGACGTGTGTGTATGGATGACGACCTGTGAGGCCGGGCGCATAGGAGCTTTTGCTGTGCCATCGCAACCGAACCTTGTGGTCCAGTTAGTCCTGACGCGTGGTTCAGTATGCTCTTCAAGAAGGGCGGAACAAAGCTTCTTGGTGGAAAGGAATCATTGAGGCTTGTAAGGAAGGGGAGGATCCTAACCAATGAGCTGTGCCGCCCCGAGTAAATACAAATTAGGATTAGTGTGTAATTAGAACTCTAAGAATTTCTTTTGAAGCGGAAGCATTCTTTTGGCATGTATTGGACAGAGTTCCGTCATGTAAATGAAAAATGAAAAATTTCATACGCATTTCCGCAGTTCCTTCATTTAAATACGCCGTTAGACACTTAGGATGACGTTAGAATTGGTGGCGATGGCTAGGGTCGCTACAGTTGGTATCAGAGCTTCGGTCACAGGTTCTGTAGACTGTCCATACACACACACCCAAAAGAGCGGAAGCGACCGGTACTGAATGGATTAAAATGTGATTCTATTTGTTCATGCTCTTACCCTCACCCAGATCTTTATTACATAATTAGGGGACATGTAACTAGTAAAAAATGATTAATTGCATGTTATATGATTGTTACTTGTATTGATTTGCATAATTACGTGACAAATGGATACATGTGCACTATTTGAGGGGGAGTATCTACAATGACTCCATGTTTTGAGCTCCAAATATTTTGATGTTCTTTGCTTAAGTGTTGCAGAAATTTTTTATTTTGATTCGCTTTGGACAACGCTTAAATAAGGAGGACTTCACAAATCTTCAAGACTGTGGACTCAAGACATTGGTAAAACAATTCAGGGGGAACCTTATTAGAACAATTACTTCCTATTAACTTTCATATTCTCGACACCTTACTCTAAGTATTGCAGATTTTCAAAGATCGATTTTGGAGCCAGATGTCGATTCTTCGAAAATACAGGGAGTTAATTTGCATTTTCGTTTATATTTACGGGGAGTAATTCTGTGGTCTATTCTTAAAAATTAGGATCAATCTGAAATATTATGATAAATTTACTATCGAGAAATTCGGGCGAATTTGTAATTTTCAATCGCAGTTTCTCGAGCGAAAATTAATTTGGGACCAAATTGTAATTTTCGCTCTTACACTGACGAGCGAAAATTGAACAGGAACCGAAAAATTTTCGATCGGAATTGTCGAGCGAAAATTCAACAGGAACCAAATTACATTTCTCGATCGTAAGTTTCTCGATCACAAATAGTAATGGGCTTAATTCTCCAAGTGTCGAAAATGTCTAATCAGCCCAACTAAACGAAATCATTATTAGTTTGCAGTCGAAAATCCCTAAACACACGCAAAACCCTCGATTGCAAAATTCAACAGTCAAATTTCTCATGCGAAAAACTTCTTCTCACAAAAGCCGAACGTTAAAATCTTCAAAATCTTTCGATTTTTCATCCGATTTTCGTCTTTAGAAGGTAGATTTGACATCTGTTAGGGTTTATCGTGCATCTAAACTAGATTTACGTCTATATTTTGGAATATTTCGCATGATTCTTTGAAAATTTCTCGACTGTTCATACCCTGAGAATTCGAAATACTCGTTAGCAGTTTATTAGACCTTATTCTAAGTATAATCTTGGTTAAAAACTGCATAATAGGCTAGTTTCGATGTTTCTTTAACATTTTGGGTGAATATATCTTCGATTTTATGCGTTAGCAGTGTCCGATTGACAGATGAGACTAAACTGGAGTTTAAAGGTTTAAATGCATCGAAGAACTTTCTCGCTCGCAAACAGTGAAAATTGAATTTTAATTTAATTAAGTCACTGTTTGCATCGTAAAAGATTTTCGATCGCAAACAATTTCGAGTTAGTCATGAAGATAAATAAAGTTGATCGAAATTTATTTACAATCGAGAAACGCAATTTTGATTTTATACGAGCGAAATATTACTAAGAGGAATAGGTGAAAAAGAAGCAATCTCTTTAAAATTTTCGAGCGTAAACTTACAATCGAAAATTTCGATTTCAATTGTTCTCGGTCGAAAAATTTTAGCGGCGATAAAATTAATTGATCGACGATAAATTTTCTCGATCGAAAAATTTCACAGCGAAAAACTTGTTTAAAATCGAAATACTTTCTCGCTCGTTAATTTTCATAGCGAAAAATTTTATTCACGCGCGAAAAATTTTTCGATCGTAAATTTACTTGGAAATAAAATTTCTCGATCGTAAAATTTCTCTGCTACAATAAAATTTCTAAGTTCAAACCAACTTAGAAAAATCTCTAAGTCTTTTTCACCGTAGCTTTCAATAGCGAATAAAATTTTCGATCGCAAAAATAAACGGATTTCTTGATTAAAAATCGACACTTGGGAAATTAAAATTGAAACTTCAATTTTACGAGCGACAAACTTCACGGAGTGGACAGTGGGCTTTAAACACTTAGAAAATTTTCGACTAAACTTTCATACGAAAAATATACATAGGTCGAAATATCATTCTTTATATATAGTCACTCTCGTATACCTATGTATCAATCCATACATTCTTCAAGATAATTTCGACTCAAAATTTTTGAACTAATGATTTACATTTCTTATGTGGATTTCAGATGGATCACTACCCTACCTACAACCACATTTATGAGAAGGCCATGTACCTTAAAGTTCATGACACGAACTTCCAGCTCGACACGACGTCCTTTCGGTGTCCTGACGAGATTATGGTGTCTATACTACAAGGACACTCCCTGTGGCATGCTCTAACGGTAACGGCCTCAGTGCCTATGGTCTACCTCTAATAAATTTGGGGGATGATCAGGAGCCACGTTATTGGAGGGGCATACAGCTTCACAACGGTGATAGGGACGAGGCACAAAAGTATGAACAAGAATGACTTCGGTCTTCTCCTCGACCTCCCCTACAATCCGAACTACGACCCCTCTCCAACTGATGCAGAGCTAGTGCGTGACTTCCTTCAGCTAGGATACCGTCCGCCTCTCACCAAACTCGCACAAGTGCAGAGCAACGGATTCCTCATCCGTGGAAGACATTGTTTGGGATCATCAACAAATGTCTATCCCCGAAGCACGCCGGTTTCGACAAAGGCAGCGGCAACATTCTGCGGATTTTCCATGGAATCGTCTTTTCGCGAAATTACGATTTCGCGCAACTGATCTGTAATGATCTAACTGAGCAGATCAGACAAAAGGAAAATAAACGCTCAAAGAATGTGCCGTACGCCCGGTGGTTCTCCATCATCATCCGCCAATACATGGAGCTGCACGAACAGAACATTCCTCATTTGCCTCATGGAGGGAATTACCAACCACCGCGGCTGAATTTTTTCCACAATCCAAAACTGAAGGATTTGGATCAGCCGTCAATGGTCATACCGTTCGCGTTACTGAGGCTTGCTGACCCCACGGGAGCCGAATATCAGAGATACTGTCGGGAACATCATATCACCGAGCAGATGGTTCGAGGGCCCCCGACATATTTCCAAGTGAGCCCTCCACAACAACAACACTCAAGCCCTGACGCCATGATGATTGATACAGTGGCACAGGAGCTTGAGCAGGAGCTTCCAACTCAGGACGGACACATTCCTGATATAGATGCCACATTGATTGATGTTGTGGCGGCAGAGTTGGAACACGAAGCTCCAGAAGAAACATTCCAAGTTGAAGTGCCCATTCATGTTGGCGTGCTCGAAGAAACCATTGAGGAGGTTCTTCAACAAGTGGCACAGCCCGGGGCAGAAATGGGGCAAAGCTCACTTCCACTGGTGACGGATCAGGCTCTTGAGGACATTGAACGTGATCCTACTCCTCATACAGCCACCCCATCCGGTACGAAGTCTGATGAGGAGATCAGCTTGATAAGACGAACTCCCAGACGGCTTAGCATACAAATCGAGTCCCTCTTCACCGCCGTCACCACCGCACCAGATACCACGCCGATCATCTTTTCAAGTGATGTGGCCACTACTTCGCTCAATCTTGAGCCGCACCACAATCTACCGGTGTCTGGTTCGCAGGCCCACACCGAGTCTGCCGAAACACCAGTAGAGGAGAATCTTCCAGATTCGACTCAAGGACTGGGTGGAAGTCTCGTAGAGTCACAACCTCAAGTGACTCTGAGCCAACCTGAGGAGCCGGTGTCTGCTCAATGGTTGTTAACAGGCGACTTCAGTCGTCCTGATCCATCCACGGAGGCATCCGCACCATTTGTGACTGAAGACCACCTCCAGGCCGCTCTCTCCGCAGCATTCAAATCCTTCGATGACAAAATTATGGAGAGCGTGCGTATGACAATCGAGACGTCCCATCAAGATCGAGGGAAAGCACCCATCTCGGTGCCATCTTCAGCACAAGCCGACCTCACCACCTCTAAACCCACACCCACCGACCCCTTACAAAACTCATCCATCGTAATCAACCCATACACCATCCCAATCACCGAGCTCCACGATATTCTTCTAGTCCGCCTCATTTGTCTCACGATGCGGTCACCTCAAGAGGACTCGCTCTATAGGCGACATGACGACCCTGACGATCAGGATCCTCATGAGGGGGAGAAGAGGCCAAGGACATCTACGACGAGTGGCCAAGGACAAGGCTCGGGCGCAACACAAATAGGCCGTGGAGCAGGTGAAACACAAACCACCCACATCCAAACTACCCGCACCACGCACCGCACCACCACTCTAACCCACATCGACCCACCAACCTTTCACCTAAGGAGGCCTCCGCCCACACAATCGACCTTCACAAGCCCATTGCTTCCGAAAGAAGAAGCAAGTTCTGCCATGCTCGTCGCTCTGGCGCAAACTCAGGCGACTCCCTCAACAGCTCCAGACCAATCGGGACCATCTGGACATGGCGTCAACCCACACGAGGTCCTAGACAAGTACAGTTTCGAAGGACAGTGGATGACCCATTCCATGCCCGATAAGCATCAAAGACAACGGCTTCAGGATGTTCGACACTTCCTACAACAAGCCTCGGTAGACATCATGCTCATAGAAGACGAACAACTTCAAGAACGAGAAGACTATCAGCGAGATATCCCAAGGCTACCAGATTTGATCGCACAACACCCCCCACAAGACAAATGCCAGGGACAGTTCGGATCGACACGCCATGGGCGAATATTCGAGTAGAGATACCCTTCCTTGAAGAAGTTCGTGAACACATCTGGAGGTCACCGGACAAGGTCAAGAAGCTGACTGAGTTCGAGCTAAGAGGGATCTCTCACTGGGATCAGCAGAAGAGGATGACCTACATCTGGATGCTGACTCAACTTGGACCTGATGTAAGGCTGTGGATGACTAAAGGACAAGTCAAGAGCCATTATAAGAGTCTCTCCCCCATTTGCCAGCTTCTCAGCGTCTACTGTGCTAAAGGAGGATTTCCAACCCCAACCTACGTTATTGAGCTAGTGGACAGAACCCAAGAGGAATTAAGAGAGAGCGACCTTCCGTATCTCGCTGCCGACGAGGTATACAACCTCTATCAGCTGTACGTGGAGAAGTACAAAGGTCCTCAAGGCTTCGTCAGGAAAGAAGGCCTCGAAGGGCTCTACCGGTTCATGATGCGCCAAGTCAAGTACTTCTCCGTGCATGACCTTCAGATGGCTCTGGAGAGCAACGTGAAGAAGGTCCACATGACCGCACCGTTCAACAAAGGACCTGAGATCGAAGGGCTTCCAAGCAATCATGTGCACGTCAGCTCAGTCCTAGGCATCACCTACCACAATCCAATTATCAAGAAGACTAGGTTGATGCTGATGACTGAGATTCAGAAGTTTTGCGACGGAACGCTCAAGGTCATCAGGAGGAATATAGAGCAATGGTTGGAAGAAATCAACCGAGAGACGATGCTGAGAATCCATCAGTTCGTGAGCGAACAACCACTCCTGATGGAGTTGTTAGACGACATCGAGGAGTGCCTGAAGCTAAGGGAAACACTCAAGAACTTCGAGTATGCGCTGGGCTTGTGCAGGTCGTACTACGCCCGACGAGGACAAACAGCGCAGAAATGCAATCAAGCACAAATGGGGAGATTGTAGAGTATATATTTTAATTGTGCTTGATCTCATTAGTTGTCCTTGTAATTAGGGGCTTAATTTGTATTAGTCCATAGATTAGGACTAGTTAGATATTCACACCAAGTATGTTTGGTATAAATAGATGTAAACAAATTGTGCTTAATACAGAAAATTAGAGAATTGATCCGAAAGGCTGCCGAATTCATTTCTAGAGAGAGAAACACACAAAGCTTTCTCACACTAAAGGTTCTCTCTCTCGTGTTCTTCAATAAAAGGATTTAGATCGAATTTCAATCTTCATCTTCTAATCGATTTCCTTTGAATTTGTGCATAGGATTAATTGTGTTGACAAACAGGGACCTAACATTATCTAAAGAGGAGGGGAAGAAGGTGTTGGAGGAGGTCCACGAGGGATGCACTGGGGATCATGCTAGCTACAAATCCATCACTCCAAGAGTGGTTAGAGCAGGATATTTTTGGCCAATATTATTGGGAGATGCCAAAGAGCTGGTCAAGCGATGTGAAAGCTCCCAAAAACATGGATCGAAGATTCATGTACCTGCGGAGGAGCTAGGGGTCATGCACTCTCCTTGTCCATTTGATAAGTGGGGATAGACATAGGACCTATGCTTGTGACTAGACATGGGTACCGATCCGTTCCGAACCAGTTCCGGACCAAAAATACCGATTCCGATTCTAACCGGTATGGTACCGGACCGGTTCCGGGACTGATATCCCGGAACCAATTCGGAACCGGTCGTGGATCCATTGGATCTTACAGATTTCGTATCGGTTCGCCCGTTTCTTTTTATACCCATAAAATTGGAAAATCATATATCAAACGACATAAGAAAAAAATGAAAAAAAAAAGATAAAATGAAAAAAAACTACTATTAAAATACTACAATACATATTTAAGGGATAGTGTTTGTTGATTTTGAAGATGATGAAAAAAAAATTCGAGTTTTATTAATATACCTAAAATTTTACAAAAAAAAAAATCAAAATAAACAAGAAAAAAAATACAAAAAAAAAAAAAAAAAACATACAAAAAACTATTTAAAATACTACATTACATCCTTATTAAGTAAAACACAAGACGTCGCCTCCTCATCGTCTTCGAAACTTAATGCTTGGAACTCGTCGATCCATTTTCCGCTCGATTCTTGGACTCGGCGGTGAACCAATCTTTAAGCAACGTAAGCATCGCAAGAGAACTCGGCTTAAGGTTCGTTCGCCTATCTCCAATAATCCGACCGGATGTCGAAAATGCGGATTCCGAAGCGACACTTGACGCTTGACGGCTAGAACATCTTGAGCGATAGCCGCTAGCATCGGTAAAGAGATGCGTTCGACTTCCACCACTGGAGAACGTCAAATCCTTCCGGTGTTTGGAAGTTGTGATTCAAAAAAAGCTGAATTTCATTTGAGTTTGCAGGTCCGGTCGCTTTTCCTTTCGACTTCATCTTCAATCGGCTAAGGACATCCATCGGGCCATGGCCACCGCTAGAGGACTCCGTGACTCCCTCGGTCGCATGCTCGGTCGCCGAACCACCACGCGCCTGAGAACTATAAAAAGCAAAAAGTTCTTGGAGAGAACGCATAATTGACGTCTTTTGATCGTCAACGCTCTTTCCAAGAAACGTCTCGTAATACTCCAAAAAAATATCGACAGTGTCACTACCACAACTCGGGTCGAGTAAAGCCGCCAAGCCGTGGACAATTGGGATATTTTCCCAATACTTCTTGAACTTTTGCTCCATGTTCTCAATGAAATGGCGCAAACTTTCATTACCGTGATATTCAATAAATTTATAGCACATACTAAAAAGCAGGGGAATAAATAGTGGTGATGTAGGATAATGAACGCCGGAAAATTACTCCGTTGCTTCCTTGAATACCGCAAGTAGTGACACATATAAATCGCAAATTTCCAATGAACATCTAGTAATAGAAGTGATGGGTCGGAAGTCATACCATCTGCGTTTTTGTTCCAAAAATGGGTGACTAAATCCTTATAACGCGTAAATGTGCTAAGAAGGTGATATAAGGAGTTCCACCTAGTCGGTACTGATAAGGGAAACTTCTTATACCTAAGGCCATTCGTCTCGACCGTTTGTTTCCACGAATGTCTGAGACGTCGTTCACGTAGTTGCTTACCAATTAATTTAAATTTTTCTATTACACGACCTAATACTTCATCGAAAGCACATTTTACACATAAGTTAATCACATGGCAAGCACACCTAACATGAAGCAATCGACCGTTCAAAGGCACGCTAAGATGGGAACGAAGGAAATCCATAGCCGCGTTATTAGAGCTTGCATTGTACAACGTGATAGACATAATCTTATCTTGAATCTCATATTTTTTCGCCACATTCAAGATGTACATCGCAATGATATGTCCCGAATGCGACGAATCTAGCGGATCTAGCGAAAGAATTCTCTTTTGCATCGTCAACGTCTCATCTATCCAATGGCATGTAACAACTAAATACGATTGGGAAGTAACATTCGTCCAAATATCAGTAGTTAAACTAACCGTACAAGATATGTTCGATAAATGTGAAACTAAGTTCGACCTATATTCTTCAAAGGTTTCCAACACATACTTCATGAGTGTCTTACGACTACTTGATGGAATCCGAATTGTATCGAACTTGTAAAGTTGATAAACCCTTCATTTTCCGCAATACAAAATGGTTCTTCACATTGGACCACAAACTTAACTAGCGCCATCTTTGAAATCTCCCTAGTGATAATGAAATTACTACCCGTATGCACATCTATTTGTTGCGTTCGCTCCGTACCTATGGGCTCTAACGTAACCGAATCAAATTTATGAAAACCCATTAAATGTTTTCTCATAGATCCCGTACCACTTGGTTACCACCACCTCAATATTGATATTCAGTACGGCATATTTTACAATAAGCTTTACCTTTGTTGGGGTTCCAGGTTCGAGTTCGAGGTCGAAATGGTTCCAAACCTCCGAGCGCTACGTCCGGGTGCATCATGTCACCGTGGCCGTGGTGGATTCTTGGCTCTGACCAGTTCCGAGTCGTCCTCCGTCGCCTTCCGTCTCCTCGACCTCATTGTCGGGATCGACCTCGTCGGGCCTATCGCTCATAGCTACATGAAGATAACCAAAAATATCGTCGTTCACGTGCGAACTTAATGCCATGTTAGTAAAATAAAGTGTGTGTGTGTGTGTTTCGAGTGTGTGATGTGTGTGTTTCGTGTGTGTGTATCGAGTGTGTCTATGTGTGTATTTTCGTATAATAGGAGACGAGAGCGATAAAGGGTATATGAGATTACAGAGAGTTTGGGAGATTAAATGTGAAAAAATTATGAAATATGATGTGGTATTTATAGACTTTTAGTTGGGGACTAAAAAAAAATTTACACTTTGGCCCTAAAGGGCCAAAATAAAAAATAAAAAAAGAGTTGAAAGAGCCGTAGGGCTCTCTAATGGATATTTAGCCGGTACATCACATATATAATTTTTTGTTTTTTTTTATTTTTCTAGCCGTAGACAACGACTGTTTTTTATTATTTTTTTTGCCTTTACCGCATCTTAACGAATCCGGTACCGGTTCCGGCTTAAATATAGCCGGAACCGGTAATCCGATAACGGCCGTTCTATTTTTCCGGAACCAATCCAGTAACGATAATTATCAGATTGGTTCCGGTTTGTAACCGGTTGAACCGGTTCCGGTTCCTAATCGGAACCGGTCACTGGGTTCGGGCCGACACCCGGCCGAACAGGCCCAATATCCATGTCTACGTGTGGCGAAGGCCCAGAATAAGTTCATCATAGTAGCCGTCGACTACTTCAGCAATGGGTAGAGGCAAAGGCAGTATCAAAGATTGACGAGACAAACGTAATAGATTTTTTATGGCATCACATTGGCTGCATGTCGGAGCTCCCAGATCCTTGTCTCTGACAACGATATGCAGTTCTGCGGGGCTAAGGTCCGAGAATTTTGTAGAGGAATGAACATACAATAGTCATTTGTTTCAGTGGGGCACCGCAAGCCAACGGATGGCTGGAAGTCACTAGTCGCACCATCCTTCGGGCAATAAAAGCCCGACTAGAGCAGGAAGGTGGTAAATGGCTGGAATCTCTAGACCCCGTATTGGGCACAACGCACTATTCCACAGGAAGCTACGGAAGAGACACCTTTTCAACTAGTCTACGGATCAGCAACCCTGATACCCGTTGAAATAGGAATGGAGACGCATAGGGTCATCCATTACGAAGAGGAACAGAATGCGCAGCTTAGAAGGGAGGATCTGGACATGTTAGGAGAGATAAGCGAGATGGCCTTGATAAGGATGCAGAGGTACAAGAGAGTCGAGTGAAGGCGGCCTACGATCACAGAATAAGGCCCAAGCAGTTCCATGTGGGAGATCTAGTTCTAAGACGAGCGAATGTGCTCCTGCCGCTGAGGAAGACAGACTCAACACGGGAAGGCCACTACAAGGTGGCATGTATACTAGGGGGAGGTGCTTACGAGCTGGAGATGAGGAAGGGCGTGGAGTGTCGCATCCCTGGAACATTTGAAGCTGAAGAAGTACTACGTAGTGTGGCAGGAAAGTTGTACATAAAATCAAACAAGGAGGTGTACGCTTTTTCCTTCGCCAACGTTTTATCCAAAGGGGATTTTACTTGGCAAGGTCTTAATGAGGCACCATTCTCTGAATGAAAGAATGTTTTATTTGAAAACCTGTGTCCAGCTCCCTAGCAGTTAAATTGAAGACCATAAGTCCCCCGCCTAGCCCCGGGCGGAAAAAATATACCCCAGGCCCCGGATTACTGCGGGTCGATACCTGTTGGCCCTGGATTACTCCAGGCACGAAAGATGCCCAGGCCCCTGATTACTCCGGGTCAATACCTATTGGCCCTGGATTACTCTAGGCATGAAAGATGCCCAGGCCCCGAAATACACCGGGTCTATACCTGTTGGCCCTGGGTTACTCCAAGAACTAAAGAGAGCTCCTAGGCTCTAGCTCGACCCAAAGCAGGGGACGAAACCAGCAAGCACTGGCCCTGCGCAAGATGGAAAGGTTTTCTGGTAATCTACGGACCTGATAAAAACAAAAATAAGGGGTGTCGGACTTAGCCCACCCAGGAGCCTCCCAGGTACATATTTCCATCTATCATTAACCTTTCGGATGAAAATTTCCGGGTGTGAATGCAGTATGATGAGATGGTATAAGTAGGATGAGGTTGGCGAATAAGGAAGCATGCTTTTCACCTGCTTCGGATGCGCTGATAAACATCAGCACAATTTGAAGTAGGGGGAGTGGAGAGTCGTAGTAATACAGGTCCTGGCAGTAACAGTGAGACGGGCCCCAAACACTTAAGTAGAAAAGTTCCTCTGGAATGAAATTAAGGCACGAGAAAAATGGGAGGAAACATGGCACAAAATCATACATATCGAAGCAACATAAATGGTTGGACAAGGAAAGCAACACAAAAGGTCCAATAGAATATCTTTTAGTTGTGCCTTGATTTAATTAGATGTCCTTGTAATTAGGGGCTTTTACTGTATTTGTTCTTAGTTTAGGATTTAGTTTGTTATTTATACCAAGTATGTTTGGTATAAATAGATGTACAAACATTGTGCTAAATGAGAAGATTAGAGAAATTGATCCGAAAGGCTTGCAATTCAATTTCTAGAGAGAGAAACACGAGAAATCTTCTCATTCTAAGTGAAATTCTCTCTCGAGCTCAATAGTAAGTTTTCGATCGTGTGCAGAGTTGATAAATCAGGACCTAACAATTGGTATCAGAGCATATTCTAATCGTAAACATATGAATTCGAGTATGGGATCATAGAGTTGATAAATAAGGACCTAACAATTGATATCAGAGCGGATTCGTTCTATTTTGAATCGAAAATTGTTAGATTTGGATCGGAATTTGAATTCTGATACTGTTCCATCGTAAAAAAGTTTGGCGCAAATTTCAATTTCGATCTAATAGCTCAATTCAATGCTTAATTGGTTGGAATTTGATGTTTCTGTGCTTGATTTCGTGATATACATTGATTGCAATTAGATTCGTAGCTGTTTGAACTTCGATTTAGCAGAGTCGATCGGATTTAAGTGGTAACTGTTCGCGCGAAAAAACCGTTTAGAACACATTCTGATTTTGATCAAAATCGACATGTTTTGCTTTCTAATGTGATTAATTGTGTGTTCGTGCGTATTGATCATCTGATTACGAGCAATTACTTGTAATTTCATAGAATTCATCGTTTTTGCTTGAATCAGTGTTAAGTGTATTCTGTGATTTTTTGCGATAATTTCAATTTTTCTCGCTAGGTTCTTCGACCAGATGAATTTCTCGATCGAAAAACTCGGCGCGATAATTTTCTCGATCAGAATACAAAGTCAGTCTTAAAGTCGTCTTTATCATGAACGACTTTAGTAGAAAAATTTCTCGAGCATTACTAAGCGAAAATCTTTTTCGACGAAAACCAATTTTGACATTTGCGCACAAAACTTTCCGTCGAAAAATATTTTCGGTCAGACTTTCTAACTTTGACTAAGCGAAAATCATTTCCGTCCGAGAAACTTTTCAGTCAACGAATTTATTTTGACTTAGCGAGAAACTTACTAACCGTATTGTTTCTTTGCGATAGAAATAAATTCGCGATTAAGGATTTTTCTCGACCGAAAGATTTCACTCGTTAAATTTTTCGCTGACAAAACTTTCTTACACGAGAACAGTAATCAATACATTTTATTTCGACACAATTATGTTCGATCAAACTCTAAAGATTGAATCGAAAATAATTCTCGACTGCTTTAATATCAAATACTACTAACTAGTTTGCTACTTGTGAAGCACGTAACATCATTATCCAAATTATCAAAACAACAAACCAAGATCCTTCATCAACTCTAGAAGATAAAATGGATCCTACTTATTGGAAATGACAACCGTCCCCAGATACTCAAGAGAGGCGAATACATAGTTTGGAGAAGTCGATTTCTGAATTTTATCGAGCTAAAAGATCAAGCAAATGACCTTCTCAGCTCGCTTGAGCAAGGCCCATCTCAGTTCTGGAATGTAACTGGTGACAATACTGCTAATCCTTCGATCCCTGCCTCTAGACGACTTAAAGAGCCTAGAGAGTACACTCCAGAGGAAAGAGTGAGAGCAAAGGCTGATCTGATAGCCAAGAACACCCTAATCCAGGGCATCCCAAACGACATCTATCGACAGATAGACAACATCCCAACAGCTAAGGGAATGTGGGATGAGCTGCATAAGATGATGCAACGAACAGAAGTCGGTATCAAGGCCAAGAAGGCAAATATTCTCACAGCCTACGATTCCTTTAGAGCTAAACCTGAGGAGTGCTTACATGATCTCTACCAGAGATATCTCACACTCTTAAATGAGATAAGGAAAATTGAAATCATTAAGACAAACATGGAAACCAACACCAGATTTCTTTCCTCTCTGTCCTCAGAATGAAAGAAGATATCCACTCAAACCCGACAGAATAAAGACCTTAAGGAGTTGGATATCCACGCCATGTTTGACAATCTCGCACAGCACGAGGAAGATATTGTTAGGAATATGCCCTCGAATGCTATACGAGGATTAGATTGAATAGGGCATTATATTATTAATCACTCGACCTTTTGTGTAATCAGATATTTTCGTGTGTTTAATGAAAGGCATTGTTCGTTTATTGGATATGAGAGTTCCTTAATTAGCATCCATAAAGCAGTAAATGAACAAATCCAAATGTGTCGAGTTGAGTCACAGTTCTTGATGGATACGAGAGAGAAAGGCACTAGTGAACTCTTAACCTCGAACATTAAAAGTCCATAAGCCTGAGGATTCAGTTGGGTGCTGGATAACCGATCACGGCTTATTTGTCGATGACCTATCGTGTGCCGATATCCTGCTTGGTAGCAGAGGTCATGACTTGTGATACGAACCGAATCAAGGATTTATTTGTGTTATGGACACTGACTTACGGGTCCTATGGTCGAACATGGCTTATTACTCAAGGAGTGTCAATGACCGCCGACAACACTATAGTACTCTACGTGAACCTTAGACTGAAAGGGGCATTGGCGGAGTTGACTTCGAAGTCTCGACTATCACTGGTTCCCCTCGACTCGATTTGCTGTTGCATGGGTCAGTGGGCTAGATGTGGTCTTGATGACGATTTGTGATTGCCGGGCTTAGACCGCTGTGTACAGATTTACAGTCTCGCAAGTAATTGAGATAAGTGTCCTATGAGGACAACGACGGGAAATTACGAAATCCTTGGCCAAGGTATTGAACTAACTCATGTGAGACATGGAGGGTAGTTTGGTAATTCGCCTCGTCTCCCTTTTATCATAGAATCGGGTTTAGTGAGTTTGACATGGACCATGGCTCTCACTTGATTGGGACACAGCTGAAGGGTTTATATGTAGCACTGTTATCTACAGTGAGGTTCTGGGATACAGACTGGGACGAAATTCACACTGGAATCAGGTTACGGTCCGGTACTGCGAGATTGGCTAGGTAACTACTGGACTCTTAGATTCCTCCCTTGCCGATTGAGTCGAACCTAGAGAGTCGGGCTTAAAAAGGATCATCAACGTGTACTGACAAGGAGAGAAAGTCTTTGGGCCACGCCTTAATGGGCCTCGGGCCATTTATTGGATCGAAGTTGGACTTCTTATAAAACTAACTTTAAGACTTGGGCCACGCCTTTGAGGGTACTTTCGGAATCTGCATATTTGATATAAATAAATATGGAATAAAATATTTGTATGTTATTTATTTAAATTTCGAAAATAATTTAGGATTTAATTTCGAATTCCATACCATATTTAAATATACTTAGTTTGACTTGATATTTAAGTTAGCTTTCTAGTAATAGTAAGTTTCCTTAAGTTTGGATTTGGAATTCGAAAGAAAGTAAGATTTGGCAAAAATCTCTCACACTTTAAGGACTAAGATATCGAAATCCAAGTCTTAAATAGGCTAAGAATTTCGTGCTCCAAGGTAGAGAAAAAAGAGGTGATTTTCGAAATAAACCAATGGCACAAAATACACATCGAACGCACACGTGTTTCTCCCACGCGAAGACCAGCTCTCTCTAGCCATCTTCAGAGAACTGATTCCGTGGTATACTGCGAGGTCGGCGTGATGATCTAGTGCCGTCCACCACATTCGACGAAGTCTTGAAGAAAAGGACGAGGAGCTGCCACTCGCGTCAACTGGTAATTCTCTACGGGTTCGACGCGCTCTATTGCATTTCTATGTGTTACTATTCTGATCCGAGCTACGAGGGCAATGGGGGAATCCGGAAAATTTTTGTTCCGCACCGTTCTCAGGGACGTGGCGTCTCCGGGAAATACCGTGTAACCCAACAGTGGTATCAGAGCGGACGCTCGTGATCGGAATCATAACGTGTTTAACTTGAAACGTGGCATGTGGGAGACGATTGAAACGCCGATGCGGTTCGACCATTGTTGGGCTGTCCGTTGCGTCATTTGCCAACTCACGGCCATCCACTCATTCGGTAAGGATCGACGAGAAACCACAGACCGGACCGAGACCCGCGCGACGGCGGGATCCGGGCAGCCAGGCGTTGCGCGCGGGTTGCGAGGGGTGCAGCGACCATGTGGCCACGGGATCGGGCTGCTTCGAGCAGGCCCGATCCGCCTCGTACTCTGGGACCGGGCCAGCCATGGTGGCTTAGGCACCAGCCCCGGGCAGAGTCGCTGCAAAGGGCGGCAGCACCGCAGAGATTGTCCGCGACTTTGGCCACGGACTGCAATGGCATGCACGATGCGCGCTGCGCAAGACAGCCACAGCGACTCCGGCTCAGCCGGAACGCTGCGGCGGTGATCTCTCCCAGCAAGGCTCCAGCACGGAGGGGCTAAGGTGATGAAGGAGTCACGGCAGTTTTCTGCCTTCTCCGTCATGGCTCTCCGACGTGTTTTGACGGCTGAGCAATTTGAGTCGCGACAGCTGCGTTAGGGCTTCACGCTCAAAGCCTTAACGGGCCTTTTAATGGGCTTAGCCCATTTGAGTCCCGATTTTCGTTTCTTGTTAATATCATGTAATTGTCAACGTGCTCGTTATTAATGTGATTTAAGGCGCACTTGCGGGTTTAGAAAATTGGTTTCCGGGTCATTTGTAAAGGGTCACGTCCCCTCGGGTTGTATTTGTTTTATACGGGTTGTTCGGGACTTATGATCCCCCGGTGTTGTAATTTATCATTTTATTAGATTAGCTTACATACGAACACGAGGGCCCATTTGATGGTAGACAATCCCCGGGCGGTGACAAGATGGTGGACGTTCGAGTGACGAAGGACGTTTGACGACTTCAAGACCCGTGCGAGAACCCGCATTTCTTTTGGATACGTATGTAATAGGGACAGACTAGAATAACCCGCTTGTGTTGTCTTGTAGTTTATTTTCCTAAGGTTAATTTACTACCTACGTGCGTGTTGATTTTTGAAGTGATATGCATGTTCAATGTGTTCTTACGTGAGATGGTTTATTCTCCCGTTTGAAAAATACTAGGTGGGTAAAGGAGTAGGATTCCTGTCTTCTATCATGCTCGAGATGTCTAGCGTTGGGGAGTTTTACGATTTTTTCCGAGTAAGTTGGCATTGTATATCCCACCCCAATGTTAGCGTCTCGGGTGCATCTTGGACGCCGCTCGTCATACCGTTCCGCCCCCACGAAGCGTTGGCAGTGTGGCGACCCTACTTTTCTAATTAGGATTAGTGGCGGATTTCCGCAACGTAAGCCGCGGAAGGCCCGTCTAATTAAAACATTTTCCTAAAATAATATACACTAATATAAAAATCCGTCTACATCGTTATCTCTGTACACGGGCCGAAGCCCCAAAAATTATCAAAAGAACAAAAAGCGCTAACGCCGCTCCACAGGTCTTCATCCATGTACCGCACCGCCCTCAAAAGTCCGTGGAGCACCGCCACCAGCCGCCTCAGTCACGACGCGTATCAGCGTCGGACTCAGTACCTACAACGCGTAAACACTGAGCAATTTGCCCAGTAGGTGAATAAAATGCATGTATGCAAGTGTGCACTCAATCCCAACCCCAATATCTCACAACATAATATAATGCACACTCTTTCTTTTCCCACATTCCTATTTCACACAACACAGGGCCCTAGGTTAGGCTCGACACCCTCGCGCGCAAAGACTACTGGGAGGCCACCCCCAAGTCTCGCGGCAGCCTACGCTGGTAGTGCACTGGACGATCACGCCAATGGCCTCCTACCGGGTCGCTCCGCACCAAAAGTATACACTGATAGTGCACTGGACGATCACGCCAATGGCCTCCTATCAGGTCAGATCAATATCTCGGCGGTATGCACCTCGGGACGGTCACGCCCGAGTAGACAGATCGATCACGCCTGTCTCCGCCAGGTGCCCAGTGAGCCCAACCTTGACTCCTCTAAGAGTCATCAGTCACAAACATCTCATTCTACCCCGTACGTCGATATCTAATATCACTACCGTCTCACTACGGTAGAACCGTCTCTCGCCCTAACGTGATATGCACGTGATATGCATATATATGAATTTCATATAAACATGATTTATATAAATCGTATGTAAAATACGTGAAGCACATAAGTCACGTAAATCACATAATTACATGAAAAATACATAATTTGTGTTTACGTATTGTAGATGGATAATTCACCTACCTATCCTCCAAAGTTGTTCTAATTCTCTCGAAGAATTTCTTCCACCACGATCCTACGAACTCCTGACAACTGCTTTAAGACACCATAATATCTCAGCGTTACGGCCCGAAGTAATTCAAATACAAGCTAGGAGAAATTTCGAAAATAGGCTAGCAGATTCCAGCAAAATTTCTGGTTTACAGCAAACACTTCAAAAATTCATAACAATTGGCATGAAAATTGGATCGAGATGATTCGAACGTGTATGGACAGCTGAGAAAGTCAGCTTTCAGAATGGGATGGCCTCGAACGAATTAAAGCCTATTTACTAGGTCAAAAATCTGCAAAACCCAAGCTGTGCAGAAAACGAATTGCAGAAATTTCTGTTTCAAAGCAGAGAATTTAGAAATTAGCCAAAAATTGAAAACGTGTCCAATTGAGATGATTCAAATTGATTTGGAAAGCCCCAGAAGTTAGCTTTCAAAAGAAACCAGTTTTGACTAAATCGGAGCAGTTTAGGTGGGTCAAGACGGAGACACACAAAGCTGCGCCAGTAGTTTTTCTTTTTTTTTTCAAACAGCCGATAAGATTTCCAGTTTCGAAGCATCCAATTGGAAAATTCACAGTAAATCCTAGAAATATCGTATTGAGACAATTCAAGAAGATCTGAAAAGCTTATGAAGTTATCTTTCAACAGAAATAAGTTTCGAAAGAATTGAAACTCAATAGCTAGGTCAAAAACGTTAAAGACTGAAACTGGGCACGGATCTAAAAATAGCAGATATCAGTCAATATCAGTTTCGCACTATCAAATTCAAAAATTCATAACAAATCGTAGAAACGTCGGATTGGTTCGGTTCCAAGTGCTGTGAAAAGTTTGGGAACTTAGCTTTCATCAGAAATTCGTTTCGAAGGAATCCGATCACAATAACTAGGTCAAATGTTCTGAAAACGTAAACTGCGCACGGCTCGAAAACAGCTTCGTCAGAATGAAATTCTGTTCTGCAATGTCCACTTTAAAAATTCACAGAAAATCGAAGAATGATCCAGTTGGACCAATTCCAAAGGCAGTGAATAGCTGGGAGAGTTATCTTTCAAAAGAATTAAGTTTGATAAGGATCCGAGGGCTTTAACTAAGTCAAAATCGTTTAGAACAGAGGTTGCGCGAACTGCTTTTCCAGAACCAAAAGTCTCAGATTTCAGTTTGCAAGACCCACTTCAAAAATACATATAAAATCGTAGAGACATCGGATTGAAGCGACTCATGATGCTATGGAAAGCTGAAGGAATAAGCTTTCAAACTAGATAATTTTCAATAGGATTGGAACACAGTATATAGGTCAAAAACACGAATTACAGGGAGATGAGATTCTTTCTTACCTCACTTCCTCAAGCTAGGTTAAACGGTTTGTGGTGGATGGAGCTTGCCGAAATCATTTCTCCACTTCGCCTTCTTCGTTTCTTCTTCTTTCGGTTTTCTTCTTTCTCATCTCTCTCTCTCTCTCTCTCTCTCTCTCTCTCTCTTCTCTCTCCTCTCCTCTCTCTCTCTCTCTCGTTTTCTATCTTCTCCCTTATCACATGTTTCTTTCTTTGACTAATAATAATTGTTTTTGGTCTAAGGGTGGGTTACGGGATGACATGCCCCTAACGTGACTTTCCCCCCTTTGTTAAGCAATCCATTTATTGATAAATTTTGGGCCTTTTCTATCCATTTAGCTCATTTCGACTTGGGCTTGATTAACTTTGTTGGCATCAAATAATTATTTGACTTGTTTTCTAGTCATGGACTTAGTTTTGCCAAGCATGTAACCACTTCAACGTGGCCTTCCTTTGCCATGAAGAAAACTTCTATTTGGGCTTTGTATTCTAACATTTATTTAACTAATGGATTCCCATTATTTTGGACTAATGTACTTAGAGAATATATATTAGGCCAACATGAAAAATCGATTTGGGTCTTTTTGAATTTATTCACTTGGATCCTAATATTATTAACTTTTAAATAAACTTTTTAATCGGGCCGAATTTCTTTATTAATTACGTACTCCTAATTGGGCCTCAAAATGCTCTAACATTAATTTGGATTATTTTATTTATTAAATTCTGTTGAGTTGGGCCAAGATCAATTGGGTCGAATATTAATTTTGCCCAGTTTCTCATTCGGCCTTTGATTCGTTCGGATATTAACTTCATTAATTCATACATCTATCGGATTAATTATATCCTAATTCCCGTATTTAATTTACGGGTATTACATCCTCCTCCCTTAAAAGAATTTCGCCCCCGAAATTCCGCCCGTTGGAATGATTACGGGTAACGATCATTAGGGGAGTGGTTACCTTGGTTAGGAGATGGATAATCACCTAGTAGTTCTTAGAGGAAATCTTTACTGGATGACTTTGAAAAGAACGAATGCAAGTAGAACCATTCTTTCGAGTTCTGCAATTCAAATTTGAGGACAGAGGATCGAAGTTGTGGATAACTTTTCTACTTGGGTTGATACTCTCAGATCGAAAGTTATCCTTCCCTCTTAGAATGACTCCTGATCTACAATTATTGGAGAGTGAAAATCTACCGATGGCCGAGTCATGGTTTATCCTATATTTCAATACGGGGAGGAAAACCTGTAACTAGTCTATAACATGCTCCCCGCTTAAAAGATATGCCTAACCTCCCTTTCTAAAAGTCCGAAAATAAATGTTTCATGGCGTACAGGAGTTCAAGAAAGTAGAACACGCCATCGAAGTAGAATGAAGGGAAACAAGAATATAAGGGTTAACGTAAGGTCACTGTTGTCGTCTTGGATTCTAACATTTATTTCTCAATAGGGCACACGTATGTCGATCTGTATCACCATAAGGAACTAATGGAAATAGCTATATTCAGGCAGAGATGGAAAATCATTAGCGTCCATCACGCCTCCACTGCGCCACTCTGGTACTGAATATGGATGTCTCTCAGGACAAGCTGAAAGATTAGAGCATAGGGTTATACTCTGGTATTGTTGGGTTTCTACTTGTTGTGGTGAAAGAAGTGAAATGTGGTTTCTACATATATTTCAGTAGAAGGAAAGAATATGGTTTGATTGCGAATTGATCAAGTGTAGCCCCAGGAGGTCATTGGGACGTACATCAGCGCTTTCATTAGCTACTAGCACGATTTCAGTTATGACTGAGGCAATTCCTCCGTCTAAGCATGGACGCGAGAAAAGATTCACAATTTGTCGAAGAGGACGATAATTCTACTTGGGCTGGTCTTACCCGCAAACGGATATTACTCCTCTAGAGTAACTGAAGCTTATGATCTTTAAAATGGAAATCAAATACGTCCTCGCATTTTGAACGCTCGTCATTTTCATGGAAGAAATTTCTATTTCCTATAGGTTTAGATTGAGCCACTGCACTAGAACTAATAAGGGTTGTACCATCTGAACTAAGTCCAACGGAACAGATTCGCGCCTCACAATTTACAGCACGGTCTCCCTCATTCCCGCATCAAAAGCACTGAGGGTAGGGTTTTAGTCCTAGACCATAATTGATTCCCCTATGGAATTGCCCATATTGTAGGCAGCGAGGAATAGAACTTGGAGCTAGAGTGGAGAGTTAGTTCCCCTCGGACACGGCCTTGTTTGCAATTTAGGATATTTGAAAATCGACTCTTTTTGGTTAACTGCTTGCTCTAATTGTTCATTCGCTTTTCTTTTCCCTATACTCGTCGCACATTCATAGTGAGGGAATTGGTTTGGGTGAACTTGAAGTGTTAACAAGCTTATAGATCATATCCTTAAGCTTATTGACTTGATCCTTAAGTTCATTGATCTGATCCGTTCGATCTTGGATCAGTTTCCGTAAGGTGTAGGAGCACCGAGTCATGTTCATTCACAGAGCTCGGCTGCAACCCCACGACTTGACTCGCCAATAACTTTCCTATTTTCGCTAGTCATTCTACAATCAGTCAAGCAAGTAGGCACGTTATTGTAAACACATAATCACATCATCAATCATCATTACTTACAGGCCAGACTGGTTCTCCAGGCTTTTGAGCGGCAGTACATGGACAGTCTTCAGAACCTGAAGCCGAAGCTCTGATACCACCTGTGGCGACCCTACTTTTCTAATTAGGATTAGTGGCGGATTTCCGCAACGTAAGCCGCGGAAGGCCCGTCTAATTAAAATATTTTCCTAAAATAATATACACTAATATAAAAATCCGTCTACATCGTTATCTCTGTACACGGGCCGAAGCCCCAAAAATTATCAAAAGAACAAAAAGCGCTAACGCCGCTCCACAGGTCTTCATCCATGTACCGCACCGCCCTCAAAAGTCCGTGGAGCACCGCCACCAGCCGCCTCAGTCACGACGCGTATCAGCATCGGACTCAGTACCTACAACGCGTAAACACTGAGCAATTTGCCCAGTAGGTGAATAAAATGCATGTATGCAAGTGTGCACTCAATCCCAACCCCAATATCTCACAACACAATATAATGCACACTCTTTCTTTTCCCACATTCCTATTTCACACAACACAGGGCCCTAGGTTAGGCTCGACACCCTCGCGCGCAAAGACTACTGGGAGGCCACCCCCAAGTCTCGCGGCAGCCTACCTTGGTAGTGCACTGGACGATCACGCCAATGGCCTCCTACAGGGTCGCTCCGCACCAAAAGTATACACTGATAGTGCACTGGACGATCACGCCAATGACCTCCTATCAGGTCAAATCAATATCTCGGCGGTATGCACCTCGGGACGGTCACGCCCGAGTAGACAGATCGATCACGCCTGTCTCCGCCAGGTGCCCAGTGAGCCCAACCTTGACTCCTCTAAGAGTCATCAGTCACAAACATCTCATTCTACCCCGTACGTCGATATCTAATATCACTACCGTCTCACTACGGTACAACCGTCTCTCGCCCTAACGTGATATGCACGTGATATGCATATATATGAATTTCATATAAACATGATTTATATAAATCGTATGTAAAATACGTGAATCACATAAGTCACGTAAATCACATAATTACATGAAAATACATAATTTGTGTTTACGTATTGTAGATGGATAATTCACCTACCTATCCTCCAAAGTTGTTCTAATTCTCTCGAAGAATTTCTTCCACCACGATCCTACGAACTCCTGACAACTGCTTTAAGACACCATAATATCTCAGCGTTACGGCCCGAAGTAATTCAAATACAAGCTAGGAGAAATTTCGAAAATAGGCTAGCAGATTCCAGCAAAATTTCTGGTTTACAGCAAACACTTCAAAAATTCATAACAATTGGCATGAAAATTGGATCGAGATGATTCGAACGTGTATGGACAGCTGAGAAAGTCAGCTTTCAGAATGGGATGGCCTCGAACGAATTAAAGCCTATTTACTAGGTCAAAAATCTGCAAAACCCAAGCTGTGCAGAAAACGAATTGCAGAAATTTCTGTTTCAAAGCAGAGAATTTAGAAATTAGCCAAAAATTGAAATGTGTCCAATTGAGATGATTCAAATTGATTTGGAAAGCCCCAGAAGTTAGCTTTCAAAAGAAACCAGTTTTGACTAAATTGGAGCAGTTTAGGTGGGTCAAGACGGAGACATACAAAGCTGCGCCAGTAGTTTTTTTTTTTTTTTTTCAAAACAGCCGATAAGATTTCCAGTTTCGAAGCATCCAATTGGAAAATTCACAGTAAATCCTAGAAATATCGTATTGAGACAATTCAAGAAGATCTGAAAAGCTTATGAAGTTATCTTTCAACAGAAATAAGTTTCGAAAGAATTGAAACTCAATAGCTAGGTCAAAAACGTTAAAGACTGAAACTGGGCACGGATCTAAAAATAGCAGATATCAGTCAATATCAGTTTCGCACTATCAAATTCAAAAATTCATAACAAATCGTAGAAACGTCGGATTGGTTCGGTTCCAAGTGCTGTGAAAAGTTTGGGAACTTAGCTTTCATCAGAAATTCGTTTCGAAGGAATCCGATCACAATAACTAGGTCAAATGTTCTGAAAAGTAAACTGCGCACGGCTCGAAAACAGCTTCGTCAGAATGAAATTCTGTTCTGCAATGTCCACTTTAAAAATTCACAGAAAATCGAAGAATGATCCAGTTGGACCAATTCCAAAGGCAGTGAATAGCTGGGAGAGTTATCTTTCAAAAGAATTAAGTTTGATAAGGATCCGAGGGCTTTAACTAAGTCAAAATCGTTTAGAACAGAGGTTGCGCGAACTGCTTTTCCAGAACCAAAAGTCTCAGATTTCAGTTTGCAAGACCCACTTCAAAAATACATATAAAATCGTAGAGACATCGGATTGAAGCGACTCATGATGCTATGGAAAGCTGAAGGAATAAGCTTTCAAACTAGATAATTTTCAATAGGATTGGAACACAGTATATAGGTCAAAAACACGAATTACAGGGAGATGAGATTCTTTCTTACCTCACTTCCTCAAGCTAGGTTAAACGGTTTGTGGTGGATGGAGCTTGCCGAAATCATTTCTCCACTTCGCCTTCTTCGTTTCTTCTTCTTTCGGTTTTCTTCTTTCTCATCTCTCTCTCTCTCTCTCTCTCTCTCTCTCTCTCTCTCTCTCTCTCGTTTTCTATCTTCTCCCTTATCACATGTTTCTTTCTTTGACTAATAATAATTGTTTTTGTTCTAAGGGTGGGTTACGGGATGACATGCCCCTAACGTGACTTTCCCCCCTTTGTTAAGCAATCCATTTATTGATAAATTTTGGGCCTTTTCTATCCATTTAGCTCATTTCGACTTGGGCTTGATTAACTTTGTTGGCATCAAATAATTATTTGACTTGTTTTCTAGTCATGGACTTAGTTTTGCCAAGCATGTAACCACTTCAACGTGGCCTTCCTTTGCCATGAAGAAAACTTCTATTTGGGCTTTGTATTCTAACATTTATTTAACTAATGGATTCCCATTATTTTGGACTAATGTACTTAGAGAATATATATTAGGCCAACATGAAAAATCGATTTGGGTCTTTTTGAATTTATTCACTTGGATCCTAATATTATTAACTTTTAAATAAACTTTTTAATCGGGCCGAATTTCTTTATTAATTACGTACTCCTAATTGGGCCTCAAAATGCTCTAACATTAATTTGGATTATTTTATTTACTAAATTCTGTTGAGTTGGGCCAAGATCAATTGGGTCGAATATTAATTTTGCCCAGTTTCTCATTCGGCCTTTGATTCGTTCGGATATTAACTTCATTAATTCATACATCTATCGGATTAATTATATCCTAATTCCCGTATTTAATTTACGGGTATTACAGGCAGCAAGGGGCGGTACATTCTGTGCGGAGCAAAAGTTGATAGGTCACACTTAGGCAGTTATACCCAATAAGCAGGGTTAGCCACGAGGGTCAATGACTGAGACAATGATAGTAGAAACTCTTATTGGATAAGTTCACGTTTGACGTGACTTCGATAAGATTAGATGAGCCAAATATTGCGTTAATGGTTGAGGCGATTCCTGTTGAGTTGGGGACATCAACTCCACTATGAAACTTTCAACGAGGTTTCCAAACTATTCTCGAGAGGATAGTGTTTTCGAGAAAAATAGTGGGAGTCAAGAGAAATGAAAAGTCCTTGTTTGCGCTTGATGAATGATGAGATAAACCTAATTAGATCTTTATTTTTTGCAGCTTTACGTTTCTTTCTATATACTGCGATGACGAACATTATTACTATGCTTGAGAGAAATTGTTTGGTTGGACCAAACTACGTGGACTGGTTCCGTAACCTGAGGATAGTCCTAGGTATGGAGTCGTTAACTTATGTCCTCGATTCCCCTGTACCGCAAGTCCCAGGGGCTGATGCGAGTGACGAAGACCGGGCTGCGTATGCCAAGTGGAAGATTCACGAGCCAAAGGTCAAGGGCTATATACTTCATTCCATGAGCAACGAGTTGCAACACACTCACTCGGAAATGGAAGTGGGCGCCATTTGGCTTCATTTGAAGCAGCTTTTTGGCGAACATTACAGGAGTGCTCGCTATTCCCTTACGGAGCAACTATTTCATTGCAAAATGGCTGAGGGTAGTGACGTTGGAGAGCATGTGCTCAAGATGATCGATTGGATCGAAAGACTCGAGGAACTAGACTTTATCATGGATAATGAGCTACAGAACGATCTGATACTTCAGTTCCTTCAATTCGTTCATTGTGAACTTTAATCTGAACAAGGCCGAGATGACGTTGACTGGGTTGATGAACCAGTTGTCAGCGGTGCAAACTCAGATGAAGAAGGTGAAAGGAAAGGAAGTTGTTCTTGTCGCGAATGCTAAGACTCGAGGGTCGAGTAGAAAGAAAAAGTCGGACAAGCCCACTAAGCCCAAAGGACGAATTTCGAAAAGCAAGGCCAAGAAGAACGTGTACAAAGGCGTCGGACATATGCCTTCACTGCAATGAGCTTGGCCATTGGAAGCGCGATTGCCCAAAGCTAGCCGCCGCATGTAAAGAACTTTACGTTTAGAAACTAATTGTTCTATGACAGTATATTCCGCTTCATGGATCTTAGACTCGGGAGCTAGTGCTCACATCTGTGTTTCGAATCAGTGTCCGAAACGAAGTAGGATGCTGGCGGACCGAGAGATCATGATCAATGTAGGAAGCAGACATAGTGTACCGGCAACCCATTGGATGAAGAACTCTCGTTTTATCTACTAGACATAGTTTACTGCTTTCCGATTGTTTAATTTTACCCAAGAGGCTTAAGAATATTGTTTCTATTCCCGTTTTGAGCGGAAACGGTTACGAGTTCCATTTTAGTAATAATATATGCAATATTTATTTTGGAAATAATTGCGTCGGAAGTGCAAGTTTACTGAATGGATTATATTATCTAAATGTCGAAGATAAAACAAAAATTGTTAATACAATCACCAACAAACGAAAATTGGAGTCGAGCTCGAGACTGTTGTGGCATCTTCGACTCGGTCACGCTGGAGCATAAAAGATTCTCGAGTTGGAGAAAACCGGCATTATAAAACCACTTGGGTCTGATCCCTATCCGACTTGCGAACTTGTATCCTTGGAAAGATGACCAAGTCGCCCTTCACAGGGACTTTTGCAAGAGTCGCAGAACTTCTCGGTTTGATCCATATCGATGTTTGCGGACTGTTCGGGTAGCGGCTCGCAGTAACTTCCATTATTTCGTTACCTTCACTGATGATCACTCTCGCTTCGGTAAGGTGTATGTTATGAAGCACAAGTCTGATACTTTGGAATGGTTCAAAGAGTACAAGGCTTTGATGGAAAATCACACTTGAAAGAGCATCAAAGCCGCCGATCACATCGAGGCGGCGAGTACATGAGCCTCGAATTTGACGAGTTCTTGAAAGAGAACGGGATCATTTCACAGATGACACCGCCCGGAACACCGCAGTTGAACGGTGTGTCCGAACGCACAAATCGAACTCTATTGTATAAGGTTCGATCTATGCTGAGCTATGCAGACCTGCCCATATCATTGTGGGGTTATGCCCTGTTGACAGGGGCACACATTCTGAATAGATGTCCTACCAAGTCTGTCGATCGTATTCCGTATCAGATATGGACAGGACGAAGGCTGAGCTTGAATCACATTAGAGTTTGGGGTTGCCCTGCATTCGTGAAAAAAGCTCAAGACAGATAAACTGGAATTGAAAGGCAGTGAAAGGACGTATATCGGGTATCCTGCGGATTCCATGGGATACCAATTTTACTTCTATGATGATCAGAGAATCAATGTAGCCCTTCAGGCACACTTTCTCGAACAAGAGTTCGTTCGAGAAGGTTGAGCGGGTCGCGAAGTAACTCTTGGAGAGTTTTCAGAAGGGCTTTCACATAATCCAATGTCAGATGACACCGTAGTGCAGTCCGAGACGAACCTGAGTTGTGCAGGTCGGGTAGAGTATCTCACCAGCCTGAGAAATACGAGATGGTCCACATCGAGCACGAGGTTGCTGCGATGGAAAGGAACGACGGAGACGATCCCACTACCTATGACCAGGCAATCAGGGATAAATTTCGGAGAAATGGCTTATAGCTATGCAAGCTGAAATGGATTCTATGCACGAAACCAAGTGTGGACTCTAGTAGATCTCCCAAATGGTTTTAGACCCATTGGGTGTAAATGGATCTACAAGAGAAAGATTAGATCTGACGGATTGGTTGACACATACAAAGCTAGGCTTGTGGCGAAAGGGTACATTCAAAAAGAGGGCATTGACTATGAGGAAACTTTTCGCCTATCGCTATGATGAAGTCCATTCGAACATTGCTTGCGATAGCTGCGCACTATGACTATGAGATCTGGCAGATGGATATGAAAACTGCGTTCCTAAATGGATACCTCAAGGAGGATATATATGGAGCAGCCCAAGGGTTTTACATCGCAAGGAGATGCTCATAAGGTGTGCAAATTGAACAAGTCCATTTGTGGACTCAAACAAGCCTCCAGAAGCTGGAATCTTCGGTTCGATGAAGTGGTCAACGGCCATGGATTCTTGAAGAACGAAGACAAACCTTGCGTCTACAAGAAAAGCAGTGGGAGCAAAATATCTTTACTCGTATTGTACGTGGACGAATCCTTTTGATAGAAAATGATATTGGAGTGCTTTCGATGGTGAAAGGGTGGCTTTCGACCGAATCTCCATGAATGACTTGGGAGAAGCTACCTACATCTTGGGTATTCGCCTTTATAGAGATCGAGCGAATCGTATGTTAGGACTCGCCCAGGCCCTTTACTTAGAGAAGGTCATGAAGAGATATAATATGGACAACTCTAAGAAAGGGTTCCTGCCTGTGCGACATGGGATTCACCTTTCTAAGGCTATGAGTCCTCAAAGTGAGTTGGAGCGGAAAGAGATGAATGGAATCCCCTATGCATCCGCAGTGGGTAGGTTGATGTACGTGATGCTCTGCACGAGACCTGACTTGGCGTACGCTGTGAGCGTAGTCATTTGGTTTCAGACTGACCCTAGTAAGGAACATTGGACAGCAGTCAAGACTATCCTCAAGTACCTCAGAAGAACGACGGATATGATGCTTGTCTATGGTAATAGAGAATTGGAAGTGGAATGGTATACGGATTCGGATTTCCAGTCTGACGTGGACGACCGAAAATCCACTTCAGGATTCGTCTTTATGCTCAATGGTGGAGCAGTGTCTTGGAAAGTTCCAAACAGAGCACTACTGCAGATTCCACCTGAGAAGCAAAGTATATAGCGGCTTTAGAGGCTGCTAAGAAGGTGTTTGAATGAGAAATTTCTTGGAAGAACTTGGTGTCGTTACTGGTAGATAGGCCATTGCCATTATGGTGTGACAATACTGGCGCTATTGCTCATGCAAAAGAACCGAGATCTCACGGCAGGTCCAAACATATAGAAAGAAAGTACCACGTGTTACCTGGATTCATTGAGAATGGCTACGTAGCCGTGCAGAAGATTGCGATCGTAGAAAACGTGGACAACACGTTCACCAAGCCTCTATCACAGACAGTGCTGGCTAGACATCTTGAAAAGATGGGTATTAGATACTGTAGCGCATGGAATTGAGTGCAAGTGGGAAATTGTTAGGAATATGCCCTCGAATGCTATACGAGGATTAGATTGTATGCATTAGATTATTTATCATTCGACTTTTTGTGTAATAAGATATTTTCGTGTGTTTAATGAAAGGCATTGTTCATTTATCGGATATAAGAGTTCTTTACTTAGCATCCGATAAAGCAATAAATGAACATATCCAAATGTGTGGAGTTGAGTCACTGTTCTCGATGGGTACGGGAGAGGAATGTACCAGTGGGCTCTTAACCTCGAACATTAAAAGCCCGTAAGCATGAGGCTCCAGTTGGGTGCTGGATAACCGATCACGGCTTATTTGTCGATGACCTATCGTGTGCCGATATCCCGCTTGGTAGAGGAGGTCATGACTTGTGATACGAATCGAATCAAGGGCTTGACTCGTTTCATGGACACTGACTCACGGGTCGTACGGTCGAACATGGCTTATTACTCATGGAGTATCAATGACCGACGACAACACTATATGTTGAGGTATATGCCCTAGATGCCGTACGAGGAGTGGAAGTACGAGGGCAATTTGCTAATGTGTAGTGTTCAGTGATGTAATTTGATTACTTCTATTACTGGAATGACTTAATTTATCATTAATTAATTATTGGATGAATAAATTAAAAGGCAAATTATTAATTAGTCTAAAGATTTCACCTTCCAGTCTGGGTGGATAAGACAAATTAATAAAACTCAAATATTGGCAGTTCAGTTACTGTTTCTATGGGGACAGAGAGGGGCATCAGTAAGCTGAGATACTACAATATTAAAATAGTCCACAAATCTAAGTCTCTAGTAGGGTGACTGGAATGACATGTATGACTTGTTTGTCAATGGGTCCAATATGGTTATGCCAACCGTTCACTTGGGAAGTGGGAGCCCATGCAATGATACAAGATGAATCAGGGGATTATCTGTATTTGGACACTGACTCGTAATCAAACGATCAAAAGCTTGGATTGTCCTTGATCGAACGATTGATTGTAGTAGTATGCGTGAACCTTATAGACCGAAAGGGTCAACTTGAGGTTGATCTTGAGGTCTTGACTTGTCACTAGTTTGCTAGCCCGTCTTGCCAGTGGCATGGGTCAGCGGCAAAATGCGGTCTTGACTTTTCGATGTGATTGCCGGTTGAACCGCGTAGCGGGATTTACGGTCTCGATTAAATTCGAGGTTAACGTCCTATGGCAAGTTTAATGAGCGGGAATTTATCCAAGTCTCTGGCCAGAGCATATAACTGACTCATGATAGTCGTGGAGTGCAGTTTCAGAACTTTCTCCGACATAAACGACATAGAGTCGAGTTCTGTAAGTTTGACTATGCGTGACTTTCACTCGACCGGGCAAACGTAAAGGGTTTATACGTATGACGAAAATCTACAATCGGTCCGTGGATTATGATTAGATCAAATTCGTACTCAACTTGGGATCTATTCGGTACCACGGGACTGGTTAGGTGAATACCGAACTCCTAGATACCTCCTGGGCCGGTTGAGACGAACCAAGAGAGTCGGGCTTAAAAAGGGCAACCGATACGATGACGTCATCAGAGAGAGAGACAAGGCTAGGTCCTAGATTGTGACATTAGGCTTTGGGGCTTGGCCAAAGCCTTGATCGGCAGAAAATACTAAGTTTGACTAGTGAGGGGTAAAATGGTCTTTTCACCTCACGATATATTTTTGAAATAAAATATTTGATATTGAATATTTAGAATATGATTTAAACTAGATTTAGATCTTTATTATTTTCTTAGAGAAATAATATTGTTTGATTTGGAATTAAATAATGTATATCGGATATATATAAGTTTCGAATTTTGAAAATTATTAAATATATTTATATTGGATATTATATATTTAAAATATACTAAATATGGTATTTTAATTAATTAAAGTATTGGATATTTAATTAATTAAATATAAAGTTTGAATTTTGAATTCATTACTTGGTAAGACGAAGACTTGGTCAAAGGGGAGGTTTGAGGATTTTTCTCCACTCACCTTAACCTATTTTTGGATAATCCTAAGAGGTATAAAGTAGGATTTTCGAGATCCTAAGGGGTGGAAGCTAAATTTTCGAAATACAAGCAAAAGAGAGTAAAACCTAAGAGTTTTCTCCTCTCACCACTTTCTTTCTCGCACTCTCTCTCTCTCGGGGGCAGCAAGCAGTTCGTTCTTGGCCTAGCCGCACATGCAAGAACAGTTGCGACGTTAGTAAGGTGCCGGCGTGACGATCTTGCGCAAAGAAGGCGTCCCGTTCATTTGCTTTTGGCGTAGGAGAGGGGCACTACGCCTCGGGGATTCGAAGGATTCAAAGCTAGCCATCGTTAAGAGATTTCAACAAGGTATCATGGCCGATCTCTTATCTCTTTATGTCAATACGTTCTCGTGTTTGTAGCCGAGCGATCTTGGATAAGCGGGAAACCCCGTAAGATTTTAAAATTCCGCCGTTCTAGGAACGTGGGTCCAGGGACCCTCGGGGATTCCCAACAGTGGTATCAGAGCAATAGGCTCAAGGAACACGGGGTGCGCGACTCAAGACGGGCTGGCCGTGGGCGTACCGCGGCGCATGGGGCTGACCGCACGCGAGGCATGCGGCACAAAAGGCACGGGCTGCACACATGGGTGCACGCAGCGCTCAGGAAAGCTGTGCATGGATGCGCGGAAAGTAGGTATGACCGTACGCGTGTGTGCGAGCTGTGCTAGGCTAAGAGCGCACGCGGATCGGGGCTGTCCGCATGGTGTGCGCGGCACGAGGCTGGCAGCTCACATGGCGCGAGCATCCTCGACACAGGCCCGATGGGCATGGTCTAGCCCATCCTACGACCCGATATACATTGGGTTGGGCCCGGACCATTTAAAAGCCAAAATTTGATTTCGGCTCGTATATGTGTTGAATTTGTCGTGATGCATGTTATTTGAATAACGTGGTGATTGATTGGGGATTAGGTTCTAGTTTTTGCCGGGTGATATATTAAGGGTGACAAGGTCCCCCCGGGGTTATACTTTACATTTTTTTATTAGATAAGACGGATGGTTTATTAGGGATAGATTCCCCATCATAGGCTATTGTAGTTATGTTATGACGGCCGTACGAGTGTCGATCGAGAGGAACCCTAACGAACGAGCTGGTAGTCGAGGCGTTCGTTCGAGCAAAGCCCGAAGACGTAGAGTCTTATTGTCTTGTACAATTAGGATAGAAATAGAAATATCCCCGATCTTTCACATTTACTTTAATAGGTTGAATCTAGGTTTACTATTAAAGTCCATTATGTGCGTGTTGGTTTCGAACGTGATAATGTGCATAATGTGCTCGTGTTAAAACTGTGAGGATTCTCCCGAGGTTAGACCTTTAATATCAAGTGAGTAAAGGGGCTAGGCTCCTGTCTTCTATCAAGTCCAAAAATGTTACGACTTAGGGGTGCGGTTGCGGTTGACCTAGTTACGGTGCCAAAACCCTCGCCTTTGCGTGAACGTTTGGATGCAATTATGAATTGCCGGAAAAGAGGAAGGTGAGCAGGACGTTGATAGGTTGCACTTGGATAGTCATTCCCAATATGATCCGAGTTACGGCTGAGGGACCCTGGCTGAGATGAAGACGTTGAATCTTCTGTGTGACAGAAACGTATGGGGCACGACCTGGGCAAACCAAACGAGCCAATAAGCTGTTAAGTTGAGGCTAGTTTGTAGTAGCGTGGGGAACTCAACGCCACTATGAAACCACTCAACAATGTTTCCGAAATGCCTAACGGGAGAATGGGTTTCGAGAAAAATAATGGGAGTCAGACAAAAATATAAAGTCCTAATTTAGTCTGATTAAACACTACAAATCCTAACTATCTGTTTACTTTCTGCACTTTATTTTCTTCTCTATTAGTTACGATGACAAACCCATTAATTACACTCTTGGAGAAACATTGTTTGGTGGGACCGAACTATGTAGACTGGCTCAGAAATTTGAGGATCGTCCTCAAATTAGCAAAACTGGATTATGTCTTGGACATTAAGGAGCCAAAATTGCCCACAACTGAATCCACTAATGAGGAGATTGTACTCCATGATAAGTGGGTTGAAGATTCAGCGAAGGTGCACGTCTACATGCTTGTTGCGACTTCTACGTCCAAGGAATCGAGAGTATAAGTCGAACAAGACAGGCGTGACCAAGAGTAGAGTCGACAAGAAGACAAAGACCACCAAGGTCGAAAGGTCGGGCGCAAAGCCCACGGATAAGTGCCTCCTTTGCCAGCAGCTGGGCCATTGGAAGCGTGAATGTCCGAAGCTGGAGGCGTCAGATGCCTCAGGAAAACTATTATTTTTTGAAGCTAATTGTTCTGTGTATTCTACTTCGTGGATATTTGACTCAGGGCTACTTCCCACAATTGTGTTTTGAACCAAGGTATAGAACGAAGTAGGAAGCTTCAAGCTGGCGAGGTCTTGATCAACGTAGGTAGTGGACATAGTGTACTAGTTACACACATGGGATCGAAGACCTTAGTCTTATCGTCATTACATTGTTTAGAACTTTCCGACGTTTTGGTTTTACCCAAGGGGCTTAAAAATATTATTTCGATCCTATTTTGAGCAGACTGGGTTATGAATTTCGATTCATTGATAATGTTTGCCATATTTATTTTAGAAATTAAAATGTTGGAAGTGCGACGTTAATAAATGGTTCATATTACGTCAACTTAAAAGACAATGTCAAAGCTGTAGATGCAATCACCAAATCATCGACTGCGTCGAACGATCGATACATGTGGCACTTACGACTAGGTCACGCAGCAGAAGCAAAGATTGAACAGATGGAAACCCGATTTCTACCTGTCAGTCTTGCATATTAGGGAAAATGACCAAGTCGCACTTCACAGGGACTTTCACTAGGCCACGGAAGTGTGGGGTTTGATCCACACTGACGTATGCGGACCATTTAAAGTTACGGCCCGAGGTAATTGCCGCTACTTCATAACGTTCACGGATGATTTCTCCCGCTACGGGAATGTCTATTTGATGAGACAAATGTCCGAAGCTCTTGAAATGTTCAAAGAGTATAAAGCATTAGGGGAGAAGCAAACTGGAAAGTTCATTAAAGCCGTTCGGTCAAGTCGAGGCGGTGAATATATGAGCCTTGAGTTTGATGCATTTCTTAGAGAAAATGGCATCATCATACAGTTTTCCCCGTCAGGCACGCCATAATTGAATGGTGTGGCCGAACGGAGAAACCGAATGCTTTTAGATATGGTTCGGTCGATGATGAGTTACACAGATCTCCCCATATCGTTGTGGGGATATGCCTTAGAAACAGCGGCCTATATCCTTAAGAGGATACCTACCCGCTCTGCCGACAAGATTCCTTACGAGGCTTCGCATAATCGTAAGGCGAGTTTGAATCACATCAGGGTCTGGGGTTGCCCCGCCTTTCCTGAATGGATTCCTTCAGGAGGAAATCTATATGGAGCATCCCAAGGGTTTTACGTCAGAAGCATATGCTCGAAAAGTATGCAAACTGAATCGGTCCATTTTTGGGCTGAAACAGGCTTCAAGGAGTTGAATCTTCGGTTCGACGAAGCAGTTAAGAACTACGGATTCATAAAGAATGAAGATGAGCCCTGTGTTTACAGAAAGGCCAGTGGGAGTAAGGTGTCGTTTCTAGTATTGTACGTAGATGATATCTTTTGATAGAAAACGACATTGGGATGCTCTCAGAGATTAAAGCGTGGCTTTCAAACGAATTCTCTATGAATGACCTCGGAGAAGCGACCTATATTCTAGGCATTCGCCTATTTAGAGATAGGGCGAAAAGGTCAATAGGCTTGTCCCAGACCCTTTACTTAGATAAAGTCCTTAAAAGGTTTAAAATGGACGAGTCTAAGAAAGGGTTCCTACCTATAAGGCATGGGATTCATCTCTCAAGGCTAGGTCTCCTCAGAATGAGGTACAAAGACAAGAGATGAGTGGAGTCCCCTATGCTTCAGCTGTGGGTAGCCTGATGTACGCGATGCTTTGCACACAACCAGACATAGCGTACGCCGTGGGCATATGAGTAGGTTTCAGGCTAATTCTGTTAAGGAACATTGGGCGGAAGTAAAGAAAGTTCTGAAGTACCTTAGACGGACTAATGACTTGATACTGATTTATGGCCCAGGAGAATTGGAAGTAGATGGATATACATATTCGGACTTCCAATCAGATGTGGATGACCGAAAGTCTACTTCGGTTTTTGTCTTTACGCTCAATGGTGGGCAGTGTCTTGGAAAAGTTCCAAGCAAAGCACGATTGCAGATTCCACCACTGAGGCAGAGTATATCGCAGCTTCAGAAGCTGCCAAGGAGGGTGTTTGGATACGCAAGTTTTTGGAGGAACTACAGGTGGTACCTAGCATCGTGGATCGCCCATGCCATTGTGGTGCGACAACAGCGGGGCTATTGCACAAGCTAAGGAACCACGTGCTCATAAATCCAAACACATAGAGAATATACCACGTGCTGCATGGGTTTGTTGAAAATGGCTCAATAGCCATGCAGAAAATATCCTCTGTAGAGAATGCAGCGGACCCCTTCACGAAGCCACTACCACAGGCAGTGCTCGGTCGCACCTCGATAGAATGGGGTTATGATATGATAACATGTGGCATTAGTGCAAGTGGGAGATTGTTGAGGTATATGCCCTAGATGCCGTACGAGGACAGGAGTATGAGAGCAATTTGCTAATGTGTAGTGTTTAGTGATGTATTTGATTACTTCTATTAATGGAATGGCTTTATTTATCATTAATTAATTACTGGATGAATAAATTAAAAGGAAAATTATTAATTAGTCTAAAGATTTCACCTTGCAGTCTGGGTGGATAAGACAAATTAATAAACCCAAATATTGGCAGTTCAGTTACTGATTCTTTGGGGACAGAGAGGGCACCACTAAGCTGAGATATTGCAATATTAAAATTGTCCACAAGTCTAAGTCTCCAGTAGGGTGACTGGAATGACACGTACGACTTGTTTGTCGATGGGTCCAATATGGTTATGCTAACCGTTCACTTCGGAAGTGGGAGCCCATGACAATGATACAAGATGAATCAGGGGATTATCTGTATTTGGACACTGACTCGTAATTGAACGATCACACGCTTGGATTGTCCTTGATCGAACGATTGATGTGTAGTAGTATGCGTGAACCTTAGACCGAAAGGGTTAACCTGGGTTGATCTTGAGGTCTTGACTTGTCACTAGTTTGCTAGGCTCGTCTTGCCGGTGGAATGGGTCAGCGGCGAAATGCGGTCTTGACTTTTCGATGTGATTGCCGATTGAACCGCGGAGCGGGATTTACGGTCTCGATTAAATTCGAGGTTAACGTCCTATGGCAAGTTTAATGTGCGCGAATTTATCCAAGTCTCTGGCCAGAGCATATAACTGACTCATGATAGTCGAGGAGAGCAGTTTCAGAACTTTCACCGACATAAACAACATACAGTCGAGTTCTGTAAGTTTGAGTATGCGTGATTTTCACTCGACCGGGACAACGTAAAGGGTTTATACGTATGACGAAATCCACAGTCGGTTCGTGGATTATGATTAGATCAAATTCGTACTCAACTTGGGATCTGTTCGGTACCTTGAGGCTGGCTAGGTGAATACCGAACTCGTAGATTCCTCCTGGGCCGGTTGAGACGAACCAAGAGAGTTGGGCTTAAAAAGGGCAACCGATACAACATCGTCATCAAAGAGAGAGACAAGGCTAGGTCCAAGATTGTGACATTAGGGTTTGGGGCTTGGCCAAAGCCTTGATCGGCCTAAAATACTAAGTTGGACTAGTGAGGGGTAAGATGGGATTTTCACCTCACGATATATTTTTGAAATAAAATATTTGATATTGAATATTTTGTATATGATTTAAATTAGACTTAGATATTTATTATTTTCTTAGAGAAATAATATTGTTTAATTTGGAATTAAATAATGTATATCGGAGATATGTATAAGTTTCGAATTTTTATTAGATAAACTTCGAAAATTATTAAATATATTTATATTGTTATTATATATTTAAAATATACTAAATATGGTATTTTAATTAATTAAAGTATTGGATATTTAATTAATTAAATATAAAGTTTGAACTTTGAATTCATTACTTGGTAAAACGAAGACTTGTAAAAGGGGAGGTTTGAGGATTTTTCTCCACTCACCCTAACCTATTTTTGGATAATCCTAAGAGGTATAAAGTAGGATTTCGAGATCCTAAAGGGGGTGGAAACTAAATTTGCGAAATACAAGCAAAAGAGAGTAAAACCTAAGAGTTTTCTCCTCTCACCACTTTCTTTCTCGCACTCTCTCTCTCTCGGGGGCAGCAAGCAGTTCGTTCTGGCCTAGCTGCACATGCAAGAACAGCTGCGACGTTAGTAAGGTACCGGCGTGACGATCTTGCGCAAAGAAGGCGTCCCGTTCGTGTGCTTTTAGCGTTACAGGGGCACTACGCCTCGGGGATTCGAAGGATTCGAAGCTAGCCATCGTTAAGAGATTTCAACAAGGTATCATGGCTTATCTCTTATCTCTTTATGTCAATATGTTCTCGTTTTGTAGTCGAGCAGTCTTGGATAGGCGGAAAACCCTGTGAGATTTTAAAATTCCGCCGTTCTAAGAACGTGGGTCCAGGGACCCTCGAGGATTCCCAACACTATAGTAGTCTGAACCTTAGACCGAAAGGGGCTTTGACGGAGTTGTCTTTGAAGTCTCGACTGTCACTGGTTCCCCTCGACCCGATTTGCTGTTGCATGGGTCAGCGCCAGATGCGATCTTGATGATTATTTGTCATTGCCGGGCTTAGACCACCGAGTACGGATTCACAGTCACGCAAGTAATTGAGATAAGTGTCCTATGAGGACGGTGGCAGGAAATAATAAAATCCTTGGCCAAGGTATTGAACTGACTCAAGTGACACATGGAGGGTAGTTTGGTAATTTGCCTCGTCTCCATTTTATCATAGAATCGAGTTTAGCGAGTTTGACATGGTTCATGGCTCTCACTTGATTGGGACACAACTGTAAGGTTTATACGTAGCACTGTTATCTATAGTGAGGTTCTGGGATAAAGACTGGGTTGAAATTCACACTCGAATCGGGTTACGGTCCGGTACTGCGGGATTGGCTAGGTAACTATCGGACTCTGGCTTCCTCCTTTGCCGATTGAGTCGAACCTAGAGAGTCGGCTTAAAAAGGATAATCAGCGTGTACTGACAAGGAGAGAAAGTGTTTTGGGGCGCCATTTGGCTTCATTGAAGCAGCTTTTTGGCGAACATTACAGGAGTGCTCGCTATTCCCTTACGGAGCAACTATTTCATTGCAAAATGGCTGAGGGTAGTGACGTTGGAGAGCATGTGCTCAAGATGATCGATTGGATCGAAAGACTCGAGGAACTAGACTTTATCATGGATAATGAGCTACAGAACGATCTGATACTTCAGTTCCTTCAATTCGTTCATGTGAACTTTAATCTGAACAAGCCGAGATGACGTTGACTGGGTTGATGAACCAGTTGTCAGCGGTGCAAACTCAGATGAAGAAGGTGAAAGGAAAGGAAGGTTCTTGTCGCGAATGCTAAGACTCGAGGGTCGAGTAGAAAGAAAAAGTCGGACAAGCCCACTAAGCCCAAAGGACGAATTTCGAAAAGCAAGGCCAAGAAGAACGTGTACAAAGGCGCCGGACATATGCCTTCACTGCAATGAGCTTGGCCATTGGAAGCGCGATTGCCCAAAGCTAGCCGCCGCATGTAAAGAACTTTACGTTTAGAAACTAATTGTTCTATGACAGTATATTCCGCTTCATGGATCTTAGACTCGGGAGCTAGTGCTCACATCTGTGTTTCGAATCAGTGTCCGAAACGAAGTAGGATGCTGGCGGACCGAGAGATCATGATCAATGTAGGAAGCAGACATAGTGTACCGGCAACCCATTGGATGAAGAACTCTCGTTTTATCTACTAGACATAGTTTACTGCTTCCGATTGTTTAATTTTACCCAAGAGGCTTAAGAATATTGTTTCTATTCCCGTTTGAGCGGAAACGGTTACGAGTTCCATTTTAGTAATAATATATGCAATATTTATTTTGGAAATAATTGCGTCGGAAGTGCAAGTTTACTGAATGGATTATATTATCTAAATGTCGAAGATAAAACAAAATTGTTAATACAATCACCAACAAACGAAAATTGGAGTCGAGCTCGAGACTGTTGTGGCATCTTCGACTCGGTCACGCTGGAGCATAAAAGATTCTCGAGTTGGAGAAAACCGGCATTATAAAACCACTTGGGTCTGATCCCTATCCGACTTGCGAACTTGTATCCTTGGAAAGATGACCAAGTCGCCCTTCACAGGGACTTTTGCAAGAGTCGCATAACTTCTCGGTTTGATCCATATCGATGTTTGCGGACTGTTCGGGGTAGCGGCTCGCAGTAACTTCCATTATTTCGTTACCTTCACTGATGATCACTCTCGCTTCGGTAAGGTGTATGTTATGAAGCACAAGTCTGATACTTTGGAATGGTTCAAAGAGTACAAGGCTTTGATGGAAAATCACACTTGAAAGAGCATCAAAGCCGCCGATCACATCGAGGCGGCGAGTACATGAGCCTCGAATTTGACGAGTTCTTGAAAGAGAACGGGATCATTTCACAGATGACACCGCCCGGAACACCGCAGTTGAACGGTGTGTCCGAACGCACAAATCGAACTCTATTGTATAAGGTTCGATCTATGCTGAGCTATGCAGACCTGCCCATATCATTGTGGGGTTATGCCCTGTTGACAGGGGCACACATTCTGAATAGATGTCCTACCAAGTCTGTCGATCGTATTCCGTATCAGATATGGACAGGACGAAGGCTGAGCTTGAATCACATTAGAGTTTGGGGTTGCCCTGCATTCGTGAAAAAAGCTCAAGACAGATAAACTGGAATTGAAAGGCAGTGAAAGGACGTATATCGGGTATCCTGCGGATTCCATGGGATACCAATTTTACTTCTATGATGATCAGAGAATCAATGTAGCCCTTCAGGCACACTTTCTCGAACAAGAGTTCGTTCGAGAAGGTTGAGCGGGTCGCGAAGTAACTCTTGGAGAGTTTTCAGAAGGGCTTTCACATAATCCAATGTCAGATGACACCGTAGTGCAGTCCGAGACGAACCTGAGTTGTGCAGGTCGGGTAGAGTATCTCACCAGCCTGAGAAATACGGGATGGTCCACATCGAGCACGAGGTTGCTGCGATGGAAAGGAACGACGGAGACGATCCCACTACCTATGACCAGGCAATCAGGGATAAATTTCGGAGAAATGGCTTATAGCTATGCAAGCTGAAATGGATTCTATGCACGAAAACCAAGTGTGGACTCTAGTAGATCTCCCAAATGGTTTTAGACCCATTGGGTGTAAATGGATCTACAAGAGAAAGATTAGATCTGACGGATTGGTTGACACATACAAAGCTAGGCTTGTGGCGAAAGGGTACATTCAAAAAGAGGGCATTGACTATGAGGAAACTTTTCCCTATCGCTATGATGAAGTCCATTCGAACATTGCTTGCGATAGCTGCGCACTATGACTATGAGATCTGGCAGATGGATATGAAAACTGCGTTCCTAAATGGATACCTCAAGGAGGATATATATGGAGCAGCCCAAGGGTTTTACATCGCAAGGAGATGCTCATAAGGTGTGCAAATTGAACAAGTCCATTTGTGGACTCAAACAAGCCTCCAGAAGCTGGAATCTTCGGTTCGATGAAGTGGTCAACGGCCATGGATTCTTGAAGAACGAAGACAAACCTTGCGTCTACAAGAAAAGCAGTGGGAGCAAAATATCTTTACTCGTATTGTACGTGGACGACATCCTTTTGATAGAAAATGATATTGGAGTGCTTTCGATGGTGAAAGGGTGGCTTTCGACCGAATCTCCATGAATGACTTGGGAGAAGCTACCTACATCTTGGGTATTCGCCTTTATAGAGATCGAGCGAATCGTATGTTAGGACTCGCCCAGGCCCTTTACTTAGAGAAGGTCATGAAGAGATATAATATGGACAACTCTAAGAAAGGGTTCCTGCCTGTGCGACATGGGATTCACCTTTCTAAGGCTATGAGTCCTCAAAGTGAGTTGGAGCGGAAAGAGATGAATGGAATCCCCTATGCATCCGCAGTGGGTAGGTTGATGTACGTGATGCTCTGCACGAGACCTGACTTGGCGTACGCTGTGAGCGTAGTCATTTGGTTTCAGACTGACCCTAGTAAGGAACATTGGACAGCAGTCAAGACTATCCTCAAGTACCTCAGAAGAACGACGGATATGATGCTTGTCTATGGTAATAGAGAATTGGAAGTGGAATGGTATACGGATTCGGATTTCCAGTCTGACGTGGACGACCGAAAATCCACTTCAGGATTCGTCTTTATGCTCAATGGTGGAGCAGTGTCTTGGAAAGTTCCAAACAGAGCACTACTGCAGATTCCACCTAAGAAGCAAAGTATATAGCGGCTTTAGAGGCTGCTAAGAAGGTGTTTGAATGAGAAATTTCTTGGAAGAACTTGGTGTCGTTACTGGTAGATAGGCCATTGCCATTATGGTGTGACAATACTGGCGCTATTGCTCAGGCGAAAGAACCGAGATCTCACGGCAGGTCCAAACATATAGAAAGAAAGTACCACGTGTTACCTGGATTCATTGAGAATGGCTACGTAGCCGTGCAGAAGATTGCGATCGTAGAAAACGTGGACAACACGTTCACCAAGCCTCTATCACAGACAGTGCTGGCTAGACATCTTGAAAAGATGGGTATTAGATACTGTAGCGCATGGCATTGAGTGCAAGTGGGAAATTGTTAGGAATATGCCCTCGAATGCTATACGAGGATTAGATTGTATGCATTAGATTATTTATCATTCGACTTTTTGTGTAATAAGATATTTTCGTGTGTTTAATGAAAGGCATTGTTCATTTATCGGATATAAGAGTTCTTTACTTAGCATCCGATAAAGCAATAAATGAACATATCCAAATGTGTGGAGTTGAGTCACTGTTCTCGATGGGTACGGGAGAGGAATGTACCAGTGGGCTCTTAACCTCGAACATTAAAAGCCCGTAAGCATGAGGCTCCAGTTGGGTGCTGGATAACCGATCACGGCTTATTTGTCGATGACCTATCGTGTGCCGATATCCCGCTTGGTAGAGGAGGTCATGACTTGTGATACGAATCGAATCAAGGGCTTGACTCGTTTCATGGACACTGACTCACGGGTCGTACGGTCGAACATGGCTTATTACTCATGGAGTATCAATGACCGACGACAACACTATATGTTGAGGTATATGCCCTAGATGCCGTACGAGGAGTGGAAGTACGAGGGCAATTTGCTAATGTGTAGTGTTCAGTGATGTAATTTGATTACTTCTATTACTGGAATGACTTAATTTATCATTAATTAATTATTGGATGAATAAATTAAAAGGCAAATTATTAATTAGTCTAAAGATTTCACCTTCCAGTCTGGGTGGATAAGACAAATTAATAAAACTCAAATATTGGCAGTTCAGTTACTGTTTCTATGGGGACAGAGAGGGGCATCAGTAAGCTGAGATACTACAATATTAAAATAGTCCACAAATCTAAGTCTCTAGTAGGGTGACTGGAATGACATGTATGACTTGTTTGTCAATGGGTCCAATATGGTTATGCCAACCGTTCACTTGGGAAGTGGGAGCCCATGCAATGATACAAGATGAATCAGGGGATTATCTGTATTTGGACACTGACTCGTAATCAAACGATCAAACGCTTGGATTGTCCTTGATCGAACGATTGATTGTAGTAGTATGCGTGAACCTTATAGACCGAAAGGGTCAACTTGAGGTTGATCTTGAGGTCTTGACTTGTCACTAGTTTGCTAGGCCCGTCTTGCCAGTGGCATGGGTCAGCGGCAAAATGCGGTCTTGACTTTTCGATGTGATTGCCGGTTGAACCGCGTAGCGGGATTTACGGTCTCGATTAAATTCGAGGTTAACGTCCTATGGCAAGTTTAATGTGCGGGAATTTATCCAAGTCTCTGGCCAGAGCATATAACTGACTCATGATAGTCGTGGAGTGCAGTTTCAGAACTTTCTCCGACATAAACGACATAGAGTCGAGTTCTGTAAGTTTGACTATGCGTGACTTTCACTCGACCGGGCAAACGTAAAGGGTTTATACGTATGACGAAAATCTACAATCGGTCCGTGGATTATGATTAGATCAAATTCGTACTCAACTTGGGATCTATTCGGTACCACGGGACTGGTTAGGTGAATACCGAACTCCTAGATACCTCCTGGGCCGGTTGAGACGAACCAAGAGAGTCGGGCTTAAAAAGGGCAACCGATACGATGACGTCATCAGAGAGAGAGACAAGGCTAGGTCCTAGATTGTGACATTAGGCTTTGGGGCTTGGCCAAAGCCTTGATCGGCAGAAAATACTAAGTTTGACTAGTGAGGGGTAAAATGGTCTTTTCACCTCACGATATATTTTTGAAATAAAATATTTGATATTGAATATTTAGAATATGATTTAAACTAGATTTAGATCTTTATTATTTTCTTAGAGAAATAATATTGTTTGATTTGGAATTAAATAATGTATATCGGATATATATAAGTTTCGAATTTTGAAAATTATTAAATATATTTATATTGGATATTATATATTTAAAATATACTAAATATGGTATTTTAATTAATTAAAGTATTGGATATTTAATTAATTAAATATAAAGTTTGAATTTTGAATTCATTACTTGGTAAGACGAAGACTTGGTCAAAGGGGAGGTTTGAGGATTTTTCTCCACTCACCTTAACCTATTTTTGGATAATCCTAAGAGGTATAAAGTAGGATTTTCGAGATCCTAAGGGGTGGAAGCTAAATTTTCGAAATACAAGCAAAAGAGAGTAAAACCTAAGAGTTTTCTCCTCTCACCACTTTCTTTCTCGCACTCTCTCTCTCTCGGGGGCAGCAAGCAGTTCGTTCTTGGCCTAGCCGCACATGCAAGAATAGTTGCGACGTTAGTAAGGTGCCGGCGTGACGATCTTGCGCAAAGAAGGCGTCCCGTTCATTTGCTTTTGGCGTAGGAGAGGGGCACTACGCCTCGGGGATTCGAAGGATTCAAAGCTAGCCATCGTTAAGAGATTTCAACAAGGTATCATGGCAGATCTCTTATCTCTTTATGTCAATACGTTCTCGTGTTTGTAGCCGAGCGATCTTGGATAAGCGGGAAACCCCGTAAGATTTTAAAATTCCGCCGTTCTAGGAACGTGGGTCCAGGGACCCTCGGGGATTCCCAACAGTGGTATCAGAGCAATAGGCTCAAGGAACACGGGGTGCGCGACTCAAGACGGGCTGGCCGTGGGCGTACCGCGGCGCATAGGGCTGACCGCACGCGAGGCTGCGGCACAAAAGGCACGGGCTGCACACATGGGTGCACGCAGCGCTCAGGAAAGCTGTGCATGGATGCGCGGAAAGTAGGTATGACCGTACGCGTGTGTGCGAGCTGTGCTAGGCTAAGAGCGCACGCGGATCGGGGCTGTCCGCATGGTGTGCGCGGCACGAGGCTGGCAGCTCACATGGCGCGAGCATCCTCGACACAGGCCCGATGGGCATGGTCTAGCCCATCCTACGACCCGATATACATTGGGTTGGGCCCGGACCATTTAAAAGCCAAAATTTGATTTCGGCTCGTATATGTGTTGAATTTGTCGTGATGCATGTTATTTGAATAACGTGGTGATTGATTGGGGATTAGGTTCTAGTTTTTGCCGGGTGATATATTAAGGGTGACAAGGTCCCCCCGGGGTTATACTTTACAGTTTTTATTAGATAAGACGGATGGTTTATTAGGGATAGATTCCCCATCATAGGCTATTGTAGTTATGTTATGACGGCCGTACGAGTGTCGATCGAGAGGAACCCTAACGAACGAGCTGGTAGTCGAGGCGTCCGTTCGAGCAAAGCCCGAAGACGTAGAGTCTTATTGTCTTGTACAATTAGGATAGAACTAGAAATATCCCCGATCTTTCACATTTACTTTAATAGGTTGAATCTAGGTTTACTATTAAAGTCCATTATGTGCGTGTTGGTTTCTAACGTGATAATGTGCATAATGTGCTCGTGTTAAAACTGTGAGGATTCTCCCGAGGTTAGACCTTTAATATCAAGTGAGTAAAGGGGCTAGGCTCCTGTCTTCTATCAAGTCCAAAAATGTTACGACTTAGGGGTGCGGTTGCGGTTGACCTAGTTACGGTGCCAAAACCCTCGCCTTTGCGTGAACGTTTGGATGCAATTATGAATTGCCGGAAAAGAGGAAGGTGAGCAGGACGTTGATAGGTTGCACTTGGATAGTCATTCCCAATATGATCCGAGTTACGGCTGAGGGACCCTGGCTGAGATGAAGACGTTGAATCTTCTGTGTGACAGAAACGTATGGGGCACGACCTGGGCAAACCAAACGAGCCAATAAGCTGTTAAGTTGAGGCTAGTTTGTAGTAGCGTGGGGAACTCAACGCCACTATGAAACCACTCAACAATGTTTCCGAAATGCCTAACGGGAGAATGGGTTTCGAGAAAAATAGTGGGAGTCAGACAAAAATATAAAGTCCTAATTTAGTCTGATTAAACACTACAAATCCTAACTATCTGTTTACTTTCTGCACTTTATTTTCTTCTCGATTAGTTACGATGACAAACCCATTAATTACACTCCTGGAGAAACATTGTTTGGTGGGACCGAACTATGTAGACTGGCTCAGAAATTTGAGGATCGTCCTCAAATTAGCAAAACTGGATTATGTCTTGGACATTAAGGAGCCAAAATTGCCCACAACTGAATCCACTAATGAGGAGATTGTACTCCATGATAAGTGGGTTGAAGATTCAGCGAAGGTGCACGTCTACATGCTTGTTGCGACTTCTACGTCCAAGGAATCGAAGTATAAGTCGAACAAGACAGGCGTGACCAAGGGTAGAGTCGACAAGAAGACAAAGACCACCAAGGTCGAAAGGTCGGGCGCAAAGCCCACGGATAAGTGCCTCCTTTGCCAGCAGCTGGGCCATTGGAAGCGTGAATGTCCGAAGCTGGAGGCGTCAGATGCCTCAGGAAAACTATTATTTTTTGAAGCTAATTGTTCTGTGTATTCTACTTCGTGGATATTTGACTCAGGGGCTACTTCCCACAATTGTGTTTTGAACCAAGGTATAGAACGAAGTAGGAAGCTTCAAGCTGGCGAGGTCTTGATCAACGTAGGTAGTGGACATAGTGTACTAGTTACACACATGGGATCGAAGACCTTAGTCTTATCGTCATTACATTGTTTAGAACTTTCCGACGTTTTGGTTTTACCCAAGGGGCTTAAAAATATTATTTCGATTCCTGTTTTGAGCAGACTGGGTTATGAATTTCGATTCATTGATAATGTTTGCCATATTTATTTTAGAAATTAAAATGTTGGAAGTGCGACGTTAATAAATGGTTCATATTACGTCAACTTAAAAGACAATGTCAAAGCTGTAGATGCAATCACCAAATCATCGACTGCGTCGAACGATCGATACATGTGGCACTTACGACTAGGTCACGCTGCAGAAGCAAAGATTGAACAGATGGAAACCCGATTTCTACCTGTAGTCTTGCATCTTAGGGAAAATGACCAAGTCGCACTTCACAGGGACTTTCACTAGGGCCACAGAAGTGTGGGGTTTGATCCACACTGACGTATGCGGACCATTTAAAGTTACGGCCCGAGGTAATTGCCGCTACTTCATAACGTTCACGGATGATTTCTCCCGCTACGGGAATGTCTATTTGATGAGACAAATGTCCGAAGCTCTTGAAATGTTCAAAAAGTATAAAGCATTAGTGGAGAAGCAAACTGGAAAGTTCATTAAAGCCGTTCGGTCAAGTCGAGGCGGTGAATATATGAGCCTTGAGTTTGATGCATTTCTTAGAGAAAATGGCATCATCATACAGTTTTCCCCGTCAGGCACGCCATAATTGAATGGTGTGGCCGAACGGAGAAACCGAATGCTTTTAGATATGGTTCGGTCGATGATGAGTTACACAGATCTCCCCATATCGTTGTGGGGATATGCCTTAGAAACAGCGGCCTATATCCTTAACAGGATACCTACCCGCTCTGCCGACAAGATTCCTTACGAGGCTTCGCATAATCGTAAGGCGAGTTTGAATCACATCAGGGTCTGGGGTTGCCCCGCCTTTCCTGAATGGATTCCTTCAGGAGGAAATCTATATGGAGCATCCCAACGGTTTTACGTCAGAAGCATATGCTCGAAAAGTATGCAAACTGAATCGGTCCATTTTTGGGCTGAAACGGGCTTCAAGGAGTTGAATCTTCGGTTCGACGAAGCAGTTAAGAACTACGGATTCATAAAGAATGAAGATGAGCCCTGTGTTTACAGAAAGGCCAGTGGGAGTAAGGTGTCGTTTCTAGTATTGTACGTAGATGATATCTTTTTGATAGAAAACGACATTGGGATGCTCTCAGAGATTAAAGCGTGGCTTTCAAACGAATTCTCTATGAATGACCTCGGATAAGCGACCTATATTCTAGGCATTCGCCTATTTAGAGATAGGGCGAAAAGGTCAATAGGCTTGTCCCAGACCCTTTACTTAGATAAAGTCCTTAAAAGGTTTAAAATGGACGAGTCTAAGAAAGGGTTCCTACCTATAAGGCATGGGATTCATCTCTCAAAGGCTAGGTCTCCTCAGAATGAGGTACAAAGACAAGAGATGAGTGGAGTCCCCTATGCTTCAGCTGTGGGTAGCCTGATGTACGCGATGCTTTGCACACAACCAGACATAGCGTACGCCGTGGGCATATTGAGTAGGTTTCAGGCTAATTCTGTTAAGGAACATTGGGCGGAAGTAAAGAAAGTTCTGAAGTACCTTAGACAGACTAATGACTTGATACTGATTTATGGCCCAGGAGAATTGGAAGTAGATGGATATACAGATTCGGACTTCCAATCAGATGTGGATGACCGAAAGTCTACTTCGGGTTTTGTCTTTACGCTCAATGGTGGGGCAGTGTCTTGGAAAAGTTCCAAGCAAAGCACGATTGCAGATTCCACCACTGAGGCAGAGTATATCGCAGCTTCAGAAGCTGCCAAGGAGGGTGTTTGGATGCGCAAGTTTCTGGAGGAACTACAGGTGGTACCTAGCATCGTGGATCGCCCATGCCATTGTGGTGCGACAACAGCGGGGCTATTGCACAAGCTAAGGAACCACGTGCTCATAAATCCAAACACATAGAGAATATACCACGTGCTGCATGGGTTTGTTGAAAATGGCTCAATAGCCATGCAGAAAATATCCTCTGTAGAGAATGCAGCGGACCCGTTCACGAAGCCACTACCACAGGCAGTGCTCGGTCGCACCTCGATAGAATGGGGTTATGATATGATAACATGTGGCATTAGTGCAAGTGGGAGATTGTTGAGGTATATGCCCTAGATGCCGTACGAGGACAGGAGTATGAGAGCAATTTGCTAATGTGTAGTGTTTAGTGATGTAATTTGATTACTTCTATTAATGGAATGGCTTTATTTATCATTAATTAATTATTGGATGAATAAATTAAAAGGAAAATTATTAATTAGTCTAAAGATTTCACCTTGCAGTCTGGGTGGATAAGACAAATTAATAAAACCCAAATATTGGCAGTTCAGTTACTGATTCTTTGGGGACAGAGAGGGCACCAGTAAGCTGAGATATTGCAATATTAAAATTGTCCACAAGTCTAAGTCTCCAGTAGGGTGACTGGAATGACACGTACGACTTGTTTGTCGATGGGTCCAATATGGTTATGCTAACCGTTCACTTCGGAAGTGGGAGCCCATGACAATGATACAAGATGAATCAGGGGATTATCTGTATTTGGACACTGACTCGTAATTGAACGATCACACGCTTGGATTGTCCTTGATCGAACGATTGATTGTAGTAGTATGCGTGAACCTTAGACCGAAAGGGTTAACTTGGGGTTGATCTTGAGGTCTTGACTTGTCACTAGTTTGCTAGGCTCGTCTTGCCGGTGGCATGGGTCAGCGGCGAAATGCGGTCTTGACTTTACGATGTGATTGCCGATTGAACCGCGGAGCGGGATTTACGGTCTCGATTAAATTCGAGGTTAACGTCCTATGGCAAGTTTAATGTGCGCGAATTTATCCAAGTCTCTGGCCAGAGCATATAACTGACTCATGATAGTCGAGGAGAGCAGTTTCAGAACTTTCACCGACATAAACAACATACAGTCGAGTTCTGTAAGTTTGAGTATGCGTGATTTTCACTCGACCGGGACAAACGTAAAGGGTTTATACGTATGACGAAATCCACAGTCGGTTCGTGGATTATGATTAGATCAAATTCGTACTCAACTTGGGATCTGTTCGGTACCACGGGGCTGGCTAGGTGAATACCGAACTCGTAGATTCCTCCTGGGCCGGTTGAGACGAACCAAGAGAGTTGGGCTTAAAAAGGGCAACCGATACAACATCGTCATCAAAGAGAGAGACAAGGCTAGGTCCAAGATTGTGACATTAGGGTTTGGGGCTTGGCCAAAGCCTTGATCGGCCTAAAATACTAAGTTTGACTAGTGAGGGGTAAGATGGGATTTTCACCTCACGATATATTTTTGAAATAAAATATTTGATATTGAATATTTTGTATATGATCTAAATTAGACTTAGATATTTATTATTTTCTTAGAGAAATAATATTGTTTAATTTGGAATTAAATAATGTATATCGGAGATATGTATAAGTTTCGAATTTTTATTAGATAAAATTTCGAAAATTATTAAATATATTTATATTGTTTATTATATATTTAAAATATACTAAATATGGTATTTTAATTAATTAAGGTATTGGATATTTAGTTAATTAAATATAAAGTTTGAATTTTGAATTCATTACTTGGTAAAACGAAGACTTGGTAAAAGGGGAGGTTTGAGGATTTTTCTCCACTCACCCTAACCTATTTTTGGATAATCCTAAGAGGTATAAAGTAGGATTTCGAGATCCTAAAGGGGGTGGAAACTAAATTTGCGAAATACAAGCAAAAGAGAGTAAAACCTAAGAGTTTTCTCCTCTCACCACTTTCTTTCTCGCACTCTCTCTCTCTCGGGGGCAGCAAGCAGTTCGTTCTTGGCCTAGCCGCACATGCAAGAACAGCTGCGACGTTAGTAAGGTACCGGCGTGACGATCTTGCGCAAAGAAGGCGTCCCGTTCGTGTGCTTTTAGCGTTACAGGGGCACTACGCCTCGGGGATTCGAAGGATTCGAAGCTAGCCATCGTTAAGAGATTTCAACAAGGTATCATGGCTTATCTCTTATCTCTTTATGTCAATATGTTCTCGTTTTGTAGTCGAGCAGTCTTGGATAGGCGGGAAACCCTGTGAGATTTTAAAATTCCGCCGTTCTAAGAACGTGGGTCCAGGGACCCTCGAGGATTCCCAACACTATAGTAGTCTGAACCTTAGACCGAAAGGGGCTTTGACGGAGTTGTCTTTGAAGTCTCGACTGTCACTGGTTCCCCTCGACCCGATTTGCTGTTGCATGGGTCAGCGCCAGATGCGATCTTGATGATTATTTGTCATTGCCGGGCTTAGACCACCGATTACGGATTCACAGTCACGCAAGTAATTGAGATAAGTGTCCTATGAGGACGGTGGCAGGAAATAATAAAATCCTTGGCCAAGGTATTGAACTGACTCAAGTGACACATGGAGGGTAGTTTGGTAATTTGCCTCGTCTCCATTTTATCATAGAATCGAGTTTAGCGAGTTTGACATGGACCATGGCTCTCACTTGATTGGGACACAACTGTAAGGTTTATACGTAGCACTGTTATCTATAGTGAGGTTCTGGGATAAAGACTGGGTTGAAATTCACACTCGAATCGGGTTACGGTCCGGTACTGCGGGATTGGCTAGGTAACTATCGGACTCTGGCTTCCTCCTTTGCCGATTGAGTCGAACCTAGAGAGTCGGGCTTAAAAAGGATCATCAGCGTGTACTGACAAGGAGAGAAAGTGTTTTGAGCCTTAACGGGCCTTGGGCCGTTGGGCCATGCCTTAATGGGCCTCGGGCCATTTATTGGATCGAAGTTGGACTTCTTATAAAACTAGCTTTAAGACTTGGGCTTGGCCAAGTGCTTAATGGGCTTGAGGATAAAATTGGATTTCACCTTAAGCTAATTTTGAAATATGCCTTTGAGGGTATTTTCGGAATTTGCATATTTGATGTAAATAAATATGGAATAAAATATTTGTAACATTATTTATTTTATTTCATAAATAATTTAGGATTAAATTTCGAATTTTATACCATATTTAAATATACTTAGTTTGACTTGATATTTAAGTTAGTTTTCTAATAATAGTAAGTTTCCTTAGGTTTGGATTTGGAATTAAAAAGAGAGTAAGATTTGGCAATCTCTTACACTTTAAGGACAAAGATATCGAAATCCAAGCCTTTAAACAGGCTAAGAATTTCGTGCTCCAAGGTAGAGAAAAAAGATGTGATTTTCGAAATCAACCAAAGGCACAAAACACACACCGAATGCACACACGTTTCTCCAACGCGACGGCTCAGTTCTCTCTAGCCATCTTCAGAGAACTGATTCTGTGGTACACTGCGAGGTCGGCGTGATGATCTAGTGCCATCCACCACCATCGGCGAAGTCTTGAAGAAAAGGACGAGGAGCTGCCACTCGCGTCAACTGGTAATTCTCGACGGGTCTGACCCGCCCTATTGCACGTCTATGTGTTACTATTCTGATCCGAGCTACGAGGGCAATGGGGGAACCCAGAAAAATTTTGTTCCGCACCATTCCCAGGGACGTGCATCTCCGGAAGACATCGGGTAACCCAACAGATATAAGCGAGATTCAAAAGGAGCAGAAGGGCAAATTTATCTACGACTCGGTTGCCCTAGTCTCAGAGAAGAGAAGCTCAAAACCACGAAAAGAGAAGATCATTAAGCCTCCTACCCCCTTAAAGTCTGAAGACGAATCAGATTCAGACATGGAGCCTAACATTAAAGTGTTGGGAAAGCACTTGGCGTTAATCAGGAAAATGATGAGCAAACAATACTTCAAAAAGAAGTCATCATCATCAGTCAATCGTCCTCGGACCTCAAGCTCAAAGAACAAAGATCGTGCACCTGAGACCTCCGAAGTCAAGAACATAAAAGAAGTGACCAAGTGTTTTAACTGCGGGAAATCAGGTCATTATGCCAGAGAATGCACTCTCCCAAAGAACAGAGATGCCAACTACTACTCCAAGAAGCTTCAACTCACAAAGCAAAAGGAATCTGGAGTAGCTTTAATGGAAGAACAAGACCACATGGGTCGAGGACACATCTAGCTCAGAGAAAGAGAATTTAGCCCTAATGGCCGCCTGGACGAGCATTCTGACGCTGAAACCTCAGACCCGACGGACGAAGACGAAGCATCCAAATCTCCTTAGGAGGTAGTTTCTCCTTCCACATTATTGACCATGTTAGAATCGTATCAATTAGCATACACTAACATGAAATGTGAGCAGGAAACCGTAAAGAAAGTAGGGAAGAAACTAGCTAAGTCTCAAGAGAAAATTACTAGTCTCGAATCAGAACTTAGGAGCTCTTGTTCAGAAATGGAAGAACTTACTAAGAGCTTATATTCTAGTGAGACTACAAAGCCTCAGATAGAGCAGCATGACCTAAAAGTTAAAGAATTAGAAGGCACGCTAGAAAATAACTATAATTGCCTGGTTAGAAATATCAATGAGAAAGCTAACCTCAATTGTAGGTTAACAAAAGCAACTACTAAGATCACCAACCTAGAAGCCGAATTAGATAAATCTAATACTAAGGGTTGTGCACTTATGAAAGATCTAGATGTCTGTAAAGCCGCCAAATTAACGGCGGAAAATAACTTTGCTCTATTAGGAGAAGAGCGTATGAAGTTATACGCTAAAATTAAAAAATTAGATGATCTTACAGTAAAGAAAGGAAACTGAACAGACCATATTCTTAAATCAGCCCAATGACTTAGAATTTTATGATTATAAGTATGGCTAGGTTTTGAGAATCCATGTCACTTGAAGAAAGTTGACTGTAAACAACTCTACAATGTCAAATACATGGGTGTCAGACTAACCTCTCTCATGGCTTTTACTGGGGAAAAAGAAACTTATGAATTAGAAGAAGCAAAGAGAAAAGCCAAAACCAAGGCTGAAATCCCCTTCTACTATGACGAACTGAATCAAAGTAACGACACTGGGAATCTTCCCAAGGGTTGGACTTGAATCAGTTCAAGTTCTTGAAGATCATTCTAATAGTAAGGAAGCTCACATTCTGAAAATTCTCTCTATATTGTTAGGAAATTGAAGGGTTAAGAGTTTCTTTAGAAAAGGAAAGAGAGAATTTTGAAGGTGAAAAGAAAAAATTCTTAAAAGAGATGGAAAATCTCAAAGCTTCCTCCATCTCGCAAGCCATTTCTCACGCATCTCCCTCAACCGAAAATATCATTCTGAAAAGCGTGAAGAAAGAAAAAGCACCTTCAAAAGATCAGAAAATTATAAATAATACTTTAAAATATCCTAAATCTAATCCTGTTTCACTTACGTCTACAGGGAGCGTAGGGTCAGCATTAGAGTCGAAAGCAGGAGTGTCTAGATTAAAAATAGAGAAGAAGCCCGTAGATTTGAATGCATCTAAGAAAATATCTCCTTCTGTACAAATAAAAGACACTCGTAGAAATAAAAGAGCTGTTTCTTCTGTTCAAATAATTGCTTCTACATGTTATCTTCAGCCGACCACTTTTAGAAGCACTAATTTCAAAGCAGACTCTACTTCAGGAACAAAAATTAATCATCTAAGAGAAATGCCTCTAGTAAGATCCGTAGGAAACAAGATCCAGCCATAAAGAGAGCATATGGCGCTATTCATGCTTGTTCTCCCTAATGTATTCCGTTAAGATCGAATCCCCCAAGCACCTTAGGAGACTATCCAATGAAAATATCTTTTCCACGCTCAAGCCTACTAAAGCATTTGTCCGCGCTGAAATTAATCTTCCCTGTATGGTTCAACCTAAATGGTTACTAAATCCCCGGCAAAAAAGACGAAAGCCATAAAGGCCAAGCCGTCTACGAAGGGCAAACCCAACCCAACTTCTTCACGATTGACTTGGGTTGTTAAAGCTCCTACTAACATTATTTTATGAACCATATCTGAACCTAAGAAGAAATTTGCTAATCTGAGAGGACCCATTGATAAGTGAGTACCTAAAGCTCTTTAATTTGTTTTTTGCAAATCCATCATGTGTGGTACCTTGACTCCGGTTGCTCCACACCATGACGGGAATACAAGAGCTGCTGAGCAACTACAAAGAACGACAGATAGGAAAAGTCAGATTCGGGAACAACAACTCAACCCCCATTCTACCATTTGGAGATATCATTCTAGAAAATCTGACAATCAATGATGTCTCTTACGTCGAAGGTCTCCGCCATAACTTGTTCAACATATGCCAATTCTGTGACAAAGGATTCCAGGTGGTCTTTCATGCTGACCGATGAAGAATATTGGACAGTCAGAACAAAGAACTCCTCCAAGGACTTCGGAAATCCAATTTTTACACGATTAATCTGACGTCTGTGCGGACCACGACTGCTGTTTGCCTCATCTCCCAGACTACAATTCAGAGGAACAGCTTATGGCATCAACGTGTGTCTCATCTAAACATCAAAGCTCTTCACGACTATCAACAAAAAAGTTGGTTCACGGTCTACCAACCATTATTCTACAAAAAGAGCATCAATGATCGGCATGTCAACTAGGAAAAATGAAGCAAGCGTCTCATCACGTCAAATTAGTTGCCTCTACTTCACGACCTTTGGAATTGCTACATATGGACCTCTGTGGACCTATGCAGATACAGAGTATTAGCGGGCGCAAGTAAGTGCTAGTTATCATTGATGATTACTCTCGCTACACATGGACGGTGGTTCACATGCTCGCCGATAAGACTTCGTACGAAATAATAAACAAGCGAGTACTCAATATTTCCTTCTACAAGGTCTTCGGGTGCAAGTGCTTTGTGGCGAACGACAGAGAGCAACGTGCTAAGTTCGACCCTAAACCATTCGAAGCCACATTCGTCGGGTATTCATCAACTTCAAAGGGCGTACCGAGTATACATCAAGTCCAACCGTTCAATCAAAGAAAGCTACAATGTCACTTTCCACAAAGTGGCAGAAATGGTTCATGCACACGTTAGTTCAGGATCCGTACCTAACTAGTTGGCTTCTGAATATAATAGTTCAGAACCCGTATTCACTGGTGTGTTGGCACAAAACCAACAAAGATGGCAACAATTCAGGATTCAACGTCAGAAGAAGCTCTGCGACTTGTGTCGGAGGACTTGGACTCTATCTTTGAGCCCATATATCTGCCAGGCACTATTATCGATACACCATTAGTGGATCCCCCACTCGACGAGGTTGATGTACCAAGCTCTTCAAATGACCACACCTCACCCGACTCAGAATTACCACAGATCACTGAATAGCCTACCATAGTCAATGAGGAAGTCTCATCAGAACCGCTCAATCCAAGTGAAAATCAAACTTACCTCAACCTAATGAACAACCTGAAATTTTTGGAAATCTCAGTCCACAAATGGCTGATGCATCTACTTCAGCCATGCCACATGAGCGAAAGTGCACTCGGGCACATTCGATTGATCAGATTATTGGTGATCTTTCGAGTGGAGTAAGGACAAGACATCAGCACAGTCTCTTCAGCTGCTTCTTAAGCCAAAATGAGCCAACCAAGGTACCAGATGCACTAAAAGACCCGGATTGGGTGATAGCTATGCAAGATGAGATCAACCAATTCGAGCGTCTTCAAGTGTGGACATTAGTACCCCGTCTGCATGGGAAACCATTATCGGGATGAAATAGGTGTTTGAGAACAAAAAGATTGAAGATGGGGAAGTAATCCGTAACAAAGTAAGGCTGGTTGTGAAGGGATACAATCAACAGGAAGGCATTGACTACGACGAGACCTATGCTCCTGTTGCCCGAATCGAAGCCATCCGCCTTTTCTTCGCTTATGCGGCTCACAAAGACTTCAAAGTCTATCAAATGGATGTTAAGACCGCCTTCCTCAACGGCGTGTTAAGGGAGAAAATCTATGTCGCTCAGCTAAAAGGATTTGTTGATCAAGAACATCCCGATCATTTCTATCGATTGGACAAAGCTCTCTACGGACTAAAACAAGCCCCACGTGCTTGGTATGATGTCCTGAGCGATTTTCTCGTGAAATCTGGGTTCATCCGAGGGACGATCGATACGACCCTCTTTATAAAATGGAAAGACAAAGACTTGATGATTGTCCAAGTTTATGTAGACGACATCATCTTCGGATCAAATAATCCACGGCTATTCAAGAGGTTTGGAGATTTGACAAAGAGCAAATTTGAATTGAGTCACATGGAAGAGATGCAATTCTTCTGGGACTCTAAGTCAGACAGCTCGCAATGGCATCTTCATAAGTCAAACTAAATACATCAAGGATATTCTGAAGAAGTTCCATCAAGATCAGAGCGAGCAGTCTGACATCACACTCTATCGCAGCATCATTGGATCTCTTCTCATCCATTTTGAGCTTTCTCCAAATTCCATTTCTTTATTTGAAAACCCTTTGAGCCCTCAACCGACAATATAAAATTTTGGCGGGATGTTCAATCAAGAAAAATGAAGGGAGAAAAATGGGACAAAAAAAAAGATGACAAAAGATGAGAAAAGATGATAAAAGAAGGATGCTCAACGCACAAAGAAAAACAGACCAAAAGAACCTGCCTCTCGATTATCTCAATCTCAAAATCTGTAAGAAGGGGGCATGGATCTTGCTGTAAACTTCTCCATCGATAATATCGTACACTCTTCAGAACGGCTAGAAAGAGGAGCACCAAGTGAACTTCTCCAACGATAATCCGGTCTTATATCGAGACAAAGACAAAAGGAGCACGGCCTTGCGTACGATTCCAAAACTGTGAACTTCTTCAAATCGATAATCTCTGAAACCTCTCTAGGGATTAAGAGAAAAGGAGCACGGTATCGGCCCGAGAACCAACAAGAAGAACTTCACCTTAGATAATCTCTCAGCCTCGTAGAGAAGCGGAGCTTCAGCTTGAGCAAAGTGCAGAAAATTTACAAAAGATAAAAGGATGTCGGAGAAAAGGAGAACGACGAAGGAACGGAAGATGATATAAAGCTCACGTTTTCCAAAAGTTCCCTTCCCTTTTAGTCATAAACAAATTGAAGCCTTCAAAGTCCCTTTAATTCCAAAATGACGATCTCTCGCTCGGTGAAATGATTAAAAGCGTCTCGATCACAGGTAAATTGACTTAATATGACTTGTGTCGACTTGAGTGATATAAATATAAAAATCACTAGTCAAAAATAAATGAGCGCTACAGCGAACCTATTGAGAGTTGTCGAAATGGATCCTACTTTGAACTTAGGACGTTAGTTTGCTGACGGGACTTGACGGCATAAAATCTTGAGTGTCTTGTGTATTTTTAGGCGTGACAACGATCGAAGCAAAATAATCTGACCCCATACAATTAATAAAATTAGTATATTAAAAAGATAATAATATAAATAATAAAATAAAAAATTATATATATAAATATTTTTTTCTCTTTTCGCACATTTTAAAATGCAATCTTAATTTGCATATATGCGGAATTGTTTAAAAGTGATATCCTGTTATATTTCGCACATTCTGATATGCAATTTTACTTTGCATTTGAGCTGAATTGTTGAAAATACGAATATTTGTTTAGCTCGTACCCTCGCGCGACAGTATAATTACATGTATAGGGGACCATGTATTTGAGCCAATTTTGATAAATCGCTTGTTTTAGTAATTGTTACTTAGATTGATAAATCAACTAAGGTGCACAACTTGAGGGGGAGCATTTACAAAATTTATGCCTTGAGCTCCAAACTATTTTGATGATCTTTCTCTAAGTGTTGCAGAATCAATGAGGAAGACTTCACGAATTAATCTCGACTTGGAGTTCACGGCATTGGTTCAAATTTTGGATGGTTAAATATTTTGATTGTTAACGTGTTTTATGAATTTGAATTTAACCAACTTATCTTGAAAATGTTTCAGGGGGCGCCTAAACAGAAAAATTGCTTCCAAATTAACTCTAATATTCTCGACACTTTTGCTCTAGGTATTGCGGATATACAAAATTTCACTATGGAGCCAGATGTCACCGTTCTGAATTACAGGGAGTTAATTACATATATTTTCATACATAGGGGGAGCAATTATGTGTTTTTCACTTGAATTTAGAGTCAATCTGAAAACTTAGAAAAACTTACTATCGAGAACTTTGGGGAAATTAGTAATTTTCAATCCCAGTTTCTCGAGCAAATATTGATTTCGGACCTAATGTTAATTTTTGCTCCAAATTTGTCGAGCGAAAATCAAATAGGGAACTAATGAAAATTTTCGATCTAAGATTCTCGAGAGAAGAAAACTCAAATTGGGCCTGTATCATTTGCGAACTTCAATACTAACTTTTACAGTCGAAAATCCCTAAATACACATACCCTTAATCGAAAAATTCAACCGTCGAAAAATTTTTCTCTCGCGCAAAACCCTTGTCAAAAAGACGAAATCAAAATCTTTCAAAATCATTAATCTTTCACAGATTTTCGTCTTTCTTAAGGTAGATTCGACATCCTTTAGGCGATTGTGTGTCTTTAAACTCCGCTAGAATCTACATTCTGTAATTTTTCGCCGGATTTTATGATAGATTTCCTGTGTCTTTAACCATGAAGCCTCGAAGGATATTTTCCAGCGATTTAGAACTGTTTCTGTGTTTCAGATAGGTTAGATTTGCGAGTTAAGATAGACTTAGGTTTACAGTCACTCTGATGGTATAGAGAAAAGGTTGGAAGAGATCAACAGAGAGACGATGCTGAGGATTCAAAAGTTCGTGAGAGTACAGCCGCTCCTGATGGAATTGCTTGATGATATCGAGGAGCGACTGGAGCTGAGGAATACGCTCAGAAACCTCGAGCATGCGCTGGGCTAGCGCAGGTCGTATTATGCCCGATGAGGACAGACAGCGCGGAAGAGAAATCAAGCACAAATGGAGAGAATGTAGAATATCATTTTAGTTGTGCCTTGATTTAATTAGATGTCCTTGTAATTAGGGGCTTTTATTGTATTTATCCTTAGTTTAGGATTTAGTTTGTTATTTATACCAAGCATGTTTGGTATAAATAGACGTATAAACATTGTGCTAAATGAGAAGATTATAGATATTGATCCGAAAGGCTTCCAATTTGATTTCTAGAGAGAGAAACATAAGAAATCTTCTCACTCTAAGCAAATTCTCTCTCGAGCTCAATAGTAAGTTTTCGATCGTGAGGTAAAGTTGAAAAATTCTAATCGTAAACTTATGAATTCGAGTCTACGATCATAGAGTTGATAAATGAGGACCTAACAGGTCCAAAGAACAAGGGGACATAAAAGGTCCGAAAAAAATAATCGTACATTGTCCGAAACAGAAAACAATTTACAGTCTAGAAAGCTGGAACCAGCTGCGGAATCGGGAACATCGAAAGTGGTGGACAGCTCTTCTTGCTCCAACTCGGAAAGCTGCTCCATGAGAATTTCAGGCGAGACATCCAGTAAAGTAGGAGAGTAGTTAGGCACTTCAGCAAGCCAGAAGTTGGAGTTTTGAGGCGCCTCTGGACTCCTTTAAAGGCTGCAGGAACACTCATAGCCTTCATAGCCTCTTCCAGGGTGGAGGTTGGCTCTCTCCAGCAGCAAAACCTCCTAAGAAGTAATGCTGCATGTAAGGCAGGAAGTCAGCTAGAGAGAGGGTGTCCCTCAGATAGCCCTCAAGCCAACGCTGACTCAGCTGGGCTAGAAATTCCCGATTGAGGAGAGGCTATGAGATGTTTCTGGCAGAGCTATAGTCCCTCAGCCTGCTCGCAGAACGCCCATTCTCGACTTATGCCGCAAAGGCTCGTTCCAGATCAGCCTTCTTGACCTTCTCCCACTCCGCGAATAAGTCACTAGCTTTGCGATCGATCAAGACCTGTTGCTCCTCCACGAGCTGGTTCAGATTAGCGGCCAGTTCACTCTCCTTAGCACCAAGAGCTGGTCCACTTTGCTCCTCCAGCTGGCGCAATTTTTGCATGGCTAGTCTTTAATACGAGCCTCCCGCTCGTTCTTCTCTTGCTTGAGCTCCCCTTCTAGTCTTGCAATCTCAGCATCTTTTTGTTTCAGCATTTCAGACAGGTCGCCAGCAACCGGTGCAGAACTCCCAGCTCCCTCACCTTAAAGGGAAGGCGCAGAAAGGAGAGTAGGCTGCAAAAATGATAGCTAGTACAACCAAAATAGGAATCATCAAAAGACAAAAGGTGACAAATATAAAGTAATCAAGTATAAGAGTCACCTCTGCCCAATAATAGTCAGCAAGCACAGCAATCGACGCGTCATACTTGGCGAGGAGCATTCATTGTTGTTCGACTGGCACAATTGCGCGCATAAAGTTCACCCTCTTCTTTGGATTGATCATGTGGAAGTTGTTGGGCATGGTCAACACCATTTTCCTGTCGTCGCGACAGTCAATTCCCCATCAATCTCCCTTATGTCGGAAGGATTTAAACAACATAATGGGTCGATTATTTCGGTACCTATGCTCCGGTGGCTAGAATGGCATCTATAAAAACATTGTTTGCTCTAGCCTCGATTCACGGTCTATATATATGGAGCAACCCGAAAGTTTCGTACTCCCCGGTAATGAAGGGAAGGTATGTAAACTTGTAAAATCATTATACGGCTCAAAACATACCCCGAAACAGTGGCATGCAAAGTTTGATAGTACGATTTTATCACACGGATTTATCCATAATATGGCGGACAAGTGCATTTACACAAAGTCTACAAAGGACTACACGGTTATTGTATGTCTTTATGTAAATGATTTGCTAATTATTGAGACAGACATGTCAGGACTAAATGACACTAAGTCATATTCCTCGTTTAAAATGAAAGATATGGGCGAGGTTGATACTATATTAGGCATCAAAGTTGGAAAACATAGTGGGGGTTTCGGCTTAAGTCAATTTCATTATATTGAGAAGTTGCTAAACAAGTTCAAACACATGGGTTCTAAAGAGGCAAACACCCCGATCGACTCTGCGTTGAAACTAATAGAATACCAGGAGATCATCAGTCAATTAGACTATGCAAGTGTCTTAGGCGAGTTAATGTACGTTATGCACTATACTAGACCGACATAGCCTTGCGGTATGCAAATTGGCTAGATCCCAGTTCGGAACATTGGAATGCTATTGGAAGAGTTCTCGATTATCTAAAGAAAACGAAGGATTTAGCCTTGCACTATAACAAGTTCCCGGGTGTGTTAGAAGGGTTTACTGATGCTAGTTGGATTACTAGCGTAAACGATAATAAGTCTACCTCTGGCCGGATATTACATTAGCCGGAGAAGCCATTTCGTGGGCTTCTACAAAGCAGACACGTATTTCGCATCCCACAATGCAATCGAAATTTATTGCTTTAGCCGCAGCATGAGAAGAGGCAGAATGGATGAGAAATCTGTTGTTAGATATTAAGTTTTGGCCTCAACAAATGCCTGTTGTATCATTAAATTGTGATAGTCAAGCAACGATGTCTAGGGCTTTTAATAAGCTTACAATGGAAAATCTAGACCTATCACGTTACGATATGAATTTGTCTGGCAGCTGATAAACGAGGGAATAATTACCGTTGTTTAAGTCAGATTAGAAAAGAATATGGCGGACCCATTAACAAAAGGACTCTCGAGAGATTTAATAGCTAGCACTACGTGTGCGATGGGTCTAAAACATATGTGATTTAACAGTGGTAACCTCACTACTTAGATTGCTACGCAGTTTCAGTGCTTGAAGAGGTAATAACAAGCTGTTAATAACAGATAGCGAGTGTTAGGATAAAACACTTATGATCAAAATGATGAATACATAGTATTCTTAATGTGTGTTTGGATTAGAACAAAGGAGGCACGTAGTGTGTCATACGAATCTTCATCTATATGAATACTAAAGTGGTGCCGGTTAAAGTACAGTTGGGAAGTACAAGAGTCTATAAAGCATTCGTGAAAATCCAGGACAGCAGCACATGGTCATTAAATGGTGCTGAAGCTAACGGTGAACTCATAAAGAAAAGAAGGAAAGTTTTGGCGTGTATTCGATTACCGGCTGAGTCATATTGGAATCCTGGTTTAAGTGACATCAACCACTAGGCATTTCGACCTAGCTTTGTAGAAGACACATTGTGAAAAGTGCCTAGCTTTAAGGAATAGCGATATCACCAACTAAGTGGGGGATTATTTGATAATAGTTAGTGATATGATGACAAACAAGCAGTAAAACATGAAAGGATGCAATGTTTCATCCAAAAGATGGTATCAGTTGAAACACGAAAGGATGCAACATTTCATGGAAAAGAAGATATCCGTTGCTAACCAAGAGGTATGTTTATGAAACTCTTGGGGAATGATTTCTAACACCTAGAAGAGGGTTTTCGTGGCCTATAAATAACCTAAAAGTTGGCTATTGTCATAATCTAAGTTTATCACAAGTTATTATAATATTAAGTAATTTCTCTTGAGTTCTTGTGGGGAGCCTTTGTTTTTGCTTACAAAACTCTTAGATTATTGTTGATTATCCTGGAGGAATCACCGCTAAACCACCAGGCAATATAGTGGGGGCAAAATTCCCTAAGGAAAGCAGTTCGTTCTTCGACGTTGCTACCGTCAGTCTCCATCAGGCCTAACCGGAGATTTCTCTCTCGCGCACTCTAAAGAAAGATTTTCGATCGTTCTTCAAATCGTATAATTCTAATAGATTACCTAAGGATTCAAGTCTAGGATCGTTGAGTTGATAAATCAGGACCTAACAATTGGTATCAGAGCAGATTCGTTCTGTTTTGAATCGAAAATTGTTAGAATTGGATCGAAATTCATTTCTGTTACTATTCCATCGAAGAACAGTTTGGCGCGAAATTTAATTTCGATCCAATAGCTCAAATTATGTGCTTAATTGGGGGTGAATTTGATGTTTCTAAAACTTTGATTGCGATTAGATTCGTAGCTATTTGAACTTCAACTTAGCAGAATCGATCAGGTTTGGTTAACCACTGTTCACGCGAAATTTGTTTAGAACACATACTGATTTTGATCAACTTCGACATGTTTTTCTTCATAATGAGTTTCCCGCGAATTCCTTATGTGATTACGAGCAATTACCTGTAATTTCAGAGTCTAATTCATCGTTTTTGCTTGAATCACTGTTAATTGTATTCTGTGATTTTTTTTTCGATTATCTCAATTTTTCTCGCTAGGTTCTTCGATCAGATTAATTTCTTGATCGAAACCTTGGCGCGAAAAATTTTCTTGATCAGAATACAAAGTCAGACTTAAAGTCATCTTTATCAAGAACGACTTTAATTGAAAAATTTCTCGAGCATTACCAAGCGAAAAACTTTTTCGACGAAGACCAATTTTGACCTTTGCGCGCGTAAAACTTTCCGTCGAAAACTTTTTTTGGTCATACTTTTTAAGTTTGACTGAGCAAAAATCACTTGCGTCCGAGAAACTTTTTCAGTCAAAGAATTTATTTTGACTGAGCAAGAAAATACCAAACATACTGTTTCTTTGCGATCGAAATAAATTCACGATTAAGAGATTTTTCTCGACCGAAAGCTTTCGAACATAATTTTCGCTCGTAAAATTTTTCCCTGACCAAAATTTCTCGCACGAGAACATTAGTTAATACATTTTATTTTGACACAATTATTTTCGATCAGACTTTAAAGATTGAATCGAAAATAATTCTCGACTGCATTGGAATCAAGCACTAGTAACTAATTTGCTACTTGTGAAGCACAAAACATCAGCCCATACTATCAAAACAACCAACGAAGATCCTTAATCAACTCGACAAAAACATGGATGTCTATTCACTTGGAAATGACAACCGTCCCCCGATCCTAAAAAGAGGCGTATATACAGTATGGAGAAGCCGATTTCTAAATTTTATTGAGCTAAATGATCAAGCATATGACCTTCTCAGTTCACATGAGCAAGGCCCGGCTCAGTCCGGGTAAATGTGCCTTGTGACAACTCAGCTAACCCTCCGATCCCTGCCTCTAGACGACTTAAAGAGCCTAGAGAGTACACCACAGAGGAAAGAGTAAGAGCAAAGACTGATCTTATAGCCAAGAACACCTTAATGCAACGCATCCCAAACGACATCTATCGACAGATTGACAACATCCAACAGCTAAGGGAATGTGGATGAGCTGCATAAGATGATGCAACGAACAGAAGTCGGCATCAAGGCCAAAAAGGCAAACATTTTAACAGCATGTGATTCCTTCCGAGCTAAACCTGAGGAAAGCTTACATGATCTTTACCAGAGATATCTCACTCTCCTAAATGAGATGAGGAAGATTGAAATCACGAAGACGAACGTGGAAACCAACATCCGATTTATTTCCTCTATGCCCTCCGAATGGAAGAAGATATCCGCTCAAATCCGACAAAATAAAGATCTTGAGGAGCTGGATATCCATGCCATGCATGACAATCTCGCACAGCACGAGGAAGATGTTAGCGAGATTCACAAGGAGCAGAAGGGCAAACTAATTGACGACTCAGTTGCCCTAGTCTCAGAGAAGAGAAGCTCAAAAACACAAAAGGAAAAGATCATCAAGCCTCCTACCCCCTCGGAGTCTGAAGATGAAACTGATTCCGACATGGAGCCTAACATGAAAATGCTGGGAAAGTAGTTGGCGTTAATTGGAAAGATGATTAGCAAACGATACTTCAAAAAGAAGTCCTCATCATCAGCCAATCGACTTCGGACCTCAAGCTCAAGGAACAAAGAACATACACCTGAGACCTCCGAAGTCAAATTCTCTAAAGAACCGACCAAGTGCTTTAATTGCGGGAAACCTGGTCATTCTAGAGAATGCACTATGCCAAAGAAGAGAGACGGTAACTACTACTCAAAGAAGCTTCAACTCACGAAACAAAAGGAAGCAAAAGTAGCTCTAATGGCAGAACAAGACCACTGGCTCGAGGACACTGGTCGCGTCGTAAACGGCAAAAAATTAATTAATCACCTTATTCACTAAACACGAGTATAGTGACAGTAGGCATCGTCTCCACAGGGAAAATGGTTGATTTATTCTAATTTCAACTCGATCGATAATAATAGTAATAATAATACTTAGAATAATAATAATATTTGTAATAATAAGTGATAATAATTATAGTACTAATAATATAATTAGAACAATATTATTAATAATGATAATAATAATAACAATTAGTAGTAATAATAACAATACTATTAGTAATAACAATAGTAATAATGATAAGATAATAATAATAATAATAATAGTATTGATAATAATAATAATAATATTAATGGGGGGTTTTTTTGTTGGTTTTGGGCGCAACAGTCGCTAAACATTTTAATCAAAGCGCCACTAAAATTGATAAATGCTAATGAAAACAACGAGACAAAATGGGGATAAACTTACGACCATGGGAGTGAAAACTCAGTTTTTTGCTAGTCTTCGACAACATCGCACAACAACTCAAACGCCCGAATAATTTGCTCAAGTAACGACGAGTGATCAGAATTAAATAATAATAGAAAAACAATATAGTTATTCCTAACGACTCGAGCCTCTTTAATGTGAAGGAACTAAGCTACATAGAATGAAAGTTCTAACATAAAACATGAAACGCATAATTAGAATGATGTGCAATCTTAAGGAAACTACGCCACGTTGGTCAAAAACATAATATTTGTAACAAGAAAACTAGGTGCAACGTCGATTAAAGTTCACATCAAAGACGAGCAACCTTATTAATCAGCGAAATCCACACAACATAAGGAACAACCGTGACAATATTATGACAAAAAGACAAACTTTCTTTGAGGGAATAAAACAAACAGTTGGTAAGCAATATCATGAAGATGGTGGAAGAAAACAGACGTAATCTCACCTAAAACTTTCAGGTACAGCTCTCTCCTTTCTCTCAAACTCTCTGCTACACTCTTCATAAAAATAAAAATATAAAGATAGAGAACACTGATTCAAAGTAACACCATTGAAGAAAAATAGAAAGTGTGAGTAGTGAGTTGTTCTTCGTGGCTCTCTCTCTGTTACGCTATAAAATGAAAAACAAAATACATAAAGATGAAAGTAGCAGCACTCATCATAATCAAGACCTCTCGTGGTTCCCTCTATTTATAGATGATACCCCTGGTTTGATCTCCTTTCAATGTATAGATATGGAGCCGTCTTTAGCACGCATAATCTTCCAAATCTGTCTTCTAACAGCGAAAGTAAATATTCAGCAGTCCTTCGATGATCTTGTCGATTACATTTTTCTGCCTTGAGTTGTGTGCATCGATCTTGAGCCGTTCGGTTGATGTGAGATGTTTGCTTGATGTTGTCCGTTGGATGCCTCAGAGTCAATCTCCTTAGCTTGAATTCTCAGCCGTTCAAGTGGTTTTCTTATCCTTCTTCTCCCATGTACTTACCAATATCAAAACCCTATTGTACTATGTTAACCAAATTGGGCCTAGGACGTCACGTAATTGGGTTTTCAATATTTGATCAAGTAATCATTCTTCAAGGCCCACTTATGCATGAGAGTGAAGAGTTTTGCAACACCGTGTTAATTTTCTTTGAATTCTTTCCACGTTCGGATCTTCCCGGTTTTGACTTATTTTACTCCGATATCCTGGCAAATATGAAATTTAAAAATATACTTATATCCGAGCAAATTTCGACCGAAAACAAGCGTTAGTGAGATGTAAAATATCATACAATCGCAACTTATTAATCATTATCAAATTCCCCCACACCGAAACAATGCTTGTCCTCGAGCATTTACCCGAGATAGAAAGATGCAAACATTCTATCAGGAGTTCACCAACATACATTAATTTGCCCTAGAGATAGCAAAATTCGTAACATTTAGCACTGGATAATCATATCAATTTTCGACAATCTCAGTAAAGACTGAACGCAACAACAATCAACAACTCTCACATGGATTCACTCAATGCGCTCAAAGTGTTTATGAGATATATGCGTATACGCTCAAATCAACACTATGAAACGATATTACCATAAGCTTGCTAGCATATCACATTGTATTCACATAGCGACTCAGTGTACAAAATCAATAAGGTCTTTTATTGGGTTGTAATGGGGCTTAAGGATTAGGTAGGATATTTTGGAAAAGTAGGTCAAAATTATCGGATCAGATGATTATTTAATCGTCAAATTCCACGACTATTCCATCATGACGCACGACTATATCTAAAATCACAATGATCACACTTACATGCTATTACTCAAAACAACTCAAAGTTTCTTAATACCTACAAAACTGACTAGCGCTTCATAATTTTTTTTATTTTTTTATTTTTTTTTTCATTTGATTTTTTTTTTCGAATATAGTTTTTTTTCTCTATTTTTTTTTTATTTTTTGTCTTTTTTTTTTCTTTTTTTTTTGCACTTTTCTTTTCGGATGACTTTTCTTCTTTTCGCTATAAGTATAGGACTCTTAATATCACATATATGGACTCATTAGTTTATTAGCAATCTCGAAATCATGGAATCTAAGCAATTAATAACTCATCCAATCCGACAATGGGTTGAAAAAAAAGCCAAAAGGATATATGTGGGTAAATATAGTGGCTTAAATTCAACAAGAAAAGTAAGGCTGAGGCTCAAGTTGGCTCACTAAGTGGAAAATATTGAAGGTAGGATCAATGTGAGGCCAAAGGCTTAATCCTAAATGCCTTGATCACATTTGTACACAATAACGCCAATGATATCAACATGTATAATAGAGCAAGTTCTAGAATATTCGAAACATATGTGATGCTCTCGCAGAAAAACTGAGTATAAAGATAAATACTCTCTTTTTTTTAAAGGCTCAAATCTCACATATTTAAGTAGGCTTTGTGTCGACTCTTGCGCATTCGATCTTTTAATCAACTGAAGAAAAAGAATAATCATCCTAATACCAAATAGTTATTCCTAATTGTTTCTCTCGTGTTCTAACTAATACACATCGGTTTGCTCGAGATAAGATATGTGTTCATCAACTAATATGAAAAATCTCCCCCACACCTAAACTCTGCATTGTCCTCAATGTAGAATTCTAATGAAAATAGTAGCTAAGATCTAAAGATTCTCACCTTAATTTTCATTTTAATAATTCAGAGTAGATTTGAAGGAAGCGATAAAAGTGATACTGAAAATAACACTTCCCTGACAGTAATGGAGTGGTACAGAAATTCCGAGCGAGGTGATATTTTAGTTGAGACCAGTGAGATCTTGTAGCATATGTACCTGCTATCAAACCTGCTTAATCGTCATTGAAAACATAGATAAAACGAATTATTGCAATAAGAAAATAAATTTGGATAATATTGGATTGCCTCCCAATGAGCGCTTTTCTTTAACATCTTTGGCTAGATGTGGTCTCCGTTTTTGACGTCATGCATAAATGGGTGGCCGCAGCTTTATCTCTTCCACACAAGCCATTAAATCAATCTCAAAATATGGTTTAAGCCTATGACCATTTACCTTGAAACACTTGTTAGTAGATATGCACTCAATTTCAATAACGCCGTTTGGAAAAATATTTTTAACACGGTCCTATCCAACGTGATTTGAGTTTACCTGGCATGGATTTCAGCCTCGAATCGTAAAGGAGAACTTTTTGGCCTACCATGAATTCTTTTTTATGCAGGAGTTTGTCGTGGAAATGCTTCGTCCGTTCCTTGTACATTCTCGCATTCTCATAGGCTTCTAGCGAATTTCTTCAAGCTCCTGTAGCTGAAAGTTTTGCTCTTCACCGGCTTTTGTGGCCTCCATGTTGCACCATTTCACTGCCCAAAAAGCACGATGTTCAATTTCAACAGGTAAATGACACATCTTACCGAAAACTAGGCGATACGGTGACATTCCGATTGGAGTTTTAAAAGCAGTACGGTACGCCCAAAGTGCATCGTCCAATCGCAAGCTCCAATCCTTACGATTCGGGTTGACGGTTTTCTCCAAGATATTCTTGACCTCCCTATTTGAAACTTCAGCTTGTCCGTTTGATTGTGGGTGATAAGTAGTGGCTAATCGATGATGTACTCCGTATTTGCGCATGAGTGCTTCCACCGTGTGATTGCAAAGAGCGTACCTTGGTCGCTAATAATTGCGCGGGGAACTCCGAACCTACTAAAGATATTTGTTTTAAGAAATCCTATAACAACTTTAGAATCGTTAGTTCGGGTAGCCTTTGGTTCTACCCACTTCGACACATAATCAACGGCAAGCAGAATGTAAAGAAAACCAAACGAGCTTGGAAAAGGTCCCATAAAATCCATTCCCCATACATCGAATATTTCACAGACTAAAATAGGATTTTGTGGCATCTCATCTCTAAAAGAAATCGTTCCTATTCTTTGACAATTAGGACAACTCTTGCAAAAGAAATAAGCATCTTTAAAAATAGTTTCCCAATAAAACCACAATCTAAAATGTCCTCCACAGGCATATGTATGACAATCAATATGTATATCATTAATTTCATCATTTGCAATGCATCTACGAATGATTTGATCTGAACCTATTTTCCACAAGTATGTCTCATCCCACATATAATATTTAGAGTCGCTTTTAATTTTATTTTTCCTTGACGAGCTCAAATGTGAAGGTAAAACACCACTTACCAAGTAATTAACTATATCGGCAAACCAGGGTTCTTGATATTCCTTACCTTGAAGGCGAAGTAGTTGCTCATCTGGAAATGTTTCAGAAATTGGCAGTGGCTCTTCGTCATGAATCAAACAGCTCAAGTGGTCCGCCACAGAGTTGTCCACGCCTTTGCCATCCTTGATCTCCCAATCAAACTCCTGAGTAATAATCCATCGTATTAAGCGCGATTTTGATTCCTTTTTCGACAATAGATATTTAAGAGTTGCATGGTCAGAATAAACAATAACTTTAGATCCCAGTAAATAAGACCTAAATTTATCGAATGCATAAATTATAGATAAAAGCTCTTTTTCAGTTGTGGTATAGTTGCATTGTGCCGAATCGAGAGTTTTCGACGCTAATAAATGACGTGGCTTTTTCTTCCGTCTTTTTGTCCAAGCACAGCCCCAACGGCATATTTACTTGCATCACACATGAGCTCGAATGGTAACTCCCAATTTGGGGGTTGGATTATCGGTGCAGTAGTTAGTAATAGCTTTAACTTATTAAACGCCTTTTTGCACTCGTCCCCGAAATTGAATGGTACGTCATTCTGAAGTAATCTTGACATCGCTTGAGCGATTTTTGAGAAATCCTTAATAAATCTCCTGTAAAAACCTGCATGACCAAGAAAGCTTCGAATTTCTCGCACATTAGTGGGGTATGGCAAATTAGATATCAAGTCTACTTTAGCCTTGTCTACCTCAATTCCTCGAGATGATACTACATGACCTAGAACTATTCCTTCTTTAACCATAAAATGGCATTTTTCGTAGTTAAGCACGAGATTTTTATCAACGCATCGTTTGAGTACTTCTACTAGATTACCAAGGCAATGATCAAACGAGTCACCATAAACAGAATCATCCATGAATATTTCAATGCATGTTTCTATTAAATTAGAAAATATGCTCATCATGCATCGTTGAAATGTACCAGGAGCATTACATAAACCAAAAGGCATGCGACGGTATGCAAATGTGCCAAAGGGACATGTGAAAGTTTTTTTCTCTTGATCCTCGGGTGCCACGACAATTTGATAATAACCAGAAAATCCATCGAGAAAACAAAAGAAAGACTCACCTGCCAGTCTTTCTAGCATTTGATCAATGAAGGGTAGCGGAAAATGATCCTTCCGGGTAGCCGCGTTTAACTTACGAAAATCAATGCACATGCGCCAACCCGTTTGTAATCTCATCGGTACCAATTCATTTTTTATCATTTTTTTACAAGTGAGAAACCAGATTTCTTAGGAACAACATGAACTGGACTTACCAATTGACTGGCTGATATTGGAAATATTATCCCCATAGCTAATAAATTAGTTATTTCTTTCATAACTACCTCCTTCATGGCGGGATTGAGTTTGCGTTGTGGTTCCCGTATCGGCTTAGAATCTGGCTCAAGTAGAATTTTGTGCATGCATATCGAGGGACTGATCCCTTTAATGTCGGCCAGAGTCCATCCTATCGCGCTCTTGTACTCCTTCAAAACGCGTATTAATTTCTCTTCTTGGATGGCGGTCAAGTCATTTGCAATAATGACTGGCAACGTTTCTAAGGAACAATTTTTGCGTCAGGAATAGGTAATGAAAAAGTCTCCTTACCTGATTGGTCGTGAATTTCCGGAAGTGCATGTGATGTCATGAGCGCGTTTTTGATATCTTCATCCACTTCAAAATGCAAATCTTTTTCTGTTTTGCTATTCTTAATCACAAAGTCGAGTGTATCGTTAGTGAAATTACGCTCGAAATCATCTCGAACAAATGCATCAATCATAGTAACAGACTCGGATCAGGATATTTCATAGCATCAAACACATTCATAGTAAGTATTTCGCCATCAAACTCAAAAGTAAGAGTTCCTGAATCAACGTCTATCTTAGTTTTAGCCGTTTTCATGAATGATCGACCTAATAAAATAACAGCAGAATCAAGCGCGTGTTCATCACCCATGTCGATAATGTAGAAATTAGCTGGAAAAATAAATTCACCACATTTTACTAACACATCTTCAACCAATCCTTCGGGATAAATGATGGACCTATTTGCTAATTGAATACAAATATCAGTGCACTTAAGAGGTCCCATACTCATCTCATTTGAACAATGATAATGGCATAACATTGATAGAAGCTCCTAAATCCAACATGGAATTATTTATTTTTCGTGTTCCTATAGTAACCGAGATAGCAAACATACCTGGGTCCTTACATTTTTGAGGAAGTTTTCGTTGAAGCGCAGCGGAAACATTATCACTTACTAGGATTTTTCCTTCGGCTTTGTGTTTCCTTTTGTTCGAGCACATTTCCTTTAAAAATTTAGCGTGGGATTTGCTTGATAGCATCCAACAGTGGAATGTTGATCTCAACTTTGCTGAAGGTCTCCATTATGCTCTTTTCTTCTTCTTCTTGTTTTACCCTAGCAAACCTTCCAGGAAAAGGTAGAGGAATAGCAATATTAGGTTTATTGATATTAGTGTTATTACTTACCTTCAATCCTTTATCTTTTTGCTTATCACTAGGAGTTTTTGAAGGGCCCTCGTCATGAGTTGTTGGTCCTACCTCTTTTCCGTTTCGAAGAGTCATTATACTTACATTTTCCCTTGGGTTGATCTCGACTTGTGCGGGCAGTTTTCCCTTCTCATTCTGTACACGACTCAGTTGTGTGGCCAACTGTGATACTTGCCTTTCTAAATTTTGCACGCTCGAGCGTGTATCGTTAATGCTGATCAAGTTTCCTGTTGAAAATGGCAGTACTGGTTGCTAAATTCTTAACAATATTATCCCAAGACATACCTGGTTTTGATGGTGCGGCTTGTTGAGGAGGATTTGGTGGTCTTGGCGCTTGCTGCGTAAAACCTGGCGGTCGATTTCCGTAACTCAGATTGGGGTGGTCACGCGCATCCGGGATTGTATTGACTCGAGTATGGATCATAGCGTCTTTGAGATGGTCCTGTGTATCCTCCAATTGCATTGGCTTGCTCGCTAGGATCAAATTGAAGTGAAGGACAATTTGTTGTTGCATGTCCACCAAATGTACATATACCACAAGCCTTTACCTGACTCGTTTTTCCAATCACAAGTTTTTGCACAAGAGACGTTAGCGAATCTAATTTTTGCTCAAACGAAGTATTATTTACATCGTTCATCCTGTGTTGGCCAACGTCTTGGCGTGTTCCAAATTGTTGTGCATATGTAGCCATGCTTGAGATAAGCCGACGTGGCTCGTCTGCCGTTTTATCGACCAGCGCTCCTCCACTTGCTGCATCAATCATGTTTCTCTCCATGGGTAGCAATCCTTCGTAGAAATGTTGGATAAGCACCAATTCTGAAATTTGGTGATATGGACAGCTTGCGCACAACCGCTTGAATCTTTCCCAGTATTCGTGCAGAGTTTCTCAGATCATTTGTCGAATCCCATATATCTCCTTCCGAATGTTAGCGGCACGAGATGCAGGGAAAAATTTGCAAGAAATTGTTTTTTAAGTTCGGCCCACGTAGTAATTGAACACGATGGTAAGTAATATAACCAGTCTTTTGCATGATCCGCCAGCGAGAACGGAAATGCGCAAACCATGAAAAGTAGGAAGTAAATGAATTAATCCTGATTTCGAAAGGTGTTTGAAGAATGGGAAATTCAATGCAAAGCGGCCGTTGATTACCATCCGGCGTAGCCATATCCCTCAACATAAGACGGAGTGGCTGTTGCTGTTCGGTTTCCTCCATGTCGCTCGCTGAAAATTCCTGTTCGGATTCCATGCTAGATATTGATATAGTCGAATCTTTTGCCTTTTTGCCTTTCGATTCGCCCTCGCGGTTCTCACGATTTCTGGATCGAATATTAATATACTCGTTCGAGAAGATCGGGGCATAAACTAGAACAAAAAAATCGAATTAAAACTAGAAGTAAATCAATTAAGACACCGCCTTCCCCGGCAACGACGCCAAAATTTGATCGCGTCGTAAATGGCCAAAAATAAATTAATCACCTTATTCACTAAACACGAGCATAGTGACAGTAGGGATCATCTCCACAGGGAAAATGGTTGATTTATTCTAATTTCAACTCGATCGATAATAATAGTAATAATAATACTTAGAATAATAATAATATTTGTAATAATAAGTGATAATAATTATAGTACTAATAATAATAATAATTAGAATAATATTAATAATAATGATAATAATAATAACAACTAGTAGTAATAATAACAATACTAATAGTAATAATAATAGTAATAATGATAAGATAATAATAATAATAATATTGATAATAATAATAATAATAATATTAATGGGGGGGGGGGTTTTGTTGGTTTTGGGCGCAACAGCGAATGAGAAAATATCGAAACTAACAACGATAAAATAACAGTCGCTAAACATTTTAATCAAAGCGCCACTAAAATTGATAAATGCTAATGAAAACAACGAGACAAAACGGGGATAAACTTACGACCATGGGAGTGAAAACTCAGTTTTTTGCTAGTCTTCGACAACATCGCACAACAACTCAAACGCCCGAATAATTTGCTCAAGTAATGACGAGTGATCAGAATTAAATAATAATAGAAAAACAAAATATTTATTCCTAATGACTCGAGCCTCTTTAATGTGAAGAAACTAAGCTACATAGAATGAAAGTTCGAACATAAAACATGAAACGCATAACTAGAATTATGTGCAATCTTAAGGAAACTACACCACGTTGGTCAAAAACATAATATTTGTAACAAGAAAACTAGGTGCAACGTCGATTAAAGTTCACATCAACGATGAGCAACCTTATTAATCAGCGAAAGCCACACAACATAAGGAACAACCGTGACAATATTATGACAAAAAGACAAACTTTCTTTGAGGGAATAAAACAAACAGTTGGTAAGCAATATCATGAAGATGGTGGAAGAAAACAGACGTAATCTCACTTAAAACTTCCAGGTACAGCTCTCTCCTTTCTCTCAAACTCTCTGCTACACTCTTAATAAAAATAAAAATATAAAGATAGAGAACACTGATTCAAAGTAACACCATTGAAGAAAAATAGAAAGTGTGAGTAGTGAGTTGTTCTTCGTGGCTCTCTCTCTGTTACGCTATAAAATGAAAAACAAAATACATAAAGATGAAAGTAGCAGCACTCATCATAATCAAGACCTCTCGTGGTTCCCTCTATTTATAGATGATACCCCTGGTTTGATTTCCTTTCAATGTATAGGTATGGAGCCGTCTTTAGCACGCATAATCTTCCAAATCTGTCTTCTAACAGCGAAAGTAAATATTCAGCAGTCCTTCGATGATCTTGTCGATTACATTTTTCTGCATTGAGCTGTGTGCATCGATCTTAAGCCGTTCTGTTGATGTGAGATGTTTGCTTGATGTTGTCTGTTGGATGCCTCACAGTCAATCTCCTTAGCTTGAATTCTCAGCCGTTCAAGTGGTTTTCTTATCCTTCTTCTCCCATGTACTTACCAATATCAAAACCCTATTGTACTATGTTAACCAAATTGGGCCTAGGACGTCACGTAAATGGGTTTTCAATATTTGATCAAGTAATCATTCTTCAAGGCCCACTTATGCATGAGAGTGAAGAGTTTTGCAACACCGTGTTAATTTTCTTTGAATTCTTTCCACGTTCGGATCTTCCCGGTTTTGACTTATTTTACTCTGATATCCTGGCAAATATGAAATTTAAAAATATACTTATATCCGAGCAAATTTCGACCGAAAACAAGCGTTAGTGAGATGTAAAATATCATACAATCGCAACTTATTAATCATTATCAGACACGTCTAGCTCTGAAGAGGAGAATTTAGCCCTAATGGCCCGCCTGGTCAAGCATTTAGCCGCCGAAACCTCAGAATAGACGGACGAAGACCAAGCATGTAAACCTTCTGATGAAGTAGTTTCTCCTTCCACATTATTGACCATGTTAGAATCGTATCAATTAGCATACACTAATATGAAACGTGAGCAGAAGAGTGTAAAGGAAGTAGAGAAGAACTAGTCAAATCTCAGGAGAAAATTACTAGTCTTGAATCAAACTTAGGAGCTCTAGTGCGAAAATAGAAGAACTTACTAAGAGCCTACATTCTAGAGGGACTATAAAACCTCAAATAGAGCAGCATGATCTAAAAATTGAAAAATAGAAGACAGGCTAGAGAATAACAACAATTGCCCAGTTAGAAATCTCAATGAGAAAACTAACCTCAATTGTAGGTTAACTGACGCGACTACTAGGATCACCAACCTAGAAACCGATTAGATAGATGTAATACTAAGGTTTGCGAACTTAGGAAAAATCTTGATGCCTGTGAAGCCGCCAAATTGACGGTTGAAAATAATTTTGCTCCATTAGGAGAAGAGCATAAGAAATTACACGCTAAAAATAGAAAATTAGATGATCTTATAGTAAAGAAGGGACAATCGGAGCACACTGTATTTTTGTGCCAAGGACTTAGAGTTTTATGATTATAAGTATGGCTTAGGTTTTGAATCAAAGCAACGACACTGGGAATCTTCCCAAGGGTTGGAGCCTTGAGTCAGTTCATTCCTGAAGATCATTCTAAAATTACGGAAGCACAAAATCATCACTCTGAAAATTCTCTCTATATACCACCTATTGTTAGGAAAATAGAAGGGTTAAGAGTTTCTTTAGAAAAAGAAAGAGAGAATTTTGAAGCTGAAAAGAAAAAGAGATGGAAAATCTCAAAGCTTCCTCAATCCCACAAGCTATTTCTCACGCATCACCCTCAACCGAACATATCTTTTTGAAAGCATGAAGAAATTTAAAGCGCCTGCAAAAGATCTTAAAAATAAGAATAGTACTTTAAAATATTCTAACTCTAATCCTGTTTCGCTTACGTCTACAGGGAGCGTACAGCGAGCTTTAGAGTCGAAGGCGGGAGTGTCTAGATTAAACATAGAGAAGTAGGTCGTAGATTTGAGTGCAATTAAGAAAACATCTCCTTCTGTACAAATAAAAGACAGTCGTAGAAATAAAAGAGCTGTTTCTTCTGTTCAAATAATTGCTTCTACGTGTTCACTTCAGCCTACCACCGTTAGAAGCACAAATTTCAAAACAGGCTGTACTTTGGAAATAAAACTAATCATTATAAGACAAATGCCTCTAGGAAGACCCGTAGGAAACAAGATCCTGCCGTAAAGAGAGCATATGGTGCTATTCATGCTTGTTCTTATTTAAGTATCCTGTTAAGATCGAATCACCAAAGCACCTTAGGAGAGTATCCAATGAAAATATCTTTTCCACGATCAAGCCTACTAAAGCATTTGTCCTAGCTGCAATTATTCTTCCCTGCAAGGTTCAAACCAAATGGGCACCGCCTAAAAAGACGAAAGCCAAAAAGGCCTTGCCGTCTACAAAGGGCAAACCCAACTCAACTCCCTCGCGAGTAACTTGGGTTGTTAAAGCTCCTACTAACACTAGTTTAGGAACCATATCCGAATCAAAGATAAAATCTGCTAATCAGAGAGGACCCATTTATAAGTGTGTACCTAAAGCTCTTTAAATTTGTTTTTGCAGATCCATCATTTGTGGTACCTTGACTCTGGTTGCTCTACCCACATGACTGAAATACAAGAGCTGCTGAGCAACTACAAAGACCGACCGAATGGAAAAGTCAGATTCGGGAACAACGAGTTAACCCCCATTCTAGGACTTGGGGACATCATTCTAGAAAATCTGACAATCAAGGATGTCTCTTACGCCGAAGGTCTCCACCATAACTTGTTCAACATAGGTCAATTCTGTGACAAAGGATTCCAGGTGGTCTTTCATGCTGACCGGTGCAGAATATTGGACAGTCGTAACACATAACTCCTCCAAGGACTTCGCAAATATAATCTTTACACGATCAATTTGACGTCTATGCGAACTAACTGCTATTTGCCTCATCTCCCAGACTACAATTCAGAGGAACAGCTTATGGCATCAACGCGTGTCTCATCTAAACATCAAAGCTCTTCAACGACTATCAACACAAAAGTTAGTTCACGGTCTACCAGCCATTATTCTACAAAAACAGCGTCAATGTTCGGCGTGTCAACTAGGAAAAACGAAGCGAGCTTCTCATCACGTCAAACTAGTTGACTCTAGTTCACGTCCCTTGGAATTACTACATATGGACCTCTGTGGACCTATGCAGACACAGAGTATTTGTGTGTGCAAACGTGCTAGTTATCGTTGATGACTACTATCACTACACGTGGACGAGGTTCCTCCGAACAAAGATGAGACGATAATTAATTTTGGGAACGCTACTCAGAATTTGCTGCAACAAACCATTCAAGTCATCAGAACAGACAATGGCACCGAGTTCAAAAACAAGTACCTCAGTGATTTCTATCAAAAATATAGGTTTTAGTCAGCAATTCTCAGCCGCAAAGACGCCTCAACAGAACAGTGTCGTTGAAAGGAAGAATAGAGCGCTAGTGGAAGCCACACGTATAATGCTGATTCATTCTGGCCTCCCACACTTCCTTTGGGCTGAAGCAGTAAATACCACCTGCTTCACTCAGAACAGGACGGTGGTTCACAAGCGCTTCGATAAGACTCCGTACGAAATAATCAACAAGAGAGTACCAATATTTCCTTCTTCAAGGTCTTCGGGTGCAAGTGCTTTGTGGAGAAGGACAGAGAGCAACATGCTAAGTTCGACCCTAAAGCATTCGAAGCCGCTTTCGTCGGGTATTCTTCAACTTCAAAGGCGCACAGGGTATATGTCCAGTCCAACCGCTCAATTAAAGGAAACTATAATGGTACTTTCCACGAAGTGGCAGATGTGGCTCCAGCACACCTCAGTTTAGGACACGCACCAAACCAGACGGATTCTGAATACAGTAGTTCAGAACCCGTATACACTGGTGTGTTGGCACAAAACCAACAAGAGGTGGCAAGTACTAAGGACTCAATGTCAGAAGAATCTCTGAGACTTGCGTTGGAGGACTTAGACTCTCTCTTTGAGCCTGTATATTGGCAAGAGACTATTAACGATACACCTTTACTGGAACCCCCACTCGACTCTCACTTTACTTGACCTGGCGCATCATGAACCGGTAGAGTCCCTCGAGTTCTTCTTTCTTTATGAAGCCTTGAGGACCCTTGTACTTCTCTACGTATAGCTGGTAGAGACGGTACACCTCCTCGACAGGAAGGTAAGGTAGATCGCTCTCGCTTAGCTCTTCTCGAGTTCTGTTTATTCGCTCTATAACATAGAATGGAGTTGGGAGACCGCCTTTTGTGCAGTAGACGCTTTGCGGCTGACAGATTGGGGATAATTCCTTGCAATGACTCTTCAATAAATATTTGGAATCCCCTGCCTCACATTAGGGGAATCCGCTCGTTGTGCAATCAATTCTGGATGCCTTGATGGAATTTGATCATGATCTTCACCTTCTTGAAGTTCTTCGTCTTCTATCAAGACTAGGTCGACCGAAGCTTGTTGTAGAAAGTGTCGAACGTCCTTGAGCCTCTGTCTTTGAATGTCATCGGGCATCGTGTGAGTCACCCACCGTCCTTTGAAGATATATTTATCAAGGAACTCGTGTGGGTTGACTCCACTTTCTGATGGTCCTGACTGGTCTGGAACGACTGAGCTGGGAGTTGCTTGAGTTTGCGCCAAGGGTACGAGCATGGCAGCAGTTGCTTCTTCTTCCGGAAGCAAGGGGCTTGTGAAAGTCGGTGGAGGTGTGGACGGAGGCATCCGTAGGTGAAAGGTTGGAGATTCAATTTGGGTTGGAGTTTGGGTGGTGCGGTGCGTGGTGGTGGTTGTTTGGGTAGTAGTTGGTTGGATTTCAACGGCTCTAGCGCTTGTCTGCGTCACGCCCGAACATTGTCCTTGACCTTCTCCTTGGCCACTCGAACATGTCCTAGGTGTCTTCTCCCCCTCATAATGATCTTGATCGTCTAGATCGTCATGCCGGCGTCTTATGCGGGAGCTTTGGCCTCGACAGGATTGAGTAGGTTGCTCAGGATGATCCACGAGATGCCTATATAAGGATTCTTCCTGGGGTGTCCGAGTGGAAAGGCCTATGAGGCGGGCAAGTAGGATATCGTGGAGTTCGGTGATGGGTATGGTGTATGGGTTGATGAGGATGGATAGTTGATGAGAGGGTCGATGGGTATGGGTTGTCCGTTTTGATGTTAGCTTGTGCTGAAGGGCCCTCTGAGACGGTTCTTTCACGGTGTCGCGGGACGTCTCGATGGCTGCCAGCACTCTCTCCATTATGTTGTCTTCGAGGGATTTGATGGCTGTAGAGAGGGATGCCTGGAATTGCGCCTCGGTCACAAACGGGACAGACGCCTCCGTTGTTGATGGAACAGGATGACTGATATCGCCTGTTGACAACCCTTGAGTGATCATTGGCTCATCGGGTTGGCTCGTCGTCACTTGAGGTAGTGACGGGTCGAGACTTCCACCAAGTCCTCAAATTGAATCTAAAAGATTCGCATCTATGAATGTTATTGCAAGCTCTGACTGAACTTGCATATCAGACCTTGGGAGGTCAGGTCGGTAGTAGGTGATGTCTGAACCTCGGCCACGACTGACGCAGAGGGGTCGGGTTGCGGCTCAAGTTTGAGGGATGAAGGATCTGTAGCCCTTGGAGTGATAACCGGCGTCGGGTCTGACGTGCTGTGACAGCTTCTAAGACGGGCTCGGCTAATGTGATTTGTCTTGTGGGAGGCCGTCTTATCAAGCGAATTTTCTCGTCTGACTCGGTGTCTGACGGGGTAGCCGTATGAGGAGATGGGTCACGTGCTGCCTCATCACGGGCTTGGGCTGTCACTAGAGGCTCGTTGGGTTGAATCGTTGAGAACAGAGACTCGGTCTCAGGCGTTGTAGCCTGTGGTGATGGGTTGTGCCCTGTTTCAGTTCCAGGGTGTGGCTTCTTGTTGGAGGATCTTCTCAATAGACCTTTGAAACACTCCTACAATAATGGGCACTTTCATTTGGAGCTCATGAACTTAGGCTTCAACTTCCAGCTCATGGGCTACTTCGTCGATCAGCGTGGCATCTAGATCTGGCAGTTGAACTTCTAGAATGGGGGGCTCCAGTTCAAGTTCCTGGGAGACTGCATCAATCATCTCAGCCTCAGGACTTGGTTGTTGTTGTTGTGGGCTCACTGCAATGTCTGTCGGGGGCCCTCGAATCATCTCTTCTGTAAGATGATTCTCCCGGAAGTAGCATCGGTATTCGTCTCCAGAGGGGTCGGCAAGACGGACTAGCTCCAACGAGATCGGCATCGACGGCTGATCTAGATCCATGAGCTTTGGGTTGTGAAAGAACTTGAGTCTCAGTGGTTGGTAGTTTCCTCCAGGAGGCAACCAAGGAATGTTCTCGTGAAGCTCCATGAGCTGGGCAATGATCACGTTGAACCACCGTGCATACGAGACATTCTTTGAGCGCTTGTTCTCTTTCTGCCTGATCTGTTCTGCTAGATCATTCTAGATCAGTTGAGCGAAATCATAATTCCGTGAAAACGCAATTCCGTGGAAGATGCGGAGAATGTTGCCGTTGCCTTTGTCGAAGCCGGCCTTCTTTGGCGACAGACACTTCACGAAAATTTCAAAAAGTGTCTTCCAGGGATGCGGGATGCCGTTGCTCTAAACTTGTGCGAGCTTGTGGAGCGGCAGATGGTATGCCATTTGGAGGAAGTTGGGGATGAAAAGTAGGTCCAGGACAAGGCCAAAAATATCCTTGCTGAAGCTGATGTGTTTCTTCCCGAGTACCGTGGTGAATCGATAGGTTCCGTCAACTACGTGACTCTTGATTCTTCCCCAAAACTGTTGGAGATAGACCACAGGTACTGAAGCTGTCACAGTGAGCGCATGCCAGAGGTGATGGCCTTGTAGTATGGACACCATGATCTCGTCTGGACACCGTAAGGTGGTCAAATCGAGTTGGAAATTCCTGTCCTAGACATTAAGATATAAATTGTGGTCGTAAATGTGGTTGTAAGCTGGACATCGGTCCATCTGAAAAGTAAGAAATAAGACAGCTCATTACAAGAATTAAATTGGGTCGAAAATTGATTTTATCAAACCATAATAGTCTATCATTTCATGGCATGTCTGAAAACTAATCCGCACATAGGTCATACAAAGTGAACATTTAGGACATAATGACATTTTGACATTTGTGTATAAGATATATGTAAATTTAGTCGAAAATATGCTAAGTGTTGAACACCACTATTCACTCCGTGAAGTTTTTCGCACGAAAAATTGTTCAATTAGTTTCCTAAGTGCTGATTTCTGGATAACATCACCGCTTAAATATTCGATCGATAAATTTTACTCGTTAGATGCGCTACAGTGTAAAAGTCTTTGAAAAATTTACTACGTGTTGAGCGGAATATGTTTTACTGTAGCCGAGAAATTTTACGATCGAGAAAAATTTCTGTGTAAATTTGCGATCGTGAGAATTGATTTCCGCGTAAATTTATGATCGATAATTTTTCGCGCATGAATAAAATTTTTCGTCGTGAAAGTTATCGGGCGAGAAAGTTTTTCTTTTAAAAATGATTCTCGCTGCGAAGTTTGTCGATCGAGAAAGTAGTCAACGAGAAACTAAGTCAACCGTCAAGAAACTTTTCGATCGAACAAAATTATCGTTTTGTTTTTAGGATCGAGAAATTTTATCGTCGAAAAATTAATTTCTTAACAGCTAAAATTTGCGACCGAAATAAAATGAAATCGAAGATACTGTTTGCGATAGTAAGTTTTTCACTCGGATTAAATTGCATCTTTTGAACTAGTCCACTCGTTAATTTTTCGCTCGCATAAAATTCTAATTAGAATTCTCGATGGTAAGTAATTATTCGATCTACGTTGGAACTTGTCGACTTGGTCAAAATTTTAGCGATCGAAAATTTTTTACGATATAAACAGTACCTCAATCAAATTGAATTTTGATTGAACTGTTTGCGATCGAGAAAGTTCTTCGACGCCTTTAAACATTTAAAAACCCAGTTTAGCCGAGACTTTCTGACTCTAAGACGCAGAATATCGAAACTTTTACACTCTCAAACTGAACAAAAACACCTAAACGACGATGGAACACATAAATCGAACCAGATAAATGCATCTAAAGGTCTTAGATTTCTGAACGTGACATACGGATTTTCAAACAGTTCATATTCGAGAAATATAACAACAAATCTAGCGAGAAAATCACATAATGCAGATGCAAACAAGGTTTAAATGCACGCAAATGCCTAAAGAATGTCGAATCTACCTTAAAAAGACAAAAATTGCTTGAAAATAAAAGATTTGAAGGATTTTTGCTTTCGTCTTTTTTAGTTTTTCGTGAGAGAAACTTCTCCATTGTTGGATTTTGCGATTAAGGGTTTTCAATTTGGGATTTATGCGTGCAATAAAGGTTTTCAACTGCAAACATTAACTTTATTTTAGTGGGCTGATTAGACGTTATCGGGTCTTAGCAATTTTAAGCCCATTACCGTTTACGCTCGAAAAACTTAGGGTCGAAAATTGCCTTTCCAAACCACTTTTCGATTGTAAGTTTTCCTAAGTTTTTCAGATTGACCGTTATGTTCAATTAACACCACACAATTGCTCCCCCTAAGTATGAAAATAGATGCAATTAACTACCTGTAATTCTGAAGAGTGACATCTGGCTCCATAGTTGAATCTGCAATAGATAGAGCAAAAATATGGAGAATATTAGAGTTAATTTGGAAGCAATTGTACTAATTATGCTCCCCCTGAATTTTTAATACAATGTCGTGCGCTGCAAATCGTGAAAATTCGTGAAATCTTCCTCATTGAAGTGCGCTGCTGTACAAAGGAAATCAGATCGAAATTGTATGCAGCACTTAGAGAAAGATCATAAAAATACTTGGAGCTTTACACATAAAATTTTGTAAATGGTCCCCCTGAAATATTGCACCGTAATTGAATTAGCATGTAATAATAGATGATCAATTCAAGTACCAAATCAGTAACACGCAATATACACAATTTAGCCTAGATATATGGTCCCTAATCATGTAATTATAATATTGCGCGAGGATATGAGAAAGAACAAATATTGCATCTTATCAATTCATAGTAGATGCAAAATCAGACTGCATATAAAAACGTGCGACTTTTTATTTTTTTATTAAACAAGCTAAATTTATTGCAAACATATATATATATATATATATATATGTTCATTAATATGCATATTATATATATATATTTAATTATTTATTTATTTATTTTTATTTTATTTATTTTTTGTTAAATTTAAATTTCCTTATGTATACTAATTTTATTAATAGTATGGGGTCAGCTTGTTTTGCTTCGATCAACGTCACGCCTAAAATTTCATAAAACACTTGAAAGATATTATGTCATCAAGTCATGTCGTCAAACTAAAGTCCTAAGTTCATAGAATGATCCGTTTCGACAACTCTCACTAGGTTCGCTCTAGCACTCAATTATTCTTACCTTGGGATTTTTATATTTATATCACTCAAGTCAACACAAGCAATTTTATGTCAGTTTACCTGTCATCGAGACGCTTTTAATCATTTCACCTACACGAAAGATCGTCGTCTTGGAATCAAAGGGACTTCGTGGAATTAATTGTAAAGATATGGGAGAGGTGAGCTTTAATTCTTCGTCTTCCATTTCCTTGTCTTTCTGTATCACCGGATTTTTATTTTCTATTGTTCCATCCCCTTTTTTTTTTCATCTATCCCCTTTTATGCTCAAGGTGAAGCTCCGCTTCTCTACGAGGCTAAGAGACTATCTAAGGCGAAGTTCTTCTTGTTGGTTCTCGGGCCGATACCGTGCTCATTTTCTCTTAATCCCGAAAGAGGTTTCAGAGATTATCGATTTGAAGAAGTTCACGGTTATGGAATTCGAACCCAAGGTCGTGCTCCTATTCTCGTTTCCCGATATAAGACGGAATTATCGTTGGAGAAGTTCACTTGGAGGTGCTCCTCTTTCCAGCCGTTCTGATGAGCGTGCGAGATTATCGATGAAGAAGTTCACAGTAGGATCCATGCCACCTTCTAAGAATTTGTGATGTAGATAGTCGGAAGGCAAGTTCCTTTGGTCTGTTTTTTGTGCGTTGAGCAATGCCTTCTTTTGTCATCTTTTCTCCTTTGTTTTAACTTTTCTCCCCCTCCTTTTCTCGTTTGAACACCCCACCGAAGAATATAGAAATCGGTTGAAGGCTGAGAATGGGTTTCAAATGAAGAAAAGGGAATCGGAGAAGGCTCAAATTGGATGAGTAGGGGCGAATGTAAGGGATAAACATTTTATAAGGCCAATTGAGGAATTACATAGTTCCCTTATCATTTTCCTAACAATCTAAAGCAAGGCGAGAATGAGGCCAAGAATCACTACTTAAGACAAGCAATTGATGTGTGACTCGCTCAAGAATAAATCCGTAGGGAGGAAAATTAAGAAGGCTAGAATCCTCACTTATATGGAATGGCTTTGTGTCTAGTGGAGCAAACTAATGACCTTTAGACACAAGAATGCGACTTAGACTGACAAAATTAAGCAATTAATCAGTCGCATGTCAGGGAAATCTATACGTGACTAGATCGAGCATCGTAAAGGTATCGTCATTGCCCTAATAGTATAGGTATATGTATAATATTTTTGTATTTATTATTATAATATATTTTTACTAAATTTTCACGCAAGACAGGGCAATTAATTTTCGGAAGCATATAGTGAAACTTTTGAGAGCAAATAGGATCAGGTAAAACAAACATCATTGAAGATTCAACATGCCTAATTTTTCGACAAGAAATTGGAAGCGTTTTTCATCCAATGCCCTGGTGAAAATGTCGGCTAGTTGATATTCCGTGTTCACAAAGTACATATCAATAATGCCTTTTTCAACGTGATCCTTGATAAAGTGATATCTAATGTGTATGTGTTTCGTGCGTGAGTGGTGAACAGGATTATATGTAGTTGGAGTGGCACTTTGGCTATCACTAAATGGGTATATTATTTAAATTGTACCAATAATTACGGAGCTGAGTCCTCATCCACAGCATTTGAGAGCAACAGCTGGCGGCCGCGACATATTCTGCCTCAGCATTGATGTTGACATGCAATTCTGCTTTTTGGATGATCAGCAGACCAGCTTTTCACCTAGAAATTGAGCGCCACCGGATGTGCTTTTCCTGTCCATTCGGCAACATGCATAATCAGCATTAGTGTAGCCGATAACTTTGAAGTTCGTACCTGTAGGATACCATAATCCTAATGTAGATGTGCCCTTGAGGTAGCGCAAGATCCGCTTCACCACAATCATGTGATATTCTTTGGGATCTGCTTGGAAACGGGCGCATAAACATGTGGCAAACATGATGTCCGGCCGGCTTGAGGTGATATAGAGAAGAGATCCAATGATGCTGTGATAGAGTGTGATGTCGACTGCTTTTCCAGAGGGATCAGCATCCAACTTGCAGCTTGTAGACATAGGAGTGCTGAGAGGCTTGCTCTGATCTTGATGGATTTTTTTCAGAATATCCTTGATATATTTCGTCTGACTGATGAATATCCCATCATGGAGCTGCCTGACTTGAAGTCCTAATAAGAATTGAATATCTCCCATTTGACTCATTTCGAACTTGCTCTTCATTAAATCTCCAAATCTCTTGCAAAACCGTGGATTTGTGGATCTGAATACGATGTCGTCTACATAAACCTGAACGACCATCAAATCTTTGTCTTGCCATTTGATGAAGAGTGTCGTATCGATCGTTCCTCGGATGAATCCGGACTTCACAAGGAAATCGCTCAACACATCATACCAAGCATGTGGGGCTTGTTTGAAGAGTGTCCAATCGATAGACGTGATTGGGGTGTTCTTGATCAACAAAGCATTCTGCCTGAGCGACATAGACTTCCTCCTGTAACGCGACGTTGTGAAAGGCGGTCTTAACGTCCATTTGGTAGACTTTGAAGTCTTTGTGGGCCGCATAAGCCAAGAACAGGTTGATGGCTTCGATTCGAGCAACAGGAGCATACGTCTCGTCGTAGTCAATGCCTTCTTGTTGATTGTAGCCTTTCGCAACCAATCTTGCTTTATTCCTGATCACCTCTCCACCTTCATTCTTCTTGTTTTTAAACACACATTTCGTCCCGATGATAGTTTTCCCATGCGGATAGGGTACTAGTGTCACAGTTGTATACGTTCGAATTGGTTGATCTCAGCTTACCCAATCTTCATCATGAAGTGCGTCTACTACCTTGGTTGGCTCATTTTGGCTTAGGAAGCAGCTGAAGAGACTATGCTGATGTCGTGTTCCTACTCCACTCGAAGGATCACCAATTATCTAATCAACCGGATGTGCTCGAGTCCAATTCGCTCATGAAGCAAAGCTGAAGTAGAGGCATCAGCATTTTGTCGACCGAGAATTCCAATAATCTCAAGTTGTTCATTAGATTGAGGTAGTTCCATATCTGCACTTGAGTTGAGCAATTCTGACGGTACTTCCTCAACAACCATAGTAGGTTCTTCAGTATTCTGAGTACTTAATCGGGTAAGGTGGGGACATATGAACAGCATGGTACATCAGCCTCACCGAGTGGGGGATCGACTAAGGGTGTAGTAGTGATGGTGTCTGGCCGATATACGGGCTCAAAGAGAGAGTCCAAGTCTTCTAACGCGAGTCTCATAGCTTTTTCTGACATTGAATCTTGAATCGTTGCCATCTTCTGTTGGTTTTGTGCCAACACACCAGTGAAAATGGGTTCTGAATTGTCGTATTCAGAAGCCATCTGGTTAGGCACGGGTCATGAACTGTAATGAGAGGAGCCATTTCTTCCACTTCTTGGAAAGTGACATTGTAGCTTTCCTTGACTGTTCTGTTCGACTTGATGTATACTCGAACTTTGCTCGTTGCTCTCTATCGTCGCCACAAAGCACTTGCATCCAAAGACCTTGAAGAAGGAAATATTGGGTGCTAGCTTGTTAATGATCTCGCACGGAGTCTTATCGAAGCGCTTGTGAACTACCGTCATGTTCTGAGTGAAACAGGCAGTATTTGCTGCTTCAGCCCAAAGGAAGTGTGGGAGGCCTGAGTGGTTCAACATCGTGTGCATGGCCCCCACTAGAGTTCTATTTTCCTTTCGACTACCCCATTATGTTGAGGCATCTTTGCAGCTGAGAATTGCTGACTAATTCCAAGTTTTAGATAAAATTCAATGAGATAGTGTTCTTGAACTCAGTTCCATTGTCTGTTTGGTGGTTTGAATAGTCTACTGCAGTAAATTGTGAGTAGAGTTCACGAAATTGACAATCAAGTCCCATCTCATCTATAGTTTGAAGGAACTCCGTCCATGTGTAGCGAGAAAAGTCATCGACAATAAGTAGCACGTACTTTTGTCCGTTGATGCTCTGTGTCTGCATCGGTCCACAGAGGTCCATGTGTAGTAGTTCCAATGGACGTGAAGTAGAGGCAACTAGTTTAACATGATGCTCGCTTCATTTTACCTAGTTGGCATGCCGAACATTTATGCTCTTTTTGTAGTGTTATGGTTGGTAGACCGTGAACCAACTTCTTCATTGAGAGGAATTGAAGAACTTTAATGTTGAGGTGAGACATTCGTTGATGCCATAAGCTGTTCCTCTGATAGTAATCTGGGAGATGAGGCAAACAGCTGTCGAGGTCTGCACGGACGTCAGGTTTATCGTGTAAAGGTTTGATTTCTGAAGTCCTTGGAGGAGTTCTCTGTCCTGACTGTCCATTATTCTTCACCGGTCAGCATGGACACCTGGAATCCTTTGTCGCATAACTGGCCTATGCTGAACAAGTTATGGCGGAGACATTCGACGTAGGAGACATCCATAATAGTCAGATTATCCAGAATGATGTCACTGAATCCTAGTATAGGAGCCTAGTCGTTGTTCCCAAATCTGACTTTGCCATTGAATCGGTCTTGGTAGTTGCTTACCAGCTCTTTTTTTTCCCGTCTGTGTGTGGAGCAACCACAGTCGAGGTACCACACATGATGGATTTGCAAATCAATTTAGAGAGCTTTAGGTACCCAGTTATAAATGGGTCCTCTCATATTAGCAGATTTAGTTTTAGGTTCAGATATAGTTCCTAAATTATAACTAAGACTTTAGCAACCCAAACCATCTTCGAAGAGGTTGATATGGGTTTGCCCTTCGTAGAAGACTTTGCCTTTTTGGCTTTTGTCTTCATGGGCGGAGATTTAGGAATCTTTGGTGGAACCTGACAGGTAACATGAATCGGCACAGACAAATGCTTTTGTAGGCTTGATCGAGGAAAAGATTTTTCCAATTGATAGTACCCTAAGGTGCTTGGGGGATTCGATCTTTGTGGGATACCTTAGGTTGTGACAAGCATGAGTAGCGCTATAAGCCTTCTTAATGGCTGAATCTTGGTTCCTACATATCTTCCTATCGGCATTTGTTTTGAAATGATTATTTTTAATTTCTGACCTAGAACCTATTTCGAAATTGGTGCTTCTAAAAGTTGTAGGCTGAAGAGAGCACGTAGAAGCAATTATTTGTAGTGAAGAAATGGCTCTTTTATTTCTACGAGTATCTTTTATTTTTACAGAAGAAGGGCGGCATCGGAAGTATTTAGATCTACACGTCCCTTCTCTATTTTTATTCTAGACACACTTGCCTTCGACTCATTAGGCTCTGTCACTACGCTACCTGTAGATGTAGTAGAGACAAGATTAGAAATTTTTTTGGAAATACTATTCTTGGATTTTGGATTAGGAGAAGGAATCTTTTCTGTCTTCACGCTTTTCAGAACGATGTTATCTTTTGTTAGAGATGCGTGAGAAATGGTTTGTGAGATGGAGGAAGCTTTGAGATTGTCCATCTCTTTTAGGAACATTTTCTTTTCAGCTTCAAAATTCTCTCGTTCTTTTTCTAACGAGGCACTTAATCCTTCTGTTTTCCTAACGATAGGGAGTATATAGAGAGAACTTTTAGAATGGATGTTGCACTTCCTCCGATTTAGAACGATCTTCGGGATGATAAATTGACTCAAAGCTCCAGCCCTTACGATGTTCCTTAGTTTTGTAGCTTTGATTCAATTCGGTGTAAGAAAACGGGATTTCAGCCCTAGTCTTGGCTTTTCTCTTAGCTTCTTCTAACGTGTTGATTTCTTTTGCATTAGTAGAAACCATATGAGAGGCTAGTCCTAGACCCATGTACTTGACATCATAGAGTTGTTTGCAGTCAACTTTCTTCAAGTGACGTGGATTCTCGAAGTCTAAGCCAAACTTATAATCATAAAATTCTAAGTCCTTGGGTAGATTCAAAAATATAGTCTTATCAGTTTGACCCTTTTTTACAAGAAGATCTTCTAATTCATTAATCTTATATATAGCTTCTTACGATCGGTGTCTAAGGTAGCATTGTGAATTAGAGCGGTACTCTTTTCTGCTTGACATGCATCTAGACGCTTCCCTAATTCACTAATCTTATAATTTTTGACCTGGCTAATTCATCTTCGAGACTAGTGACCTTAGTTGTGGCTTCAAATATACTTTTAAGAAGGCTCTTCTCACCTAAGTTCCTCAGTAGACATTTGTGGTTATTGTCAAGTCTGTCTTCTAGTTCCTTCACCATCGACGATGTTTTTCTAATGGAACCTGCATAGTCTCATAGGATTGGAGTCTCTTACTAATACATCTATTTTGAGACTAGAGCTCCTGACATTTTCTTCGAGACTAGCTATGGTTTCCTTAGACTTAAGAAGCTTTTTCTCTACCTTTATTCCTCGTTTATGCTTAAGTACCATCTTAGCAAATTTCGAATTTAGTTCACCTAACAGGCCACAATGTCTAGAGTCGGTGGTTACTACCTCCTGAGATGATGAGCATGCGTTGTCGTCGTCCGTCTCTGCGAAAGTTCCATCTTCCTTTTCATCCTCGAGGCGTGCCATTAAGGCGAGATTGTCGGCATCAGAATCTGAGCTGTCCTCTAGCCAATGATCCTGTTCAGCCATTAGAGCTACTCCATCTTCCTTCTGTTTAGTAAGTTGAAGCTTCCTATAGTAGTAGTTAGCATCCTTCTTCTTTGGAAGGGTGCACTCTCTCGCAAAGTGACCAGCTTTTCCACAGTTAAAGCAGTTAAGTGTATCTTTTGAAGTTGCGGCCTCTCAGGACTCAGTTGGCTTCTCTTTATTCTTCGAGCTTGTTGTACGAAGACGATTAGCAGAAGATGACGACTTCTTCTTGAAGTCTTTCTTCGTCATCATTTTGGCGACTAAGGCCAACTGTTTCCCAAATTCTCTGATCTCAGAGGGAAGTTCTGAATCCGATGTTTCCTCGTCCTTTGAAGAGCTAGGAGCTTGACATGCTTTTCCTTGTGAAGATAAATATGTGCCTAAAAGGGGGTTGGATTAGGCTTATAAAATTTTGTGCTTCTTCTTTTCACAATTCTAGTATGTAGTGACTTAGAGATGCCTACTGATGCTTGTGATGAGTATGCCTGATATATCCTAGTTACATCGGACGTGTGTCGGGTCTGTCTCACAGCGATAAGGAAATAACTGAAAAGTAAATGCGAGACAGGATTTTTATAGAGGTTATATCCCCAACTGGGGTTTATACCTCTCCTTGGGGTTTGCTCCCCAAGAGTTTAACCAATCACTATAATGCATCGTAGCTGGATACAAAACTGATTTATTAGCCCAATACACAACTGAAACAAGTCGAACACTAGACACACTAGGTTACCACACATCGAGTTTCGTTCCTCGGAATCCCCTGATCCTGACAGACACAGGTCGCTAACGAAGGGCCCTCGGAACTCATCCTTCCCTCCACGTGCGCGTAAACGTCGACCTTGCCTCCTTGGTATTGCTCACGTCTGAAGACAGAATATATGGTGGGAGGTAGGAATAACAGGATGAATCACTCATGCAGTGATGGAATCGCAAGTTACAGCTTAGTATGGCAGAAAGCTATCGCAAATGGAGGCTCAGGGATCACTCAATATATTTCTGCTCAAAAAGCTCTCGTAGGCGTATGTTCACAAGCTCTAAGTGCCTCGAAATTATGAAGTCTAGCTTATATAAACCTTTTCAAACAGCACTTCACATGGAAAATCATATCATATAATAATCACTAAATCAAGCATAGTTTCCACGCAATTTTTGAGAGTCAACATGCCATATAAATCATGCCCACAATAAATATTCACAACGTTCATAAGCACATTAATGCACGATTATTTTCCATATAAAGGTTCAAAATCGTTCTCAAGGAAGGTTCAATTTTTACGAGTTATATTGATCATAACATAACTTTCCATAAGTGCTTCCCTGCTATCAGTTTCTATAACATGCGATTACCTAGTTTCACCAAATAATCACAGAATCAGATGTGAATCAAATATTCAACAGTTTAATCAAATTTTAGCTCATATATAATGCATGGTCGAATATTATCATGAACTTAGACATTTTATTGATCCCTACACACAACCAACCTACTACTCCCAGACATCAAAACACTTAGATGCTAAACGCCTACCCCTTCATTATCATATCTGCGAAATGAAATGCTTTAGTTTTGAGTGATATATAGTCAAGTTTGAAGAATTTCGAGTGTTGAGTCTAAATAGGTGAATTCACTTAATAAATCCTGTCGCAATTTAAGAATTTGATGAATTTTGTGTACTGCTCGAGGATGGAACGATTGGTGTTATGTGAAGTTAATAATTTTGTTCTACTCAATTTGAGTGCTTGATCGATTCTAATTTGATATGGAGACAAGCTCGGTAATTTGTCCTAAGTGTTGAGAATCGGGAGATTGAAATTGAGTTAAGATTTGAAAATGTGAGTTTCGATCGAAAGAGGGATTAAGACTTAGATAAGGTTAACTTCGATCGAAATGGATTTCGATTTTGATTTGAAGAAACTAGTTTCGATCGATAGGAATGAAAAAGTTTCGGGCGAATTTGGTCCAAATTGGATTTGTTTCGATTGACTAAGATTGAATTTGGCTAATTTGGACGATGCAGTAAATAATTTGGACTTTCGCCGAGATATGAGTCGAGCGAAACTAAGCAAATCGAACGAAATTGGTACAGTAGACTTTCGGGCGAAATAAGTTGGACTTTCGCCGAGAATTGTGTCGATCGAAACTGCTAAATTGGGCACTATAGTGTTTCGAGCGATATCGATTGGCTTTCGCCGAGAATTGTATCGATCGAAGCTTGAAATTGGATACTGTAGTGTTTCGATCGAAACTGTGAAATTGGTGGATAATTGTCTCAAGACTCTAATCGATTGACTTTCGTCGAGAAATGTATCAGCGAAACTGTGAAATTGCAGAGAGATTGCCCGAAACTCAAATCAATTGAAGCATGTCTAAGTGAGTTTCGGTCGAAACCTTTAAACTAAAAAGTACTGTTCTATCGACACTGATGAACAATTCAGTAAAAAACCCAGATTTTTGGACTCGTGTTTGCTCAAATCCTACTCAAACTTGACTGAAACAGACGTGAAAGAACATAAATACACTCAATAACAGTTTTCTAACGTTTTAGGGGTCAAATATCATTGAAAACGAATTAAAATCACCCAAAAACAGAGAAAATATTGAAAATGAGTTTTCAAGCTAAGAACTTGTTCAAATCACGTCGGAATCGAGCAAAACTGGATTCAAATGAATGATATTGATCCGCGTTAGGCTCTGATACCACTTGTTGGCCCTTTTATTACCAAACAAGGATCAAAAGAAAGGTTTGAATGTGTAAAACGTGAAGAACACCTTGAGTGCGTGTTAGTGTGTGTTTTTCTAAGGAATAGTACAAGGTGGCTTACCTTTTTAATTCTTTTGATAAAACCCTAATTAGGGTAAATGGTTCTTTATATACCACAACTATTTGGTATATTAAAGTCCAATACAAAACTATGACTTAATATCATAAGTCACCCCAAACTACTACAACCTTCTACTTAGATATGCTAACCCAATTTTACATAAAATAAATGATGCTACTAAATATATTCCTAACACTTTCCTCCAGAAAAAAGGGCTTCAACATAGAGATATTGTTTTTGGTTTTGATAGATCAAGAGGTGGTATGTCAGAAGGTTTTGGAGTCGGATGTGGAGATGGCTGAGTTTCTTCAAGTAGTGAGGGAGGTTTCTCAGGAGTTGGAGTTCGAGAAGGCGGTTTCCGGGTTTCCTCAAGAATATCGTCATGGATTTCTTGGTCCGAAGCAGAGTTAGCGGGTTCGGATGATGGAACAGGGGTTTTAGTCGGACTGAGACTTGCCTTCTTGCTCTTCTTCTTCTTCTTGGCGACCTTGGCCGGAGAAGAAACTTTCTCAGAGGACTTTGCTTTGAAACGGGTTTTACGAACACAGGGAGATGAGGCCGAGACTGTTTGGGTGAATTTGAGGAAGGATCGGACATAGCTTCTTCAACATGAAAAAAGTATAAAAAAAATCAAACAAAATTTACCACGGAAATCTCTCAAAATTTGCAAAAGAAAAACTACATGAACCTAGTTATAAATTGTATTACCCGTAAATTTTAATTCGTGGTTTTGAATATAATTAGTGTTTAAATGTTTGAATTAAGGGATTTAACATTCGAACGGCCCAAAAGAGAATGTGTCATAGCCCAAATAATAATTCAATCAAAGGGGTTTGGCCCAACCTAATAAAAAGAGTAAATTAATAAGCTAGGTAAAATAATAGGACCCAATTAAAATAGGTAAAGGCCCAAAATGAGAGTTGGCCAAATAAAAAGAAACAAATCCCAATAAATTATTCCTTTTATTATTCTAGCCCAAAATGGTTAGAGATAAGAGTGAATAATAACTTAGCGTCAAGGTAACTTATCTCCTCGACAATTGAGCTGAAAAGAAGTATTACAAGCCAAATGATAAAACGTGAAATGAAGATAAAACAGAATAAGAAGACTAACTGAAGAAAGAAGAAAGTAGCAGACGATCGAAAGCAAGGGATTTCCACAAAAGAATAAAAAACAAATCATTCAAACGTGGCTTTTAAGAAGTAAGGTAGGTGAATTTCCACAACAACACGTAAATATTTCTGTGATTTAATACCTTGTGTATTACATAAATGAATTTATTATGAGTTGTATGATTTGTATGAAATTTTCGGAATGGATTTATAGTTATTAAGCTGAATTTTGGGTTTTACTTTGGGTTCATGAATGTTTTAAGCATCTATTGATATAATTACCTTAATTAGTATTTAGTGTGTTAGGGTTTCGGTGAATGAATATGGCTGGGGTTTCTGAATATTTTGGCAAAGAGATAGTTAAAACTAGATAGTTAAGTACTTTGCAAACCTAAAGAGTTTCGGCTCTTGTACATGAAAGATTTCGGTGATTAAGCATGCAATGGTGAAATGTTTTCACTATGTGACTTTGATATGAGTTTAGAATTAATTACATGGAAATTTTGTGACTTATGTGTTTGGAAGCTTTCGAGAATAGATCCTGTTAGTAGTGTATATGTAGGGTATACGTTGATTTCATGATTATGACACATGTTATGCAAATTCAATGATAATTATCTGAAGTTTCGTGATTAAGGTATTAAGGTTCGATTTTATAGGTCTGAAATGACTATGTTGATTTCGGCTAGTGCTTGAATAAGTAGGTTTCGGTATTTGTACTATTGTGAAACATGTATAGTCGAGTGAAGTACGATTTTAGGGTTTTCACATTATAGTGTCGAACTCTGTAGGTATTCTTCTCGGCGAGTAATAACTTTCTTTACAATAGAGTTTTGACTACATGTTTTCGGCATTAATTAGGGTTTTCATTATTATAGGATTTTGATAATTTTAGGGTTTTCGATACGTAGGGTTTGGAAATATTTCGATATTCAAAGGTTTGAAGCGTAGGGAATTTCCCAGATATCGTGGTTGACTCTATCGGGAGGATAGGTAGGTGGATCATCCATCTACAATACGTAAACACAATGTTAGGAATATTTTAGAAGTGTCCAAAATATTGTTCTAAGTCTTGTAATTTCTTTACGATGTATTATCTTATATATTTGGGTTGTTGTGTTTGTAATGGGCTTGTTAGGGGCCCAATAAGCTTAAATACCTCTCAAGGTATTTAAGCTTAAACCCTAACAAGCATTAATGAAGTTTTCCATTCGCAAAACCCTCACGTATTCAACACTAAACCTCTATAGCATACTATTTACTCATTACAAAGGTTTAATCCGTTGAAGTGTTCTTGGATAATCTGGAGTTACAAGTGGTATCAGAGCAAGCGTGTAGGTGAGGAAACTTCATTTCAAGCTTTGAAAAATTTAGCAGGTTGAGTTCTGGAGTTGTTCATTCTCTGTAGCAAAGTTCAGAGCCTCAGACTCATGTGTATCAACCACTCTCGGAGATATTCTTCTTTTTATTAAGACAAGTTTGTGCAGCTATCAGTTCTGAGCTATCAAATTGGTTTCCGTGGAGGCTGTGTCAGATTTGTTGGATTTCTGTCTAAAACATTTGAAGAATAGCTCTGTCCCTTTTTCTGTTCTTGAGTTTGCGCACGGAATTTCTTTTGGGAACTAGGTTTGCGAACTCAAGGATTTCTTTCGTTTTTGGGATTCAGTCACTTCACAAGGCTTCGCAAAAAGTTCGCGCATCAACACACTTCGCAAAGTTCCACTTTGCGGGTTCGAAGTTCCCGAACCGTTAGATTTTCGAAGATCAACGTCTCAGGTTTTCTCTCACTTTTCGAATCCAATTTTATTCGCAAATCTGATCTTTGCGAACTCTTGACTACTTCGCGAACTCGGAACACTTTGCGACCCCTTGACAACTTCGCGAACTCGGAACACTTTGCGACCCCTTGACAACTTTGCGAACTCACAACTACTTGGCGAATCCAGGACGTTTTGCGAACTCGATTAACCACTTTGCAAACTTGATCACTTTGCGAATTCAAACCAAGTTACGAACTGTCTTCATTTTTTTTTCAAATCCACCTTGCGAATTTAGTTCATCAAAAGTGACACGTTCCTTTTTTTTAATTCACAAACGAAATTAAATATTCAATCTGCGAAGTTCAATTCCTATCCAAACTTTGCAAATCACACCCGTATCTCAATCAAATCTCGAATTTGATTTTGACCAAATTTTAGATTCAAAATTTAACTTCCCTCACATTACACGTCAACGATCATATCCAAAACACAAACAATGGACTCTTTCAGCATGGGAAATGACGTTAGACCTCCCATCATCCGACATGGAGAGTACGCAGTCTGGAAGAGAAGATTCATCAACTTCATAGAAAGCAAGGACAACTCTGATAACCTTCTGGAATCTATTTACAATGGACCTACGCAGTATTGGACCATAATTCCCGCCACTACTGACACCACCCCTGCAAGAGAGGAACAGAGGATCTTGAAAACTGCTGATCAATGCAATGATGAGGAAAAACTGCGACTAAAAGCAGATAAAGTGGCGAAATCATACATGATGCAAGCTATTCCCAATGACATTTTGATGCAACTTGAATGTGGTGAGAGCGCAAAAGAAATGTGGGATGCTCTTCGAGTTATGATGCAGGGGACGGAAGTCAATACAATGGCAAGAATGGCGAATACACTCATCTCATATGACCGCTTTCATGCTAACAAAGGGGAAACTCTCCAAGACACCTTCCATCGATTTCTTGTTCTTCTAAATGAGCTAAAGATGAATGGAGTCACAAAAAGTGTAATGGAAATCAATATCAAATTCTTAGGATCACTACATCCAGAATGGGAGGCTACTGCAATTATGATAAGACAGATGAACGACCTAACCAAAGTTAGCATTCATACATTATTCGACTACCTCAATCAACATTCCAATCACGTGGAGAAACGAAGGGAGGAAATCAAACCAATAGGAAGCGACTCGCTTGCTCTTATGACTGAACGATCATCACGAAAACAATTCAAAGACAAAGAAATCATCCAGTCATCACAAGTCAAGGAGGGAGAAGACTCTGATCCTGATGACGAATCCAAGGATCTTACAAACCTTGGAGACAATGAAATCACCCTCAAAGATCTTGCTAAGCAACTCGCTCTGGTCTCGAACTTCGTGCAGAGGAAATATTATAAGAAGACTGGTTCCTCCTCCAATCGTCAAAGAACTTCATCCAACTCTAAAGGAAAGACTCAGGATGAGGACAACTCTGAAACTCCTCATCAAAGCGGCAAATGTTTCAACTGCGGCAAGAATGGACACTTTGCCAGAGAGTGCAGAATGCCCAAGAAAAAGGACGTTAACTATTATCGCCGAAAAGTTCAATTAGCTGAACAAAAAGAAAAGGGACTGGTTTTGATGGCAGAAGAGGATCATTGGCTTGAAGATACCTCAGAAAGCGAGAATGAGAACGTGGCACTGATGGCCAAACTAGATGACGAAGAAGATGGAGCTGGAGCTGAAGGTAGCGAGTCAGACATGGAAACTTCCAACAATTCAGACATAGTGGAGGTAAGTGAAGCAGACTATGATTCCTTACTTAAGATGAAAAATGAATTTTTATCTTTATATAAATCTAACAAATTGGGGAAAAGGAAAATCAAAGAACTTGAAGGTAACTTAGAGAAGAATTTAGTAGTATTAGATAAGTTTAGACATGATTATGCATGTGAGAAAAATCGTGTAATTGTAGCAAATGAAAAAATTGCTAAGCTAGAAATACAAGTGCAAAAATCCGAAGCTAAAGCCAAGGATTTAGAAAAGGAAATGAAATCTCATAGAGATCAGGCAATGGATGCTACAATTAAATATGACTTACTAAGCAAAGAACGGGAAAGACTGTACTCCAAAATAAAAAAATTGGAGGACGTTTTAACCCGACGAGATCAGTCAGAACAAACGATCTTCTTGAACAAACCAGCTAACATTGATTTTTATAATCCCCATAAAGGGTTAGGTTTTGAAAACCCATGTAAGTTAAAACAAGGCATATCAAGTGCACCTTATCTATATGATCTCAAATTCATGCAAACAGGTTGCCTGGCAAATCTCATGTCTTTCGTAAGTGAAGATGAGACACAAACACACAGTAAAACTCAAACTTCATTTGATTATACAGAGTTAAATGACAGTAATAAAGATCGAAATTGTCCAGCAATAACAGAATTTGAATCAGACATCCCACGTCCAAAGGAAGGAGAAACACCGATAGTTACATATAAAACAGGATATATGCCCGATTGCATAAAGAAAATCAGTGATCTTTACTCCACTATCGAAAGCGAGAGAAAATCATTTGGAGAAGAAAGACAGAAACTTCTTCAAGAAATATACTCACTTAAAGAAAAATTAAGATTACACACATTATCGTACACCTTGGTTTCGCATGACAAAATTTCCTGCACTAATACGTTGAAATTTTCAGGACCCACAAAAGAACCATTGAAGGGGCAAGTATGGGTTAAAAAGGAAGATATCTTGAAGAAGACTAGTGATCTCAATACACCTTTTGTCATTGAGTGTTTTTCTCCCAGAACTTTTGTACCTTCTTTCCGCCATGTATCGAAAAAATTGTCTTCTAAATCAAAAACAAAGATTTCCGTGCATGATCATGTCACCAAGCAAACTCACAAAACACCTCATAAAAATAAAAATACAAAGTCAAGACAAGAATCAAAAACTAAAGCTGTCAAAAAACCTATACATAAATGGGTTCCAAAGCTTCAGACTTCAGGAACTCAAACCCCAACCCTAGAAATAACTAATGACTCTGCATCATCCACCAACAAAGGACAATCTAGGGAATCTAACCGGACTAATAAATATCATAGAGGTGGACCCATATTTCAATGGGTACCTAAAACCCTCTAGTTTTATTTTGCAGGCCCTTCATGTGTGGTACTTAGATTCTGGTTGCTCCACACACATGACTGGGACAAAGGAACTGTTGAGCAACTACGTTGATAGACCAGGAGGACTGGTACGCTTTGGCAATAGCAATGGAGCCAGAATCCTTGGTTATGGCGATCTCATATGCAATCGACTCACAATTAAACAAGTCTCGTATGTTGAAGGGCTGACACACAACCTCTTATCAATTGGACAGTTCAGTGATTTTGGCCTCCAAGTTGTGTTTCTAAAGAAAACTTGCAAAATTCTCAATGCCAATGGTGAAGAACTTCTCACTGGAACTCGCAAGACAAATCTCTACACCATTGATATTAGAACTGTCAAACCAAAGACTGATATCTGCCTAATCTCCAAAGCAACTTCAGCTCAAAATGACTTGTGGCACCAGCGGTTATCTCATCTTAACTTCAAGACCCTCAACAAGCTGTCAACCAATAAATTGGCTATTGGACTACCATCACTGAAATACCAAAAAGAGCATATGTGCTCTGCTTGTGAGAAAGGAAAAATGAAGAAAGCTTCACATCCTACAAAACACACAGCATCCACTCAACATCCTCTAGAGCTTTTACACATGGATCTGTGTGGCCCGATGCGAACTGAAAGCATAAGTGGAAAGCGGTATATGCTGGTTATCGTCGATGATTTTTCCCGATTTACTTGGGTCCGCTTCTTACGAACTAAATCAGAGACAGTCGAACATATTCCAAATCTAATCAGAACAACACAGAACCTACTCCAAAGGAGTGTTAAAATAGTTAGATCAGACAATGGAACAGAATTCAAGAATCAACAGCTCAGTGACTTTTACGAATCCATAGGGATTACTCAACAGTTTTCTGCCATCTACACACCTCAACAAAATGGGATTGTTGAAAGGCGAAATCGAACACTCGTAGAGGCTGCCCGAACAATGCTCATCCAATCATCGCTACCTCATTTCCTTTGGGCTGAAGCAATGAATACTGCTTGCTATACACAGAATCGCACAAACATTCATCTAAGATTTGGAAAGACGCCCTATGAACTTATAAATGGGAGACTGCCCAATATTGCCCATTTTCGAATTTTCGGATGCAAGTGCTTCATCGCCAACGACCGCGAAGACAAGTCCAAACTTGATCCAAAAGCAACTGAAGGAATTTTTGTTGGCTACTCTGCACAATCTAAGGCGTACAGGTTATTTCTCAGAGACAGAAGGATGATCATTGAAAGTATAAATGTAACCTTTGATGAAGGACTCGGACTTTCTACTGGACATAGCAGTTTGGGACGAATATCTAAAACACCACACCTGATTCACTCTCATTCAGTAGAAGGAGAGTGTTCGAAAGATGTCTCTGAACGGAACTCTTCAGAACAGGGATCTGACAAAGGAAGTTTGAAGCCAGATCAACAAACAACTGACTATTCTAGACAAAGCAATCCCACATGCGGCACTCACCAAACTCAAGAGGAACTAGATCTGGATCTACTTTTTGAACATATCTATATCTCTCAAAATCAGACAAGACCATACACCGATTCCTTTCCAAATACTGAATTCAGACCTAGTTCGTCAACTCATGATTCAGAACCTACTCCTGACCAGACAATTCCTCCCTCAGATGCAGAAGTCTCGATCCCAGCAACTTTGACAACAACGCATACAGATGCCTCTTCTTCAACTTCACCAGACAACACTACCACATCTGCAATCGACTATCCATTAAGTGAGGAATCCCAAACAGACGAAACAACATTACCCCACGAGAAGAAATGGGTCAGACATCATCCTACAGATCAAATAATAGGAGATCCCAATACAGGCGTAACGACTAGAAGATCACATTCAAATGAATGTAATTTCACCTGTTTCCTGAGCCAAACGGAACCAAAACGAGTAGTTGATGCTCTACGGGATCCCAACTGGATAGTGGCTATGCAAGAGGAGATTAATCAGTTCGAACGTCTCAAAGTATGGAACTTAGTTCCTCGTCCAAAAGGGAAGACTGTGATCGGAACAAAGTGGGTATTTAAAAACAAAAAGGACGAAGATGGTGTTGTAATTCGAAACAAAGCCAGGCTCGTTGCTAAGGGATATAATCAACAAGAAGGTATTGATTACGATGAAACATTTGCCCCTGTAGCCAGAATCGAAGCTATTAGGTTATTTCTTGCATATGCCGCACACAAAGACTTCACAGTCTATCAAATGGACGTAAAAACAGCCTTCTTGAACGGAATTCTGAAAGAAGAAGTGTATGTGTCACAGCCAGACGGATTTCTCAATGCTGATCATCCCGACTTTGTTTACAAACTCGAAAAATCACTGTACGGACTTAAACAAGCTCCAAGGGCCTGGTATGATGTGCTCTCTGACTTTCTTATCTCTTCAGGCTTTACTAAAGGGAAAATTGACACTACATTGTTCGTAAAGAAAGATGGTTCTGATATCATGCTTGTGCAAATCTACGTGGATGATATCATTTTTGGCTCTACTAACACTAAACTTTGTGAAGAATTTAGCACCCTGATGCAATCGCAATTCGAAATGAGTATGATGGGAGAAATGTCATTTTTCCTCGGATTACAAATCAAACAACTTCAGGATGGGATTTTCATCAATCAGTCAAAGTACATCCACGATATACTTAGAAAATATGGGATCGACAAGAGCAAATCCTCGAGCACACCTATGTCCACCTCATGCTCACTAGATGCGGATCACTTAGGTGAACCCGTAGATGTTACTCATTACAGAGGAATCATTGGATCACTGCTCTACCTCACTGCCAGTCGACCAGACATCCTATTCTCTACATGTCTCTGTGCTCGATTTCAAGCTAACCCTAAGGAGTCACATCTTCATGCCGTCAAAAGAATCTTGAAGTATTTGAAAGGAACACCAGACCTTGGACTGTGGTATCCTAAAAACTCAAGTATGAAACTAATAGGATATTCTGATGCAGATTTTGCAGGATGCAGACTGGACAGGAAAAGTACTTCTGGACACATGCAATTCCTAGGCGATAAACTTGTCTGTTGGGCCTCGAAGAAACAAAATTGTGTGTCAACTTCCACGGCGGAAGCAGAATATGTCGCTGCAGCAAGTTGCTGTTCACAAATTTTGTGGATCAGAACTCAGCTACGGGACTACGGGTTTGATCTAAATAAAATTCCTATTTACTGTGATTCCAAGAGTGCTATTGCAATTACATGTAACCCCGTTCATCACTCACGCACTAAGCACATAGATCTTCGCTATCACTTCATAAAGGACCATGTAGAAAGAGGCATAATAGAAATGTACTTTGTCAATACAGAGATTCAACTAGCCGATTTGCTTACAAAAGCATTGGATGAAAAACGCTTTCAATTCTTAGTTGCAAAGTTGGGAATGTTGAACCTCAATTTTTAATCTCGATTGTGCCTTCCTACAGCTCAATATTTATCTATTTGCTATGTTTTACTTCCCTTATTCTATGTGTGTTTACTATGGTAATCATTTATTTAGGACTTTAGTCTTTAAGTCTAATCTTTTAATTTTCAATAAATTTTTTTTCTTGCTTAGGACTTTAGTCTTTTCTTGTTTCTAATAAGTCGATGTAGCGCCAATGCTGATAGCGTTACATCGAGGGGGAGAAATGCTATATCCATGCATCGAGGGGGAGTAAGTGAATTCATCAATCTTTTATTTTAAGCTACTCGATAGGCATTATCAATCATTTAATCTTTAGGTAATCGATAGACATTGCATCCAGGGGGAGTTCTTCAACAAATACTAAAAATTCCTCAAAACACGAACAACTCTCTCAAACATATAATACGCAGATAACTCTTAAAAAACTCATATGCCCGACAACTCTCTCAAACATATAATACGCAGATAACTCTTAAAAACTCATATGCCCGATTAAGACCCAAAGCAGAACAGCAAGTAAGATAACGAATAAGCTCAAAAGAAGGAAAATCTCAATAACCAGCATATCCAAATTATGCTCAAAGTTACGTCTTAACTCTTCATGTTCCTCGAGCTTCCTTGCTTCTTCCTTCTTCTGCCAATTCATCTGTAAACGAGAAAGATAAGGGATGAGTTAGTTCTTAGATGTAAGGTGCTTCAATGAGATTTGAGACCTATCTATTTATAAACACGAAGGAAACTTACGTCATTTATTGTCCCGACATTAAGACGAATTTTTGACTAAGGTGAGGATTTTTTTTCTCTCCATTAAGGATTTCGTATCATGAAAATCGATCTTGAAAAACCCATAGATTTGATGTCATCCTTGTGATTGATCGCGCCAAATTGGTAGTATTTGGGTCTTTTCTAGATTATTAGGTATCTTTGCTAAATTGAAAATCTCGTACACTTACTTTTTCTTCCCAGATCATTTTGCGAATCAATTTTAAAATCAAGCTCGCATACGTTACACTACAATATATTGCGAACCAAAAATAAAAAAAAAAAGAAAAGGGAAGAAGTTTGCGGCCCATTCTAATATTTCTTCAGGCCCGCAAACTGTCCTCGACTTTCCCAAATACATCACAATTCGCAAACCTCTCTCAATTCGCAAACCTCTCTCAAACTCGCAACACTCTCCAAAATCGCAAACCTCTGTCAGTTTCGATATTTTTGCGAACCTCAAATCGCAGTCTCGATAGCATATCCCGGTTCTCAAGTGTGTTTCTCTCACGTTTTCAGAAACTTTTCGGTGGTAAGGAATCATTAGATATAATTTCTACAATGAAATGCCCTTTTTTTTTTTGCTTTGCAGGTTCGAATCATGAAGAACAGGGCCATACTCGATTTTTATTGTTTTATTTGGTTTAATACAGATTATCGATGAATGATTGTTTATGTTTTTAGTATGAGATTGGGGTATCTCCGGAGAGTTGTTTCGATTTTTGAGTTTCTGGGTTTGTTTTTTAGCTGTTTAGAGCTTTTAATTTTTTTTAATTCTTCGGTAGATCGCTCGAAGTACAGCTTTGCGAATTCAAAAACTGTTTTGCACAAGTTGAATTTGATTTGAGTCAAAATCGCAAACCCTCTGCTTTGCGAATCGTGTCAAATCGCAAACCTTCTGCTTTGCGAATCGTGTCAAATCGCAAACTCTTTGCTTTGCGAATTCTTAGTCTACTTTGCGGATTCTACTTTGCGAACTCTAAATTTGCGATTTCTAAGTGTACTTTGCGAACTCTAAGCTTGCGAATAAGTTTACTTTGCGAACTCAAAGTTTGCGAATTCTAAGTTTGCTCTGCGAATTCTAAGTTTGCTTTGCGAATTCTAAGCCTACTTTGCGAATTATATTTTGCGAACTCTAAATTTGCGATTTCTAAGTGTACTTTACGAACTCTAAGTTTGCGCATAAGTTTACTTTGCGAACTCAAAGTTTGCGAATACTAAGTTTAATTTGCGAATTCTTTGTCTACTTTGCGAATTCTAACTCTGCGAACTCTAGGTGTCCTTTGAAAACTCTAAGTTTGCGAATTCCCAATGCTCAACAATTCGCATAGTTCGTTTCAACTCAACTCGCAAACTTCATCTCTACACAACAAATCGTACAATTTTTTTTAAACCCGCAAACCATACTTAGAAAATCGCAAAGTTCATCTCTTTGAACATTAATGGACCAAATAGGAATGGGCCAAATCTTTACCTTAACGATTTTATCTCATAGCCAAAATCTTTATTCTAACCAATTTTTGCTATTCTAGTTTACAATATCATATCTCTAATTCCTTTTGTTCATGTTTTGCAGTTTCGACCACACATCCAGGTGAAAAAAAAAAAAAAAAAAAAAAAAAAAAAAAAAAAAAAAAATGACGACACCTACGGATACGACACCTACGGATATGGTTTACCCAACCTCAAAATGGATAACGACCAAGGACAATAACTTCCAACTTGACCTTCATACATTCAAGTGCAAGGAAGAAATTATTTTATCCATACTGAGAAATCACCACCTTGGGTATGCTTTTTCGGCCTCAGTCCAAGTCCCTACAGTCTACCTTCAACAATTCTGGGGGACAATGAAGACTAAAATTGCTCAGGATAACAGTATTTACTACGAGGCCCAAATAGCAAATGAGACTGTCAACATCACAAGCGATCTCCTTCGGAGTATTCTCAGATTGCCAAGTCAACCTAACTACGAACCTGAGGCTTCCGAGAATGAACTTCTGGAGGATATGATGAAGATGGGATATTACACGCCTATCAAGTTTGTCTCCCATTTTCAGAATTCCATGATCCCACATCCTTGGCGAACACTCTTTTCATTTGTCAATAAGTGCTTCTCACCCAAGCACTCAGGATGGGATAGATGCAATATCACAATCCTTCGCATCTTTCATGGGATAGTGTTTCGAAGGAATTACGACCTTGTCAAGCTTATCATCACTGATCTCGATGACCAACTTCACCAACGAACAAAGTCCAAAAGGCCACAGAATCTGCCATATCTCCGGTGGTTCTCACTTATCATCCATCATTTCCTGACCACAACCCCGGGAATACCATCAAGACCCGTAGAAGAAAACTTCACCCCACCCAAACTGCGCTACCTTCAAAAGGGAAAGACTGATGAGAAATACTCACGCACCGCAATGCCAATCCCTCACGAATTACTCATTCTTGCACACCCTGATCTTATCGAAGCCTACTGCAAAGATTACAAAGTTCCCAACCCCACGACACAGGATAGCCCACCTGAGTCTAACCCAGGGGTTAGTGAGACTGAGAGAGCTGAAACGAGCGAGAGAGAAAGAGAGAGTGAGATGCTGAGAGAAATCACAGAAACTGAATCTATCCCACACACACAGCAGACTACATCTCAAGAAGCAATCCCTGACCAACCACCACCATCCTCTGAACAAACCATACCTGCACAATCACTCGAGGAACAACCACATGCCGAACAAATTGAACAACCACTAATGGATGTTCCAGAGACAACTACAACTGCACTACCTCAGTCAGAACAAGCCAGGTCAATCCCTAGGATAGAAGACGTCGTACATGACCTAACGACGCATGAGCGAACCCCACCTGACCATTCACTTGTCTCCCAACAGACAAGTGTCTCAACACAACTCGAACCACCCCAAGCCTCCAGCAGCTCAGTTCCTGTGTCTAAACCAACTCAAGAAATACCCATTCTTGTGACACAGGCCGAGCCTCAGCCTGATCTTCAGGCCTCAACGTTCATAGAAGAGCCCCAAATAGAGGCTCTTCAAGGATTGGACGGAAGTCTCTCGGATGTTGATGATTTCAGCAGCTCACCATCCGCGAGCCACCGTACAGAACCTAGTTTTGGACGTGTGCTAACGAGACGCCTTGGCGATCTCGGTGAGAGCTCCACCCAAGCCCGTCACACTGACGTGGCAACAACGACCCGAGCACCATCTCCGAAAGATGTGTCGCAAGGAGAGGTCGGAAGACCCGTGGAAACTGAAGTCCATCCGACTTCGGTTGACAAGGGCCACCGTACAGAACCTAGTTCTGAACGTGTGACAACGGCAACTCCTAGTGATGTCGGTGCACCAATCCCCACACCCCTAACCGTGACGACGGCCTATCTGGAAAATCGCCTTTTTGAGTTCTTTGAATCCGTAACCTTACCACGGGTTCGAGGACTCATTAAGGATGCCATGCAATCAGCATCCACAGACAAAGGCAAGGCACCCTTGGTAGACCAATCGTCACAGCCTCGCCTCATCTCACTACCATCACCACAAGCACCGAATGATCCCAGCCCATACAGCATGCCTCTACTTGAGCTATTCGATATTGGTATTTCTCGGATTATTTCTCTCGACAATCAGCGGACTCCTGAAGAAGAAGCGTTCTACAAAAAGCTGATTAAAGGTGGAATCATACCTGATCCCACCACATGTCGTCAAGAAGGCTCAAGTCAGAAGCGTCGTCATGACGATCCTGATGACCAAGATCGTCCTGCAGGGGAGAAGAGACCAAGAGTCATGCTTCCAGTCACTCGCGGCGGACGAGGGCGCGGGGTCCTAACTCGTGGAGGCGGTTCTTCCCGACAATCCAACCCACCACCAAAGTCCTCGAGGGGCAGACAAGCTACGTCAGGACCAAACCAGACAACTTCCCTTGACGAAGTCGAATCTGACTCCTTGAGGATTTCCACCCAATCAGTCCAAACAACCACAACCCCACATCTCACAAGCCAGATAAGTCCCCAAACCTCCATTCCATCCCTTCAGATCGACAATCCAGACACCTCAGTCGAAGAACTGTACAATCCACACGATGTTGTGGAGAGGTACATCTTTGGCGAGGAATGGAGAACTCATCCTGTTAATCCGACTATGGCCAGAAACCTTATGGACAATGCTAGATACTTTCTCTCAAAAGCTAACATTAGTCTAATTCGTCTTGAAGATGACGAGCTGGAGGAAGGAGAAGATTATGAAGCAGAGATACCCGAACTTCCAGAACTTCTAAAACACACGGTCATAGACGAAGATTGCCCTCCAGATACACACAAAGGAATTGACGAGTTGCAACTTCCATGGAAAAATGTGAAGGTTAATGCTCCTTATCAAGAAGAGATACGCAGAAAAATCTGGAGGAGAGAAGACAGGATCTTGAAGGTGGATGAACTTGACCTCAGAGGTTTAACCCACTTCCCACGACCGAAAGCCATTCAGTACCTGCTGTCTATCCGTCGATCACTGATGTTTAGAGGAAAAGCAACGAACGTCGATGAACTCCGAAGACTTGAGGCAAAACGACCCAGAATCAAACAGATTCTGACCGTTCGAAAGGAGCGATTCGCAGATATTGATTTTCCTATTTACATTGTACGACGTGAAGATAATTCAGCTGAAGAACTGAATGAAGGGGATCTTTCCTACCTCAGAGGCGAAGACATTGATCAATTAGTAGGAGATTATAGGAGGCTTGGAGTACTCAGGACTCCAGAGTTAAGGATGGGCTATGCTTCATTAAAAAGGTTCATGTTGCGTCAAGTGAAGTTCAACTCTACACATGATCTCCAAATGGCAATTGAAAGCAACATAAAAAGAGTGAACCTCACGAAGCCTCTTTTGAAGCACCTGAGTCAGAGAGCTACGGAGAAGGCCATATCTTTGATGGAGAAGACCCTTCGGTAATCTACATCAATTACAAGGGAGAGAAGAGACTGATGAGAAAATCAGAAATCCACAAGTTCTGTGATGGAACTCTCCGTATTATTCTTGCTAAGCTCAAGAGGATCGTAGAGGAAATGAGAGAAGTGGAATCTGAAGTACAAGAGAAATATCATAATATGATCGAAATCATCTCCGACAAAATTTCTTTTCGTAGAAGATTGAGATCATATGAATTAAAACTTGGACTCAGAAGATCAGCCTACGAACTTCTGGAACCTCGGCCTCCTCCCCGCTCGAAGAGAAAGAAGACCTGAAGACTTAGATAGGTTTATTTGTAATTTGGACACTTAGGGGGAGAATGTTAGGAATATTTTAGAAGTGTCCAAAATATTGTTCTAAGTCTTGTAATTTCTTTACGATGTATTATCTTATATATTTGGGTTGTTGTGTTTGTAATGGGCTTGTTAGGGGCCCAATAAGCTTAAATACCTCTCAAGGTATTTAAGCTTAAACCCTAACAAGCATTAATGAAGTTTTCCATTCGCAAAACCCTCACGTATTCAACACTAAACCTCTATAGCATACTATTTACTCATTACAAAGGTTTAATCCGTTGAAGTGTTCTTGGATAATCTGGAGTTACACACAATTATGTGTTTTCATGTGATTATGTGATTTACATGACTTATATGATTTATATGTTTTACGTACGTTTTATATATAAATCGTGTTTTATGAAATTTTATATGCATGGCACGTGCATATCACGTTAGGGCGAGAAATGGTTATACCACGATGTGACGATAGGATCTGAGATATTGACGTTCGGGGTAGAATGAGATGTTTGTGATTGACGACTCTTAGAGGAGTCGAGGTTGGGCTCACTGGACACCTGGCAGAGACAGACGTGATCGATTTGTCTACTGGGACGTGATCGATTTGAGGTGCATACCGCCGGATGGGATTTTTGATTTGTGCGGGAGATATACGACCTGGTAGGAGGACATTGACGTGATCGATCAGTGCACTACCGGCGTAGCTTGCCGCGAGACTTGGGGGTGGCCTCCCAGTAGTCTATTGCGCGCGGAGGCGTCGAGCCTAACCTAGGGCCCTGTATTGTGTGAAATAGGGTGGCTAAATAGTTTTAGTGGTTAATATTATTGATAAGCTCGGAAGTTCTTGGAAACCAACAAAGTTTTTTTTCGCTATTTTGGGAGAAGTCTTCAGTTTTCGACACCATTTATTTTATCTAGAATAGTTCGACAATTTTTATTTCATCTACAAAGTGTTCCGTAACCTAATGTGGATGTCACGAGTTTTTTTGGCTTGCAATAAAAGTTTTCATTAGGCAAAAGTCTTCTGTATATTAGGGTTTTGAAACTCAAAAGTTTTTGGCATGAATTTATTTTCAGGAGATTATCAGTTAAATCATTTCGAGTGAATTGATTTATTTTCGGATTAGGAATTTCGGAAGAATTATTTTTGGTAAACTTAGGAATATTTTTTTAGAATATTGAGGGATGACCTTTAGTGAACTTTGGGGGAGCTGAAATATTTTGAGGAAAATATTTATGTAGGTATAATCCTGCATTTTATATAAGTACGGCTAGAGTGCGCAGCGGAAGCATGGTAGGAATAGAAATAAGTATGCCTAGAATATATGGGAAATATTTGTCTGAGAATAGACATAGAGAAAATAGTAGACAGCTGGGCCACACATTTAAATGTGTCGCCGAAATTTAGTGATGAAGGTAGGAATAATCCTTAATAGGGTACAAATAAACCAGGGATAAGAGAAATCATTACCCGAGTTATACGCTTCGGCATAATTTCGGGGACGAAATTCTTTTAAGGTGGGAGAATGTAATACCCGTAAATTTTAATTCGTGGTTTTGATTATAATTAGTGTTTAAATGTTCGAATTAAGGGAGTTAATATTCAAACGGCCCAAAAGAGAATGTGTCATAGCCCAAATAATAATTCAATCAAAGGGTGTTTGGCCCAACCTAATAAAAAGAGTAAATTAATAAGCTAGGTAAAATAATAGGACCCGATTAAAATAGGTAAAGGCCCAAAATGAGAGTTGGCCAAATAAAAAGAAACAAATCCCAATAAATTATTCCTTTTATTATTCTAGCCCAAAATGGTTAGAGATAAGAGTGAATAATTACTTAGCGTCAAGGTAACTTATCTCCTCGACAATTGAGCTGAAAAGAAGTATTAGAAGCCAAATGATAAACGTGAAATGAAGAGAAAACATAATAAGAAGACTAACTGAAGAAAGAGGAAAAGTAGCAGACGATCGAAAGCAAGGGATTTCCACAAAAGAATAAAAAACAAATCATTCAAACGTGGCTTTTAACAAGTAAGGTAGGTGAATTTCCACAACAACACGTAAATATTTCTGTGATTTAATACCTTGTGTATTACATAAATGAATTTACTATGAGTTGTATGATTTGTATGAAATTTTCGGAATGGATGTTATAGTTATTAAGCTGAATTTGGGTTTTACTTTGGGTGAATGAATATGGCTGGGGTTTCTGAATATTTTGGCAAAGAGATATGTTAGACACTTGAGTTAAAATTAGATAGTTAAGTACTTTGCAAACCTAAAGAGTTTCGGCTCTTGTACATGAAAGATTTCGGTGATTAAGCATGCAATGGTGAAATGTTTTCAGTATGTGACTTTGATATGTGTTTAGAATTAATTACATGGAAATTTCGTGACTTATGTGTTGGGAAGCTTTCGAGACTAGACCCTGTTAGTAGTGTATATGTAGGGTATACGTTGATTTCATGATTATGACATATGTTATGCAAATTCAATGATAATTATCTGAAGTTTCGTGATTAAGGTTTTAAGGTTCGATTTTATAGGTCTGAAATGACTATGTTGATTTCGGCTAGTGCTTGAATAAGTAGGTTTCGGTATTTGTACTACTGTGAAACATGTATAGTCGAGTGAAGTACGATTTTAGGGTTTTCACATTAGAGTGTCGAACTCTGTAGGTATTCTTCTCGGCGAGTAATAACTTTCTTTACAATAGAGTTTTGACTTCATGTTTTCGGCATTAATTAGGGTTTTCATTATTATAGGATTTTGATAATTTTAGGGTTTTCGAAACGTAGGGTTTGGAAATATTTCGATATTCAAAGGTTTGAAGCGTAGGGAATTTCCCAGATATCGTGGTTGACTCTATCGGGAGGACAGGTAGGTGGATCATCCATCTACAATACGTAAACACAATTATGTGTTTTCATGTGATTATGTGATTTACATGACTTATATGATTTATATGTTTTACGTACGTTATATATATAAATCGTGTTTTATGATATTTTTATATGCATGGCACGTGCATATCACGTTAGGGCGAGAAATGGTTATACCACGATGTGACGATAGGATCTGAGATATTGACGTACGGGGTAGAATGAGATGTTTGTGATTGACGACTCTTAGAGGAGTCGAGGTTGGGCTCACTGGACACCTGGCGGAGACAGACGTGATCTATCTGTCTACTCGGACGTGATCGATTCGAGGTGCATACCGCCGGATGGGATTTTTGATTTGTGCGGGAGATATATGACCTGGTAGGAGGACATTGACGTGATCGATCAGTGCACTACCGGCGCAGCTCGCCGCGAGACTTGGGGGTGGACTCCCATTAGTCTATTGCGCGTGGAGGTGTCGAGCCTAACCTAGGGCCCTGTATTGTGTGAAATAGGAATGTGGGAAAAGAAAGAGTGTGCATTATATCATATCGTGAGAAATTGGGGTCCGGGTTGAGTGCACACTTGCATACACGCATGTTTATTCACCTACTGGGCGAATCGCTCAGTGTTTACGTATTGTAGATACTGAGTCTGACACCGGTACGCGTCAGGACTGAGGCGGCTGGTGGCGGTGCTCCACGGACTTTTGAGGGCAGGTCGGTACATGGATGAAGACCTGTGGAGCGGCGTTAGGGCTTTTTGTTCTTTTGATATTTTGGGGGTTCGGCCCGTGTACAGAGATGACGATGTAGACGGATGTTTATAATACTGCATATTATTTTAGAAAAAAATTTTAATTAGATGGGCCTTCTGCGGCTTATGCTGCGGAAATCCGCCAATAATCTTAATTAGAAAAGTAGGGTCGCCACATAAATAAATTATAATCAAAATTTTGGAAAAACAAAATGAAATTAAAAAATACCTCGACGAAAATATGTATTAATAATTTCATCTGTTTGAAATTTTAACATTAATTGTTAATTAACTTAGTTATAATTTCAGGAATTTTCTGTCTAAGTATTTGATTTTTTTAATTTATTAATTTTAATTAATGTACTATATATTTCGTGGGATTTATGTTGAAAGTTTTTGTTTTGGTTTTTCAAGTTTATTCATGTTGGAGTTATTTTAAGGTTTAATTGACATAATTAAAGTAACATGATTTTCAATACATTATTTTTATTATGTAAACTTCAATTTATTTTTATGTTTCGTTCTTTTATCAAAATCTCTTGGAATGTTCGTCGAGATATTTATTTTTCAAATTTTCGAGTTATTTTTAAGTGGTGAGAAGGGAAAAAAAAAACAATTTAACCTATTGAATAGGTTAAAGGTTACATGGATCTAATTTGAGAAGATGATACATATTACAGTTGGGACTACTAAGATATAATTTAATGTTGGATTTATTTGTAGAAGAAAATCATACCAAATTTTCCTTGCATTGCAAGCTGCAATTCCTATTATTATTTTTATTTGTTATATGCGGCGCAGATCCAACTGGTGGCAACGAATAAATAAATATTGATACGTCGCTTTTTTCTAGGATTATTTTTTTAATTCTATAGCAGATTTAATTTTTGTTTCTTTTTTGAAAGAAAGAATTTCATTATTTCTCAGGGTCTTTTAGTACAACATTTGCTAAACAGTGAGTCGGCGGGGAATAACCTTCTCCGTCGTACCCCAAAAATTTTAGCAAGATAATGAGCACAACCGTTCCCTGAGTGGTTAACAAAAGAAAAACAAATTGACGACAAACAGATACTTAGTTGTAAGCAATCGTCGAGTATAGTCCCGATTGTAGCTGATGAGGAACAATTCCCATGGAGAAGCTTTACAATGGAAGCACAGTCGCCCTCAATAATCACTTCAGGCCAGTTCCGGCGCAGCGCATACATGATAGCCTCACGCGCTGCTAATGCTTCGATCATCTCCGGGTCCTGACATCCACTAAAGAAATGAGTACGCCAGCCCAACACAGTCTCGCTTGCATTCCTCGCAATGATGCCAGCAGAAGCACCATGTCTTTATTTATGAATCGCCCCATCGAAATTAATTTTAACAATATTAGCTGCCGGTGGGATCCATGTCTGAGTGGAAAAGGGTTGCTTCTCGCATTCTATAGACTGGGGTCGATCATCTCTATCAGTCATCATTTCCTGAGCCATTAGAATCACCACGTGAGGCTACAATTTCATCTTCTCCATCACCCATTATTTCTACTCTTCCAAATTGCCCAACATATGGATATAAAAAGGGTAAATTCATCCCTTGACAGCATCCCACTTAGCTCACTAATCCAAATCAAAGGGCAATTTGGCCAGCGCTTAATGGCAGCGAACTCTAAACCCGATGCCTTCCAGATCGCTTTCGAGAAAGGACACCCGACAAAAAGATGGTATAAATCCTCAATTGTCGCCCCACACCTCGAGCACATCTGATGGGAAAGTTCGCTTGAATAGGTTTTGAGCCGTTGCATGTAAGTTACTGCATAATCTCCAACCGAAGCTTTACCTTAGGAGCGACATGAGCTTTCCAAAGAAAATTCCACGAGCGAGGAGATGAAGTCGAGCCCAGGTTACAATTTAAACCCAAACTTACAGTCACGCGATAAGCTGATTTAACCGAGAATTTTTCGTCTTTGGTAAAGTGCCAAATCCTAACATCAGGCGTGGAAAACGAACTCCACGGCAAACCAAGAATAACATCAGCATCAATCGGTAGCATGACTGTCCGTATAAGATCCTCATTCCAGCGATCAGACCCTGGGATTCTAAGCTTGCTCACTGTCAAATCTGCCATATGCATGTGTATTGGTGAGATAACTCGAAAGGTGGGAGGTCTCGGCAGCCATGCATCCCGCAAAATTTTGACATTCATTTCCATCTGCCATTGCATTCCTTTCTCAATAATTCCTCTTGTCGAAAAAATACCTCTTGAAGTCAAAGTTGGGTTTGACCCTAGATTTGATTGAGGAAAAGTATTGTCTGGAAAATATCGTGCCTTCATTACTCTACTAAACAAACTATTAGGATATTTAACGAGTCTCCATGCCTGTTTTGCTAGAAGTGCTAAATTAAATGCCCGCAGGTGATGAAAGCCCAATCCCCCTCTGATTTTGGAGTGCATAGATGTTCCCGTGAACGCCAATGTATCTTCCTCTTGTCCGAGCCGCTACACCAGAATCTCTTCACCATTCTAAGGGTGTCATTCAGTAGCTTTGTGGGCAATAGAAAATAGCTCATAGCATAAGCTGGGATAGCCTGAACTACTGCCTTAATCAATATCTCTCTTCCTACCTGCGAGAGGAACTTTTCAGTGTAAGTTATGACCCATGTTATGACCCATTTATTAATTAAGGTTTAGAGATCATGGATTGTGTTTGTTTGAATTACGTGTAGCAAATAAATATGCTTACAGCTGGTATCAGAGCCATCGTTGAAAACGCATGATTCTCTTTTATACATGACACTATATTTCATGATATCATGATCGTTTGTTTATTTCGAATCAAGTGATGACGGCATGCGCATAATGGGCATAAGTGTTGCATAGCAGTATATAAATAAAGCCCTTCATATGTAATTCTCGTATGACCGTAGGTGTTCATTCTTCGTATTTATTATCTTTTGCCATGATATGTGTTAACAAACATGAATGGTGATGATTCTTTTATGGTTTACTGTTCTATCATATCACAATGACGTTTGGTCAAATCCTTCGAATCCTTTCGTCAGTGGATCTGCAATCATAAGCTTGGTGCTGATGTGCTCGATTGACACTCGTTGTTTCTGAACTTCTTCTTTAATGGCAAAGTATTTAAGCTCCATATGCTTAGCACCCTTTGCGTACTTATAGTTTTTAGAGAAGAACACTGCTGCGGAATTGTCACAATAAATTTTAAGCAACCTGGCTATACTGTCGACTGTGCCAAGACCAGAAATAGAATTCCGCAGCCATAATCCTTGAACTGTAGCCTCAAAGCATGCTACAAATTCAGCTTCCATTGTTGATGCAGCAATAACAGACTGCTTCGAACTTTTCCATGAAATTGCTACCCCAGCTAATAGGAACAAATAGCCGAATGTTGACTTTCCTGTATCAACACATCCGGCATAATCTGAATCTGAATAGCCGATAACTTCCAAGAGATTTGATCTTCTGTACGTGAGCATATGATCTTTTGTTCACAAATACCTTAAGACTTTCTTTGCAGCTTTCCAATGATCTGTTCCTGGGTTACTTTGATATCTGCCCAACATCCCGACAGCGAAACTAATGTCGGGTCTAGTACACGTTTGAGCATACATTAGACTGCCAACGACAGATGCATCAGGAATCCGTTCCATTTCTTTACATTCTAATTCATTCTTTGGACATTGCATAAGGCTGAATACGTCCCCTTTCTGAATTGGTGCAACACTTGATGAGCACTTTTCCATATTAAATCTTTCAAGAACCTTATTAATATATGCTTTCTGAGACAATCCCAACAATCCATGTGACCTATCACGGTATATTTCAATACCTATCACAAAGGATGTCTCGCCCATATCTTTCATTTCGAAGTTCTTAGATAGGAAACTTTTAGTCTCATGTAGTAAACATAAGTCATTAGTAGCGAGCATAATGTCATCAACATACAGAATTAATATTATATACTTGCTCCCACTGATCTTCAGATATATACATCTATCAACGATGTTTTCCTTAAATCCGAAGGAGGTAATGGTATCATTACATTTCAAGTACCATTGCCGCGAAGCTTGTTTCAGTCCGTATATCGACTTCTTAAGTTTACACACCATACGTTCTTTTCCTTTAATAGCGAAACCTTCAGGTTGGTCCATATAAACTTCCTCCTCTAAATCTCCATTAAGGAATGCAGTTTTCACATCCATTTGATGAAGCTCTAAGTCATAATGAGCTACCAAAGCCATGATAATTCTAAACGAGTCCTTCTTTGAAATAGGTGAAAAGGTCTCTTTATAATCAACGCCGTCTTTCTGGGTAAATCACTTCGCAACAAGTCTAGCTTTATGTCGTTCTATATTGCCATTAGAGTCGAGTTTGGTCTTTTATGGCGTCGAACCATTTAACAGAATCATTACTTTCCATGGCCTGTGAAAACGAAACTGGATCATCATTTATTCCTAAGTCAACTTCTGACTCTTGTAGATATACCATATAATCATTAGAGATAGCAGATCGTCTTTCTCTTTCTGATCTTCTTAATTGTGGTTCATTCACGATAGGTTCTTCAGGTGTGATTTCATTTTGGGGTGTTTCAACATTTATTTGTTGTTCCTGCGCGGGATTTTGAATAATTGCTGGAACGACAACTTGAGTAGAAGTTAAGGGTATAGGGATCTCCACCCTAACTTCTTGAATATCCACTTTACGTGGTTCAACACTCCCACTAATTTCACCATTTTCGATGAACCGTGCATTTCCAGTTTCAATTATTCTCGTACTGTGGTTAGGACAATAAAATATATACCCCTTCGACTTTTCTGGATAACCAATGAAGAATCCACTGGTCGTTCTTGCATCCAATTTTCTTTCATGTGGATTATAAATTTTAATTTCTCCCTGGCAACCCCAAACGTGCAGGTGCCTTAAACTAGGTTTCCTTCCCGTCCACAGTTCAAAAGGAGTTTTCGAAACTTCCTTACTAGGAACCCTGTTTAATAAATAAACGGCAGTTTTCAAACAATACATCCACGATGGGGGCAGAGATGAGCAACTTAACATGCTCCTAACCATATCCATTAATGTACGATTTCGTCTTTCTGCGACACCATTTTGTTCAGGTGTGCCTGGCATCGTGTATTGAGCACATATGTCATTCTTTTCGAGGAATTTAGCAAACGGACCTGGACATTGTCCGCTCTCATTATATTTTCCGTAATATTCGCCACCTCTGTCAGATCTGACGATTTTCACCTTTCTGTCTAATTGTCGCTCAACCTCAGTAATAAACACTTCTAATGCGTTTAGCGATTGAGACTTTTCATGCAATAAATAAACATAACCGTAACGTGAAAAGTCATCAATAATGGTGATGAAATACTTTTCTCCACCAAAAGATGGAACGTCAAAAGATCCGCAGATGTCAGTGTGTATAATTTCTAGGAGCTGCGTACTTCTTGTGGCTTTACCTTTATTTGTGTGTTTTGTGTGTTTTCCTTTAATACAATCCACACATATACCGAGATCAGTAAAATCCAAGTCCGAAAGGATTTCATTCTTTACGAGTCTCTGTATTCTTTCTTTGGAAATGTGACGCAATCGTTTATGCCACAGATATGCTGAACTTTCGTTTAATAATCCACGTTTCATGCCAACATTATGATGCGAGATCATAAGAGTCTCAGCGAAGTCATTATCGAGGTTTAACTTATATAAATCATCACAAAGCACACCGGAACCATAAAAAATATTGTTTTTATATAACTGAAACATCTATTACCAAACTTAAACGTAAAACCAGCAGAATCAAGTTTTTGATAAAGAAACTAAGTTACGGGAAATAGAAGGAACATAGAAAGTTTGAAAAAGATCTAAATGATGTCCAGTACTTAAAATTAAACGATAAGTTCCGATTGCTTCAACTGATGCCTTGACTCGATTCCCCATGTGCACAAATGTAGCACCCGGGTCCTCGTAAGTATTAAAGGCCAATAAATTTGCGTAAATGATGATTGTGATTGTGTGCATTTCGTGAAATTATTCCGTGCTCGTGTGAATTATGTGAAATCTGCATGTTAAAATGTGCGCTTGATTTATTTGGTAAAATTCGGTGCATTTAATTTGCACTGTAAGACTTCCAATTTAATTAGGGATTTTCGAAAATAGAGCAAGGGAAATGGAGGAATTAATACAATTTATAATAGGAATTGGACCATAGTTAAAATTGGGCTAAATTTATGTTTGGGCTAAATTTAAACATGTGGCCCAATCCATGAGAAATTAATATGTGAGACAAAGTCCCTTAAAATGGGGGGAGTTCACGTTGGAACAAGTCCCATCACCATACCTTTTGTTAAAATATCTACCTAAAACCCATTAAACTCTCAAAACCATTTTAGTAAAAACCATCGGAAGTTTGAAGAGAGGCAAGGAAGAAGAAGCCGCACAAAGATCATATCTAAGCTCGGAATAGGTACAATTTTTCTTAGCATAACTTTATGTTTTTACTCGAGTAATAGCATAGGTAAGGGTTACAAGCATTAGAATATCATTGCTGGAGTTGCGGAAATTTTAATTATCGAGGGTATGTCATCCCATCTTAATCCAACGGTTTTAAGCCTATATTAACATGCTTTAAGGAGTTTATAGGAGGAAGAATGAAAGAGGGCTAGGGTTACATCAGTAGTTCATGAGAGTTTAGAAAATGTTTAAAAACTCATATAATCTTCATATCGCTTTTAAAAAGGTACTTTTAGATCCGAGTTCCTTAGAATTTTAGTTGTTAAAAGTGTTTAAAGGCCGCGAGGTGCGAGGGTCACGAACTGAAGAGATTCGCGAATTGGTAATAAAATAAACGTTTCGCGAACTAAGCTGGATTGGCGAACTCAATCGGCAAGGTGACAATTTGCAAAAGGGAGTTAGAGAAACCTTAAGTATTTCGCGCATGAGGTCGCGATACGAGGTTCGTATCCTTCTAGGGCCCGACTTTGCGAATTATGAGGGTATGCAGAGTAAAATATTTGACGAATTATACACCATGATAGTTAGCGAATCTCATATGACACCAAGTTAAACAAGCTCGCGAACTATATCCATATTTGGCGAACAATAAGCCTCGCGAACTCTAAGGGGATTGCGAATTCAGTGTTAGACATAAGGAGTTCGCTAAGTAGTATAGACCGCAAACTAAGAAGGGAAGGAGATAGGATTCGTGAAATGGGACTTCGCGAAGTAAAATAGTTTGCGAATTAAGATGAAATTCACAAACCCTAATTGGCGAATGGCAGTGAAGAGCGTTTCGTGGATCGTAAACAAGCTGAGTATTTTACGAACTGAGAAAAATAAGGGTTTCACGAATCGGACACATTTGGCGAACTCGGACGGTGGAACTCGGCGAATCATAGTTCGCGAACCGAAACCTGGCGAGCTCGACATTTCGCGGACCGAGCAACTTGGCGAATCGATGTTTGCGGCCCAGCATAGTTCGCGAGCTCGGCGTTTTGTGAGCTCCTTGAGGATCGCGGACCCCATGCAACAAGCCGCGAATTGAAGACTGAAGTTTTGCGAACTCAAGCCCTTTTTGCGAACCGAAATTTGGCGAATCCAAGCATTTCTGCGGGTCCAACTTCGCGAACCAACAATTTGCGAACTCAAATGAGTTTCCCGAACCCATCGAAGTTTGCGGGCCGTGTTTTGCGAATTCGGCGAGGGAGACTTTTGCAAACTCGACGAATTCGCGAATCAAACCAATTTGGCGAACTCCAAATCTTAGAAACGAACTTCTGCGAATTAAGAGAGGATAGAGAAAGAGTTCGTGAAACTTATAACTAGATAGAGTCTTTTGCGAATTAGAATAGGCTTGCGAATCCAAGAAATTTGCGAACTATGATACGATTCGCGAACCAGGTACAACCTATATCCTGCGAATGGAGTGAGAGCCCGCGAAATTAGAGCCGAGTAGCATTCCGCAAATCGAACTATAAGATGAGACATAATTCACGAAACTTGATTTTATTAGGTATTTCACGAATTATAGTTTAGCGAACTATATAAGTTCGTGAATCTATTTAGGTGTTCAATAAATCCAAGAGTCAATTCACAAATTAATAATTTCACGAGTCGTGGGATTTCACGGGTTCATAATTTATGAACTCTTTCTAATTAATTATTCTTTAAGGGCAAAAAAAAAGAGATAGGTAAATATCAACACTTAGGAAATTCGAGACTTTAGCTAGTTAAATGATTTAAATAAGGTACTAACTTAATTATTCTTATGCTAAGGTCGATACCTAGGAGTTACATCGGATTAGGTAGCAAGTAATCGACGGACGATAGGTAAGTAGAAATTTAACTACAACACTTAACTTGTCTATACGTGCTTAAATTGTATGACTAGGTGCTTCGATGCCTACCTGAATTGTGTATGCTTGATATTACGTGACTATGTGCCTCGATGATTTCATGAGTTACGTGGACTAATTGATATGCTGTCTCTTGGTAAGTGCGTATGGCATTTGTTGCATTTTCATACTCACGTGCATATACGATCATATGTGGGAGGGTTGTATGAGTGGAGTAAGTGTATATAAGGTATCGCTTGAAAGCGACTGATACATTGCCGATATGGGCATGTGTTGTCGACTCGCAGTTGAGTCAAGGGCTGTCCACTATGCTACCAGGGCGGCGTTTAGCGTCGTCGTAATATTATGCAAATATGTATATGTATATGAAGTATATTAGGGTGGAGACCCGTTGGCGAAAGGGCCGTATACATATATTACTATTATTGTATATGCAATGAAATAGTAGGGCGAAGACCCGTTGGCGAAAGGGCCTTATACATATGTTACTATTATTGGATATGCAATGAAATATAGTAGGGCGAAGACCTGTTGGCGAAAGGACCGTATACATATATTATTATTATGAAGTTAATGAACTATATTAGGGCGATGCCCGTTGGCGAAAGGGCCGTATACATATATTATTATCATATATATAATGAAATAGATTAGGGCGATGCCCGTTGGCGAAAGGGCCATATACATATATTATTATCATGTATATAATGAAATATATTAGGGCGATGCCCGTTGGCGAAAGGGCCGCGTATATGTATGTTTATGATATGATTGGGCAATGCCCGTGGCGGTAGGGAGCGACCTGGAGGGTGCGACCTGAGAGTATAAGCGACACAGGGTGGAACCCTGGTGTAGGCAACCTCAGCGTGGGCTACCAGCGTGAGCGACCGCCGACAGTCGGGGACGACTGGGTACATATGGCAACTTAGGGAAACGGTGGCATCCTAGGTATGGCCATCCGGCGTGGACCGCTGTCATATTTGTCCCTAGTGGACGTGAGCTCATTTGTGGTGCATAGTGAGATTAGCCGAGGGCCCTGAGTGAGGTTTACGAGTATGATGAGCATCGGCGCGGATCGCCCTTGCGGAGTGTTAAGTGCATCAGCGCGGATCGCCTTTGCGTAGTAGTTTGTGCATTGGCGTGGATTGCCTTTGCAGGGATGGGACACGTGCATACATGCATAGTTTCTACTTGTTGAGCCTCGGTGGCTCATTTCTTTATGTTATGTGTTGTAGGTGCATACGATCACTGTACATGATCGCCTAGCTGGCAAGGCCGATCTTTTGAAGCTTCTGAGTGCTTTTGGGGGTGGACGTGTGTGTATGGATGACGACCTGTGAGGCCGGGCGCATAGGAGCTTTTGCTGTGCCATCGCAACCGCTCCGAGTAAATACAAATTAGGATTAGTGTGTAATTAGAACTCTAAGAATTTCTTTTGAAGCGGAAGCATTCTTTTGGCATGTATTGGACAGAGTTCCGTCATGTAAATGAAAAATGAAAAATTTCATACGCATTTCCGCAGTTCCTTCATTTAAATATGCCGTTAGACACTTAGGATGACGTTAGAATTGGTGGCGATGGCTAGGGTCGCTACAGTTGGTATCAGAGCTTGGGTCACAGGTTCTGTAGACTGTCCATACACACACACACCCGAAAGAGCGGAAGCGACCTTGCAAGTAAGTGTTAAATTTATGTGAACTTTCTGTGTTGCGTAATTCATTGGCCTTAGGACCTACAGGATAGAATAGGAACCATGGTGAGAACAAGAGGTGAAACGAGTGGAGGAGATGAACAGAATAGGGGAAACACGGCCCCAGCCGATAATCGAGACACGACGATTCTCCAACTCACAGAACTGATTCGTCAGCAATTCGCACAAATCCAATAGCTAATACAACAGAACAACTCCAATGCTGGGCAGACTCAAGCTGACAGGACTGAGATAGTGGGCAAAAGATTTCGCCGATTGAACCCACCAACGTTCGATGATACAGCTGACCCAAATGCGGCCGAAGATTGGTTGAGAACCTTAGAAAGCATGTTCGTATATGGCCGAGTCCCAGAAGCAGAAAAAGCTCTCTGTGCACCATTCCTATTAAGGGGAAGTGCGGGACAGTGGTGGGACACCATCATGGTAATCGAAAACCCCGCCACCATGAGCTGGAAAAGGTTCAAAGAGCTGTTCAGGGGCAAATACCTCACGGCTCCAGTGCGCGCCCAACGAATGAACGAGTTTATAAATCTCCGACAAGGGGCGATGACAGTTGCCGAATACATCCGAAAATTCGAGCAATTGTCGAGGTTCGCAGCCCACATGGTGAGCACGGACGCCCTAAAGATCGAGCGCTTCCTCGAAGGCATGAAGCCGGAATTGTACCGAGACGCGAGCATGGCAGGATTACAGGGGACCACATATGCACAAGTGGCGGAGAGAGCCTTAGTGGCGGAGCAGGCGGAGGCCCGGATCGTTCGGGCACATGAAGCAAAGAGGAAGTTCGCCCAGGCCCAAAGAGAACAATGGGGCGGAAGCAATCCAAAGAGACAGTTTGTTGCCAAAGGCGAGAAGCAAAACTTCCAGAATAGGCCTCCACAACACCCACAGGGGAACCCGAACAAGCCACCAAACCCAAACCAAGAAAGGTTCCCAGCATTGAATCCAAATTGCCCAAGGTGCGGAAAGCGATACACCGGCACCTGCTATATGCAAGCCAATGTTTGTTTCAAATATGGAAAGCCGGGACACTATGTGAGGCAGTGCCCGGAAGGAACGTCAGAGAATCAAGCCGGGGATCAAGCAAGACCACCGACCGCGCCAGCTCGAGTATATGCGATCACTTCGGATGAAATAGACGAGAACCCGCCTGTGGAGACAGGTATCATAACTGCACACCAAACCTCAACATGCATGCCACTAAACTCAGGGACCATGCACCCAATTACGCCCATTGAGAACGTAACGAATCACGAGGTTACACCTGGTCGGTCCGAGAGTGAAAGTGATGAGACTACTCAAAACGGGACCCCAATTAGAACCGATCAACCACTACTAGACTGCTCAGTACTGATTAGGATAAGATCGACGAGCGGGCAGCACTAAGTCCAAAATTGAAACAAGGAAGGAAACTGAGCGACTTAGCAATAAACCGAATGCGACTAGTAATGGTATTAGAACGAAACCAGTCAAATAGAAGCTGTGACTTAGAGAACGTGAGAATAAAATAAGTGTTCGCCATCCTGAATGTTCCAAACAGGCTGATTTCGGGGGCGAAATCCTCTTCAAGGGGGGAGGATGTAGCACCCGGGTCCTCGTAAGTATTATAGGCCACTAAATTTGCGTAAATAATGATTGTGATTATGTGCATTTCGTGAAATTATTCCGTGCTCGTGTGAATTATGTGAAATCTGCATGTTAAAATGTGCGCTTGATTTATTTGGTAAAATTCGGTGCATTTAATTTGCACCGTAAGACTTCCAATTTAATTAGGAATTTTCGAAAATAGAGCAAGGGAAATGGAGGAATTAATACAATTTATAATAAGAATTGGACCATAGTTAAAATTGAGCTAAATTTATGTTTGGGCTAAATTTAAACATGTGGCCCAATCCATGAGAAATTAATATGTGAGACAAAGTACCTTAAAATGGGGGGAGTTCACGTTGGAACAAGTCCCATCACCATACCTTTTGTTAAAATATCTACCTAAAACCCATTAAACTCTCAAAACCATTTTAGTAAAAACCATCGGAAGTTTGAAGAGAGGCAAGGAAGAAGAAACCGAACAAAGATCATATATATATAAGCTTGGAATAGGTACAATTTTTCTTACCATAACTTTATGTTTTTACTCGTGTAATAGCATGGGTAAGGGTTACAAGCATTAGAATATCATTGCTGGAGTTGCGGAAATTTTAATTATCGAGGGTATGTCCTCCCATCTTAATCCAACGGTTTTAAGCCTATATTAACATGCTTTAAGGAGTTTATAGGACGAAGAGTGAAAGAGGGCTAGGGTTACATCAGTAGTTCATGAGAGTTCAGAAAATGTTTAAAAACTCATATAATCTTCATATCGCTTTTAAAAAGGTACTTTTAGATCCGAGTTCCTTAGAATTTTAGTTGTTAAAAGTGTTTAAAGGCCGCGAGGTGCGAGGGTCACGAACTGAAGAGATTCGCGAATTGGTAATAAAATAAACGTTTCGCGAACTAAGCTGGATTGGCGAACTCAATCGGCAAGGTGACAATTTGAAAAAGGGAGTTAGAGAAACCTTAAGTATTTCGCGCATGAGGTCGCGATACGAGGTTCGTATCCTTCTAGGGCCCGACTTTGCGAATTATGAGGGTATGCAGAGTAAAATATTTGACGAATTATACACCATGATAGTTAGCGAATCTCATATGACACCAAGTTAAACAAGCTCGCGAACTATATCCATATTTGGCGAACAATAAGCCTCGCGAACTCTAAGGGGATTGCGAATTCAGTGTTAGACATAAGGAGTTCGCTAAGTAGTATAGACCGCAAACTAAGAAGGGAAGGAGATAGGATTCGTGAAATGGGACTTCGCGAAGTAAAATAGTTTGCGAATTAAGATGAAATTCACAAACCCTAATTGGCGAATGGCGGTGAAGAGCGTTTCGTGGATCGTAAACAAGCTGAGTATTTTACGAACTGAGAAAAATAAGGGTTTCACGAATCAGACACATTTGGCGAACTCGGACGGTGGAACTCGGCGAATCATAGTTCGCGAACCGAATCTTGGCGAGCTCAACATTTCGCGGACCGAGCAACTTGGCGAATCGATGTTTGCGGGCCCAGCATAGTTCGCGAGCTCGGCATTTTGCGAGCTCCTTGAGGATCGCGGACCCCATGCAACAAGCCGCGAATTGAAGACTGAAGTTTTGCGAACTCAAGCCCTTTTTGCGAACCGAAATTTGGCGAATCCAAGCATTTCTGTGGGTCCAACTTCGCGAACCAACAATTTGCGAACTCAAATGAGTTTCCCGAACCCATCGAAGTTTGCGGGCCGTGTTTTGCGAATTCGGCGAGGGAGACTTTTGCAAACTCGACGAATTCGCGAATCAAACCAATTTGGCGAACTCCAAATCTTAGAAACGAACTTCTGCGAATTAAGAGAGGATAGAGAAAGAGTTCGTGAAACTTATAACTAGATAGAGTCTTTTGCGAATTAGAATAGGCTTGCGAATCCAAGAAATTTGCGAACTATGATACGATTCGCGAACCAGGTACAACCTATATCCTGCGAATGGAGTGAGAGCCCGCGAAATTAGAGCCGAGTAGCATTCCGCAAATCGAACTATAAGATGAGACATAATTCACGAAACTTGATTTTATTAGGTATTTCACGAATTATAGTTTAGCGAACTATATAAGTTCGTGAATCTATTTAGGTGTTCAATAAATCCAAGAGTCAATTCACAAATTAATAATTTCACGAGTCGTGGGATTTCACGGGTTCATAATTTATGAACTCTTTCTAATTAATTATTCTTTAAGGGCAAAAATAAAAGAGATAGGTAAATATCGACACTTAGGAAATTCGAGACTTTAGCTAGTTAAATGATTTAAATAAGGTACTAACTTAATTATTCTTATGCTAAGGTCGATACCTAGGAGTTACATCGGATTAGGTAGCAAGTAATCGACGGACGATAGGTAAGTAGAAATTCAACTACAACACTTAACTTGTCTATACGTGCTTAAATTGTATGACTAGGTGCTTCGATGCCTACCTGAATTGTGTATGCTTGATATTACGTGACTATGTGCCTCGATGATTTCATGAGTTACGTGGACTAATTGATATGCTGTCTCTTGGTAAGTGCGATTGGCATTTGTTGCATTTTCATACTCACGTGCATATACGATCATATGTGGGAGGGTTGTATGAGTGGAGTAAGTGTATATAAGGTATCGCTTGAAAGCGACTGATACATTGCCGATATGGGCATGTGTTGTCGACTCGCAGTTGAGTCAAGGGCTGTCCACTATGCTACCAGGGCGGCGTTTAGCGTCGTCGTAATATTATGCAAATATGTATATGTATATGAAGTATATTAGGGTGGAGACCCGTTGGCGAAAGGGCCGTATACATATATTACTATTATTGTATATGCAATGAAATAGTAGGGCGAAGACCCGTTGGCGAAAGGGCCTTATACATATGTTACTATTATTGGATATGCAATGAAATATAGTAGGGCGAAGACCTGTTGGCGAAAGGACCGTATACATATATTATTATTATGAAGTTAATGAACTATATTAGGGCGATGCCCGTTGGCGAAAGGGCCGTATACATATATTATTATCATATATATAATGAAATAGATTAGGGCGATGCCCGTTGGCGAAAGGGCCATATACATATATTATTATCATGTATATAATGAAATATATTAGGGCGATGCCCGTTGGCGAAAGGGCCGCGTATATGTATGTTTATGATATGATTGGGCAATGCCCGTGGCGGTAGGGAGCGACCTGGAGGGTGCGACCTGAGAGTATAAGCGACACAGGGTGGAACCCTGGTGTAGGCAACCTCAGCGTGGGCTACCAGCGTGAGCGACCGCCGACAGTCGGGGACGACTGGGTACATATGGCAACTTAGGGAAACGGTGGCATCCTAGGTATGGCCATCCGGCGTGGACCGCTGTCATATTTGTCCCTAGTGGACGTGAGCTCATTTGTGGTGCATAGTGAGATTAGCCGAGGGCCCTGAGTGAGGTTTACGAGTATGATGAGCATCGGCGCGGATCGCCCTTGCGGAGTGTTAAGTGCATCGGCGCGGATCGCCTTTGCGTAGTAGTTTGTGCATTGGCGTGGATTGCCTTTGCAGGGATGGGACACGTGCATACATGCATAGTTTCTACTTGTTGAGCCTCGGTGGCTCATTTCTTTATGTTATGTGTTGTAGGTGCATACGATCACTGTACATGATCGCCTAGCTGGCAAGGCCGATCTTTTGAAGCTTCTGAGTGCTTTTGGGGGTGGACGTGTGTGTATGGATGACGACCTGTGAGGCCGGGCGCATAGGAGCTTTTGCTGTGCCATCGCAACCGCTCCGAGTAAATACAAATTAGGATTAGTGTGTAATTAGAACTCTAAGAATTTCTTTTGAAGCGGAAGCATTCTTTTGGCATGTATTGGACAGAGTTCCGTCATGTAAATGAAAAATGAAAAATTTCATACGCATTTCCGCAGTTCCTTCATTTAAATATGCCGTTAGACACTTAGGATGACGTTAGAATTGGTGGCGATGGCTAGGGTCGCTACAGTTGGTATCAGAGCTTGGGTCACAGGTTCTGTAGACTGTCCATACACACACACACCCAAAAGAGCGGAAGCGACCTTGCAAGTAAGTGTTAAATTTATGTGAACTTTCTGTGTTGCGTAATTCATTGGCCTTAGGACCTACAGGATAGAATAGGAACCATGGTGAGAACAAGAGGTGAAACGAGTGGAGGAGATGAACAGAATAGGGGAAACACGGCCCCAGCCGATAATCGAGACACGACGATTCTCCAACTCACAGAACTGATTCGTCAGCAATTCGCACAAATCCAATAGCTAATACAACAGAACAACTCCAATGCTGGGCAGACTCAAGCTGACAGGACTGAGATAGTGGGCAAAAGATTTCGCCGATTGAACCCACCAACGTTCGATGATACAGCTGACCCAAATGCGGCCGAAGATTGGTTGAGAACCTTAGAAAGCATGTTCGTATATGGCCGAGTCCCAGAAGCAGAAAAAGCTCTCTGTGCCGCATTCCTATTAAGGGGAAGTGCGGGACAGTGGTGGGACACCATCATGGTAATCGAAAACCCCGCCACCATGAGCTGGAAAAGGTTCAAAGAGCTGTTCAGGGGCAAATACCTCACGGCTCCAGTGCGCGCCCAACGAATGAACGAGTTTATAAATCTCCGACAAGGGGCGATGACAGTTGCCGAATACATCCGAAAATTCGAGCAATTGTCGAGGTTCGCAGCCCACATGGTGAGCACGGATGCCCTAAAGATCGAGCGCTTCCTCGAAGGCATGAAGCCGGAATTGTACCGAGACGCGAGCATGGCAGGATTACAGGGGACCACATATGCACAAGTGGCGGAGAGAGCCTTAGTGGCGGAGCAGGCGGAGGCCCGGATCGTTCGGGCACATGAAGCAAAGAGGAAGTTCGCCCAGGCCCAAAGAGAACAATGGGGCGGAAGCAATCCAAAGAGACAGTTTGTTGCCAAAGGCGACAAAACTTCCAGAATAGGCCTCCACAACACCCACAGGGGAACCCGAACAAGCCACCAAACCCAAACCAAGAAAGGTTCCCAGCATTGAATCCAAATTGCCCAAGGTGCGGAAAGCGATACACCGGCACCTGCTATATGCAAGCCAATGTTTGTTTCAAATATGGAAAGCCGGGACACTATGTGAGGCAGTGCCCGGAAGGAACGTCAGAGAATCAAGCCGGGGATCAAGCAAGACCACCGACCGCGCCAGCTCGAGTATATGCGATCACTTCGGATGAAATAGACGAGAACCCGCCTGTGGAGACAGGTATCATAACTGCACACCAAACCTCAACATGCATGCCACTAAACTCAGGGACCATGCACCCAATTACGCCCATTGAGAACATAACGAATCACGAGGTTACACCTGGTCGGTCCGAGAGTGAAAGTGATGAGACTACTCAAAACGGGACCCCAATTAGAACCGATCAACCACTACTAGACTGCTCAGTACTGATTAGGATAAGATCGACGAGCGGGCAGCACTAAGTCCAAAATTGAAACAAGGAAGGAAACTGAGCGACTTAGCAATAAACCGAATGCGACTAGTAATGGTATTAGAACGAAACCAGTCAAATAGAAGCTGTGACTTAGAGAACGTGAGAATAAAATAAGTGTTCGCCATCCTGAATGTTCCAAACAGGCTGATTTCGGGGGCGAAATCCTCTTCAAGGGGGGAGGATGTAGCACCCGGGTCCTCGTAAGTATTATAGGCCAATAAATTTGCGTAAATAATGATTGTGATTATGTGCATTTCGTGAAATTATTCCGTGCTCGTGTGAATTATGTGAAATCTGTATGTTAAAATGTGCGCTTGATTTATTTGGTAAAATTCGGTGCATTTAATTTGCACCGTAAGACTTCCAATTTAATTAGGGATTTTCGAAAATAGAGCAAGGGAAATGGAGGAATTAATACAATTTATAATAAGAATTGGACCATAGTTAAAATTGAGCTAAATTTATGTTTGGGCTAAATTTAAACATGTGGCCCAATCCATGAGAAATTAATATGTGAGACAAAGTACCTTAAAATGGGGGGAGTTCACGTTGGAACAAGTCCCATCACCATACCTTTTGTTAAAATATCTACCTAAAACCCATTAAACTCTCAAAACCATTTTAGTAAAAACCATCGGAAGTTTGAAGAGAGGCAAGGAAGAAGAAACCGAACAAAGATCATATATATCTAAGCTTGGAATAGGTACAATTTTTCTTACCATAACTTTATGTTTTTACTCGTGTAATAGCATGGGTAAGGGTTACAAGCATTAGAATATCATTGCTGGAGTTGCGGAAATTTTAATTATCGAGGGTATGTCCTCCCATCTTAATCCAACGGTTTTAAGCCTATATTAACATGCTTTAAGGAGTTTATAGGACGAAGAATGAAAGAGGGCTAGGGTTACATCAGTAGTTCATGAGAGTTTAGAAAATGTTTAAAAACTCATATAATCTTCATATCGCTTTTAAAAAGGTACTTTTAGATCCGAGTTCCTTAGAATTTTAGTTGTTAAAAGTGTTTAAAGGCCGCGAGGTGCGAGGGTCACGAACTGAAGAGATTCGCGAATTGGTAATAAAATAAACGTTTCACGAACTAAGCTGGATTGGCGAACTCAATCGGCAAGGTGACAATTTGCAAAAGGGAGTTAGAGAAACCTTAAGTATTTCGCGCATGAGGTCGCGATACGAGGTTCGTATCCTTCTAGGGCCCGACTTTGCGAATTATGAGGGTATGCAGAGTAAAATATTTGACGAATTATACACCATGATAGTTAGCGAATCTCATATGACACCAAGTTAAACAAGTTCGCGAACTATATCCATATTTGGCGAACAATAAGCCTCGCGAACTCTAAGGGGATTGCGAATTCAGTGTTAGACATAAGGAGTTCGCTAAGTAGTATAGACCGCAAACTAAGAAGGGAAGGAGATAGGATTCGTGAAATGGGACTTCGCGAAGTAAAATAGTTTGCGAATTAAGATGAAATTCACAAACCCTAATTGGCGAATGGCGGTGAAGAGCGTTTCGTGGATCGTAAACAAGCTGAGTATTTTACGAACTGAGAAAAATAAGGGTTTCACGAATCGGACACATTTGGCGAACTCGGACGGTGGAACTCGGCGAATCATAGTTCGCGAACCGAATCTTGGCGAGCTCGACATTTCGCGGACCGAGCAACTTGGCGAATTGATGTTTGCGGGCCCAGCATAGTTCGCGAGCTCGGCGTTTTGCGAGCTCCTTGTGGATCGCGGACCCCATGCAACAAGCCGCGAATTGAAGACTGAAGTTTTGCGAACTCAAGCCCTTTTTGCGAACCGAAATTTGGCGAATCCAAGCATTTCCGCGGGTCCAACTTCGCGAACCAACAATTTGCGAACTCAAATGAGTTTCCCGAACCCATCGAAGTTTGCGGGCCGTGTTTTGCGAATTCGGCAAGGGAGACTTTTGCAAACTCGACGAATTCGCGAATCAAACCAATTTGGCGAACTCCAAATCTTAGAAACGAACTTCTGCGAATTAAGAGAGGATAGAGAAAGAGTTCGCGAAACTTATAACTAGATAGAGTCTTTTGCGAATTAGAATAGGCTTGCGAATCCAAGAAATTTGCGAACTATGATACGATTCGCGAACGAGGTACAACCTATATCCTGCGAATGGAGTGAGAGCCCGCGAAATTAGAGCCGAGTAGCATTCCGCAAATCGAACTATAAGATGAGACATAATTCACGAAACTTGATTTTATTAGGTATTTCACGAATTATAGTTTAGCGAACTATATAAGTTCGTGAATCTATTAAGGTGTTCATTAAATCCAAGAGTCAATTCACAAATTAATAATTTGACGAGTCGTGGGATTCATGGGTTCATAATTTATGAACTCTTTCTAATTAATTATTCTTTAAGGGGAAAAAAAAGAGATAGGTAAATATCGACACTTAGGAAATTCGAGACTTTAGCTAGTTAAATGATTTAAATAAGGTACTAACTTAATTATTCTTATGCTAAGGTCGATACCTAGGAGTTACATCGGATCAGGTAGCAAGTAATCGACGGACGACAGGTAAGTAAAAATTCAAATACAACACATAACTTGTCTATACGTGCTTAAATTGTATGACTAGGTGCTTAGATGCCTACCTGAATTGTGTATGCTTGATATTACGTGACTATGTGCCTCGATGATTTCATGAGTTACGTGGACTAATTGATATGCTGTCTCTTGGTATGTGCGTATGGCATTTGTTGCACTTTCATACTCACGTGCATACACGATCATATGTGGGAGGGTTGTATGAGTGGAGTAAGTGTATATAAGGTATCGCTTGAAAGCGACTGATACATTGCCGATATGGGCATGTGTTGTCGACTCGCAGTTGAGTCAAGGGCTGTCCACTATACTACCAGGGCGGCGTTTAGCGTCGTCGTAATATTATGTAAATAGTATATGTATATGAAGTATATTAGGGTGGAGACCCGTTGGCGAAAGAGCCGTATACATATATTACTATTATTGTATATGCAATGAAATAGTAGGGCGAAGACCCGTTGGCGAAAGGGCCGTATACATATGTTACTATTATTGGATATGCAATGAAATATAGTAGGGCGAAGAGTGGGCTACCAGCGTGAGCGACCGCCGACAGTCGGGGGCGACCGGGTACATATGGCAACTTAGGGGAACGGTGTGCATCCTAGGTATGGCCATCCGGCGTGGACCGCTGTCATATTTGTCCCTAGTGGACGTGAGCTCATTTGTGGTGCATAGTGAGATTAGCCGAGGGCCCTAAGTGAGGTTTACGAGTATGATGAGCATCGGCGCGGATCGCCCTTGCGGAGTGTTAAGTGCATCGGCGCGGATCGCCTTTGCGTAGTAGTTTATGCATTTGCGTGGATTGCCTTTGCAGGGATGGGACACGTGCATACATGCATAGTTTCTACTTACTGAGCTCGATGGCTCATTTCATCATGTTATGTGTTGTAGGTGCATACGATCTCCGTACGTGATCGCCTAGCTGGCAAGGCCGATCTTTTGAAGCTTCCGAGTGCTTTTGGGGGTGGACGTGTGTGTATGGATGACGACCTGTGAGGCCGGGCGCATAGGAGCTTTTGCTGTGCCATCGCAACCGCCCCGAGTAAATACAAATTAGGATTAGTGTGTAATTAGAACTCTAAGAATTTCTTTTGAAGCGGAAGCATTCTTTTGGCATGTATTGGACAGAGTTCCGTCATGTAAATGAAAAATGAAAAATTCCATACGCATTTCCGCAGTTCCTTCATTTAAATACGCCGTTAGACACTTAGGATGACGTTAGAATTGGTGGCGATGGCTAGGGTCGCTACAACAAATCTTTCATTTGGGCTTATGATTTGGGTCGTAAGGAATCCCTTCATCGTATTAGTAACGTGAATAGTACTGCCAGAATCAATCCACCAAGTGTTACGAGGAACTTCAGTTAAGTTTGATTCGAAACATACGAAAGAATTAAGCGTACCTTTTCTTTCGAACCATGCCTTACGTTTCAGGCAATCCATCTTATGGTGTCCTGATTTTCCACAGAACCCACATTCATTACTCTTCAGTTCCTTCTTGCGGATTTTGAAAGAAGACGCATTAACCTTCGATGGTCCCTTTCCCTTTTCCTTCGGCTTTCCAGTTTTCTTGCCAGCTCCTTGACGGCCAATAAGATTAATAGAATGAGCTCCCTGTTTGTTCAACCTCGCCTCCTCTTGAATCAGTAAAGTCTGCAGTTCTGTCACATTCCACTTATCCTTTATTTTGTTATAATTAATTTGGAATGGACCGTACTGAGGAGGTAAGGAGTTCATAATGAACGTCACAAGAAAACTCTCTTCCACTTTCATTCCCATGGACCCGAGTTTTGCCGCTAAGTTGATCATTTCAGTAACGTGCTCGTGCATTGCACGTGACCCATCAAATTTCACTGTGGTCAGCGTACCCATCAGTGTCCCAGCTCTAGACTTATCAGCAGTGTCAGAGTGGGCCATACTTTGGACAGATTCCAAAAATTCCTTAGCACTTTCAGTTTTTGGAATTGTTGATTTGATGCTCTCCGATATAGTCATTCGCAGAAACATAAGGCTTAATCTATTCGATCTTTCCCAGTCATCATGGAAAGCTTTTTGCTCATCAGTGCTGTCATCAGTAATATCATCGGGGTTAGGATACAGTAATGCCGAATCAAGGTTCAGAACACCTAGGTGAAACTGAACATGCTCAGACCAATCATTATGATTCAGCCCGTTGAATTTGACAACTAACGAGGCCTGCGAGTTAAGAGAGACAGGAGAGAAAGCTGCAAATAGATACAATAATGCTCATTATTAGTGCTTTGAGAAAATAAAATTGTAATATAGATTCAGATATCGTAAATGCGCATCGAAGTTCTCCTTTGGGTGATCCAACAACGCACAAAATAATTTGATGCTTAAATAATTAGATACTTAATTTGGTAAATTTCATAATTTGACACGTTAGGCGCCTTTGGACGCACTTAACACATCGAATAAAATATACCACCTTTACGTTATTAGCTATAAAATAGCGACCAGCCTTTGGGCGGTACTTTATATTTTATTTGCTAATGAACATCAATATACTCGTGAGATTTCGTTAAGTCATTGCCTTAATAGCATCTATTAATCACGAGTAATTGAGGATTAATTATATCTCGAAAACTTACTAATTTGACCACTTTAGTGACTAGCAAATCATACATAATTGAGATATAATTCATAAAGCAGCGGAGTAATATAATTTATATAGTTCAGGGGTCCCTATGTAGTTCTCTTAAAATTTTGGACTAATCTGTAATTCTAAACTGTTCAGAGACTAACTTATCGCCATATAATTGTTCAGGGACTAATCGGTCAGTACAGTGTCATTCAGAGACTAATATATAATTTCCTAATTTTCAGGGATCTAACTGTAATTGTTCCTAAATCATGACTTGGTCTAGGACTATTTCTACACGTGATCCTACTAACTTTTATATTCCCTAGAAACTTTCTTTAATATTATATTAACTAGTCAAGCCCCACTAACTAGTCAAGCCCCACGTGACCACATCAATATAGTCATTCAAAAAAATGATAGACTATTTCGGCTGAAATATAGGAAATAAAGAAACGGTCAAAAGTGATCGTGGTCATTAATGCACGTGTTTCTATTGTGTATCTATTCGCATCTTCATACTTAACACAGTAAAAACAATTTACGCAACCGTCATACAAGAATCATGTAACATCATAATTCATACTCGTGAATATTTCTACTTCATCGTGCTTGATTCAGTCAGACATGCGAAATTCAAAGATGATTATTCATAAAAATAAAGCCATACAGATGTTTGATCATTATTCATGTTATCATAACCACTCAAGAAGCATACGCATATAATAACTCAACAGTAAATTAATTGTAGACTAGTCGTATACAAAGTCTTCACCAGACGATAATGGTTAAACTCATATCATGATGGCACTGATGAAATTCATATATAAAAGAGAATCATGTGTTTACAACCATGCTCTGATACCAACTGTAGGCATATTTATATGATACACGTAATTCAAACAAACATAATCTATGATCTTTAAAAACACAATTCTCATGATATACATGATAATAAATAATAAACACTAACCTTGATTCATCTTGGCGCTTCGAAAGGACGTAAGTCGCGTTTCTCTCCCTTTACACTCTTTAATATATTTTCTGATGGATGAATAATTACCTACGTTAGTGTGGAGAGAGGACCGATTTAAATGTATTTATAGAGTACATTCCATCAATGTAGTGGGTAGTTAATATCTCTTTAGACCAATAGGAATTAAGCCCATTAATTAATTATTAAACCTTAATAATAAATGAGTCATAATCGTGGGTCATAACTTACATGTTACGCTAAATTAGTTTTAGTGTGAATTAATAACAACTATTATTTTTATTCTCATTATTTTAAATTTAATTTTGTTCTTACGTGTTTGAACAAGTCGTGCCATGATGGAAATAGACGTGGGTTGTTTATATTTGACCCAGTATACTATTAAAGGAAGTTTTGCATGACTACGTGTAGAAATAGTCTTTCCTAGACCAAAGGAAAATTAAAGTTAGATCCCTAGAAATTAGGAAATTATAGATTAGCCTCTGAATGACACTGTACTGACAGATTAGTCCCTGAACAGTTATGTGGCGATAAGTTAGTCCCTGAGCAGTTTTAGAATTATAGATTAGTCCCAAATTTTAAGAGAACTACGTAGGGACCATATAAATTACATTATTCCGCTGCTTTATGAATTATATCTCAATTATGTATGATTTGCTAGTCACTAAAGTGGCCAAATTAGTAAGGTTAGAGATATAATTAATACTCAATTACTCGTGATTAGTAGATGCTATTAATGCAATGACTTAATGAAAATCTCACGAGTATATTGGTGTTCATTAGCAAATAAAATATAAAGTACCGCCCAAAGGCTGGTCGCTATTTTATAGCTAATAACGTAAAGGTGGTATATTTTATTCGATGTGTTAAGTGCGTCTAAAGGCGCCTAACGTGTCAAAAATTACAAAAGTTACCAAATTAAGTATCTAATTATTTGTGCATCAAATTATTTTATGCGTTGTTGGATCACCCAAAGGAGAACTTCGATGGGCATTTGCGATATCTGAATATATGTTACAATTTTATTTTCTCAAAGTACTAATAATGAGCATTATTGTATCTATTTGCAGCTTTCGCTCCTGTCTCTCTTAACTCGCAGGCCTCGTCAGTTGTCAAATTCAACGGGCTAAATCATAATGATTGGTCTGAACAGGTTCAGTTTCACCTAGGTGTTCTGAACCTTGATTCGGCATTACTGTATGCTAAGCCGATGACATTACTGATGAAAGCACTGATGATCAAAGAGCTTTTCATGATGACTGGGAAAGATCGAACAGATTAAGCCTTATGTTTCTTCGAATGACTATATCGGAGAGCATTAAATCAACAATTCCAAAAACTGAAAGTGCTAAGGAATTTTTGGAATCTGTCCAAAGTATGGCCCACTCTGACACTGCTGATAAGTCTAGAACTGGGACACTGAGGGGTATGCCGAACTGGTTCTCCCCGCCGCCTTCCGACCCGCGGGAGTTGTTCCGGTCGAGCACACATTTCCTTCAATAAAGAGAAGTGCTGACCACAATGAAATTTGATGAGTCACGTACAATGCACGAGCACGTTACTGAATGATCAACTTAGCGGCAAACTTGGATCCATGGGAATGAAAGTGGAAGAGAGTTTTCTTGTGACGTTCATTATGAACTCCTTACCTCCTCAGTACGGTCCATTCCAAATTAACTATAACACAATTAAGGATAAATGGAATGTGACCGAACTGCATAATTTACTGATTCAAGAGGAGACGAGGTTGAACCAACAGGGAGCTCATTCTATTAATCTCATTGGCCGTCGGTGAGCTGGCAAGACAACTGAAAGTCGAAGAAAAAGGGAAAGGGACCATTGAAGGTTAATGCGTCTTCTTCCAAAGTGCACAAGAAGGAACTGAAGAGTAATGAATGTGGGTTCTGTGGAAAATCTGGAAACAAGAAGGATTGTGTAGAATACCATTTGTAATTGTGCTTGATTTTATTAGTCGTTCTTGTACTTTGGGGCGTTTTGTATAGTAGTCCTTAGATTAGGACTAGTTTGATATTTATACCAAGCTTGTTTGGTATAAATACATGTAAAGTAATTGAGCTGAATAGAGAAAGTTAAAAAATTGATCCGAAAGGCTTGCAATTCAATTTCTAGAGAGAGAAACAACAGTAACTTTCTCACTCTACTCGAATTCTCTCTATCGTTCTTCAAATGAGTTTTTCGATCGAATCTTATTGATTATCATTATCGTCGAATTACTTTGAATTCTTGCCTAGGATCTTAGAGTTGTTAATCGTAGGACCTAACAATTGGTATCAGAGCAGATTCGTTCTGTTTTGAATCAAAATTTGTTAGATTTGGATCAAAAATCATTTTCTGATTACTGTTCATCGAAGAACTGTTTGGCGCGAAATTTTTTTTCGATCCAATAGCATAATTCTGTGCTTAATTGACTTGAATTTGATGTTTCTGTGCTGGTTAAGTGCTAAATGTTGATTTCGATCAAATTTGTAGCAGTTTGAACTTCGGATTTAGGATTGAACAGATTCTGCGAGTTACTGTTTGCGAAGAACATGAAGAACACGTTCTGATTTTGCTCAAATTCGACATATTTTGCTTCATAACGTGTTTAATTGATTGTTCGTGCGTAGTTAGTAATTGATTGCAAGCAATTACCTGAAATTGCATTGTCTAATTCCTTGTTTTTGCTTGAATCCATGTTAATCGTATTCTGTGAATTTTTCTCGATCGTTCTAATTTTTCTCGCTAGGTTTACGATCAGATTAGTTTCTCGATCGAAAACCTTGGCGCGAGAATTTTTCTCGGTCAGAATACGAAGTCAGCGCTAGAATCGTCATCACTAGAAACGATTTATTTAGAAATATTCCTCGAGCTTTATTCAGCGAAAAACTTTTTCGAGAGAGACTAATTTTGACTTTGCATGCGTAAAAACTTTCTCTCGAAAAACTTTTTCGGTCAAACCTTTAACGTTTGACCAGGCGAAAATCATTTACACGCGAGAAACTTTTCTAGTCAACAGATTTATTTTGACTTGTCGAGAAACTTACTAACGTACTGTTTTTTTACGATCGAAATAAATTCACGATCAGGAAATTTTTCTCGACCGAACGATTTTGAGCAATTTATTTCGCTCGTAAAACATTTCGCTGATAAAATTTCTCGCACGAGAAAAGTAAACAGTATATTCTATTTCGACGAAATTATTTTCAATCAAACTTTAAAGATTGATTCGAAAATAATTCTCGAACTTATTTTTCGAATCAAACGCTACTAACAAACTTGTCACTTGTGAAGCACATTACATCATCTTCAAACCTTCAAAACACTTAACGAAGATCCTTCAACAACTCGACTACAATACAAAATGGATGCTACTCGCTCGGAAATGACAACTGTCTGTCGATTTTGCAAAGAGGCGAATATACCGTGTGGAGAAGCCGCTTACTAAATTTCTTCGCTCTAAAAGATCAAGCTGAAAACCTACTGCAGTCTCTTGAAGAGGGACCGGCACAATTCTGGGTCCATGTACCCGGTGACGAAACAGCTACTCCTCCAATTCCACCTTCTAGGCGACTAAATGAGCCTAGGGAATACTCTCTAGAGGAAAGGGCTCGAGCTAAGGCTGATCTAGTAGCCATGAATACCCTCATACAGGGCATCCCCAATGACATATACAGACAAATTGATAGCCTTTCATCGGCTAAAGGAATTTGGGATGAACTGCAAAGGATGATGCAGAGGACGAAAGTTGGCATAAAGGCCAAAAAGGCGAACATTCTCACAGCTTACGACTCCTTCAAAGCAAAGCCGGAGGAGAGTCTATACGAGATCTACCAAAGATACCTCATTCTTCTCAACGAGATGAGGAAGATAGAAATCACAAAGACTAATATGGAGACAAACATCAGATTTCTATCCTCTCTGCCCGCGGAATGGAAGAAAATATCCACTCAGATTCGACAAAATAAAGATCTAGAGGAGTTGGATGTCCATGCCGTGTTTGACAATCTCGCACAACATGAGGATGATATCAGCGAGATTCTCAAAGAGCAGAAAGGCAAACAGACCGAAGACACTGTTGCCTTAGTCTCAGAGAAGAGGAACTCAAGATCAAGAAAGGAAAAGATCGTTAGGCCTCCTTCACCTTCAGAGTCGGAAGAAGAATCATACTCCGACGTGGAGCCAAATTCGAAAGCTCTAGGAAAACAGTTAGCTCTCATAGGACAAATGATGAGCAAGAAGTACTTCAAGAAAAAGTCTTCAACCTCAGTCAACAGACTTCGGACTACAAGCTATAAAAACAAAGAACGTGCACCAAAGAGCTCCGAAGTCAAGAACCCTAAGGAGGCTAACAAATGCTTCAACTGTGGCAAGCCCGGTCACTTCTCCAGAGAGTGCACTCTTCCGAAGAAGAGAGATGCCAACTACTACTCCAGGAAGCTCCAATAGACGAAACAGAAGGAAGCTGGAGTAGCTCTCATGGCCGAACAGGACCAATGGCTCGAGGACACGTCGACTTCTGAAGAAGAGAATCTAGCTCTCATGGCCTGTCTCGACAATAAATCAAACGCCGAAACATCCAATCGTACGGACGACGACAACGCATCCACTTTGTCAAAAGAGGTAGTCTCTTCTTCCACATTATTGACCATGTTAGAATCATATCAAACACAATATGCTAACATGAAACGTGAGCAGAAAAGTATAAAGGAAGTTGATAATAAACTTGAGAGATCTCAGGAGAAGATAGATAGTCTCGAATCAGAACTTAGGAGCTCTAGTGCGAAAATAGAAGAACTTAATAAGAGCCTACATTCTAGAGAGACTAGTCAACCTCAATTAGGACAGCACAGTAAAAAGATTAAGGAATTAGAAGATAGGCTAGCAAATAACTACAATTGTTTGTTTAGGAATCTCAACGAGAAAGCCAGCTTAAATGTAGGATAACCGAAGCTACCTCTACGATCACTAACTTAGAAGCTCAATTAGAAATATCAAATGCTAAGGTTAGTGAGCTTAGTAAGGAACTATATGCCTGTCAAGCGGCTAAACTAACGGTAGAAAATAATTATGCTATCCTAACTGAGGAACGCAAGAAGTTATATGCAAAAATTAAAAAATTAGATGATCTTCTTACACGTAGGGGACAATCTGAGCAGACGATATTCTTAAACAAGCCCAAGGATATAGAGTTCTATAATCCAATAGAAGGCATAGGTTACACTAACCCACAAGTTTTACGGAAGAAAGAAATATATGATATTAAGCACATGGGTTCAGCTGCAACTTCACTTAGAAACATTACGGAATCGACATATGAAAATGCTTTCGATTCATCTATTAAACAAGCCTCACATGGGCCTGAGATCCCCTTTGACTACAATGAACTAAATGAAAAAGACAAAAATAGGAAACCATCTCTAACACCCGTCAGTGATTTAGTTCAAGTTCTACCTCCTGATTCTCAAACCCACTACGAGGAAGTCAAAAAGGTTAATTATCAAAATCCTCTCTACAAACCCCCTATCATAAAACAGATAGAGGAGTCACAGGAAAAATTAGATAAAGAACGGGAGAATTTCGAGGCTGATAAGAAAAAGTTCTTTAAGGAGATGAAAAATTTCAAGGCTTCCTCATCCTCCCAACTACCTCTCACGCTATTATAAAAAGTGTGAAAATCAAAAAATCACCTTCGAAAGATCAAAAGAACATTAATACTTCTATTAAAAGTGCTAAGACTAATTCTATTTCACCTACGTCCACAGGGAGCGTAGGACCAGCACTGAAAACGATGGCGAGAGTGTCTAGTTCTAAGATAAAGAAGGAGCCAGTAGATTTGAATGTTTCTAAAAATGTTACTCCTTCTGTTACAATAAAAGACACTCGTAGTAATAAACGAGCCATTTCTATGTTCAAAATAATTGCTTCTACTTGTTCACTTCAACCTATCACCATTAGAAGCGACAATTTCGAAATAGGCTCTACCTCAAAAATTACCAATAATCATTCTGAAACAAATGCCACAAGGAAGACCCGTAGGAAACAAGATCCAGCCATAAAGAAAGCTTATGGCGCTGTACATGCCTGTACTCACCTAAGGTATCCTGTAAAGATTGAGTCCCCCAAGCACCTTAGGATATTATCGGAAGAAAAGATCTTTTCATCGGTCAAACCTACCAAAGCATTTGTACGTGCTGAAATTAACCTTCCCTGCAAGGTTCAACCCATATGGGTTCCTAAATCTCTGCCTAGGACGACAAAAGCCAAAAAGGCCAAATTTCCTATAGAGGCAAAACCCGAACCCACTTCTCTTAAAGTGGAATGGGTTATTAAAAGTCCTCCGATTAAAAATTTAGGAATCATATCTGAACCTAACACTAAATCTGCTAATCTGAGAGGACCCATGCTTAAGTGGGTACCTAAAGCTCTCTAATTTGTTCTTGCAGATCCATCATGTGTGGTACCTCGACTTTGGTTGCTCCACACACATGAATGGTAAACAAGAGCTGCTGAGCAACTACAAAGACCGACAAAACGGCAAAGTCAGATTCGGAAACAATGACTCAGCTTTAATTCTTGGATTTGGAGATATCATTCTGGATCTGACAATAAAAGATGTCTCGTATGTCGAAGGCCTCTGCCATAATTTGTTCAGCATAGGCCAGTTCCGTGACAAAGGGTTCCAGGTGGTCTTTCATGCTGACCGGTGCAGAATTTTGGATAGTCAGGACACAAAACTCCTTCAAGAAATTCGGACATCCAATCTTTACACGATCAACCTGACGTCCGTGCGGCCCTCGACAGCTGTATGCCTCATCTCTCAGATTGATTTACAGAGTAACAGCCTATGGAATCAACGACTGTCTCACCTAAATATGAAAGCTCTCCAACGTCTTTCTACGAAAAAGTTGGTTCACGGTCTTCCAACTATACTACTACAAAGGGAGATCAGTGTTCGGCATGTCAATTTGTAAAAATGAAGCGAGCATCTCATCACATCAAGCAAATTGCGTCTACCTCTCGACCATTGGAACTCATACACTTGGATATCTGTGGGCGATGCAGACTCGGAGTATCAATGGAAGAAAGTATGTGTTAGTGATCGTTGATGACTACTCTCGCTACACGTGGACAGAGTTCCTCCGAACCAAAGGTGAGACCGGAGATTTGATTATCAACTTTGTGAACACTACTCAAAATCTGCTGCAACAGACTATTCAAGTTATTCGAAAAGACAACGGCACTGAGTTCAAGAACAACCACCTCAGTGCATTTTATCAGAAACTTGGAATAAGTCAACAATTTTCAGCCGCCAAGGCACCTCAACAAAATGGGGTCGTTGAAAGGAAAAACCGAACACTAGTGGAAGCAGCTCGTACAATGCTGATCCATTCAGGACTTCCACACTTTCTATGGGCTGAAGCAGTCAATACCGCCTGTTTTACCCAAAACAGGACGGTGGTTCACAAACGGTTCAACAAGACTTCGTACGAGATTGTCAATAATAGAGTGCCCAACATCTCATTCCTTAAATTCTTCGGGTGCAAGTGCTTTGTGGCGAACGACAGAGAGCAACGTGCAAAGTTCGACCCTAAAGCGTTCTAAGCAACTTTCGTCGGGTATTCTTCAACATCGAAAGCGTACCGAGTATACATCAAGTCCAACCGAACAACTAAGGAAAGCTATAATGTCACTTTCCACGAAGTGGCAGATATGGCTTCTGGTTAGTTCAGTGCAGGACCCGTGCCTAACCAGATGGCTCCTGCACAACTCAGTTCAGGACCCATACTTAACCCGTTGGTTTCTGAAGACAACATCTCAGAACCCGTAATCACTGGTATGTTGGCACAAAACCAACAGAAGATGGCAACAACTCCGAGTTCAATGTCAGAAGAAGCAACGAGACTTGTATTAGACGATTTGGATTCTCTCTTCGAACCAGTATATCGGTCATGCACTGCTACGCCTACAGTGGATTTCCCACCCGACGAGACCGACGTACCAAGTTCTTCTCATATCTCTACCCCTCCGATTCAGAATTGCCGCAGTATAACGAAGAACCTACAGTGGTCATCGAGGAAATATTATCAGAGACGATCGATCCAAATTGGAACTTCCTCAAGCAAATGATCAATCGGAGACTATAGGAAATTTAGACCCACAGATGGCTGACACATCGACTTCAGCCTTGTCTCATGAGTGCAAGTGGACTAGAGGTCACCCGGTTGATCAGCTAATTGGCGATCCTTCGGATGGAGTGAGGACACGTCGTCAACACAGTCTATTTAGCTGCTTCCTGAGCCAAAATGAGCCTACTAAGGTAGCAGACGCACTACGAGACCCGGATGGGATAATTGCGATGCAAGAGGAAATCAACCAAGTCGAACGTCTTCAAGTGTGGACCTTGGTACCCCGTCCACATGGGAAAACAGTAGTCAGAACTAAATGGGTATTCAAAAACAGGAAAAATGAAGATGGTGAAGTGATCCGGAACAAAACAAGGCTAGTTGCGAAGAGATACAATCAACAGGAAGGCATCGACTACGACGAGACATATGCTCCTGTTGCTCGAATCGAAGCTATCCGCCTTCTCTTAGCTTATGCTGCTCACAAAGACTTCAAAGTCTATCAGATGGATGTTAAGACAGCCTTTCTCAACGGCGTGTTAAAAGAAGAAGTCTACGTCGCTCAGCCAGAAGGTTTCGTTGATCAAGAACATCCCGATCACGTCTATCGCTTGGACAAAGCTCTCTATGGACTAAAACAAGCCCCACGTGCTTGGTACGATGTCCTGAGCGAATTCCTCGTGAAGTCTGGATTCATACGAGGAACGATAGACAAAACCCTCTTCATCAAATGGCAAGATAAAGATCTGATGGTCGTTTAAGTATACGTCGACGACATCATCTTCGGATCAAATAATCCACGGCTTTGCATGAAGTTCGGAGATCTAATGAAAAGCAAGTTCGAGATGAGTCACATGGGAGAGATGCAGTTCTTCTTAGGACTACAAATTAGGCAACTCGAAGATGGGATCTTCATCAGTCAGACAAAATACATCGTGGATGTTATGAAGAAATTCCATCAAGACCAGAGCAAGTCTCTCAGCACTCCTACGTCACCAAGCTGCAAGTTGGATGGCGATCCCTCTGGCAAGTCGGTCGACATCACACTGTATCGCAGCATCATTGGATCTCTTCTCTACCTCACTTCGAGCCGGTCGGATATCATGTTTGCCACCTGCTTATGTGCCCGTTTTCAAGCCGATCCCAAAGAATCCATATGCTCGCGGTTAAAAGGATCATGCGTTACCTTAAGGGCACTTCTACCCTTGGACTATGGTATCCAAAGGGTACGAACTTCAAACTTATTGGCTACACTGACGCTGATTATGCAGGTTGCCGAATGGACAGGAAAAGCACATCCGGTGGCGCTCAATTTCTACGCAAAAAGCTGGTCTGCTGGTCATCCAAAAAGCAGAATTGTGTGTGTACTTCGACGGCCGAAGCGGAATACGTGGCTGCCCCCAGTTGTTGCTCCCAGATGCTGTGGATGCGGACACAGCTTCGCGACTATGGGTACCATTTAAATAATATACCCATATATAGTGACAGTCAAAGTGCCATCGCTATTACTTGCAATCCTGTTCATCACTCATGCACAAAACACATAGATATAAGATATCACTTTATCAAAGATCACGTAGAAAAAGGAACCATAGATATGTATTTTGTGAACACGGAATTCCAACTAGCCGACATTTTCACCAAGGCTTTGGATGAGAAACGATTCCAATTCCTTGTCGGAAAATTAGGCATGTTGAATCTTCCGTAATATGTTCATTACCTGATCTTCTGTGCTATCACATGCTCTATTCTATGTGTTTTCCATGCTTATTTGTCTTTATCTTGCGTGATATCAAATATAAAAATATAATAAAATCCTTTAGGATGCTTTGATCTAAAGTCACTTAGAATTTTACCCCGACATACGATCGATTTAACTGCTTAATTTTGTCAATCCAAGTCGCATTCTTGTGTCTAAAAGGTCATTAGGTTGCTCCACTAGACACAAAGTCACTTTACATATGTGAGGATTCAAGCCTTGTTTTTTTTCTATGTTTGGATCTAATTCTCGAGTGAGTCACACATCAATAACTTGTCTTACCTAGTGATACTTGGTTTCATACTCACCTTGCTTTAGATCGTTAGGAAAATGATAAGGGCGCTTAGGATATTCCTCACTCGGGCTCATATAATTTTACCCTCACATTAGCTCTTAGTCATACTTTGAGCATTCTCTGATGTCCTTTTCTTCCTTTGAGACCCATTCCCAGCCTTCAACCGAATTCTATTCTCTTCGGATGGTTGTACAAACGAGAAAAGGAGGGGAGAAAACAAAAGAAAAGTGAGATGATGACAAAAGAAGGCATTGCTCAACGCAAAAATCAGACCAAAGGAATCTGCCTTCCGGCTATCTTGTAGAAAGTGGCATGGTTCCTGCTGTGAACTTCTCCAATGATAATCTCGTACGCTCGTCAGAACGACTGGAAGAGAAGCACCACGAAGTGAATTTCTCCAACGATAATCCAGTCTTATATCGGGAAACGAGAAGAGGAGCGCAACATCTACGAATTTCATAACCGTGAACTTTTCCAAAAAGATAATCTCTGAAACCTCTCTAGGTATTAAGAGAAAAGGAGCACGGTATCGGCCCGAGAACCAACAAGAAGAACTTCGCCTACGATAATCTCCTATCGCCACTTGGAGAAGCGGAGCTTCAGCTTGAGCATAACATAAAAAGGGATAGTTCTTAAAAGAAAAAGAGGGAGAAGAGATTGAAAAGAAGAAAGACGCCGAAAAAAAGAGGAGACGAACGTAGAAATGGAAGATGACGAAGAGATAAGCTCACTTTCCCCTAAATTCCTTCCCTTCTAAGTGCTAGCCAAACTAAAACTCTTACACCCTTTGATTCCAATCGACGGTCTCTCGCTTGGGTGAAATGATTAAAAAAAATGCCTCGATCACAGGTAAATTGACTTAAAATTGCTTGTGTTGACTTGAGTGATATAAATATAAAAATCCCAAGTAAGAAATAATTGAGTGCAAGAGCGAACCTTGTGAGAGTTGTCGAAATGGACCAGTCTATGAACTTAGGACTTTAGTTTGACGACATGACTTGACGGCATTTTCTTCTATGTTTCGCAAAATGTTAGGTGTGACGATTGATCGAAGCAAAATAATCTGACCCCATACTATAATATTAGTAAAATACAAAAAAAATTTACAAAAAATAATAAATAATAAATAAACTTAATATATATATATATATATATAATTCGCACATTTTGACATGAAATGTTATGTTTCATATGAGTTGAATTGAATAAATGCGAATCTGTTTTAGTATCGCACATTCTAAATGCAATGTTAGATTGCATTGGTACTAAATTGTTTAAATGCGATAAATTTTTCATTGCTCTTACCCTCACACAATATTATAAGTACATGTCTTTGGGGACCATGTATATGTGCTTAATGAGTAAATTTGTGTGTTATGTGCTCGTGACTTGAATTGATTTCATATGCTTGCATACTTAGTCAATTCTTGCGCATTATTTGAGGGGGAGAAAATAAAAAAATCGTGCATTAGCTCCAAATATTCTTGACGTTTTTCTCTAAGCGTTTCAGATTCTTTCAAATAAAATTACGGAGCAAGACGTCGACACTACAAGGAAAGGAGTTAGTCACAGACCAAATATTTAATCCCTAAAAGAATTGTTGATTAACTCCATTATTTCTAACATCTTCTTTCTAAGTGGTACAGATTTTTAATTTCTCCCAGGGAATCAAGATGTTACTACACGGAAAATACAGGGAGTTAATTGCATTTATTTTAATTCCGAGGGGGAGCTTTACAATGTGATTTTATTTGACATAGGGGTCAATCTAAAAATTTTAGAAGTACTTACTTTCGAGAAACTAGATAAAAGACTTAATTCACGATCATAAGTTTCTCGATCATAAACAGTGTTGCAAACGATTTTGATTGGCCGCGATAATTTGCGATTGTTGAATTGAGAAGCAATTTTCGAATCAAAAATTTCTCGAGCGCAAATAGTAATGGGCCTGATCCATTTAATCGCAAAACGTCCAATCGCAAACCCAACATTGATTTACAGCGAGTTATTAAAAGTTCACTTTTTGTCAGTCGGAAAACATTTTCTCAAGCAACCCTAATCGCAAAAACTTCTCTCCGAAAAACTTTCACAGACAGCTCTAAATTTTCAAAGATCTTTCGATTTTCACACCAAATTGTCTGTTTAAGGTACAAATGAGATTCTTTTGACATTTGCGTGTGATTTACCTTCGTTAGCATCTGCATTTTGAAGTTTTTCGCATGCTTAGACTTAGATTTTCGACTGTTCTTCAAAACTTAGAAAAACCGTAACTATTTTGTAGTGATTTAGGCTTGATTTTGAGTTCTATCTGAGTTTAATGCCTGCACTTAAGATAGTTTCGATATTCTCTATGAATCTGGTAGAATGAATCATCGGAAAATATGAATCTTCGACTGAAATTTAACTTTGGATGAAACTGGGCTTTTGAATGTTTGGAGCCATCGAAGAACTTTGTCGATCGCAAACAGTCTTAATTGAATTCCGATTTAATTGAGATACTGTTTGTATCGAATTAGTTTTTCGATCGATAAAATTCTGATTTAGTCGATAAGATAGAAGACGTTGACCGAAAAATTATTTACCATCGAGAAATCTAATTAGGATTTTTGGTGAGCGGAAAACTTAAGCACTGAATAGACAATTTAGATGCAAACTTTATCAAGCGTAAAACTTATTATTCGCAAAAGAGAATTTTCGATTTAAATTCAATTTGGTCGCAAAAATTTAGCAGCGAAAAATTAATATTTCAACGCCTAATTTTTCGATTGTAAAATTCGCTGCTTAGGATTTAATTAATCGAAAAACTTCTCGACGATTGACTTAGTCTTTCGTTGACTAATTTCTCGATAAAAATATATCGCAGCGAAAAATTTTACTTACAATCGAAAATCACATTCCGCTCGACAAAATTCAAATAGAAAAATTTTATTCAATCGAAGAAAATTTCTCGACAGTAAATTTACCTGAGAAATAATTTCTCGATCGTAAATTTACACGGAATTTTTCTCGTCGTAAAATTGATCGAGTACAATCTCGATTTCAACTTCAACACTTAGAAATTTTTCTCTAAGTCTTTTACACTGTAGCGAACATTAGCGAATAAAATTTTCTCGATCGAAAAATTAAACGGAGACATTAAAATTGAAATCAATGCATAGGAAATCAACTTGAAAACCAATTTTATCGAGCGAAAAATTTCTCGGCATGAACGGTGACTTTACCCGCGATTAAACACTTAGAAAATTTCGATTTTTTTTTTTCACGCGTTAAGTGTTTAATTCAAAATTACAATCATGCCATTACATTTTTTCAAAATCAATCCTATGTGCAAATCATACGATTTCAATTCAACAATCATCAAACATGTCATGACTTGATACAATATTATAGTTTGATGAAATTAAATCCATTTTCGACTATAATAACAAATTATGAACTAATGAACTTTTATATCTCTTTATTTCTTTTCAGATGGGTCGCTCCCTCGATACAATCACATATACGACCACAATCTATATCTGAAGGTCCAGGATACAAATTTCCAGCTCGATCTACGCACCTTTCGATGCCCGGACGAGATCATAGTATCTATCCTGCGAGGCCACCCCATTTGGCACGCACTGACGGTCACCGCCTCGGTGCCAATGGTCTATCTCCAGCAATTCTGGGGACATATACAAGGAGCTGTAGCGAACGGAGCATTCTCCTTCACAACAAGAATCGGGACACGGCATATTCATGTGGACAAGAACCGGTTCGAGATGATACTGGACTTGCCATACAGCGCAAATTACGACCCGCTCCCGTCGGACGCAGAAATGGTCCACGACTTCATGCAAATGAGATATCATGCAGCGGTATCCCTCACCCTGGAAGACATTGTTCGGGATCGTGAACAAGTGTCTATCACCCAAGCACGCCGGCTTCGACAAGGGCAACGGTAATATACTGCGAATCTTTCACGGCTTCAGCTGATCTGGAATGATCTGGCTAAACAGATTCGGCTGAAGGAGAATCGAAGATCGAAGAACGTGCCCTATGCTCGATGGTTTAACGTGATCATCAGGGAGTTCATGGAGTTACATGCGGAGAACATCCCTCAGCTGCCTCCCGGAGGAAACTATCAGCCGCCAAGGCTAAAGTTCTTCCATAATCCACGGCTCACGAACTTGGATCAACCGTCGACGCCGATTCCACTCAACCTACTCAGGCTCGCCGACCCCGTGGGAGCTGTGTATCAGAGATTCTGCCGGGAACACAATCTCACCGAGCAAATGATTAGAGGGCCCCCGGCAGATGTACATGTGAGCCTCCCCAACCACAACACCAACCTAGCCCTGACGACACGATGATTGATGTTGTCGCTCAGGAGCTTCAAGAGGAGTCTCAATTGGTCGAAGAGCCCATGCCCGACGTTGATGACACCCTAATAGACGTCTTGAGATGGCACTCGAGGCTCCTGGACATGAATACCAAGTGCAAGTGCCCATACATGTAGGCGTGCTCGAAGAAACCATTGAGGAGGTTCTTCAACCAGTAGCACAGCCCGAGGTCGAAATGGGGCAAAGCTCTCTTCCACTATTGACGGATCAGGCATTGGAGGAAGTTGATCGTGACCCCACTCCTCACACAGCCACCCCGTCTGACACGGAGTCTGACGAGGAAATAAGCCTGATAAGGAGGACTCCCAGGAGACTTAGCATTCAACTGGAGTCCCTCTTCTCGGCCGTCACCACAACACCAGACACTTTGCTGACCACATCTACAAGTGTTGCTAGCACTTCTTCGCTCAATCTTGAGCCGCAACCAAATCTCGGGGTGTCTGGTTCGCAGGCACAACCTGAGCGTGCCATAACACCCATACAGGTGAATCTTCAAGATTCGACTCGAGATTGGGTGGAAGTCTCTTACAGTCACAATCTCAAGTGACTGTGAGCCAATCTGAAGAGTCGGTGTCTACTCAAGGGTTGATAACTGGCGACATCCGTCGTCCTGGTCCATCCATAGAGGCGTCCGCACCCTTTGTGACGAACGAGCAGTTCCAGGCCGCTCATTCTGCCGCTGTACAGTCCATGGAAGACAAAATCACGGAGAGAGTACTACAAGCAATCCAGACATCCCGAAGAGATACCAGGAAAGGGCCTGTCTCGGAAGGCCCTTCGTCACAAACCAACCCCACACCTCCACAACCCACACCCACCGACCCTTTAGCTACTTCCTCCATCATTATCAACCCATACACTGTCCCTATAACCGTGCTCCATGACATACTCCTCGCCCGCTTGATAAGCCTTTCCATCCGGTCGCCGCAAGAAGAATCCCTTTATCGGCGATTGGTGGATCACCCTGAGCCACCGACGAACACTTGTCGAGGCAAAAGCTCCCACGGTGCAGACATGACGATCCTGACGATCAGGACCATCATGAGGGGGAGAAGAGGTCGAGGACATCCAAAAGTGGCCAAGGACAAGGCTAGGGTGCTACGCAGACAAGCGCTGGAGCTGGTGAAACCCAAACCCAAACACAAACCACCCACACCACGCACCGCACTGTCACTCTACCACATATATACCCACAAACCTTTACCCTATGGACGCCTCCACCCACACCGCCAATCTACTCAAGCCCCTTGCTTCCGGAAGAAGAAGCAAGTGCAGCAATGCTTGTGGCCTTAGCTGCTACCCAAGCTACTCCCTCAGTTGCTCCAGACCAACCGGGCCCCTCAGGACATGGCGTCAATCCACACGAGGTCCTAGATAAATACATCTTCGAAGGACAGTGGATGACCCATTCCATGCCCGAGGAGCATCAGAGACAACGGCTTCAGGACGTCCGACACTTCTTACAACAAGCATCCGTGGACCTCGTAATCATAGACGAAGACGAACTTCAGGAAGGTGAAGACTACCAAAGAGACATCCCAAGGCTGCCAGAGTTGATCGCACAATGAGCGGCTTCCCTCACCAGATAGATGCCAGGGACCGTTCGGATCACGCCGTGGGAGAACATCCGAATAGAGATACCCTTCCTCGAAGAAGTCCGTGAGAATCTCTGGAGGTCACCGGATAGAATCAAGAAGCCGGATGAGTTTGAGATGAGAGGGATCTCTCACTGGGATCAGCAGAAGAGGATGGCTTATCTATGGATGCTTACCCAACTAGGACCGGACGTAAGGCTGGGGATTCCAAAGGAACGACTGAAGAGTCATTTCAAGGAACTCTCCCCGATATGCCAACTCCTCAGTGTCTACTGTGCCAAAGGAGGACTTCCAACACCTCACTACGTTATTGAGCGAGTGGACAGAACCCGAGAGGAACTAAGAGAGAGAGTGACCTTCTGTATCTCCCTGCCGACGAGGTATACAACCTCTATCAGCTGTACGTGGAGAAGTACAAAGGTCCTCAATGCTTCGTCAAGAAAGAAGGCCTCGAAGGGCTCTACCGGTTCATGATACGACAAGTCAAATACTTCGCCGCGCACGACCTTCAGATGGCTCTGGAGAGCAACATGAAGAAGGCCAACATGGCCGAACCACTCAACAAATGACCTGAGATCGAAGGGCTTCCAAGCAATCATGTGCACATCACCTCGGTCCTAGGCATCACCTACAACAATCCAATTGCCAAGAAGACTAGGATGATGCTGAAGACAGAGATTCATAAGTTTTGCGACGGAATGCTCAAGGTCGTCAGGAGGAACATCGAGCAGAGGTTGGAAGAAATCAATCGAGACACTATGCTGAGGATCCACCGGTTCGTGAGAGAACAGTCGCTCCTGATGGAATTGTTGGATGACATCGAGGAGCGCCTGAAGCTAAGGGAAACGGTTAGAGATTATGAGTATGCGCTGGGCTTGCGCAGATCGTCCTACGCCCGACAAGGACGAACAGCGCGGAGACGCAATCAAGCACAAAGGGGGAGAATGTAGAATACCATTCCTAATTGTGCTTGATTTTATTAGTCGTTCTTGTAATTTGGGACGTTTTGTATAGTAGTCCTTAGATTAGGACTAGTTTGATATTTATACCAAGCTTGTTTGGTATAAATACATGTAAAGCAATTGAGCTGAATAGAGAAAGTTAAAAAACTGATCCGAAAGGCAGAGAGAGAAACGACAGTAACTTTCTCACTCTACTCGAATTCTCTCTATCGTTCTTCAAATGAGTTTTTCGATCGAATCTTGTTGATTATCATTATCGTCGAATTACTTTGAATTATTGCCTAGGATCTTAGAGTTGTTAATCGTAGGACCTAACAGATTGCCTGAACGTAAGGACACAATACTGAATGTGGGTTCTGTGGAAAATCATGCGTCTTCTTTCGTATGTTTCGAATCAAACTTAACTGAAGTTCCTCGTAATACTTGGTGGATTGATTCTAGAAGTACTATTCACGTCACTAATACGATGCAGGGATTCCTTACGACCCAAATCATAAGCCCAAATGAAAGGTTTGTGCACATGGGGAATCGAGACAAGGCATCAGTTGAAGCAATTGGAACTTATCGTCTAATTTTCAGTATTGGACATCATTTAGATCTTTTTCAGACTTTCTATGTTCCTTCTATTTCCCGTAACTTAGTTTCTTTATCAAAACTTGATTCTGCTGGTTTTACGTTTAAGTTTGGTAATGGATGTTTCAGTTTATATAAAAATAATATTTATATGGTTCCGGTGTTCTTCGTGATGATTTATATAAATTAAACCTCGATAATGACTTCGCTGAGACTCTTATGATCACGTATCATAATGTTGCCATGAAACGTGGATTATTAAACGAAAGTTCAGCATATCTGTGGCATAAACGATTGGGTCACATTTCCAAAGAAAGAATACAGAGACTCGTAAAGAATGAAATCCTTTCAGACTTGGATTTTACTGATCTCGGTATATGTTTGGATTGTATTAAAGGAAAACACACGAAACACACAAATAAAGGTAAAGCCACAAGAAGTACGCAGCTCATAGCAATTATACACACTGACATTTGCGGACCTTTTGATGTTCCATCTTTTGGTACAGAAGAGTATTTCATCACCTTTATTGACGACTTTTCACGTTACGGTTATGTCTATTTATTGCATGAAAAGTCTCAATCGCTAAACGCATTAGAAATGTTAATTACCGAGTTTGAGCGACAATTAGACAGAAATGTGAAAATTGTCAGATCTGACCGAGGTGGAGAATATTATGGAAAATATAATGAGAGCAGACAATGTCCAGGTCCGTTCGCTAAATTCCTCGAAAAGAATGGCATATGTGCTCAGTACACGATGCCAGGCACACCTGAACAAAATGGTTTTGCAGAAAGACGAAATCGTACATTAATGGATATGGTTAGGAGCATGTTAAGTTGCTCATCTTTGCCCCCATAGTTGTGGATGTATTGTTTGAAAACTACCGTTTATTTATTAAATAGGGTTCCTAATAAGGCAGTTTCAAAACTCCTTTTGAACTGTGGACGGGAAGGAAACCTAGTTTAAGGCACCTGCACGTTTGGGGTTGCCAGGCATAAATAAAAATTTATAATCCACATGAAAGAAAATTGGATGCAAGAACGACTAGTGGATTCTTCATTGGTTATCCAGAAAAGTCGAAGGGGTATATATTTTATTGTCTTAACCACAGTACGAGAATGAAACTGGAAATGCAAGGTTCATTAAAAATGGTGAAATTAGTGGGAGTGTTGAACCACGTAAAGTGGATATTCAAGAAGTTAGGGTGGAGATCCCCATACCTTCTACTCAAGTTGTCGTTCCAGCAATTATTCAAACTCCCGCACAGGAACAACAAATAAATGTTGAAACACCCCACAATGAAATAACACCCGAAGAACCCGTCATGAATGAAGCACAACTAAGAAGATCATATAGACAAAGACGATCTGCTATTTCAAATGATTATGTGGTATATCTACAATAGTCAGAAGTTTGACTAGGAATAAATGATGATCCAGTTTCGTTTTCACAGCCAATGGAAAGTGAAGATTCTGTTAAGTGGTTTGACGCCATGAAAGACGAATTAAAGTCAATGCAACATAATGACGTATGGGATCTCGTTGAATTGCCTGAATGTTGTAAAAGAGTTGGGTGTAAATGGGTCTTTAAGACCAAACTCGACTCTAACGGAAATATAGAACGACATAAAGCTAGACTTGTTGCCAAGGGATTTACCCAGAAAGACGGCGTTGATTATAAAGAGACCTTTTCACCTGTTTCAAAGAAGGACTCGTTTAGAATTATCATGGCATTGGTAGCTCATTATGACTTAGAGCTTCATCAAATGGATGTGAAAATCGCATTTCTCAATGGAGATTTAGAGGAGGAAGTTTATATGGACCAACCTGAAGGTTTCGCTATTAAAGGGAAAGAACGAATGGTGTGTAAACTTATGAAGTCGATATACGGTCTGAAACAAGCTTCGCGGCAATGGTACATGAAATTTAATGATACCGTTACCTCCTTCGGATTTAAAGAAAACATCGTTGATAGATGTATATATCTGCAGATCAGTGGGAGCAAGTATATAATATTAATTCTATAAGTTGACGACATTTTGCTCGCTACTAATGACTTATGCTTACTACATGAGACTATAAGTTTCCTATCTAAGAACTTCGAAATGAAAGATATGGGTGAGGCATCGTTTGTGATAGGTATTGAAATATACCGTGATAGGTCACATGGATTGTTGAGATTGTCTCAGAAAGCATATATTAATAAGGTTCTTGAAAGATTTAATATGGAAAAGTGCTCATCAAGTGTTGCACCAATTCAGAAAGGGGACAAATTCAGTCTTATGCAATGCCCAAAGAATGAATTAGAACGTAAAGAAATGGAACGAATTCCTTATCCGTCTGCCATTGGCAGTCTAATGTATGCTCAAACGTGTACTAGACCCGACATTAGTTTCGCTGTCGGGATGTTGGGCAGATATCAAAACAACCCGGGTATGGATCACTGGAAAGCTGCAAAGAAAGTCTTAAGGTATCTGCAAGGAACAAAAGATCATATGCTCACGTATAGAAGATCAAATCTCTTGGAAGTCATCGGCTATTCAGATTCAGGTTACGCCGGATGTGTTGATACAAGAAAGTCAACATTCGGCTATTTGTTCCTATTAGCTGGGGGAGCAATCTCATGGAAAAGTTCGAAGCAGTCTGTTATTGCTGCATCAACAATGGAAGGTGAATTTGTATCATGCTTTAAGGCTACAGTTCAAGGATTATGGCTGCGGAATTTTATTTATGCTCTTGGTACAGTCGACAGTATAGCCAGGCCGCTTAAAATTTATTGTGACAATTCCGAAGCAGTGTTCTTCTCTAAAAACGACAAGTACTCAAAGGGTGCTAAGCATATGGAGCTTAAATACTTTGCCGTTAAAGAAGTTCAGAAACAACGAGTGTCAATCGAGCACATCAGCACCAAGCTTATGATTGCAGATCCATTGACGAAAGGATTACCACCAAAATTATTTAATGAACATGTTGAAAGGATGGGCATTATGAAAGGCCCTAACTGATCTTATGGTGGTTTTATGTTTCTTATTTATGACTTTATATATTTGACACTCTGAGCTCAATATTATGTTTCTGACAATTAATGCATCCTGTTTTAATCGATTTACATATACATTAAACAACTAACGCAACAGGATGAGTCTGTACGTAAGAAAATAAGGTGGACCATTACGATATATATCATTAAGATCGTGTTGAGTGTAGAGCTAATACTGCAATACATGGAAGGGACTCTGTCGTTACAATGGCATACGACCGCTATGATCCTTGTTAGCTTTAAGCTTAATAGCGATGAAAGGAATGATCAATTTATGACGGAATTTAGCCAAAATAAATATGCATATTACGGAAATTATGATTATTAAATCGTAAAGTTATATTACGCGGGCCAAGTGGGAGAATGTAAGTTATGACCCACGATGATCCATTTATAAATTAAGGTTTAATAATTAATTAATGGGCTTAATTCCTATTGGTCTAAAGAGATACTAACTACCCACTACATTGATGGAATGTAACTCTATAAATAGATTAGGTCGGTCCTCTTTCCACACTATCTTATCATATTCTTCATCCATCAGAAAATATATTAAAGAGTATAAAGGGAGAGAAACTCGACTTACGTCTTCTCGAACCGTCACGATGAATCAAGGTTAGTGTTTATTATTTATTATCATGTATATCATGAGAATTGTGTTGTTTAAAGATCATGGATTGTGTTTGTTTGAATTACGTGTAGCAAATAAATATGCTTATATTCAGACCAGCCCTTCATGCGTTTCCATGCCCTCTCTCTAATGTAACTGAAAACTTCAGCTCTATTTGGACCCACGACAGAAGGGAGCCCCAGATAAAGTTCATGCACGAAGCTACCATTCAGCCCAAGAACCTCACGACAATCAGCTCTAACAGACTCCGTTACATTAGGTGAGAAGGACGCCGCTGATTTACTGTAATTAACCTCCTGCCCTGATGCTTCTCCGTAGTCCTCCAATATGTGCTTAATACACCTCATTGCTTGTGTAGTGGCCTGGAAAAAAATCAGAGTGTAGTCTGCAAATAACAAGTGAGATATCGAAGGCGCCCATTGTCTGACAGCGATCCCTTTGATTTCTCCACGACGCTCTGCATTCTGTAACAACGAGCTAAAAGACTCCGCACAAAAAAGAAAAAGGTAAGGGGAGGGGGGGTCGCCTTGCCTTAATCCTCTTTGTGGTGTTAGTTGCCCAATCGTTTACCATTTAGGATAAAATAATAAGAAACAGGTGTTATACAAGACAGTATACGACGAATAACTTCGGGTTGGAAACCAAACTTACACATGACCCTTTCGAGAAAAGCCCATTCCACCCGATCATACGCTTTGCTCATGTCTAGATTCAAGGCGGTACACCCTTCTCGACCCAGTCGTCGCTGTTTTAATACATGATTAGACTCAAAAGCAATAAGCACGTTATTCGTATAAGGCGATGAGGTATAAATGCCGATTGTGATGGGGATATTATAGAATCCAAGATAACTTTCAGCCTATTTTTCATAACTTTTGAGGCAATTCTACACAAAACATTGCAAAGGCTAATAGGACGAAAATGGGTTAGGGACTCACGGTTGGCACATTTAGGGATTATGAGAATATGAGTGTCATGTAGTGAAGGGAATGACTTGCCGTGATTAAGGAAATTCAGCACACATCGTGAAGAAACTTTTCCGACATATTCCCAGTTTTTCTGGTAAAATATCGGAGGAAAACCATTGGGTCCTAGGGATTTCAAAGGATACATACTGTTGAGTGCATGATTTACCTCCTCCTTCTAGTACTGTCGATCCAACATTCTGTTCATCTCAGGCGTAATCCGTGGTGTAATGTATTGAACAGCCTTATCAAGCATGCCTGCTGAGGGTTTACTTGATTGGAACAACTCAGCAAAATAGTTTGAAATTGCCATTTCAATCGAAGACTCATTGTTGCACCAACTCCCATTTTGACTCTAAGCCGAGCAATGTGATTAGTCCTTTGTCTCCACGTCGCTATACTATGAAAGAATTTTTTATTTCGATCCCCCGCACGCAATTATTCAACTTTGCTGCGTTGTTTCCAATGCATTTCCTCTTGTTTCAGCAGTGAACGTAGCTCCTGCTGAAGGTTTCTCTCTAATCTCCTCGACCTTTCGGTTATATGTCCCCCATTAATTGTCTCAAGTTCCACTTCTATTCTGCTTTTCTTCGCTGGACTCTCCCATAGAAACATATGCTCCATCTCCGAAGTTCATTTTTACTACACTCCATAGCCTCAGTAATACTTGTACATGCTGTTCGTTTCTCATTTCCGACCCAACATCGTTTGATTATCTCCTTACTTTCATTCTCCTCTAGCCATTTCGCCTCAAATTGAAAGGGTCTCTTTACGGTATTGATACGCCGTTGTTCCTCAAAAGCCATCAGCAAAACAGTGTGATCTGAGTGGCCCGTGGCTAGATTTGTAACTCTAAAATCTAGAAATGTGCTCATCCATGTTGAAGTACCACAAGCTCTATCCAAACGCTCGTGAATGGTATTCGGCCATAAAGCTGCCCAAGTCATATAAGCCACACTCATCTAGCACTTCTCGGAAATTTCCAATCTGCCACGAAAGTCGTATCCGTCCACCCATCTTCTCGCCATTGGTAAGAGTTTCGGTGAAATCCCCTACGCATATCCAAGTACTCGAAGGGCCGTGATTAATACGACGCAATAGTTCTCAGTTGTACTTTCTACAACTCGCCTTAGGATTCCCGTAAAAACCCATAAAGAACCACGTATCTACTGAGTTTGGCCTCCGGATCGACGCGTCAATGTGCCCTGTAGAGAACGAACGAAGAGTAACGTCCCATTCCTTTTCCCATAACAAGCCAAGCCCGCCCTTTCTTCCAACAGATTCCACACAAAAGCCATGCATCCCGAGCCGATTCTTTACCATCTCGAACCTCGAACGACCACATTTGGTTTCAATCAAGAACACTAATCCCAAACGATACATTCGAACCAATCGCTCGAGATAGTTTGTCGAGGCTCGGCCCAAGCCCCAACAGTTGCAGCATATGCAACTAATGGCGATAAGCGGGTCTGCATAGCAGTACCCGCCGTTAATTCTGATGATAGAATCTGAAAAAACTACAGTTTCCTCTTCAAGGGTGGCACGTGTGATTTCCATTCGTCCGAAGTTTTACGCTTCAGTGATGTCTTTGGCGATGAGGCAGTGTTTTGGCTTTGATGATACGAACTCCAAGCAATGCACTTCCATTATCATTTCACGGTTTGGGGCAGCTGATTGGGTTCTTGCGGCTCGCTCTTAACAGGGATGATGACATGATCTGAAGGGAGCTTAGTCTTAGATAACTCTGTGGATGAAGGTTGGGTGGAATGGATAGGAGTGAAGATGGGAGTGAAGAACTTTGGAATGTCTGTCTTGGGATATTGATGTGTAGATGAAGTTTTCCTACTTGGTTGGAGATCGATTTTGTAGCCTTTGCAAGGGGGAGGTAGATCTTGTGGTGGGATGGGAGGTTCAGTTGGGTGGAGTTTTGGTTGTTCGATAGATGTAATATGTATGGTGGGTGTCTGTATGGTAAAGAATGTGGGCTTTCGGCAAGTCTGGGCCATATTAGGTGGGTGAAGTGGTGGGACTTGGTGGTCTATTCCATGTATTTGGGCTGGGTTTAGATAAGGTTGTAGTTTCGACTGTGTCCCTTATGAGATCGTCAATGGCTGATTTAGTGGGATTTGCAATAATTGGCATTAATGTCACATGAAGATCTTCCGGTCCTTTGAAAATTGATTTGTCAACCTTTCCTTCCCAAGTAGAGCTAAAACATGGGCTTGAATCACGGTGCTTCTTAATACAACTTTCCATATTTGAGTGTTTCCCAAAATTATCGGCACCTCGGAAGCTCTCCTTGCCGGGATCTACCTCCGTTCGTCGGACCTTAGCAGCAGTACATTGGTCATCCCGACTTATTGATGATCCGATAATTTTTAGCGGTTCTGAGCTAAACCTCGGTGCACGTAGTGACGGACTGTAATTCCAATCTCCATCATGTTCAGTGTAGGACTCCTCTTATTGCTTGGGACAGCCAGTAGAAGTATGGTCGAGCAGCCCGCAAATATAACACAAATTGGGTAATCGCTCGTACCTGAAGCTCAACATGATCGCCTGTGACCTCTCACTATGAAGGTTTGAGACTCGAAGTAATGGTTTACGGACGTTGACTAGTGTCTTGATACGCACGAATGGCTTCTAATATTTTCCTTCGTCAATATCTGAGTCAACAAACATGCCTATGCAGTTCCCAACCTTTTCAAGAATTTCTCGTGATCATGCCCACCCCGTCAAATTAAAAACTTGGACAAAAAGTTGGCATTCGTATAGAGCCACAGATCTTGGATCAGTCTCCACCTCAATTTCCTTTAAGATAATGAGTTGCTTCTCAAAAGCCCATGGCGACGATTGTAGAACTCTTCTTCTGTCTATTTGGTGATTGAAGGTTATAATAAAACGATCATTATCCAATAACTCCATACTCATTCCCCCTCCAGGGTTGAATGAAGACATAAGTGTGTTCTTCAGAGCTTCAAAGTTAAACGCTTTACGGGCCAAAATCTTTCTGACAACTTGATAACCCTTATCTGATGGAATACGATAGGCTTGGTCCGAAAGAGAGATTCCATTCATTTCTTCCATCGTCAAACGCGAACCCTCTGCATCCATGATGACTCAGCTAACCAGTACACACACAGGAAAACTACCACAAGATGAAACAAAATGTCAAATACCCGAGCAGTTGCTGAGAAGAGAAGCCAAAACAAAACACTAACATAGAACGGGAAGAAAGGAAACAATTGGCATAGAAATGAAACAGGCAAATGCATAGAAATGAACAGTTATATTACTTTAATTTGGGAATGAATACGAAGAATGGCTTGTGAATGTTATGAATTAAAACAGAGACAAGCAGGGATAGTGCCGGATGAGTCTACGGCGATGGACAAAGCAGGCCAGTCTTTAACAGGAATCAGTGTTCGATTGTTTTGGTTTTATTTGGATTGAAGGTTGCTCTCAATAGGAGAGAAAATAGCACTCATTTTGAGAGAAGAGAAACTCTCACGGTAGGAGAGAAAATATTAGTGGCATTAATTAATTAAAGCAGATTTAATTTTTAAACCAATTTGATCTGCTTATTACCATTTATGTATGATATATCCATCCGAACTTGATATATTTTTCCATATCACTATGAGAAAGATCAACCAATTCCAATATGAAAACTACTTAACTAAGTTAACTATTAGGCTGTCCTAAACATTATCGTGGAATGGGATCATATTACATACTTAAGAACGTTTTTGATATGGGGCTAAAAAAAGAAATTAAGGAAACAATTAGCTTATGATGATTATTAAAAGAATTTAGTAAGATAAATGATTTCCTAAGGAAGAATATAGAGTTAGCTTGTAAAGGGAGGCTTTAAGGGACCTCCACCAGATTTTGGGGAACTGACAACAGGAGCTGACGTAATTCGGGACCTCCAACGCCAGGTGGCAGCCACTAAAAAGGGTAAAGCTTCCTCAGTACGCTACTGATATGGTTCAAAAATAAGATAGGTTAAAAACGTAATTGATATGTGAAATAAAGATAAAAAGGAAGGATGGCAAAGGTACAAGACGTTAGTATTAAAATAGCAAATATGATAGGGGCTGCATAAAACTATGTGGGTAATTGACTAACATAAAAAGGGTAAGAAATTCCTTTGTATGCTACTATCAGACAGGACATGGAAACGCGTGTCTGCCCATGAAAAGTCAACACTAATGTCTCCACTGGCGAAGACCACACATTCTGCAAAAAGACAGCCTATGAAAAGATGCTCTGCAGAAGGTGCTCTGAAGGTAGCCCTTGCTGTTCCTGACAAGGAAAATGACGTCTCATCTTCAGAACCTCAAATGCTGATCCTGACAAGGAAAGGGACGTCTCATCTTCATAACCTCAATGTTGTTCGTGACAAGGAAATGAACGTAACATCTTCAGAACCTTAAACGAAGAGCCGGAATCCTAGGCAAAATCTCAACTATAAAAGGAGGACTTCATCCATTTTACAAGCTAGCGATGCATATCCATATTCTAATACGTTACAACTCTTATAAAACTCTCTCTCTACACTAAATACAACATCTTTGACGTCCCCTTAGCTATTTTCTTATGTGTTCTTGAGAGAAAAGTGAGGAGAAAGTAGTTTGAGTGTGTAAATCTTCCAAGTATAGTGAAAACCAATTTTAGAGCGCCCGTGGACGTAGGATCTGCAAAGATCCGAACCACATAATTCTTGTGTCCTTTCATTTACGTTTCTAACAGGTCCCAACACGCCCCGACACGTCCCTAACACATTCCAACATGAACCAAATGCGTCCCATTCAATTCCCTCACAAACAAGCACTTTACGCACGTTCGAAACCGTGTGATAATCGATTCTACCGCTATATAAATTTCTCGAACCACTTATAAATTTCATTGATTGGGATAGCCCTATATCAAATGGCGCCGTCTGTGGGAAAATCCGAGTTGAAGGCGTGAGTAATTTTGCGTATAGTGTGTGAAGTTGTGCTTAACATTTTTTTTTGTTGTTTCCTTTATTCCTTTCTGTGTTTCCGCTGGGACGAGACGAAGGACGTGGAAAAGTCGATAGAAGAAGGCTATCCTGTACAAAAGATGAACTTACCCACAGTTCGCTGAGGGTACTAGAACTGACCACCAGCAACAGATGGGAGAATACGCCTCTCTGCCGAAGCATAAGTGAAGCTCCTGAGACATAAAAAAACAAGCACCACCTTGACGAAGGAAGGAAAAGAGGAAGATCAGGATTTCTATATTCGGCACCTAAAAGCTCAGCTCCGTGCTGGCACGAAGACCCTACCCTGATCTCCGCATACGGTACCTAAAAGCCCAGCTCCACGCTAGCACGAAGACCCGGATCTCTGCATTTAGGACCGAAAAGCCCAGCTCCGCACGAGCATGATGGCCTGAAGCTCCGCCTTCGGCACCTAAACACCCAGCTCTGCGCTGGCACGAAGACCTGAAGTTCCTCATTCGGGACCTCCACGCTCCGCACCGACGTCCGAAAGTCCACGGGAAATATAAGCCCAGCTCCACGCTAACATAGGAAGATCCTGGGGACTTAGAGGCCCGCTTCGTGCTGGCATATGACGATCTGCGATAGATCAGGGTCCGAATCCGTATGGACACACAAAGATTCGTGGGACCTAGAAGTCAGCTCCGTGCCGACTCTTGAAGATCAGTGGAGATAAATGACCAGTTCCATGCGGACACTTGAAGATCCACTGAAGACATCCCACGTTGATAAGGCTTTTAGCCGGGACCTCAGGACCCTCCAAAATCTCACTCTCCATTATATATTATTGTATCATGATAAATGTATGCACTGCACTAACAATAGTTGTTGAAGGATATGATCAAGAGGCTTATCCTGACGAAACATCTGAAAAGGGTGCTAGTCACGGTAGCGAACATGATCTGAAGGTGATCGACAAGGAGTCCTGGGGATCAATGCCGTATAAAGGCAGATGACCCCCACTCCCTCCAGACAAAAGCACGACAGCTCTGCCATCGTTTTAATGCTGAGACATGGTTTCCGAAACAAACCATTGAAGACACGAACGCTAAGGAACTACAAGATAGTTGAAGACCCAACCTAATGTTTCGGGACATAATCCCAACTCTGCGCTGGTGTACTAAGATCCACGAGAGGTCAAAGTCAGCTCTGTACTGACGTACGAAAGTTCAATTATTTCGTCCGGAGTCTATAAACCCAGCTCCTCGCTGGCATGAGAAGACTCAACCATCCAATGGGGATCTTCAGAGACCAGCTCCACACCGATCGGGACCTACGTACCTAGCTCTCCACGGGCATAAGAAAACCACCAAAGAGATTTAGGTTCGCATACGAAGGTTGGCCTTTGAAGACCTCCCGACCAGATACGTTCGAGCGCAGGCAAGCGTAATCTCCACGCTGATATGAATATCTGAGATGCTCCTATGTTAAGATCCCGTTCATCCACAAGTCAAATTTGTGGCTAGTTCCCAATTCCATTCGGTCATTCGAGGGAAGCCCAAATCATGTTCGTTACACAAATTCATCGGCTCAAAAGGATAACCCGAAAATAATATGACGAAGTAGAAGCAGGACAAGGACCCCGCGCATACATCAACAGGTCCAACATTGCGCTCCTACGAGCATTCCCCGCCCTTCAAAGATAACTATTATGCCAGGAGGACAACTACCTTAACCTAAACAAAGTAAGATCGCCAATGCGGAGAAGCAAGCTACGGCAATTGAACAGGAAAAAGTGAGCAGATGACCATGGAAAACCATCTCCTCCTTGGGTCCCACGGGATAAAGTTGTTTCCTTTTAACACCAGAAAGAGGGGTCGTGATGAGGGGAACTTCTTGCGCTTCTCTAATATGGTAAGGAACCGCATGAACATCCGTCGTCCCTGCAGAAGTAGGATTCAAAGAATTGGAAGAAGCAGAAGCCATGAAGAAAGAAATGGGAAGAAAAAAGAAAACACACCCTTCCAAAAATAGAATAAAGGTATACTCGGAGGGCCCAGGTAAGTGCGGTACGGCCTACGATCCTTTATTTCACTTATGGCCTGCCTTACAATTTTTACTCTAATTTCTCTTTTGTTCCAAAAAACAAATTAGAGTAGGAGCCTGGTTGATATGGAACAATAATTAGGCAGGCCAAAAAGGAAATTAAGGAAACAAATAGCTTATGATGATTATTAAAAGAACTTTGTAAGATATATGATTTCATAAGGAAGAATATAGAGTTAGCTTGTAAATGGAGGCTTTAAGGGACCTCCACCAGATTTTGGGGAACTAACAACAGGAGCTGACGTAATTCGGGACCTCCGACGCCAACTGGCAGCCACCAAAAAGTGTAAAGCTTCCTTAGTACGCTATTGATATGGTTCATAAACAAGATAGGTTAAAAACGTAATTGATATGTGAAATAAAGATAACAAGGAAGGATATTTGGCAAAGGTACAAGACATTAGTATTAAAATAGCAAATATGACAGGGGCTGCAGAAAACTATGAGGATAATTGACTAACATAAAAAGGGTAAGAAATTCCTTTGTATGCTACTATCAGACAGGACATGGAAACGCGTGTCTGCCCATGAAAAGTCAACACTAATATCTCCACTGAGAAAGAACACATGTTCTGCAAAAAGACAGCCTGTGAAAAGATGCTCTGCAAAAGGTGCTCTGAAGGCAGCCCTTGCTGTTCCTGACAAGGAAAGGGACGTCTCATCTTCAGAACCTCAAATGTTGTTCCTGACAAGGAAAGGGACGTCCCACCTTCAGAACCTCAAATGTTGTTCATGACAAGGAAATGAACGTTTCATCTTCAAAAGCTCAAACGAAGAGCCGGAATCCTAGGCAAAATCTCAGCTATAAAAGGAGGACTTCATCCATTTTACAAGCCAACGATCATAACCATATTCTAATACCTTACAACTCTTAGAAAACTTTCTCTGTCTACACTAAATACAACATCTTTGACGTCCCCTTAGCTATTTTTCGTATGTGTTCTTGAGAGAAAAGTGAGGAGAAAGTAGTTTGAGTGTGTAAATCTTCCAAGTATAGTGAAAACCAGTTTTGGAGCGCCCGTGGACGTAGGATCTGCAAAGATCCGAACCACGTAATTCTTGTGCCCTTTTATTTACGTCCCTAACACATCCCGACACGTCCCTAACACGTCCCAACATGTACCAAACACGTCCCATTCAATTCCTCACACACAAGCACTTTACGCACGTTCGAAACTGTGTGATAATCGATTCTACCGCTATATAAATTTCGTTTATTGGGATAGCCCCATATCAGTTTTGTATAAATTAACTATACAAAAATAGCATCCAACTTAATACCTAAAGCACTTAGGAACTCTTGCACGAATGATTACGATAAACCTTGACTATAACTCGCTCATAACTGTGCAGGTGGGGCTTCTTCGTAACTGTTTGAAAGCTCGCAGTTCACCTCGTGAATTTTATTAACTTTTTCATTGTAGTTATTTGTTAATCTAAATCTACAATTTGAGAGTTTGCAAACCTGGAGGCCAGTTCGTCGAGTAAATGAGCTCATTGGGCTGAACTATTTATCTCCGAACTCGAGCACTAAAATAAATTGTTCGTCAAATCGGTCTACAAAGCATATTTCGTTCTAAACTTAAGATTATATAATCAATAGTATATAGATGTATCCAACATGGTCTAGTTTCTTTTATTGCTCAAGATAAATCCGCTTTTATTGATATGGAACAATAATTAGGCACGCTAAAAAAGAAATTAAGGAAACAATTAGCTTATGATGATTAAAAGAACTTAGTAAGATATATGATTTCCTAAGGAAGAATATAGAGTTAGCTTGTAAGGGGAGGCTTTAAGGGACCTCCACCAGATTTGGGGGAACTGACAACAGGAGCTGACGTAATCTGGGACCTCCGACGCCAGCTGCCAGCCACCAAAAAGTGTAAAGCTTCATTAGTACGCTATTGAGATGGTTCATAACTAAGATAGGTTAAAAAAGTAATTGATATGTGAAATAAAGATGAAAAGGAAGGATATTTGGCAAAGGTACAAGACATTAGTATTTAAATAGCAAACATGACAGGGGCTGCAGAAAACTATGAGGATAATTGACTAACATAAAAAGGGTAAGAAATTCCTTTGTATGCTACTATCAGACTGGATATGAAAATGCGTGTCTGCCCATGAAAAATCAACACTAATGTCTCACAACCGCTCAGGTCGTACCGAAATCCACTAAAATTCCGCTATGGCTATCATTAGGTTTTTACTTCCCTTTCTTGAAGCTCAATTTCTCGAACGTTTTCTACCACTGAGAAAGACCACAGTTTCTGCAAAAAGACAGCTTGTGAAAAGATGCTCTGCAAAAGGTACTCTGAAGGCAGCCCTTGTTGTTCCTGATAAGGAAACGGACGTTTCACCTTCAGAACCTCAAACGAAGAGCAGGAATCCTAGGCAAAATCTCAGCTATAAAAGGAGGACTTCATCCATTTTACAAACCAACGATCATAACCATATTCCAATACATTACACTCCTAGAAAACTCTCTCTCTACACTGAATACAACATCTTTGACGTCCCCTTAGCTATTTTCTTATGTGTTCTTGAGAGAAAAGTGAGGAGAAAGTAGTTTGAGTGTGTAAATCTTCCAAGTATAGTGAAAACCAATTTTAGAGCGCCCGTGGACGTAGGATCTGCAAAGATCCGAACCACGTAATTCTTGTGCCCTTTCGTTTACGTCCCTAACACGTCCCGGCACATCCCAACATGTACCAAACGCGTCCCATTCAATTCCCTCACAAACAAGCACTTTACGCACGTTCGAAACCGTGTGATAATCGATTCTACCGCTATATAAATTACCCGAACCACTTATAAATTTCGTTGATTGGGATAGCCCCATATCAAATGGCGCTGTCTGTGGGAAATTTAGAGTTGAAGGCATGAGTAATTTTGCGCATAGTGTGTGAAGCTGTGCTTAACGGTTTTTTTGTTGTTTCCTTTTTTCCTTTCTTGTTTCCACTGGGACGAGACGAAGGACGTGGAAAAAGTCAGCAGAAGGCTATCCTGTACAAAAGAAGAACTTACCCACAGTTCGCTGAGGGTACTAGAACTGACCAACATGAGCTGTGGGAGAAGATCCCTCTCTGCCGAAGCACAAGTGAAGCTCCTGAGACAAAAAGCAGTAAGCACCACCTTGACGAAGGAAGGAAAAGAGGAAGATCATGATTTCTATATTCGGCACCTAAAAGCTCAGCTCCGTGCTGGCACGAAGACCCTGATCTCCTCATTCGGGACCTAAAAGCCTAGCTCCGCGCTGGCACAAAGACCCGGATTTCTGCATTCGGGACCTAAAAGCCCAGCTCCACACTGGCATGATGGCCCGAAGCTCCGCCTTCGGCACCTAAAAACCCAGCTCTGCGCTGGCATGAAGACCTGGTGTTCCTCATTCGGGACCTCCCCTCTCCGTGCCGACATCCGAAAGTCAGGGAGATATAAGCCCAGCTCCACGCTGACACAGGAAGATCCTGCGGACCCAGAGGCCCGCTTCGTGCTGGCATACGAAGATCCGCGATAGATCAGGGTCCGAATCCGTGTGGGCACACGTAGGTCTGTGGGACCTAGAAGTCAGCTCCACACCGACTCTTGAAGATCAGTGGTGATAAATGCCCAGTTCAATGCGGGCACATGAAGATCCCCGGAAGACATCCCACGTTGATAAGGCTTTTAGCCGGGACCTCAGGACCCTCCAGAGGCTTATCCTGACGAAACACCTGAAAAGGGTGCTAGTCGCGGTAGCAAACATGATTTGAAGGTGATCGACAAGTAGTCCTGGGGATCAATGCTGTATAAAGGCAGACGACCCCCACTCCCTCAAGACAAAAGCATGACAGCTCTGCCATCGTTTGAATGCTGAGACATGGTTTGAAAGAACCATTGAAGACACAAACGCTCAGGAACTACAAGATAGTTAAAGACCCAACCTAATGTTTCAGGACATAATCCCAACTCCGCACTGGTGTACGAAGATCCGCGGGAGGTCAAAGTCAGCTCTGTACTAACGTACGAGTCGATTTTTCCGTTCGGAGTCTATAAGCCCAGCTCCTCGCTGGCATGAGAAGACTCAATTATCCAATGGGGATCTTAAGAGACCAACTCCGTACTGATCGGGACCTACGTACCTAGCTCTCCACGGGCATAAGAAAACCACCGAAGGGGATTTACAAAGGTTTTGCATACGAAGGTTCGCCTTTGAAGACCTCCCGACCAGATACGTTCGAGCGCAGGCAAGCCCAATCTCCACGCCGATATGAATGATCTGAGACGCTCCTATGTGAAGATCCCTTCCACAAGTCAAATTGTGGCTAGTTCCCGATTCCATTCGGTCATGTTCGTTACACACATTCGTCGGCTCAAAAGGATAATCCGAAAATAATATGACGAAGTAGGTGGAGGACGGGGACCCCGTGGATACATCAACAGGTCCAATATTGCACCCTGGGAGCATTCCCCGCCCTTCAAAGATAACTATTATGCCAGGAGGACAACTACCTTAACCTAAACAAAGTAAAATCGCCAATGTGGAGAAGCAAGCCGCGGCAATTGAAAAGGAAAAAGCGAGCAAGAAAGATGACCATGGAAAACCATCTCCTCCTGGGGTCCCACGGAAGTATATGCCACTGCGTAACAGCCGAGAGGAAATCGTTGCAAGGGATATTCCGCGTCGAAAGAGCTCTTAGCCGTGATTTCAGGACCCTCTAAATCACATTCTCATTTATACCGCGTTCTCATTTATATTATCAATATCATATTAAATACCTTCATCATATTAACTACTATCATTTGATGGGTGAATAGAAGAGCCCATCCTAGCTGGACATTTGAGGAAGTTCATTGATCAGGACTTCGACCAAGGTCCGAAGGTAGCTGAGAAGGAGTCCCGGGGATGTGTGTGACTAAAGAAAGATAACCCCCACCTCCTCTAGCTAAGGGCCAGCTCCGTCTAAGGCTCACATCCCTATCATAATAGGAGCTCTAGGCAAACAGGATTCCAACTTCCAACAGAGCCCGAAGTCATACATTGGAGCAGTCAAAGATCCAAATCTCCACATTCGGACTTAAAAGTCTAGCTTCGTACTGGTATAAACACCTGATTTTTTACATTCGGGACATAGAAGCAAGCTCTGTCCTGCCACGAAACTGACCTAACGGTTCGGGACCTGGAAGTTCATCTCCGCACTGGTGTACGAAGATCTGTGGGAGGTCAAAGCCAGTTCTCCACTGGCATATGAGGATCCATGGGGATTCCATTTTCCAACAAGAGCACGAGAGTCTTAAACTCATGCAGGGAGAGATCCAAGCTCCAGGGGACTGATGGGATAAGCTGGGAAATCTCCGGGGATCAGCAAAGCTCCGACCTTATCCCCTATCCCACCTGGGGAGTATGATGTGGAGCTCGAACAATGGAACGGCGCTCTGGGATTTAGCCCCCTCCGACTTTGTACTTAAAACTACCGAAGGACCACGGAGGCAGCAAGGAAAGGTGTACGTAGACGAATGTGCGACCTCCCAGAGATCTGGAGGAAGGGTCCTCATTATTAACCGAGAGGAGAGGAGCTCCATTTCGCCATTACTTTCATATTCCAAGCCTCCAACGAGGAGCTCGAATACTAAGTGAGCGGGTGCTATAACCATGCATTTAAGCGAGCGGGTGCTATAACCACGCATTTAAGCGAGCGAGCGCTATAACCACGCATTTAATCGAAGCTGGCGCGATAACCAGAGTAATCCAATGATGTCCCTAAGGAAATACTTTCTTGTCTGAATATAAATATTTTATTATATAATAAACGGTGCACCGTATGATATAATCGATGCCAAAGGTCGATGGACCTGCGGTGTACAGGACGGCAAAGATAACATATCTGCGGTGTGATTTGTGCCAAAGGTCGACGGAGCTGCGATGTACAAGACGTCAAAGATAATCTATCTGCGATGTAAATGATGCCCGTAAGGGTGTACAAGATACCGCCGCTGACGGACTGTGGCGTACAGGACATCAGAGGCTCTCAGTAGGCCTGCGACGTGAATGGTACCAAAGCGAAGCTGGCACTATAACCAGGGTAAACCAATGAGGGGATCCCCATATTTCATGTTTTAAGGACCTAAGGATCTACACAAATACTGAATTCGCTAAGGACATAGAGAGCCTAGCACAAATGACACCTGATGACAATCACGATAGGCATTGCAACCGTGGCGTGAATTCATACATGGCTTACGAATTACTAAGCGAGCTGGCACTATAACCATGCATTTAAGCGAGCTGGCGCTATAACCATGCCTCGATAATGGTGTTCTCAGAAAAATCCATTAGGTCTCGGAATGACGAACGAAAAGAGCTTAGCAAAGCACAAAAGGACATATAATAAAGGAGAAAAGGAACTCAGATGAACATGCGAACATGGAGAGTTAAGCTCCCCACACCATTATGTCTTGGAAGGAATACATGACAAAGTATTTTTAGAGGCCATCACCATGGTGAAAAAAGACAGAAAGAGATATACTAAATAGGATGCCCCAGGAAGCTAGGAGCAATGCGCATAAGGACCTCGGAATCTCCTTCAAAGTGCAAGGCTCGAAGAGGAGCTCCGCCATCAGGTCCCTACCAGGTACCTTCCAGAACCAAGGATGACAGATGTAACAGCGACGATAAGGCATAAGGAAAAGGGGCCCCAACGAATACACATACACACAGGGGAGTTAAGCTCCCAAAAACATTGCAGGAGTTGGAGACAACGTTCGAAAGATCAACAATACCAGCAGCGAGTCAGGACTTCTGCATGCTTCTCTGCAGCAGGGAGCCAAAATAAGGTCCTCGGAGGCCTACAGATCTCCCTGAAGCATCCAGGAAAAGGAAGGTCCCACAAGGCCTCAGTTACCGAGGACCTGATGCTGAAGCCACCCATGAAATAGTGTTGCATTAGAGGCCCAAATCCATCGAAGAGAGAGAGTCCTTTAAATAGGCTTGGCGCCAGTCTTCAACCAGGTCCTTTAAGAATTACTTCGCAATCACCGTGGACAAAAGATGGTGCTGGCAAAGGCGAATACCATCAGCCTTCATATCCACCAACTGGGCAGTCGCATGCACCTCCGTCATGCACGCGAAATCAGCATCCCGCTTTTCCTTCTCATTAGGGAAGGAGCTCCAAAGATCATCCTCGCACTTTTTCACAAGAGTTGCGTTCTCCAGGGAGCTCTGCAGTTCCCTCTCGTGCTGTTCTACTAACTCTTTCTAGTTAGCTATCTCCAGATCCCGGATTGACGACTATACGTACAGTCCGGAAGCTATGTGGTCCACCACATAGGAAGAAGTAAAACCCGTAAAAAGAACACCAAAAGGAGCTAGAAGACAAACAAGAGAGTACCTTAAGAAGACGATACGCCAATTGCTCTTCGTTCGCATCCGCATACGCCGAGGAAATGTGACTCTGATCATCTGGAAGCACCCAACGACTTAGCAGGCTCATCTTTTCATCTCTGTTCAGATGGTCCACAGAAGCAGGGAGCTCGGCACTGAGGTCCTTATAGGTCCCGTAAGAGGCTCAGCATCTTCGACTCAGGGGGAAGAAGTACGTAACTTCTTTTTTGCTTTTCCTTCTGACCCTTTGGACAAAGTTGTTTCCTATTAACACCAGAAAGAGGGGCCGTGATGAGGGGAACTTCTTGAGCTTCTCTAATAGGGGAAGGAATCGCATGAACATTCGACGTCCCTGAAGAAGTAGGATTCAGAGAAAATATTAGTGGCATTAATTAATTAAAGCAGATTTAATTTTTAAACCTATTTGATCTGCTTATTACCATTTATGTATGATATATCCATCCGAACTTGATATATTTTTCCATATCACTATGAGAAGATCAACCAATTCCAATATGAAAACTACTTAACTAAGTTAACTATTAGGCTGCCCTAAACATTTTCGTGGCAATGGGATCATATTACATACTTAAGAACGTTTTTGATATGGAACAATAATTAGGCAGGCTAAAAAAAGAAATTAAGGAAACAATTAGCTTATGATGATTATTAAAAGAAGTTAGTAAGATAAACGATTTCCTAAGGAAGAATATAGAGTTAGCTTGTAAAGGGAGGCTTTAAGGGACCTCCACCAGATTTTGGGGAACTGACAACAGGAGCTGACGTAATCCGGGACCTCCGACGCTAGCTGGCAGCCACCAAAAGGGTAAAGCTTCTTTAGTACGCTATTGATATGGTTCATAAATAAAATAGGTTAAAAAAGTAATTGATATGTGAAATAAAGATAAAAAGGAAAAATATTTGGCAAAGGTGCAAGACGTTAGTATTAAAATAGCAAATATGACGGGCTGCACAAAAGTATGAGGATAATTGACTAACATAAAAAGGGTAAGAAATTCCTTTGTATGCTACTATCAGAAAGGACATGGAAACGCGTGCCTGCTCATGAAAAGTCAACACTAATGTCTCCACTGACAAAGACCACACTTTCTGCAAAAAGACAGCCTGTGAAAAGATGCTCTGCAAAAGGTGCTCCGAAGGCAGCCCTTGCTGTTCCTGACAAGGAAAGGGACGTCTCATCTTCAGAACCTCAAATGCTGTTCCTGACAAGGAAATGGACGTTTCATCTTCAGAACCTCAAACGAAGAGCCGGAATCCTAGGCAAAATCTCAGGTATAAAAGGAGGACTTCATCCATTTTACAAGCCAACGATAATAACCATATTCCAATACATTACAACTCTTGGAAAACTCTCTCTCTACAGTAAATACAACATCTTTGACGTCCCCTTAGCGATTTTCTTATGTGTTCTTCAGTGAGGAGAACATAGTTTGAGTGTGTAAATCTTCCATCTTTAGTGAAAACCAATTTTAGAGTGCCCGTGGACGTAGGATCTGCAAAGATCCGAACCACGTAATTCTTGTGTCCTTTCGTTTACGTCCCTAACACATCCCGACAAGTCCCTAACACGTCCCAATATGTACCAAACACGTAACATTCAATTCCCTCACAAACACGCACTTTACGCACGTTCGAAACCGTGTGATAATCGATTCTACCGCTATACAAATTTCCCGAGATACTTATAAATTTCGTTGATTGGGATAGCCCCATATCCCTTATGTAATTTGATATGTCCGCTTGACAAGTTGAGGGGAAAATAAAAAAAAAAACAGTGACATGAACAATAGGGAAATGATCATCATCGATTTAACCAATTGGTCAAGTGGTTATTCACGTAAAGTCACGCAGAACCGTACAATTGCTACTAGTCATTAGACAAGAACATATATGATGGCCTCCTTTCCTTGATTTTGTAATGAAAGATCATTCGACAGCCCCAACAAATTACAGCCGTTAGTTGCAAATCGTATTATTTTTTATTTTTTCCTCATCAAATTAATTTTTCTATTGTTTGTACTACGTTATATTTTTCCAATATCTTCCTAAATAAGTGTATCTACACTTAATTATTCAAAATTACAAAAAATTATCAATTTCGTCCTTGTCAGATAAATTTTTTATATGTGAATCTGGTAACTAATATTTTTATATGTAGATACCCATTTTTTTAAGAATAACATTTGATCCTGATTTATCTGTTTTTTCCTATATATATTTTTTTTGTTATCACATATTCGTGCATTTTTTCAGTGTATAATGTACCACAATATATTTTACTAATGTACCTAAATTTCTTATATGATGTACCTTCAATTAAACGGGTGGCTACCAGACGTAAAAGTTCTATTTATTAGAAATCGCCTATATAAAAATGAAGACAAGGAACTGATATGAATTTATATACTGCTAGTATTGAAGGCGTAAGTTTCCCCTAACTAAATCTATATAAAAAAACGAAGACAAGGAACTGTACATTTTTTCAATGTATAACGTTCCACAATATATTTTCCATGGTATCTAAATTTCTTATGTGATGTACCTTCAATCAAACAGTTCTATACTAGACGTAAAAGCTTTATTTGTTATATATCAGCTATATTCAGAAAATGAACAAAAGGAACGAATATGATAACTTATATACTAGTTGAATGGGTAAATTTCTCCAAATTTTTTTTTAGAAAAGGATTTCATTCATAAATCCAAATGGATACAAAGATACAACAGAGTAATAACTCAAATGTTAAACATAATTGACTATTTCTGAAGATATAAATGTGCCTAAAAGGGGGGGTGAATTAGGCATATAAAAAATTTTATGCTTCTTCTTTTCATAAAACTTGTTATGAGTATGCCTGATATATCCTAGTGACGTCGGATGTGTTTCGGGTCTGTCTCACAGCGATAAAGAAATAATTGAAAATGCGAGACAGGATTTTTATAGAGGTTAGATCCCCAACTGTGGTTTACTCCTCTCCTTGGGGTTTGCTCCCCAAGAGTTTAACCAACCACTATAATGCACCGTAGCTGGATACAAAACTGATTGATTTGCCCAATAGACAACCGAAACAAGTCGAACAGTAGACACACTAGGTTACCACACGCAGAGTTTCGTTCCTCGGAATCTCCTGATCCCGACAGACACAGCTCGCTACCGAAGGTCCCCCGGAACTCATCCTTCCCCTTCACGTGTGCGTAAACGTCGATCTTGCCTCCTTGGTATTGCTCACGTCCGACGACAACACGTCCGAAGACAGAATATACGGTGGGAGGTAGGAATAACGGGATGCATCACTCGTGCAGTGATGGAATCGCAAGTTAAAGCTCAGTATGGCAGAAAGCTATCGTAAACGGAGGCTCAAGAATCTCTCAATATGCTTCTGCTCAAGAATCTTCGTAGGCGTATATTCTCAAGTTCTAAGTACCTCGAAATTCTAAAGTGTAGCTCATATATAATCCTTTTCAATCAGCACTTCACATGGAAAATCATATCATATAATAATCGCCAAATCAAGCCTAGTTTCCATGCAATTTTCGAGTCAATCATTCCATATAAATCATGCTCTTAATAAATCATCACAACGGTCATATAGCACATTAAAGCATGATTATATTCCATATAAAAGCTCAATTTTGTTCTCAAGCATATTCCCTGCTATTAGTTTCTAGAACAAGTCAATCCCGATTTACTTTCCAACTATAGCACACATAGCAGCATATCAATTCCATATTTAGCACAGATCAATCATATTTACCATGTTTAGCACATAATATCATATCATATCACAGCTATCACGAATTTACTTGTCGTGCCACAACTTTCCATATTTAAGATATCACATCCGCGTTTAGCATATTACCATATAATAGCATTTTTCCACAAAGTCAATCAAATTAATTCTTTCCTAAATATAATATTCCAATCATCATAAGGAAAGATATCAATTCAATATTACGCATTAAATTCAGTGGAAAGCATGCAAAAAATTGTATATGTGACTTTCGTCCAGGAATGACCTAGTATCAACGGATATATCACTTTTCATATATAAACATCATATTTTCTAGGGAATGACCTATGAATGACATACGACTATAAAGAACTAAATGACAGCAACAAATCTAGGAAGTACCCTTGATGCCTGTCTGTGATTTAGTTATACCTCCTGAGCCTCAAACGGATATCGAGGAAGCTAAAATCATACATTCTAAAAATTCTCTCTAGAAACCTCCTATCGTGAAGCAGATAGAGGAATTACGAGCTGCCTTAGATAAAGAAATAGAGAATTTTGAAGCTGAAAAGGCAAAATTCCAAAGAGAGATGGAAAATCTCAGAGCTTCCTCCATCTCAAAAGCCACTTCTCACGCATCTCCTCCAAAAGAAAACATCATTCTGAAAAGCATGAAGAAAGAAAAAGCGCCTTCGAAAAATCAGAAAATTAAAAATAAACAAAAAAATTCCAACTCTAATCCTGTTTTGCTTATGTCTATTTGGAGCATAGAGCCAGCACTAGAGTCGAAGGCGAGAGTGTCTAAACTAAAAATAAAGAAGGAGCCCATAGAGTTGACACCTTTTGAGAATTTATCTCCTTCTGTAAAAATAAATGGCACGCCTACAAATAAAAGAGCTGTTTCCACTCTTAAAATAATTGCTTCTACCTGCTCCTTAAAACCGACCATATTTAGAAGTACGAATTTCGAAACAGGCTCTACTTTAGAAATAAAGAAAATCATTTTAAGACAAATGCTTCTAGGATGACCCGTAGGAAACAAGATCCAGTCATAAAGAAAGTGTAGACCTTTTAGGTCCAAATGATTATGAGAGTTTTGATTATTCAAAGTAGTTATGTAAATTGGGGGGTACAAATTAGAAAACTCGATATGCATGTTGTGTGATGTTTAAGTATGTTAAAATGTTCGATTAAGCGCTTAAATATGATTAAACTGTTAAGGAAATCGAATTTGAGTGATCATGTGCTTAACTGGAAAATTTATGTGATCACCTGGTTATGAACGTTTTCGTATGAATGGAATCTCGTTGCGTGCTATATATGGAAAATATATCATGTTGAGTGATATGCAAACTATCTGCGAGATTGAGTTGTTTTTGGAAAGAATATCACTGTGATCATCCGAATATGAATGACTATGCTGTATATATGGAAGGATATTCTAATTAAGTGCTGAAACGTGATTGTTCTATTTTAGGAAAGAATATCATGATATATCCGTTTGAGTGCTATCTTAATTGACTCTTCAATCAGTGAATCATGATCCTGCTTTCCTTGTGTAACTTAGGATTCATATTATGGAAAGTGATTAATGATTGGGCTTATATGTGGTAGGACGCTGATTGAGTCTATTTATGGAATGTGCTGAAATCGGATGAGATTACTATACATGGAAAATATACTTTGCATTATACTCAGTAGATCAAATCTTTCTTTATGCGAATTGGCTATCATATTATGGGAAAGAAATCAGTTGATTGAGCTCATCGTTGATAATATGCTGAGTGGAATATATATGGAATATGTTGACAAATGGATGAGATTACGGTGGAATGAATGTTAATCTGTGGTATTTATGGTAAGTGATCGTGCATGACCGTTGAGCTTAATTGGTTTATTCTTGGCATGATTGTTTGAGTCAATGCACGTGATTATTGAGCTTTCTCTTGCATATTCTGTGCTTAACTTTCCTTATGAAGTGTAGAAGCTATTCTTGGGTTTATATAGAAGGAACACTTCACGATTGAAGGGTAGACAACGAACACACGAGCTAGCGAATCCCTTAGAGTTCTTGAGCGAAATTTGCGATTCATTCATAGTTTGTGTTGAGCTTTCATTTGCGATTTCTGTACCCTTTGAGCGATCTTTAGCAACACCCTATCCTAAACCCTTGTCTTCGGACATAGAAGAAAGTAAGGAAGATTTGTGTAGGTTACTTCAAAAGGCAGAGAGAAAGATTAAGTCTCTAAATTCCTTGAATAAGGAACTGATAAGGTGGCAAGATGAACTAGCTAAGCAAAAACATGAGGCTGATTTAGAGATCTCACGTTTGCAAGGATAGATACTGCTAAGAAGGAGGGAATTCCATGTGACTATGAGAAAACAGAAAAGAAAAATAGTGACTTATCCAGAGATATTATAGAACTTAGGAACTCCTTAGAGAGGGAAAAACAGACAGTTGATAGACTCCTTGATGGTGGGCAAAACCTAGACATGCTGTTGAATACTCCTAGCAACATTGGTAGGTCAGGGATAGGTTATTCCACTGATGAAAAGCATGTTAAACATTCCGTGCCTAAGTTTAAGTGTTTTTGTTGTGGTAGAAATGGTCATTATGCATAAAACTGTCGTTAAAGAAGATTGATAAAGCTAAGTATTTCTGGAGACCTAAGAAGTCACCTGTAAATGCCACTGTTGTATCTGATTGTAACAGGAGATCACCGTCTATGCAGAATGATATCTCATATGTTAACAGAAGTTATTTCTCCGCTAACATGTTAGGACCCAACAGAAATTGGGTACCTCAGAAGAGTACTTCTTTCTACAGGTACGAAGGAAGAATTCAAGTAAGAAAAGCAGGTGGTATCTCGACAGCGGGTGCTCCCGCCACATGACAGGTGATATAGGTAATTTTGTGTCGTTGAAGGCGGTTGATGGAGGATATGTTTCGTACGCCAACGATGCAAAATTCAAAATCGTGGGAGTTGGTACTGTTGGTAACAATTTAAATATCACTACAGATAATGTATGGTTTGTTAAAAACTTAGAACATAATTTAATTAGCATTAGTCAATTATGTGATGATGGACATACCGTAGCTTTCGCCAAAGATAAGTGCTTTGTTAAAAAGGATGATGAGATTGTGTTTAGTGCATCTAGGCATGGTAACATTTACTACATCACTCTTGATGATATTGCTAACCAAAATATCAAGTGTCTAGCAGTTACGCAGGATATCACATGGTTATGGCATAGACGTCTGGGACATGCTAACATGGAACTGATGTCTCACATATCATGCAATGAATTAGTGAGAGGTATTCCATATATGAAAGCCACCAAGGACAGAATCTGTAAAGCGTGCCAAATGGGGAAACAAACCAAGACGTCCTTTAAACCTAAGAATGTGATCTCTACGTCCAGACCGCTGGAACTGCTGCATCTTGACCTTTTGGGTCCGGTACAAGTTATGTCATTGAGAGGTAAACGATATCCCTTTGTTATCGTAGACGACTATACTAGGTACACATGGGTCTTATTTCTTGTAAGACCCGTAAAAATTTAATTACGGGATTTACGTTATAATTAAGGGTTGAAGTAATTAATTAAGGACATCGTTGAGTTAATTACGTAAAGAAGCTAGGATTTTGGGTGAAACTCTGTTTATTACATAATTATTTTCAGGCTTGGTATGTCATACAATATTTTCATGCTCTTATGCCTTTGAATGACTTACGTGTCTATATGATTACATGTTATGTAATTTACAATTTTTATATGTGTTATGAATCACGCCTTATGTGATGCTGTGAGGACTTAGGAAATCTTAGATAGCAATTTTACATGGTACGAGTCATTTTCGACCGATTATAATAATAAAAAATATATATAATAATCAAATAATAATCATAATAATTGTTGAAATCGCCGAACAAAAGAAGGGAATCGGGCGATTTAACGAAACCACATTTCGGGCGATTAAGATAACAATTACACGTGGCATGAGGAGAACAAATCGCCGAGTGAATTGGAGTAAGAATCAGTCGATTTCACAAACCATGATGAAATCATATTTCGGCCGATTGTGAAGTGTATACAAGATAGAATGGATGAGCTGCTTACAATATTGATTGGTTAGGTGTATCGATTACGAATCGACCGATTCTAGACATGTGAGTGTTAGGAATAGCTGAACAAATAAATGTGGTGAAATCGGGCATGTACATACAAATTGGACCAATCGCCATCCATATAGAGTCAATTGACTAACAATTAACGAGTTCTTAGCATGTGGGGTAAGACTTAGTTGTTTAGTGGTCACATCAACCCATATCCCTAAGTCTAGACCTAATACTTATCAAGAAAATTAAAGAAATAATAAGTAGAAAACAACACAAGCAACGAAAAGGGGAGGAAACTATCATAAACCCCAAACCAAAAACCAAATAAAAAACAAGGAAGAAAAGGCCGAGAGGAACTCCGATTGACCCAAACAAATCTAAGTCCCAAACGTGGTAAGCAAAATAAATACTTGTAACCTTGTAAATTTCGTAATGTTGGTTATTAGTTATTACATTTCATGAACTAATGGACTCCTAAGAATCTGGGCGTAAGATGAACGGCAGAAACTCTAATTTGAAGTGGAGGTTCATATCCTCGTGAATTAAAGCATGCTTAAGTTAGAGTGTTGTTAGAAAGAGATAAATGTTAGTAGTATAGCACGCATTTAGGGTTCGAAACTTAAATTCTTAAGTAATAGCTAACAATTTTAGGAGGAAAGAGAAATTTAGAATTCATAAATTCATGGGTTAGCCTAAGGTGTTCATAGAGCTCGTAACCTTAGTATAAGACAATTAGTGTTGAACATTTTGGAGTGGTAGAGAATTTTAGAAATTATGAAATCTGGGCAGATTGAATTATAAGTTCTGTCTCGAGTGGATGAATATTTGAATGTTCGAAGCTTTTGACCGATTTCGATCGATTTCAATGACATTTGGAACTTCCGATCGAAACTAGGATAGGGTCATGGCAAATCAATCGAACGAAAGCTATATGTGTTAACAAGAATCGGTCGATTCCAATAAATAAAAGTATTCGGCGAAACCAAGGTTAAAAGAGAACAAATCGGGCAATTGTACATTCATGAATCGGGCGATTCATGACATGAAAGATCTCGACGAAACTCACATAGCACGTTGGTGAATCGGGCGATTGTGGTTTAAGGAACTTTCGGCGAAATCAACGTGGCTTATACAAATCGGGCGAAACAAGCTACACGCAAGCCTGATGAATCGGGCGATGATCAGTACCCCAAAAGAAATCGGGGGAAAACGATGATGACATCACGATGACGAACACACGGCGATTTACAAATCCGTCGATGGAAGATTTCATGCAAATCAAATCGGGCGACTTGCATGAATGGAAATCGGAAAAATCCGTGCGTATACAAATCGGCGATTCAAATAGCATAAGAAATCGGCCGAAACTAAGTCCCAAATTTAACTTTTGCCGAGCTTTATATACATATGGTGCGATTAAATACTAACATAGCATAGAGTAAAAATAGACTGACTTAGAAAATTAGCAAGATAGTACGATTGTGTAACGATTTCAATATGGTTAGCTAAGCTGGATAATGTACTGATACGACAATATTTTTATGATTAAAAGGTCGAACGGTAGAAAATTCTCGAGGAAGTAAGCACGCGTAGCTTGGGCGACAGGTAAGTGGAAATCAACTACGACACAAAACTTATGTGCGCATGAATTATGTGATTTCGTGCTTATGTGACTACGTGAACCTTGAATGTTGATTTATTTGTTACGCATGAGATTATATGACTTAGTTTACTGTTATGCATGATGCCATGATATGCATATACATACGAATCACGACATGAGCATTTGCACGCATAAGTAGTACGAAAGGCATGAGGTACTAGTGTGCATAAAATTGCCTGTGAGCGATAGATATTCGCCGATGTTGGCGTCCGATGTCGACTCAATGAAGAGTCACGGCTCTTCTATGCGACCATGGCGATACGATGCCGAATTACCTGTTATGATAGGTAGGGGTATACACCGTGGCGATCATGATGCCGAATATGCCTGATTCACGATAGGCAGGTGGAACCCCATAGCGGAAGATGCAACCTGGAGGATGCGACACGAGGGAATCGCAACACAGAGGGAACTCTGGTGTTGGCGACCTCGGGGTTGGCTACCAGTGAGAAGCGTCCGCGTGACAGGCCTCACTGGGATTGGAAAGGTGCCCTAGGGTAGCCTCCCAGTGTGCGAGCCATCACATATGTATGAATCCCTCAAGGATTAAGAGCTCAAGAAATGGCGCATAGTAAGATTGAAAGCCGAGGGCCCATATGACGTACGAGTCCAAAAGAGTATGAGCGTCAGAAAGCATCGACGTGGATTCTTGTTGCGAGTTAGGACATATGTGAGAGTTAGAAAGCTTAGACGCGGATTGTCTTTGCAAATTAGGGCACGTGCATTCATGCATATTTCACTTACTGAGCCACGGCGGCTCACCCTTACGTTATGTGTTGTAGGTACGAGCAAACATGGTACGTGATCGCCTAGCCGGCAAGGCATACTTTTGAAGCTTCCGAGCGTCTTTTGGGGGTGGTGCGTACGTGGACGACGACCTGTGAGGCCGGGCGCACAGGGTACTTTCGCTGTGCATGTACACACGTCTCGTGTGAATAGGATACGTAGGAAGCTTATGTAATTCTTTTGACATGTAAAGAATGACTTCCATTATATAAATGGAAAAATTTATTCCGCGTTTTCGTATCTATTCCAACCCAATACGTAGTTAGGAACCTAGGGCAAGACTAGAAATGGTAGCGACGGCTAGGGTCGCTACATTTCTAGCGCACAAAAGTGAGGCTTTAGATAATCTGGTCCGTAAGATTAGGAGTGATAATGGTCTAGAGTTTGATAGTAAATCCTTTGCATCCTTTTGTGATGAAAATGGTTACAGTCATAATTTTTCAACCCCTATTACGCCTCAACAGAACGGAGTGGTCGAGAAGAAAAATAGAGTATTACAAGAAATGGTTAGGACTATGTTGAGCGAATATAATACTTCAAAACATTTTTGGGCCGAAGCTGTTAGTACGGCATGTTATGTCTCGAATAGAATTTTCCTTAGACCGATTATTAAGAGAACTCCCTATGAACTTTGGAATGATAAAACCCCTAACATAGGATATTTCCATGTATTTGGCTGCAAATGTTTCATTTTGAATGATAGGGATAAAAGAAGAAAGTTCGATTCCAAGGTAGATGAAGGGATATTCCGAGGTTATAGCCTTCATTCCAAAGCTTTTAGAGTGTTTAATAATAGGAAGAAAACTGTTCAAGAATCTGTGCACGTTACATTTGATGAGTTTCCTAACGCAGATGCTACTCAGGAAGGTATAGTTGTATCTCCTGCAGATATACAGGTTACTGACAATGAAGTGAACGCCATTCCATTAGAACTAGATACTGTGTCAGAGGAACCTGAAGCTTCAAATGAACAACAGCGCAGAAAATTCGAACATGCCTCCAGCCATCCCACTAGCAAGTCATAGGGAATATCACTTCAGGGATCAAACGAGAGCAACTGCACGAAACGATATTGCTGAGGCATCACATGACGTGCTGTTGTCAACCATGGAACCTAAGATAGTGAATGAAGCGCTTGACGATGAATCGTGGGTGATTGCCATGGAAGAAGAGCTGGCACAATTCGAAAAGAGCCAGGAGTGGACTCTTATGTAAAGACCTAACGATAAGTCCATAATAGCCACGAAGTGGGTGTTCCGCAACAAACTGGACGAGAACGGTAACGTGACACGAAGTAAGGCCAGGTTAGTCGCCAAAAGGTTATTCCCAAGAAGAAGGTATAGATTTTCAAGAAACCTTTGCACTCGTAGCTAGGCTCGAGCCTATACGCATTTTACTTGCATATGCATCTTTTAAAAGATTTAAGGTTTTTCAAATGGACGTGAAAAGTGCATTTTTAAATGGTTTTATAAATGAGGAAGTCTTTGTCGAACAACCTCCCGGTTTTGAAAAAGAAGTATTTTCAAATCACTTCTTTAAACTAAACAAAGCTTTATATGGTTTAAAACAAGCCCGTAGGGCATGGTATGAAAGATTGAATAGGTTTTTACTAGACATGGGCTTTACAACAGGAACCATAGATAACACTGTTTATAAAGTGCAAAGGGAATCACATACTACTTGTGCAGATATACGTTGATGATATCATATTTGGTAGCACTGACATTACTCTTTGCGAGAATATTTCTAAGTCTGTGCAACAGGAATTTGCGATGAGCCTAATGGGAGAACTCATTTACATCCTTGGATTGCAAATCAAGCAATTGGATACGGGAAGATTCATATCTCAAACAAAGTACACGAAGGAACTACGTGAAAAATTCGGAATGGCTGATTCCAAGGTACTTCCAACTCCTATGCACCAGACCGCTAAAATTGACAGTGATGAACGAGGTAGGCCTTTTGACCAAACTAAGTATAGAGGTATGATCGGAAGTTTGCTATACCTTACGGCAAGCAGACCCGATATTATGTTTGCTACTGGTCTATGTTCTAGATATCAATAGAGTCCTAGGGAATTTCACTTGACAGCAGTCAAGAGAATACTTAGATATTTGAAGGGCACAATCAATCATGGTATGTGGTATCCAAATTCCAAGGAATTTCCATTAATGGGATACTCGGATGCGGATTACGCCGGTTCTAAGGAGATAGGAAAAGCACTAGTGGTACATGCCAAATTTTAGGAAATTCCCTTGTTACCTGGTCCAGTCGAAAACAAAATGCCATGGCCCTATCCACAACCGAAGCAGAATATATGGCCTTAGGAAGTTGTTCTCGGCAAATCCTTTGGATGAAACAGACCTTGAGTGATTACGGTTTAAGGTACGACCAAATTTCTATTTTTTGTGATAGTACTAGTGCCATTAGTATCACTAAGAATTCCGTACACCATTCTCGAACTAAGCATATAGAATGAAACATCATTTTATTCTAGATCATGTTCAGAAAGGGAATATCAGCGTGAATTTCGTAGGAACTAATGATCAGTTGGCTGATATCTTCATGAAACCCCTTATTGAGAGTAGATTCTGTGATATCCGTGACCGATTAGGAGTTATTGAGCTCAAATAGGAAACGCCTTTAGTATTTCCTTGATCTTATCCTTTAGGATCTCCACGATTTTATTCCTTGATGTTATTAATATTTATCCGACTCTATCTTCCTTATCCATGGGAAGATTATTTTTCCGCTAAATAGCTTTTCATCGACATTTATGTCAAAATCTATTTTCGGCCAATATTTTCTTTGAACTCTGATTTTTACTTATTTACTTTCTCAATTCCCGCGAGATATCCTTATGTAACACAACGGGCAGTTTCCTTCTACACTAAGTATTCTTTTTTTAAAATTCAAATATTTGAATCCCTTCCTTATCTAACACACGTCTTGTCAAGATCACATCTCTCTTTAACTTCTTTCCATCCTTATCCAAACTCTGCCTTTATAACCGTCACCTCCCTTCTTCTTCAAACTTATTCAAACCCTAAATTCCACACTTCATAACTTCCTCTCCTTCGATCTCAACCATGGTGAAAACAAAAGGTGTCGGATCTGAGTCCGACAAAAAGAGAAAGAGTTCCTTACCTGAAACCCCACTTTCTCCAAAATCCACCCGCTCGAAGTCAAGAAGCAGCCCCAAATCCACGAGATCTCCTACGAAACGGAAGAAGAAGAAAGCGAAGATCGTCAAACCCCCTACTCCATTTCCTGTTTCATCTCATGATCAATCTACAGCCCCCATCACCAGAAAAGTAAACCTCATCAGAAAAGTCTGTCTCTGCTCCGATAGAGTCTCCTCCTCGAGACAAAACTCCCTCACTGGATCATTCTGAGAAGGCCATGTTCAATACTGAAAACCCAGAGGAAATCACCGACGAGATCAAATTTTGACTGAAAATGCCAAGGAACTTCATGGGAAGCTTCAGAAGCGACGCGTTGCACGCGGTAGGTGCGTTAAGTTTGATGAGTTGGCTGACAGCCAAGTCATGACGTGGCTGACGGAATATGGCTGGGAAAATTTCCTGAGGATTGACAAGTCCTTGTATGTGGAGGCCGTGAAACTCTTCTATGCCAATCTCACTTTCGTTGAAGACGAAACTGAGCTCACAGTGAAGTCATATGTGCTTGGCAAGACCTTTGAATGGAATAGCGCTAAAGCGAATGAGATGTTGGGAGTTGAGAACGAAGGGCTCCGCTACTTTGATTTTGTCCACTGGTGTACCTCTGAAGTATCCATGCGAGACTGTGCAAAAGCACTCTGAAATTCCCCCTATAAGCCAAAGTTCTCTGAAGGAGAAGCTTTGAACAAACTTCCCATAGATCTGTTCTTTCTCCACAAGGTCCTGCATTTTACGCTGTGGAGCGCCCGAGTTGGGAGTGGAGGGCATTCCACAACCAACAACATGAGCATGCTGACTCTCTACATGGTATCCCAAAATAGACCACTCAACTTACGATATTTCGTCCTTAAGTACATGATCTATGCCAGTCGGAGCTCAGATAAGGAACTTCCCTATGGTATGGTGCCGATACATCTGTTTGAGACTGAGGGAATCTCTCTGCCCAAAGCTTGGGAAGACAGCTCTAAGCATGCTGTGGATCTGGTCACACTGAAGCGTGTTGGTATACGCTGTGATGCGCGCCAAGGCTGGTTCAAAACAAGGGATTTGAAGCCCCCTTCAAAGGCTCCGATCAAGAAGAAAAGGGACGATGAAAGCGACGACGAGCAGGGAACGATAGCGGGTCTGAAAAAGAGTATCAAGGACCTTAAGGATGAGAACCGCAAAAATTTCAAAAAGATCTCCCGGAACTTCAAAAGGGTTAACAAGCATCTGAAGGAGATCTCCGCAGCTCTTAATATCGCTGAACCATCATCAGCCTCATCCAATAGCGATTCCAGCCCTTAGATCTTGGTTCCTTAGTAATTCCCTAGCTCTAATAGGATTAGCTCTAGTTTTTTTTTCGCTGGTTCTTTGGTTTGAGGGTCGAGATTGGTTGCAGGTTTAGGTATGTTTGTGGTGTTGGTCCCTCCTTTTTGATGCTGAAGGGGGAGAAGTCTAGGCAATTAATGCCTTATTTTGTTATTTTGAAATGATATAATATAATCGGCTTATTTGCTTTTATATGCTTATGTCTTAATCCTCTGTGCTTTAGCTTGATGACTTGTTAAGGATTAGGAATTCCGCACATAGGCAGTGGGAGCAAACTAATGTGATGTGATAACTTGAGACATTCCATGATGTGCTAATTTGCGAAATTCAGTGGTAACTTGTGACATTCCATGTGATATGACCTGGTAATTGCTAAATCTTTGCTTCTGTACTTTACATAGGGGTAGCATGCTATGAAATTTGATAATTTATTTGCTCTGATCATATATCACATGCTAATGGCTTCATATCGAGTGTACCCACATGCTTAAGATAGGCATAATTACTTGTCATCATCAAAAAGGGGGAGATTGTTGACCTTTATGGTCCAAATGATTATGAGAGTTTTGATTGTTCCAAGTAATTATGTAAATTGGGGGGTACAAATTAGAAAACTCGATATGCATGTTGTGTGATGTTTAAGTATGTGAAAATGTTCGATTAAGCGCTTAAATATGATTAAACTGATAACAAAATCGAATTTGAGTGATCATGTGCTTAACTGGAAAAATTTATGTGATCACCTGGTTATGAACGTTTTCGTATGAATGGAAATCTCGTTGCCTGCTATATATGGAAAATATATCATGTTGAGTGATATGCAAACTGTCTGCGAGATTGAGTTGTTTTTGGAAAGAATATCACTGTGATCATCCGAATATGAACGACTATGCTGTATATATGGAAAGGATATTCTGATTAGGTGCTGAAATGTGATTGATCTATTTTAGGAAAGAATATCATGATATATCCGTTTGAGTGCTATCTTAATTGACTCTTAAATCAGTGAATCATGATCCTGCTTTCCTTGTGCAACTTAGGATTCATATTACGGAAAGTGATTAATTGATTGGGCTTATATGTGGTAAGACACTGATTGAGTCTATTTATGGAATGTGCTGAAATCGGACGAGATTACTATACAAGGAAAATATACTTTGCATTATACTCAGTAGATCAAATCTTTCTCTGTGCGAATTGGCTATCATATTTTGGGAAAGAAATCAGTTGATTGAGCTTACCGTTGATAATATGCTGAGTGGAATATATATGGAATATGTTGACAAATGGATGAGATTACGGTGGAATGAATGTTAATCTGTGGTATTTATGGTAAGTGATCATGCATGACCGTTGAGCTTAATTGATTTATTCTTAGCATGATTGTTTGAGTCAATTCACGTGATTATTTAGCTTTCTCTTGCATTTTCTGTGCTTAACTTTCCTTGTGAAGTGTAGAAGCTATTCTTGGGTCTATATAGAAGGAAACATTTCACGATTGAAGGGTAGACAACGAACACACGAGCTAGCGAATCCCTTAGAGTTCTTGAGCGAAATTTGCGATTCATTCGTAGTTTGTGTTGAGCTTTCATTTGCGAATTATGTACCCTTTGAGCGATCTTTAGCAACACCCTATCCTAAACCCTTCTCTTCGGACGTGTTGTGTCTGCGGGAACATTGAACGCACAAAGGAGCGCGGTTGGAGTCTTTCGCACGTGGAGGGATGGTGGATTCGGTGGCCCTTCGGTAGCAAGCTGTATCCAGTCGGGGAGGTTTCCTGGGTTAACGACGTTGATCGAAACTTGGCGCACGACAGCCTAGGTGGAGGTCTAGTTTTCCAAAGTTCTTCGGTTGTGTAAGGGTCAATCATCTTGTAACCATAACCGGTAATACCTAGTGATTGATTGGAACTCTTGGGGAGATCACACCCCAAGGACAGTAGTAAATCCCAGTTGGTGATATAACCTGTATAAAAATCTCGTCTCACTTTACTTTCTGCTATTTACTTTTCTGTGAGACAAACCCGGAACGCGCGCTAATATCTAAGTGATATCGTAGAAACCATTTCTGAAACTAACGTGATATTTTGAAACAGGGTTAGGGAGACAACTTTAATACTTGTATTGATTTTGGGAAATGACATACTCTGCAAATATCTTCTTAAAGAAAAGTATTTTTCAAAGAAGAAGAAGCCAAATTTTTATAGCCTAATTCACCCCCCTCTTATGCATATTTTACTCTTCAGAAAGCTTATGGCGCTATACATGCTTGTTCTCACCTAAGGTATCCCGTTAAGATCGAATCCCCCGAACACCTTAGGAGACTATCAAATGAATAGATATGTTCCACGCTTAAGCCTACTAAAGCATTTGTCCGCGCTTAAATTAATCTTCCTATAAGGTTCAACCCAAATGGATTTCTAAATCTCCGCCTAAAAATGATGAAAATCGTAAAGGCCAAGTCTTTTATAAAGGGCAAACCCAAATCAACTTCTTCGAAGATGACTTGGGTCGCTAAAGCTCCTACTAACAATAATTTAGGAACCAAATCTGAACCAACACCTAAATCTGGTAATCTGCGAGGACCCATTTATAAGTGAGTACCTAAAGCGCTCTAATTGTTTTTGCAGATCCATCATGTGTGGTACCTCGACTCTGGTTGCTCCACACACATGACGCGAATACAAGAGCTGCTGAGCAACTATAAAGACCGACCGAATGGAAAAGTCAGATTCGGAAACAACGACTCAGCCCCCATACTAGGATTTGGGGACATCATTCTGGAAAATCTAACGATAAAATATGTCTCTTACGTCGAAGGCCAGCGCCATAACTTGTTCAGCATAGGCCAATTCTGCGACAAAGGATTCCAGGTGGTCTTCCTTGCTGATCGGTGCAGAATATTGGATAGTCAGGACAAAGAACTCCTCCAAGGATTTCGGAAATAAAATCTTTACACGATCAACCTGACGTCCGTGCGGCCTTCGAGAGCTATTTGCCTAATTTCTCAGGCTGTAATTCAGAGGAACATCTTATGGCATCAACTTACGTCTCATCTCAATATCAAAGCTCTTCAATGACTATCAACGAAAAAGTTGGTTCACGGTCTACCAACTATTATCCTACAAAAATAGCATTAGTGTTCGGCATGTCAACTATGAAAAATGAAGTGAGCATCCCATCATGTAAAACTAGTTGCCTCCACTTCACGTCCTTTGGAATTGTTACATATGGATCTCTGTGGACCTATGCAGACACAGAGTATTAGTGGGTGGAAGTACGTACCAGTTATCATTGATGATTACTCCCGCTACACATAGACGAAGTTCCTCCGAACTAAAGCTGAGATAGGGGGCTTGATAGTTAATTTCATGAACACTACTCAGAATTTGCTGGAACATTCCATCCGAGTCATCCGGACGGACAACGGCACTGAGTTCAAGAACAAGTATCTGAGTGAATTTTATCAGAAACTTGGCATTAGTCAGCAATTCTCAGCTGCTAAGACTCCACAACAGAACAGGGTTGTTGAAAGGAAGAACTAGACCCTAGTACCGCGTCCGCATGGGATACAATCATCGGAACAAAATTGGTATTTAAGAACAAAAAGAATGAAGATGGAGAACTGATTGGGAATAAAGTGAGATTGGTTGCCCGAATCGAAGCCATTCGTCTCTTCTTGGCTTATGCGGCTCATAAAGACTTCAAAGTCTACCAAATGGATGTTAAGACCGCCTTTCTTAACGACGTACTAGAAGGCTTTGTTGATCAAGCACACCCCGATCACGTCTATCGATTGGATAAAGCTCTTTACGGACGAAAACAAACCCCACGTGCTTGATATGATGTCCTGAGTGAATTCTTCGTGATGTCTGGATTCATTCGAGGAACCATCGATACTACACTCTTCATCAAATGGCAAGACAAAGATCTGATGGTCGTCCAAGTATACTTAGACGACATCATCTTCGGATCAACAAATCCACGGCTTTGCAAGAAATTTGGAGATTTAATGAAGAGCAAGTTTGAAATGAGTCGCATGGGAGAAATGCAATTCTTTTTAGGGCTTTGAGTCAGACAACTCGACGATGGGATTTTAATCAGTCAGACAAAATACATTAAGGATATTCTGAAAAAGTTCCATCAAGATCAGAGTAAGCCCCTCAGCACTCCTATGTCACCAAGCTGCAAGTTGGATGCCGATCCCACTAGAAAAACGGTCGACATCACCCTTTATCGCAGCACCATTGGGTCTCTTCTATATCTCACATCAAGTCGGCCGGACATCATGTTTGCCACCTGTTTATGCGCCTGTTTTTAAGCCGACCCTAAGGAATCTCACATGCTTGCGGTGAAGCGAATCTTGCGCTACCTCAAGGGCACATCTACCTTAGGATTGTGGTGTCCTGAAGGTACGAATTTCAAACTAATTGGCTATACTGACGCTGACTATGCAGGTTGCCGAATGAACAAGAAAAGCACATCTGGGGGCACTCAATTTCTAGGCGAAAACCTGGTTTGCTGGTCATCCAAAAAGCAGAACTGGGTTTCAACATTGACGGCAGAAGCAGAATATGTCGCGGCCGCCAGCTGTTGCTCGCAGATGTTATTGATGTAGACTCAGCTTCACGATTATGGGTACAATCTGTCTAATATACCCATTCATAGCGATAGCCAAAGTGCCATTGCGATTACGTGAAATCCTGTTCACCACTCACGCACAAAACATATAGGCATACGATATCACTTCATCAAAGATCACGTAGAAAAAGGCACCATTGACATGTATTTTGTGAACACGGAATATCAACTAGCTGACATTTTCACCAAGGCATTGGATGAAAAACGGTTCCAATTCCTTGTCGGAAAATTAGGCATGTTGAACCTTCCCTAATTTGTGCACTATGTGATTCTACGTGCTTTCACATGTTCGATGCTATGTGTTTTCTATACTTAAAACTGCTATATCTTGCGTGAAATATTTCATTTTTAAATAAAAATATAGTAATACTAAAATAATAAAAAATACAAAAATAGTATATATATAAGTATAATATTAGGGGCATGACGATACCTCTAGGATGCTCGATCTACGTCACGAATAGATTTCACTGACATGAGACTGATTTGTTGCTCAAATTGGTCAGCCTAAGTCGCATTCTTGTGTCTAAAGGTCATTAGGTTCCACTAGACACAAAGCCACTTTTACATGAGTGAGGATTCTCGCCTTTTATTTTTCCTTTGTATGGATCTAGCCTTGAACGAGTCACACATTAATTGCTTGTCTTAACTAGTTATTCTTGGCTTCATACTCGCCTTGCCTTAATTCCGTAGGAAAATGATTAGAGCACTTAGGAAACTCCTCACTTGGCCTTAAAATAGCCTTTTGTCATCCATTTTTAGCTTTCTCCGATATCCTTTTCTTCACTTGAAAATCCTTTAAGCCTTCAACCGAACAACTAAGTTTTCGAAGGGATGGTCAATCGAGAAAAAGGAGGGGGAGGAAATGATATGACAAAGAAAGAGATGACAAAAGAAGGTGGACAACGCAGACGAGGAATGCTCAACGCACAAAAATAATATAGTCCAAAAGAACATGCTTTCCTATTTATTGAAAGCTTCTAGAAATCATAAGAAGAGGGCATGAATCTTGCCATGAACTTCTCCTTCTAACAATATCCTGGTGTTACATGGTGACAACGAGAAGAGGGGCACGGCCTTGGGTTCGAATTCCACAACTGCGAACTTCTTCAAATCGATAATCTCTGAAACCTCACTAGGGATTAAGAGAAAAGGAGCGCGGTATCGGCCAAGATCAAACAAGAAGTACTTCGCCCTAGATAATCTCTCAGCCTCATAGAGAAGCGGAGCTTCAAGCTTGAGCAAGTGCAGACTGAGACGAAGAAAAGATTAATAAAGGATGAGAATAACAAACGATAAGAGAAAAACGCCAAAAAGAAGGAGATCGACGTAGTAAAGGAAGAAGATCCTTAAGTCCACAATTCCAAAATTATCCCTTCCTTCTAAGTCAAAAACTAAAACCCTTTACAGTCTCTATAATTCCAAAACGACGGTCTTTTGCATAGGTGAAATGATTAAAAAGTTCTCGATCACAGGTAAATTGACTTAGTATTGCTTATGTTGACTTGAGTGATATAAATATAAAAAATTCCAAGGTAAAAATAAGTGAGTGCTAGAGTGAACCTAGTGAGAGTTGTTGAAATGGATCATTCTATGAACTTATGACTCTTTAGTTTGACGACGGGACTTGACGGCATATGATCTTTTCAAGTTTCATGTGAAATTTTAGGCGTGACAATGATCGTAGCAAAATAATCTGACCCCATAACAATGATCGTGCTTGGGGAATACAATGACGGGAATACATCATTCTGAAGAATCTGAGTATAAAAGATGTCTCTTACGTCGAAGGCCTCCACCATAACTTGTTTATCATAGGCCAATTCTGCGGCAAAGGATTCCAGGTGGTTTTCCTTGCTGACCAGTGCAGAATATTGGATACTCATAACAAAGAACTCCTCCAAGGTTTTCGGAAATCAAATCTTCACACGATCAACCTGACGTCCGTGCAGTCTTCGACAGCTGTATGCCTCATTTCTCGGGCTGTAATTCAGAGGAACAGCTTATGGCATCAACATATGTCTCATCTCAGTATCAAAGCTCTTCAACGACTATCAACTAGGAAAAATGAAGCGAGCGTCTCATCATGTAAAACTAGTTGCCTCCACTTCACGTCCTTTGGAATTGTTACATATGGATCTCTGTGGACCCATGAAGACACAGAGAATTAGTGGGCGGAAGCACGTACTAGTTATCATTGATGATTACTCCCGCTACACATGGACGAAGTTCCTCCGAACTAAAGATGAGACAGGGGGCTTGATAGTCAATTTCGTGAACACTACTCAGAATTTGCTGCAACAATCCATCCAAGTCATCCATTCCGGCCTCTCACACTTACTATGGGCTGAAGCAGTAAATACCGCCTGTTTCACTCAGAACATGATGGTGGTTCACAAGCGCTTCGATAAGACTCCGTACGAAATAATAAACAAACGGGTATCCAATATCTCATTCTTCAATGTCTTCGGGTGCAAGTGCTTTGCAGCGAACGACAGAGAGCAACGCGCTAAGTTCAACCCTAAAGCATTCGAAGCCGCATTCGTTGGGTATTCATTAACATCAAAGGCGTACCGAGTTTACATCAAGTCCAATCGATCAATCGAAGAAAGCTATAACGTCACTTTCCACGAAGTGGCAGAAATGGCTCATGCACACCTCAGTTCAGGACTCATGCCAAACCAGATGGCTTCTGAATACGACGGTTCAGAACCTGTATACACTGGTGTGTTGGAACAAAACCAACAGAAGATGGCAACAACTATGGAATCAACGTCTGAAGAAGCTCTGAGACTTGCATTGGAAGACCTGGACTCTCTTTCTGAGCCCGTATATCGGCCAGAAACCGCTAATGCTACACCTTTAGTGGACTCCCCACTCGATGAGGCCGACATACCAAGCTCTTCAAATGTCCCTGCCCCGCCCGATTCAGACTTACCACAGATCATTGAAGAGCCTACAGCAGTCAATGAGGAGGTCTCATCCGCAACACTCAATCCAAGTGATGAATCTGACTTACCTCAACCTAATCAACAATCTGAAATCATAGGCAGTCTCAGTCCACAAACCGCCAATGCGTCTGGTTCTGCTCTACCACACGAGCGAAAATGGACTCGAGCACATCCAGTCGATCTGATCATTGGTGATCCTTCGAGTGGAGTACGGACACGTCATCAACACAGTCTCTTCAGCTGCTTCTTAAGCCAAAATAAGCCAACCAAGGTAGCCGATGCACTTAAGGATTCGAATTGGGTTATTGCCATGAAAGATGAAATTAATCAATTCGACCGCCTCAAGTGTGGACCCTAGTACCACGTTCGCATGGGAAAACAATCATCGGAACAAAATGGGTATTTAAGAACAAAAAGGAGAAGTTATCAGGAATAAAGCGAGACTGGTTGCGAACGGCTATAACCAACAGGAAGGAATTGACTACGACGAGACATATGCTCCTCTTGCCCGAATCGAAGCCATTCATCTCTTCATAGCTTATGCGGCTCATAAAGACTTCAAAGTCTACCAAATAAATGTTAAGACCGCCTCTCTCAATGGCGTGTTAAAAGAAGAAGTCTATGTCGCTCAACCAGAAGGCTTTGTTGATCAAGCACACCCCGATCACGTCTATCAATTGGATAAAGTTCTTTACGGACTAAAACAAGCCCCACGTGCTTGGTATGATGTCCTGAGTGAATACCTCGCGAAGTCTGGATTCATTTGAGGAACGATCGATACGACTCTCTTCACAAATGGCAAGACAACAATCTGATGGTCGTCCAAGTATACGTCGATGACATCATCTTCGGATCAACAATCCACGGCTTTGAAAGAAATTTGGAGATCTAATGAAGAGCAAATATTAAATGAGTCACCTGGGTGAAAGGTAATTCTTCTTAGGGCTTCAAGTCAGACAACTCGATGATGGGATTTTCATTAGTCAGACCAAATACATCAAGGATATTCTGAAAAAGTTCCATCAAGATCAGAGTAAGCCCCTCAGCACTCCTATGTCACCAAGCTGCAAGTTGGATGCCGATCCCAATGGAAAAACGGTCGACATACCCTTTATCGCAGTATCATTGGGTCTCTTCTATATCTCACATCAAGCCGGCTGGACATCATGTTTGCCACCTGTTTATGCGCCCATTATCAAGCCGACCCTAAGGAATCTCACATGCTTGCGGTGATGCGAATCTTGCGCTACCTAAAGGGCACATCTATCTTAGGATTGTGGTATCCTAAAGGTACGAATTTCAAACCAAGTGGCTACACTGACGCTGGCTATGCAGGTTGCCGAATGGACAGGAAAAGCACATCCGGTGGCGGTCACTTTCTATGCGAAAAGTTGGTTTGCTGGTCATCCAAAAAGCAGAACTGCATTTCAACATCGACGGCGGAAGCAGAATATGTCGCGGCCGCCAGCTGTTGCTCGCAGATGCTATGGATACGGACTCTTCGCGATTATGGGAACAATCTAAATAATATACCCATTTATAGCGATAGCCAAAGTGCCATTGCGATTACGTGCAATCATGTTCATCATTCACGCACAAAACACATAGACATACGATATCACTTTATCAAAGATCACGTAGAAAACGGCACCATTGACATGTATTTTGTGAATACAATATCAACTAGCTGACATTTTCACCAAGGGATTGGATGAAAAACGGTTCCAATTCCTTGTCGGAAAATTAGGCATGTTGAACCTCTCGTAATTTGTGCACTACGTGAATCTATGTGCTTTCACATGCTCTATGCTATGTGTACTCTATACTAAAAACTGCTATATATTGTGTGAAATATTTCAATTTTAAATTGAAAATATAATATACTAAAATAATTCAAAAATACAAAAATATTATGCATATAAGTATAATATTAGGGGCATGACGCTATATTTAGGATGCTCGATCTACGTCACGAATAAATTTCACTGACATGAGACTGATTTATTGCTTAAATTGGTCAGTCTAAGTCACACTCTTGTGTCTAAAGGTCACTAGTTTGCTCCAGTAGACAGAAAGCCACTTTACATAAGTGAGGATTCTGGCCTTTTATTTTTCTTTTCTATGGATTTATTCTTGAGCGAGTCACACATGAATTGCTTGTCTTAACTAGTGATTCCTAGCTTCATACTCGCCTTGCGCTAATTCCGTAGAAAAATGATTAGAGCACTTAAAAAATACCTCACTTGGCCATACACATAGAAAATATCATCCTTGAAATTATTCCTCTAGTCATCCCTTCTGAGCCTTCTGCGATATCCTTTTCTTCATTTGTATCCCGATCAAGCCTTCAACCGTAATTCATAAAATTCGGAGGGTTGCATAAACGAGAAAAGGAGGGGGAGAAAAAGGCGACAAAAGAAAAGAAGAAAATGATGACAAAAGGAGATGGAAAATGCACGCGATGAATGCTCAACGCACAATAAATAGTCCAAAAGAACCCGCCTTCCTAATTATTGAAATCTTATAGAAATCATAAGAAGAGGGCATGGATCTTGCTCTGAACTTCTCCTGCGATAATCTCGTACACTCGTCAGAACGGCTGGAAAGAGGAGCACCCCGAAGTGAACTTCTCCAACGATAAACTGGTCTTATATCGAGACAACGAGAAGAGGAGCACGGCCTTGGGATCGAATTTCATAACTGCGAACTTCTTCAAATCGATAATCTCTGAAACCTCACTAGGGATTAAGAGAAAAGGAGCGCGGTGTCGGCCCAAGAACAAACGATTTGCCTTAGATAATCTCTCAGCCTCGTAGAGAAGCGGAGCTTCAGCTTGAGCAACTGTAGAATAAAATGAAAAATTTAAGGATGGATAAGATCAAAATGCTGGTGAAGAAGACGACGAAGAAAAGGAAGAAAATAAATATTTAGTCCACAATTCCAAGATAATCCTTCCCTTCTAAGTCAAGAGCCAAATTAAAACCCTTTATAGTCTCTATGATTCCAAATCGACGGTCTTGCGCATAGGTGAAAGATTAAAAACGCCTCGATCACAGGTAAATTGGCTTAATATTTCTTGTGTTGACAGGAGTGATATAAATATAAAAATCCAAAGTAAAAATAATCGAGTGCTAGAGTGAACCTAGTGAGAGTTGTCAAAATGGATCGTACTATGAACTTAAGACTCTTTAGTTTGACGACATGACTTGACTGCATATGCCTTTCAAGTGTCGTGTGAAATTTTTAGGCTTGACAATGATCGTAGCAAAGTAATCTGACACCATACTATTAATATTAGTAATATGCTTACGGAAAAACTTTATTAAAAAAACTTTTTATATACATATAAAAGAATTCTCGCACATTCTGATATGAAATTTTAATTTGCATTTACGCTGAAATGATTAAATGCGATTTTACTCGTTTATGTCATACCTTCGCGTAACATTTTGAATACATTCGGGGACCATGTATCTAAGTGAAAATGTTTAAATTGTGCGTTACTCATTTAGTATGTGCCAATTGATTCTATGTGTTTTAATGCTAAATCGTTTTTGGTGCATCATTTGAGGGGGAGCATATACAATAATATGTCTTAAACTCCTAACTTGTTTGATGTTCTTTCTCTAAGTTTTGCAGAAGCAAAGAAGATGACTTCACGAATTATTCCGGACTTGGAGTATACGGCATTGTATAAAATTTGAATGGTTAAATCATGTGATCTCTAACGTGTTTTATGATTTGGATTTAACAATTTTTTTTTCAGAAAGGTACCGAGCCTAATTGGTAAAATTGCTTCTAAAATTTAATAAAACATTCTCGACAGTTTACTCTAAGTGTTACAGGTTTTCGATGATCAAGCCTTGGAGCAAGTTGTCACCGCTCAAAAATTACAGGGAGTTAATTACATTCGATATTATAATTAGGGGGAGCAATTATGTGGTTTACTCTTAAACTTAGGATCAATCTGAAATACATAGAAAAACTTACCATCGATAAATTCGGGCGAATTTTGCAAATTTCATTCCCAGTTTCTACGAGCGAAAATTGATTTTGGGACAAAGTTGTAATTTTCGCCTTCATATTGACGAGCGAAAATTAAACAGGAACCACAAATGATTTTCGATCGGAATCTTCGAGCGAAAATTAAATAGTAACCAAAGAAAATTTCTCGATCGTAAGTTTCTCGATCGTCAACAGTAATGGGCTTAAATTCACTAAGTCTCACAAAACGTCTAATCAACCCAATTAAACGAAATCATTGCTTGCAGTCGAAAATCCCTAAATACACATTAAAACCCTCGATCGCAAAATTCAACAGTCAAATTTTCTCTCAAAAGACGAACGTCAAAATCCTTCAAATCTTTCGATTTTTTCCTCTGATTTTCGTCTTTAGAAGGTAGATTTGACTTCGTTTAGGGAATATCGTGTATTAACTCATTTGCATCTGTATTGTGATATATTTCGCATGATCCTGTGTTCATTTCTCGTCTGATCATATTCTGAGAACTAGAAAGCTTATTTGCAGTGCACATTATGATAGTTTCGAAGTTTCTTGATCTTTTTAAGGTAGATTATTTTGATTCTCTGCGTTATTTGAGTTCGATTGAAAGTAAGACTTAATCTGAGATATCACCATTTGAAGACATCGAAGAACTTTTTCGCTCGCAAACAGTGTAATTGAATTTCAATAGTTCTACTGTTTGCATTGTAAAAGGTTTTCCGTTCGCTAAACTTTTGACTTAGTCGTCAAGAAAGATAACGTAGATTGAAAAATAATTACAATCGAGAAATTTAATTTAGGATTTTATGCGAGCGAAAAGATTACCGAATGAAATATATATAATAGGTGCAAAATAAGTTTCGAGCGCAAAACTTACAGTCGCAAACAGTAATTTCGATTTCAATTTAATTCTTGGTCAAGAATTTTAGCGGCGATAAAATTAATTTTTCCACGATAAAATTTCTCGATCGCAAACATACACAGTGATGATTTTTATCGATCGAAAATTTTCTCGGTGAGTCACCAAGTTTCTCGCTGTCAATTTTCTCGATCGTAAAATTCCATAGCGGAAAACTATTTTAAAATCGAAATACTTTCTCACTCGATAACTTTCATGTATTCACATGCGAAAAATTTCTCGATCGTAAATTTACACGAAAATTTTTCTCGATCGTAAAATTTCTCGGCTACGGTATCGTACCTTAAGTTCAAAAACTTAGAAAATTTTCTAAGTCTTCTCGATCGCAAATTAAATCGGAGAATTGCAATTATAATTTGCACTAAGGCAATTCAATTGAGAACTTCAATACTCGCGCGATAAAAAGCACGGAGTGAACAATGCTTAAAACACTTAGAAAAATTTCGACTGAACCTCTATGAGATTAACATACTTATGTCGAAAGAAAACTTTCTATTCAAAATTCACTTTGTATGATCTTTGTGCAAATTTCATATTATCAATTCCGCATATCTTCAAACATGTTTTGACTTGATATATATTGAATTTCGACTCAAATTCTTGAACTAATGATTTACATTTCTTATGTGTATTTCAGATGGATCACTATCCTGCCTACAACCACATATATGACAAGAATCTACTCAAGGTGCAGGACACCAACTTTCAACTCGACCTGACTACCTTCAGGTGTCCGGACGAGATAATCGTATCCATTTTGCAAGGCCATCCTCTGTGGAACGCACTCACGGTGACGGCCTCAGTGCCGATGGTTTACCTCCAACAATTATGGGGGATGACTAAGAGCCACGACGTTGAAGGGGCATACTTCTTTACAACGGTGATAGGGACGAGGCACATTAATCTGAACAAGAATGACTTCGGTCTTATCCTCGACCTCCCCTACAACCCAAACTACGACCCCTTTCCTACCGACGAGAAGCTCATGCGTGACTTCCTTCAGATGGGATACCGTCCACCGCTGACAAAACTTGCTCAAGTTCAGAGCAACGGAATCCCACACCCTTGGAAGACTTTGTTTGGAATCATCAACAAATGTCTGTCGCCAAACCACGTCGGCTTCGACAAAGGCAACGGCAACATTCTGAGGAGTTTCCATGGAATGGCCTTCTCGCGGAATTACGATTTCGCTCAACTGATCTGGAATGATCTAGCCGAGCATATCAGGCAGAAGGAAAACAAATGCTCAAAGAATGTGCCGTACGCCCGGTGGTTCGCCGTCATCATCCGAAAATACATGGAGTTGCACGAGCAGAGCATCCCTCGTCTACCTCCTGGAGGGAATTACCAACCGCCACGGCTGAAATTCTTTCACAACCCAAAACTAACGGACTTGGACCAGCCGTCGAGAAGGGCCATACCAATTGAGTTGTTAAGGCTCACCGACCCCACGGGAGCCGAATACCAACGGTTCTGCCGAGAGAATCATCTGACGGAATAGATGATCAGAGTGCCCCCGACAGATTTCGCAGTCAGCCATCACCAACAACAAAGCCCTGAGGACACGATGATTGATGTAGTGGCCCAGGAGCTAGAGCAGGAGCTTCCAACTCTGGACGAACACATAACTGATGTTGATGCCACGTTGATCGATGCTGTGGCAGCAGAGTTGGAACAAGAGGTTCCTGCAGAAACATCCAGGTGGATGTGCCCGTCCATGTTGGCGTGCTCGAAGAGCCCATTCAGGTGGTTCTTCACCAAGTAGCACAGCCCGAGGCAAAAATGGGGCAACGCTCACTTCCACAGGTGACAGAACAGGCTCGTGAGGACGTTGAACGCGTACCTTCTCCTCACACAGCCACCTCATCAGACACGGAGTCTGTTTGCTCTTTTATTACCAAACAAGGATCAAAAGAAAGGACTTAATGTGTAAAACGCGAAGAAGACCTTGAGTGCATGTTAGCGTGTGTATTTCTATGGAAAGGTACAAGGTGGCTTACCTTTTGAATTCTTTTGATAAAACACTAATTAGGTAGTCTGGTATTATCATGGCCTCCTGATCAAACTTGGTCTTCGTCGACTGGATCTTGGTGAGTTTCGGAGCTTGATACCCCTCGGTCCGTGGTCAGCGCTATATTTCGGGATGAAGATCCACGAAATGTTGGACGATAACAGGGAGCCACCGTAAATATGGAACTATCCGGGATCCGAGGCCTCATCTTCTCAGTTGGTCAATAATGTCCGTCCAGAGTAGTTGAGCGATGCCATAATTCTTGTTGAAGACGATCCCGTGAAAAATGAGCATGATGTTGCGGTTGCACTTGTCGGACCCTGAGTGCTTTGGAGATAGGCACTTGTTGATTATCAAAAACAGGGTCCGCCATGGTCCAGGGATGTCTTTTGCGTTGAAATCAGGAAGGTGAATAGTGTTTTGGCCGTTAGGTTTGTGGCCCATGAATAGGAAGTCCCTGATTAGGTCATCGTTAGCTGGATGGGGATCATATAGTAGTGAGTGTGGTAGATTTAGTATGGAGCGAAGAATGGTTGGGGTAAAGACAACTATGGTGTTGTCGATTTGGCGGAAAGACTGGTTGTTTTTGGGTTATTTGTTGTGTTCTGAAGGGTGGACCAGAATTGTTGGACGTAGACTTCAGGGACAAACTCGGTGATATTTAGGGCGGTTTTTATAGGGTGGTTTGCTAGGATTTTGACAATAATAGGATCTGGGCACGAGGTGTTGTCAAAGTCAAGTTGGAGGTTGTTGGGTCACCTCTGTCCCCAGTCCTTTGAAGCAAAAACCTCATGAATCTGTCGCACCATTTTAATATATCTGTAAGATAATATCAAGGGGTTAGTAGGAACCAAACCACGCTTGGAAAGGTAATGTATAATACGAGTCAAGGTTAAATGTTGTTAACGCTTTAGGACTTAGAGAATTTTTGCAAAAAGCAAATGTGAGTAAAATTCGTCGATAAGAAGGAATATTGAAATTGAATCAGTCGATCGGCGACATAGTAAATTTTAAGTCACATTGTTAATCAGTTTTGGCCAAAATTCAAGTTGCAATTCAGATTCAGTTTCGGGCAAGAGTTTGTATCGTGCGAGTGATTCAGGTTTTCTTAAGTGGACGATTTAAATCACAGTAAAATTAGATCCAGTTTCGGCCGAAAGTGAAGTTCAGTCGATCGAAACAAATTAAACTTTGGTTTCGATCGAAACTACAGAATAGAGTGATTTAAATATGTTATGATCATGAGAGAGTTTCGGCCGAAAGTCCTAAATCAGACGATTGAATCATAGTAAAATTGCAATAATCAGTTTCGGCCGAAAGTAGTGAACTGCACAATTTAAATCACAGAATAATTAAAAATTGACAGTATCGGCCGATTGAAATATGAAATTGAATCTGGGATGAGTTTCGGGCGAATGAAAAACTGAATCGAAACGTAATTGAAGAGCGATTCGAGCGAAATCACTTAAACCCTAATTCTGCGGATCCTGCAAAAACGAGAACGGTATCAGTTAAAAACTGCAGATTGTATGCTTTTCCTTACCAATAATGGATTTGGAGCTGCAATAATCGGAAAAACAGAGTTCGTGAGTGATGGTGATGAGATTATTGTGCGATTGCAAAAAGAGTTTGAAAGTGAATTTGGGAATCGATGAAGAAAGACTGTGTTTCGGGCGAAACGCTATATATAAGTAGAGTTTCGATCGAAACTGATTTCGGGCGAATCTCAGTTTCGCCCAGGAAAATTACAAAGGGATTAATTTTTAGTTTCGATCGATTTGATTTAGTTTCGGGCGATGCTCTGTTTCGCCGTGTAACATTATAAAAGGATTAAAGAAAATTTTCAGTTTCGATCGAAACGTGTTTCGAGCGATTGTCAATTCAATTTAAAGGAGTTTCAGGCGATACGTAATTTCGCCGAGGAAAGATTTGAAATACTTGAATGTTCAGTTTTGAACAAATTTTGAGTTTCGCCGAGAAAAATTTTGTCTTACGGTTATAGAAATGATTATCTCATAAGTTTACCCCATAAGTCGACTTGAAAATAAATTTGATGAAAGATCATAAAAACTCCCCCTTAATTTGTGCAAATTGTTCAATGACTCCCCCTAGATTAGTGCATAATTTTCCAAGACTCCCCCTAGTTCCGTGCATAAATTTTTATGAGACTCCCCCTAGATACGATGGTAGGATTTTCAACATGCATATGAAAACAAAAAGAAAAAATAATAAGTGACCTATTTACACAATATCAGGTTCATGTAGGGACAATCAATCATGTCTTACGTTTCAACATCCCTAACTTAGATACCAAGAATTGGAATCGCTTTTCATCCAATGCCTTAGTGAATAAGTCAGCAAGTTGAAGGTCTGTGTGAACAAAATTCATTTCGATTGTACCTTGTTCTACATGTTCCTTGATGAAGTGATATCTAATGTCTATATGTTCTGTGCGCGAGGTGATGTACTGGATTACTTGTTATAGCTATAGCAGTTTTTGAGTCACTAAAAATTGGAATACGATTTAACGTTATGCCAAAATCTCGCAGCTCGGTTGTCATCCACAAAATTTGTGAACAACAACTCGCAGCAGTGATGTATTCTACCTCTGATGTCGAGGTTGAGACACAATTTTGTTTTCGAGACGACCAGCTTACGAGTTTACCCCCGAGATATTGAGCGGCTCCAGAAGTGCTCTTTCTGTCCAGCTTGAATCCCGCGTAGTCGGCGTCGGTGTATCCTACGAGTTCGAAACTTGACTCCATTGGGTACCATAGACCTAGATTTGGAGTTCCCTTGAGGTATTTGAAAATTCTCTTGACAGCGAGCATGTGAGACTCCTTTGGATCAGCTTGAAAGCGAGCACAGAGACACGTGGTGAACATGATGTCAGGCCGATTGGACGTAAGATAAAGCAAGGATCCTATCATGCCTCGATAGACCGTCTGGTTAACAGATTTTCCTGATGAATCTGTATCAAGTTTGCATGAGGTAGGCATGGGAGTGATGGCAGCATTTGAGTTGTCCAGGTTGTACTTATTGAGTATGTCATGAATGTACTTGGATTGACTGATGAAGATTTCATCGTGAAGCTGCTTAACCTGAAGGCCTAAGAAGAAGCTTAGTTCGCCCATCAACTCATTTCAAATTTCTGCTTCATTAGATCTCCAAAGTTCCTGCACATTCTTGAGTCCGTCGACCCGAAGATGATGTCGTCGACGTTGTACTGATGTCTGAGCCATCCTTCTTGATAAAGAGAGTCGTGTCGATCTTCTCTTTTGTGAAGCCGGAGGAGATGAGAAATTCCGGAAGGACCTCGTACCAGGCTCTGGGAGCTTGTTTAAGTCATAGAGAGCTTTATCGAGTCTGTAGACGTGGTCTGGGAGTTGTTCGCTTACAAAATGTAGGACCCCGGTCCCCGGAAATTAGGTCGGCCAATAAATTATGTGTACGAATTATGTGATTCTACGCTCATCTCGTATATGATATGTGCTTATGTGATGTACGAATTTTATGCTCGTGAATTGTACGGGAAATTTCTAGAATTTATGTTGGGCTAGGAATTTATTCTTGAACCTATTATGATATGAGTCTCCAAGTGGGCTAAAAATTTGAATTAAGCCCAATTGTGAGAAATACCCAAAATGTAAGATAAATATCTAAACCAACAACCCACACACCTAATTTCCACTCTCTAACCATCGACACCCAAAAGTAACGAAAGGCAAGAAGGAAGGAGGAAGGGGCCGAGCCAAAATCGAACCAAGAACACCTCAACTAGCTTAGGATCTAGAAATTGGTAAGTAAAATACTCCTCCCTAAACTCTTAAATTCGTACCCTAAGTGTAGTTGGAAGTTCATTAATGATATTAAATGCAAGTAGTTGAAGAAAGGCACGAAAACCCTAGGAATGGGCCATAGGTCCGAGATTACGTTGTTATTAGGGGCAAGATAGGGACCGAAGAACTTAAGGTGCGATTTAGAACTTAGGAATCTCAAGATTATGGCATAGAAGGAAACCTAAGAACTGAGAAATTCAGGGTAGATAGAACGAAGGAGATGAAATCGGGTAGATGACTCACGGCTTGATGGAATCGGGGAAATAAGATGATAAATCGGGCGATTGTAGCTATATGACAAATCGTGCGATTTAATGTAAATAAGACATAGTATAAGCTTCAATGACTCCAATTTAGACACATGAAATCGGGCGATTTAAGTTCAAGAAGAACTCGGCGATTTGCGGGATATTAAAACCCTAAATCGGGCGACTCCATGCAAGGTGGAAATCGGACGATTTCCACCCTTGCAAACCCTCAAATCGACCGAAAATAGTTCCTACCACATGCATGGAATCGGGATGACGTCATGCTGACGAAAAAGCACGGCGATTTCCATCCCCTAAAGACCACAAATCGGGCGAAATTACGTTGAGAACTTCATGCATGAAGTTCTCTCGCGAAAAACTTTTTCCGCAAAGATGAATCTTTCAAAATCTTACATATTTTCACTAAATCTTCGTCTTTGAGAGGTAGATTCGACATCCTTTAGGGATTTTTGTGTGTTTCAACTCCATTTACATCTATTTTCTGCAATCTTTCGCATGATTTTATGAAAATTGCTCGTCTGCTCATAGTTTGGAAACTCGAATGCAAGTTTGCAGTGTTTACAGACCAGTCTCTAGGCATAATCTAGGTTAAAAATTGCATATTAAGATACTTTAGAAGTTTCCTGAACGGTTTGATGGTAGATTGTTTCGACTTTCTGAGTTATCATAATTCGATTTGAAAGAAAGACTAAACTGGATTTTTAACGTTTGGAGGCGTCGAAGAACTTTCTAGCTCGCAAACAGTGATAATTGAATTTTAATTTGATTAAGTTACTGTTTGCATCGTAAAAGATTCTCGGTCGTAAAATGTTTTGACTTAGTCATTTAAACAAATAACGGAGATCGAAAAATAATTACCATCGAGAAATTTCAATTTGATTTTATATGACCGCAAAGATTACTGAACGGAATAGTTTAAATAGATGTCTTTACGTTTCGAGCGTAAAACTTACAATCGAAAACAGTAATATCGATTTCAATTTTGTTCTCGGTCGAAATTTTTGCGGCATAAAATTAATTTTTCGACGATAAAATTTCTCGATCGTAAAAGCACGCAGCGACAATTTTGATCGATCGAAACTTTCCTCGATGTTGACTTAGCTTCTCGTTGACAATTTTCTCGATCGTAAACTTCAGTGGATATTTTATTCACGCGAATTTCTCGATCGTAAATTTATGCTGAAATCTAATTTCTCAATCGTAAATTTACACGGAAATTTTTCTCGATCGTTAATTCTCTTAGCTACAGTACCACGCGCATAACGTTCAGTAATTAGTAAAATATTCTAAGTCCTTTTTCCACTGCAACATATTAGCGAATAAAATTTTCTCCATCGCAAATTAACATGGAGAATTGATTTTAATAATTGCACTTAGACAATTCAATTGAGAATTTCAATTCTCGCGCGATAAAAGGCACGGAGTGAATAGTGCTTAAACAGTTTTTATGATATCAATTACAAATTCGTTCAAATATGCTATGACATGATCCATAATTATGGCATGATAAATTCAAAATTAGACTCAAATTAAAGATTCTTGAACTAACGATTTACATTTCTTATTTGTATTTCAGATGGATCATTACCCAACATACAATCACATATACGAGAAGGCCATGTACCTCAACGTTCATGACGCCAATTACCAACTCGACCTGACTACCTTCAGGTGTCCGGACGAGATCATGGTGCCAATACTACAAGGCCATCCCCAGTGGCATGCTCTAACGGTGACGGCCTCGGTGTCGATGGTCTACCTCCAACAATTCTGGGGGATGATCAAGAGCCATGTCATTGAAGGGGCGTACAGTTTCACCACGGTGATAGGGACGAGGCACATCAGAATGAACAAGAGTGACCCCCTTCCTACTGTTGCGGAGCTCGTGCATGACTTTCTTTAGATGGGATACCGTCCTCCGCTGGCCAAACTAGCTCAAGTTCAGAGAAACGGGATCCCACACCCTTGGAAGACACTGTTTGGAATCATCAACAAGTGTCTGTCGCCCAAGCACGCAGGCTTCGACAATGGCAACGGCAACATTCTCCGTATCTTCCATGGAATCGCCTTCTCGCGGAATTACGATTTCGCTCAATTGATCTGGAATGATCTAGCAGAGCAGATCAGACAGAAGGAGAACAAACGCTAGAAGAATGTGTCGTATGCTCGGTGGTTCTCCGTAATCATTAGACAATACATGCAGATGCATGACCAGAATATCCCTCGTCTACCTCCCGGAGGAAATTACCAACCAACGCGGCTCAATTTCTTCCATCACCCAAAACTCACGAACTTGGATCAGCCTTCGATGCCGATTTCGTTTGTGCTACTACGTCTCGCCGACCCCTCAGGAGGCACCTACAAGCTATACTGCCGGGAGAATCATCTGACGGAACAGATGAGGGCCCCCGAAAGACCCATCCTCACACCCACTCAACCTATACAACCCTTCCCAGTCGCCACACACATCCTCTCGCACAACCTCATAAACCCAGCCACAATACCTATCAGCGACCTCCACTCCATATTAGTCGCCCGCCTACTTGAGTTGACTACTCAAACGCCGGAAGAAGAGGACCTCTTCCGCCGTCTCACGAACCATCCTGATCCTACCGAATCGGCCGAGGACAAGACTCCCGCTCAAGACGTCGACATGACGACCCAGATAACCAAGGTCCTCCTGAGGGGGAGAAAAGGCGTAGGATCATGACTAGAGGTCAGAGACAAGGCTCGGATGCCGCACAGACAAGCGCCGGAGCCGCTGAAACCTCGCAACCCATAGCCCAAACAACAACCACCACGCACCGCACCACTCATACAACCCACACAACCCAAATCGACCCACCAACATTTCACCTAAGGACGCCTTCGCCTACACCAACGATTCTCACAAGCCCCTTGCTTCCGGAAGAATAAGCAAGTGCTGCCATGCTCGTGGCCCTGGCTCAAACTCAAGCAACCTCAGCTGCTCAAGACCGATCGGGACCATCAGGACATGCCATCAACCCACATGAATTCCTCGACAAGTATATTTTTGAAGGACAGTGGATGACTCATTCCCTGCTCGATGAGCATAAAAGACAACGGGTTAAGGATGTTCGTCAATTCCTACAACAAGCTTCGGTGGACCTGGTGCTGATAGAAGACGAAGAGCTTCATGAAGGTGAAGATCACGACCAAGAGCTCCCAAGGCTTCTAGAGCTAATTGCGCACCGGGCAGTTTCCCCCACAAGACAGATGCCAGGAACCGTCCGGATCGACACGCCATGGGAGAACATCAGAATAGACCCCTTCCTTGAAGAAATTAGAGAGCACATTTGGAGGTCACTGGACAAGGTCAAGAAGCCAAATGAGTTCGAGCTAAGGGGGATCTCCCACTCGGATCAGCAGAAGCGAATGACATATCTGTGGATGCTGACCCACCTTGGACCTGACATGAGATAGTGGATGACTAAAGCACAAGCCAATAGTCATTTTAAGAGTCTATCTCCCATCTGTCAACTCCTCAGCGTCTTCTGTGCCAAATGAGGACTTCCAACACCGTACTCGAGAAGAATATAGTGCGACCTACCGTATCTCCCTGCCGAGGAGGTGTACAACCCCTACCAGCTATATATGGAGAAATACAGGGATCCTCAAGGCTTCATCAAGAAAGAAGGAATCGAGGGACTCTACCGGTACATGATGCGCCAAGTCAAGTACTTCGCAGTGCATGACCTTCAGATGACTCTGGAGAGCAACATGAAGAAGGTCAACATGACTGTACCGCTCAACAAGGCATCTGATATCGAAGCACTTCCCAACAATCACGGGCACATCAGCTCAGCCTTGGCATCACCTATCACAACCCGATCGCCAAGATGACTAGGTTGATGTTGACGACCGAAGTACAAAAATTTTATGATGGGACGCTCAAGGTCATCAGGCAAAATATAGAGAAACGGTTGGAAGAAATCAACAGAGAGACAATGTTGAGGATCCATAGGTACGTGAGAGAACAGCCGATCCTAATGGAACTACTGGATGATATCGAGGAGCGACTGGAGCTGAGGAACACGCTCAAGAATTTCGAGCATGCGCTGATCTTGCGCAGATCGTGCTATGCCCGACGAGGACAGACAGCGCGGAAGAGAAATCAAGCACAAAGGGGGAGAATGTAGGATATCAGTTTAATTGTGCGTTGATTTAATTAGCTGCCTTCGTAATTTGGGGCATCTATTGTAATAGTCCTTAGTTTAGGACTTAGTTTGATATTTATACCAAGTATATTTGGTATAAATAGATGTACAAAAATTGTGATTAATAGAAGATTTCAGAAAATTGATCCGAATGGCTGTCAATCCAATTTCTAGAGATAGAAAGTCAGAAATCTTCATCTCACTAAGCGAATTCTCTCTCAAGGTTTGAAATAAGTTTCTCGATCGAACGTTGAATTCAAAACAGTTCTAATCGATTAACTAATGATTGGAGTCTAGGATCTTAGAGTTGATAATTCAGGACCTAACATTAAGGAAGCGGCTTTGCTAGACGGTATACTCGCCGCATTTCAAGATTGGCGGACGGTTGCCGTTTCCAAGCGAATAAGCATCCGTCTTTGTTAAAGAGTTGATCTAAGAATCTTCGTAAGGTGTTTTGATGATTTGTAGTGATGTAATGTGCTTCATAAATGACAAAGTAGTTAGTAGCGTAAGCATTTGAGAATTAATTTTGATTCATTCTTTAAAGTTTGATCGAAGTTAATATCGTCGAAAAAAATGTGTACTCGTTACTATTCACGTGCGTGAAAGTCAGTCAGCGAAAAATCTATTGAGCGAAACAAATTGCTCAAAATCTTTCGTTCGAGAAAAATTACGGATCGTGAATTTATTACGATTGTAAAGAAACAATAGGTTAAGTAAGTTTCTCGCTGAGTCAAAATAAATTGGTTGACCGAAAAATTTTTCGAGCTTAAATGATTTTTGCTAAGTCAAACTTAATAGTCTGACCAAAAACGTATTTCGAGAGAAAGCTTTACGCTCGCAAAGTAAATATAAGTCTCCTCAAAAACAAATCTACACTTAATAATGCTCGAGAAATTTTCATAACTAAAATCGCTTCTAGTGATGGCGACTTTAGCGCTGACTTAGTGTTCTGACCGAGAAAAATCCTCGCGCGGAGTTTTTCTATGGAGAAATTAACTCGATCGAAGACTTTTAGCGAGAAAATTAAAATCGCGCAAACAGTCTTAGAACCCTAGTTAGCACTGATTCAAGCAAAAACAACAAATTAGAACGTGAATTTACAGGTATCTGCTCGGAATCATGTACTTACTATGTACTAACAAACAGTTAAACACGTCACGAAGCAAAATATATTGAATTTTAGCAAATTCAGTACGTGTTCTATATGTTTTTTGCGCGAACATCAACTTTTCAAATCTAACCAATTCTGCTGATTCGAGTTTCCGATTGCTACTGATCTAACCGCAAATGAATTCTAGTACATAAGCGAGCACACAGACATCAAAATCAAATCAAGTAAGCACATAATTGAGCCATTAGATCGTAATGTCAGTTTTTGTAATACCCGTAAAATTAATACGGGATTATTTTTGTAATGTCCGAAATTAATGAAGACGATTTTCGAACAGAAATCGAATTTTCGGAAGTGAGACGAAAATATTAGTTTGGGCCCGAGAACGAATAAATACTATGGACCGAAAATATTTGGAAAACCCAAGTCGCAATGAAGATCAAATAACATTAAGCCCAAATTAATTAGTAAGGGCCCAACTTGGAGGACTAGTTTAGAATGAAATAGCCCAAGTGAATTAATGGCCCATTTGAGTTAAAATAACAAGATAAGGACAAGCTTCCTTGAATTGAGGGAAACCCACGTTGAAGACCATGCCTTGAGTGGATATTTTGCACAAAATATTCATTATTTGGCTAAGGAGAAAACGTGATATTAGGAAGAGAAAGCAAAAGAAAAACCTCCATTTACATATCTTCAAAGTAACGAGTTGAACAAAGGAAATTTTTGCAAGCTCAAGTCGACTTTCAACCTAGGAAATATTCAAACGAGCATAAGGTGGTTACGGGCGAGACAAGGGGGAGTGGAGTTCGACTAGCTCAATCCGATTTTCAGCTTAGGAAGTTGATCCAATTTAGCTTGGAGGATAGGTAGGTGGTTTATACCCCTACAAACCCTTTTAAAGTATATTAATTTCCGTAAAATGGTTAGAAGTCGATTGGAAGGCCATTCGATGTCATATTCTTAAGTCTTATAATCTTTATAATTTTTGTGGCGTGTTGCTATGTGTTTCAATGTGATTTCGAACTCAAAATATGAGTTCTTGGTTGATGATTTAGATTATGGGATGAGCGACGAAGAACTTGTTAAATTTCTGAAAAATGTCGATATCTTATACAAAATGACGAAACTTTTATAGAATGTCGAGATAATAGAAATGTCGAGACATACCAAAAATGTCGAGCGAAGAATGTCGAGGCCTCTAACAAAAATGTCGATATCTTATACTAAATGTCGAAACTTTTATAGAATGTCGATATAATATAAATGTCGAGACATACTAAAAATGTCGAGTTCTAGTAAAATAGAAAATGTCGAGCTCTTACTTAAAATGTCGAGCTCTAGTAAAATAGAAAATGTCGAGCTCATCATTCCTTGTAAAAGTCGACATCATTGTAAAATGTCGTGGCACCTAATTGAACAAATAATAAATGTCGAAATTCTTACACAATGTCGAGACTCTCAAAACAACTATAAATGTCGATATACAAACCTTAGAAATGTCGAGTCCCTTCACTATACGTTTCGACATCTATCAATTATGCAGCTCGACATCTTTTGTAATAGGTAACTCGACATCTTTTATAATTCATTTCGAAATCCATCTATTAACTATCTCGACATTTTTCTACTGCACAACTTAAATAGCCCGACTTTTACCAAAAACCCTAAAACAGTATCAATCAATATCGTCTTCAACTTTCATCCCTAACCCATATTTTAAATTTTAAAAATACTATTTTTGGAATTTCAAACCTTCGGCCTAGTATCGGGTTTTTAATAAACTATAATATTTTACGTGTTTTACTATTTACGATTTTATGAAATGTGATGTGTTCATGTGATTGATTTTTATGTGCATATCACGACATGCACGGGTGAGAGTGATGATGTACCGTATTTATACGGTGACGCCTTACGGTGTCGGATGAGTGGGGTAGAATTACCGATGTTGGTAGTCAGGTTTAGACTCGATAGGGCACCTGGTGGGAGAGGGGGTTTGCGACACCCATCTACTCGGGATTGACCACCCGAGGTGCACACCACCGATATTATATTGGCTCAGGGACGGCAGACAGATGTGAGATTCCTGTCTACCCGAGTTAGTGGTAGACTACTCGGGGAGTTACACCGAGGTGTAACACCGTCGGGTTGAGATCGTGTGCGGAAGGAGCGACCCGGCACGGCCGGCGTGGGCTACCGCATGATTATGGCGTACCTTGCCATGCGCGCGTGGGTGCCGAGTCTAGCCTAGGGCCCTGATATGTGATGAGATGTGAGATAGGTCGAGCGTGCATATTTCATGTGTGAGGACATGGGACTGGGTTGAGTGCACGCACGCATATGCATTGCATGTTTTTACTACCACCTACTGGGCGTTTTGCTCAGGGTTTTATTTTATAGGTGAGGCTGCGCCCGACACCGATGGGTGTCAGGGTTCGCTGTAGGCGGGCTGGCGGCGGTGACTCCACGGGCTTTTGAGGGCGGAGCGGTACATGGGACGCGACCTGTGGAGAGGCGTAGTTTAGTTTAGTCGGGATAGATTTTGGGGCATCGGCTCGGTGTGTAGATATGACGCTTTTTGTAAAACCCGACATTTGATATATATATATATATAATGTAAATTATTTTATTAAAAATTTTCAATAAATCGGGTCCTCCGCGACTTCTGTTGAGGAAATCCGCCAATTATTCTAATTAGGAAGTAGGGTCGCCACAGTTTTGCGCCAAAATGTTCTTCGAACGATCGAAAAACTTTTCAGAATGAATTTCGATCTAAATCTAACAATTCAGCTTCAAAACAGATACAAATCTGCTCTGTTACCAATTGTTAGGTCCCTAGATTATCAACTCTAAGATCCAAGGCAGAGAAACATGGATTTACGATGAGAATTGTGTGAATTGAATCTTCGATTGCGAACCTTTGTTCTTTGCGCGAGAGAGAGTGTTGTAGTGTGAGAAAGTGTTTTTGCTATTTCTCTCTCTAGAATTTAGTTTGTCAACCCTTCGAGTCAAATTCTAAAACTTTTTCTATTGATCTCAATGTGTACAAATGTATTTATACCGAACATACTTGGTATAAATAATAAGTTTGTCCTAAACTACGGACTAATACAAGAAACGCACCTAAATACAAGGACATCTAATAAAATCAAAGCACAAATAAAACTTATATTCTACAAGAGAAAAAATATACGCGCGTAAAATCAAAAGGATTCTCATCGGAAAAGATTCTCGCTAAATAAGGCTCGATAAATTTTTCAGCGTAAATAGCTCTTTACAGCAGCACTTCAGTACCTAATTCGTATTCTAATTAAAAAAAATTGCACGAAGTTTTCGATCGAGAAATTAAATCAGATCGAAATTCTAGCGAGAAAAATGAAATTAAGCAATTAAACACAGATTCAAGCAAAAACAGCAAATTAGTTAGTGAAATTGCAGGTAATTGCTCGAATCTATCAGCTATTCACACGCGAACAGATGATTAAACATGTTACGAAGCAAAGTATGACCAATTTGAACAATCAGTACGAGTTCATCATGTTCAATAGCAAATAGTAACTTCTAACCGAATCTTGATTCAGTCAAATCTGAATTGAAGTCTGATATAGATCGAACCACAAATGATTTCTAACACTATTGTGAGCACATGGACATTAAAATCAAATCACATAAGCATAGAATTGAGCCTTTAGGTCGAAATTTAGGTTTCGCGCCCAAAAGTTCTTCGAGCGAACGGAAACTTTTCAGAATTGAATTTCGATCTAAGTCTAACAATTTAGCTTCAAAACAGATACGAATCTGCTCTGATACCAATTGTTAGGTCCCTAGATTATCAACTCCTATGCTCCTTGGCAGGAATTCTAAGGTAATCGACTAGAATTGATAAGATTGAGTTTCGATCGAAAACCTTCCGTTGATGAACTCGAGAGAGAACTTTTAGTGTGAGAAAGTATTTGATGTTTCTCTCTAGAATTTAATTCTCGAGCCTTTCGGATCAAATTCTAAAACTTTCTCTGTTGATTTCGAATGTGTACAAATGTATTTATACCAAACATACTTGGTATGAATAACAAGTTAGTCCTAAACTACAGAACAATACAGGAAAACGCCCCAAATAAAGATAGCTAATTAAATCAATGCACAATTCTAAGGCATATTTTACAGTAGCTAAATATTGTGTACTTGAGATGAGATAAACCCTAGCGAGATCGATTGTGTGTATTTGATGTTAAGCTGTTCTTATGACTCGTTTATGAAGCATATGATTCTGATTATGTCTATGTATTGAACTAACTCATGTGAGACATGGAGGGTAGTTTGATAATTTGCCTCGTCTCCGTTTTATCATAGAATCGAGTTTAGTGAGTTTGACATAGACCATGGCTCTCACTTGATTGGGACACAGCTGAAGGGTTTATACGTTGCACTGTAATCTATAGAGAGGTTCTGAGATAAAGACTAGGTCGAAATTCGCACTCGAATCGGGTTACGGTCCGATACTGCGGGATTGGCTAGGTAACTACCGGACTCTGGGATTCCTCCCTTGCCGATTGATTCGAACCTAGAGAGTCGGTTTTGAAAAGGATCATCAACGTGTACTGATAAGGAGAGAAAGTGTCTTGGGCCTTAACGAGCCTTGGGCCGCTGGGCCACACCTTAATGATCTTCGGGCCATTTATTGGATCGGAGTTGGACTTCTTATGAAACTAACTTTAAGACTTGGGCTTGGCCAAGTGCTTAATGGGCTTGAGGATAAAATTGGCTTTCACCTTAACCTAATTTCGAAATATGCCTCTGAGGTATTTTCGGAATTTGCGTATTTGATATAAATAAATATGGATTAAATATTTGGAATATTATTTATTTAAATTTCGAAATTAATTTAGGAATAAATTTGAATTCCATGCCATATTAAATACAGTACTTTTTTTAAATACACTTAAAAATATGGTATCAGAGCCATGGTGGGGGTATTAAGAAGTCAAGGTGTAGTTGAACGATCTTTATCAAATATTAAATTTGATGAGGAGAAAATATACTGTTAAGAACAGTATTGAAGAAGAGTATGATATTCCTCAAGATTTAGACAAATTAAATCGTTGGACTATTCGAAAGATCATAAAATAATCTTTGAATTAGGAACTTTCGAAAAATTAGGATTTAAACAAGTAGTCAAAACTACTGAAGAAACAATTTCTTTAAATAATGAAGAAATGGTTATTAGACTTCTAAGTAATAGAGACTTAGAAAAATACCGACTAAATCATAAGTTTATTCATATTGGGTTAGTTCAGGTAGCCTTTAAGCCTCTGACTTTAGAAGGTTTACCAGAGAGCTTTATAGTAGCTCTTAGAGATGGTAGAAATCTCGACTGGAAAAATCCTTATGGGAATAATTCAGTCTAGCTTGGCTCATCGCCCAGTATATATTTTAACGTTTATCCAAATCTCCAATTATCATTGACTGATGTCAATATGTTGGATGCTCTAACATAATGTCAAAACTCACGGGTATAATTATGCTCTGGGATCACAAGTAATATGTATCTGTTATAGGATTTACCATAGCCTTTATATACACTAGATCCTCAGCATAAAATCGTTGGTAAACCGATCAACGAAACCATTCTAATAGAAACTAATTTTAGTAGATCTAATATCACAACTAGAAGATCCATAAAATGGGAAGAAATACAATTTCCTGAAAATTGGATAATCGAAAGTGCTATGCCTCCTCAACCCAAAATTAAAAATAATCTCACTCAAATAATACAAACATCAGATGGAAGTGTTCAAATACAATTCGAACAAAATCAATGATCTATAACTCCTAAGTCTAGGATGTCTAGATCAGCCTCTTCTCATTTATATCACCATGTGATTATATGATAAGACCTCCTTGTAGAGCTTCGACCTCTCAAATTAGAGAATCAACTTCTAGTGAATACCTACAATATAGTTCATGGAATTTTTAAAAATAAAGACGAGGAAATAATCGGGTCAGAAATGGACTTTCATGTTTAATGGATTTAAAACAAAAAACTGATTTTAGCCCGGGATCACCGGCAAGAAAAGAAATTCAACAAGAATTTAATTTACACAAATGGGAACTCTTTAGGAAATGTTTTTTTGAAAGCTTTAATAAAGAAGATAAAATTATTATCCAAGAAAAATTTTATAACGAATTGTCAAAACGAAATGAAAATTACCTTTTATGCCCTGGTTTTTAACCAATATTTTAAAAATATGATATTTGTACTTGAAGAAATTATAAACTTTCATCAGGAAAAAATTTAAATTCAATTTATCTCCTCAAACCAGTTTCCAAATGGAAAAAGAAAATGAAATTAGATATTATAATGCTTTTCAAAAATTATTTGAAAATGATACGCTTGCAGTAACTATTAATCATATTAATTGTCTTTTAAAATAACAAAATTATACAAATATGTACGTTATTGTTTTAGGAAAACAAATTTCTTTATTAAAGATGGAAGAAATCTCTTTCTCTGTAAAAGATATAAAAAATCATCTTTTAATGAATAAAGATAAAGATATAAGTGAAATTAAAACAACTAATATAGCTTCTCCCTGTATTCAACTTCCTCCTAAAATTGTCGATTTTGAATTAAAATCAATCTCTCAATTTGAAGAACTGTTGAAAATAAGCTGAAAAGTTTAAAGCTAATTCTTTAAGTGATGAATTTGAAAATCAACTTGAAAATTCTGATAATATACAAAATACTTTTATTGAAGAAATTAATAAATTAAGAAATTCTTCAAATTTTGCTAGTAAACCAATTCAAACTAAATATTATTACCCTAGACCAACTCCTCAGGATGTTCTAATAGAAGAACATGATCTTACTATTTATAATTCATACGATGGTCATTGTATCTATGAATGGAATTTAGACGGTTATACTGAAAGACAAACTGTTGGTATGGTTCATAGGATGATGATGTATAGTACAGTTTGTAAAACTCAAGGTAATACCGATAAAACTATTGCTCAAATGCTAGTTGCTGGTTTTACTGGTCAGTAAAAGGTTGGCGGGATAATAATTTATCTCAACAAGACCGTGAAGATATTTTCCTTACTATAAAGGAGGAATAATAATACAGTAATTGAAAATGCTGTTTATACGCTATGTATAAATATTGTATAACATTTTACAGGTCGATGGTCTGACAATTCAGAAAATGTTAGGACTCTTCTCCAAAACCTTAGGTGTGAAACCCTTACATCATTTAGATGGTATAAGGATACATTCCTTAGTAGAGTTATGGAACTTCCTGATTCAAATAGTACTCATTGGAAATATTTGTTGATGGTCTTCCATTCCCTTTTGCAGAAAGGGTTAAGAAAATCCTTAGAAATTGAGAATCTAGTATAGATTATAAGTCCTATACTTACGGAAGATTAATAGGAACTTGTATACAAGAAGGATTAGCTCTATGTAATGAAATAAAGCTTAACAAACAACTTAAGAGACATTCTCTTGATGAGAAAAGAAAATTAGGAGAATTCTGTAGTCAATTTGGTTTAGAAAATCCTTCTCGTAAACACTATAGACCTAAAAATACTCTCCTAAAAAATATGAAAAAAGAAATCATCGAAAATCTAAAAGAAGATAACAAAAATTCTCAAAAGATAATAAAAATTATCAGTATAGAAATAAATTCCCTCCAATTATTTGTCGAAAATGTGGTAAAATTGGTCAGCAAAAACTTGCTAGACCAAAAAAAAATTAATAATTTAGATATTGATAATGATTTACAAGAAACATTATCAAAAATTCTTTTAGAATCTGACAGTGAAACAGATTCTTCCTCAAACAAAGAAAATAATATTATCAAAGATATATCATCTTTAGAAGATATATCATCTTCAGAATTCGAAGAATGTCAAAACTGCCAAATAGGCCAGTCTTGTTCTAAAAATTCTAAAAATTCAGAATCTGAACCAGAAGATAATTTATATCAAATTATATCTCAATTTCAAGAATTAAATGTTCTTGATAATAATCTTCTCGAAATGTTAAAAGAAACAGAAGACCCAGATTTAAAAAATCATATTATCACAAGATTAATTCAAAAAGAGGAAGAAACTTCAAGAAAAGTTATTTCGAATTTAAAAGATGAAATAAAAAATTTAAAATTAAGTCATATAGATTTAGAATGGAGATTTTCTAAATTAGAAAAGGGAAAAGAAATTAAGGAATTTGAAGTTAATGAAGAATTTGCTAGTACTTCTGAAAATATTCAAGACGACAACTTTCTTTCAACATTAGAAGTGATTACTTCTCAAAATGGTTGGTGAAAATATCACTACTTCTAGATGGAAATTTTCAAAAAAAATCTTATAGCTCTAATTGATAGTGGAGCGGATTTAAATTGTATTCAGGAAGGAATAATTCCTACCCAATATTTTCACAAAACAACTCAATCTCTTAGCTCTGCAACTGGAGAAAAACTTCAAATAAATTGAAAAATTCCTAAGGCCTTTATTTGTAAAAATAAGGTATGTATCCCTACTTCATTCTTGCAAGTCAAGAATATTACGAACCAAGTGATTCTTGGTACTCCATTCCTTAGGAAAATATTTCCTATAAAAAATATTGATGAATATGGATTTAAAGGAAGCTTCGAAAATAAAGAAGTATACTTTGAATTCATTACCGAACCTTTTTCCAGAATGCAAAATGAAATTAAGGACTCTATCCTTATTAAAACGAAAGAAAACCAGGTAAATTACCTTAAGCAAGAAATTAGTATACTTACAATTGAAAAAAAGCTTCAAAATCCTAAGTTATAAGAAAAAATTAAATTATTACATAATGAATTTACGTTGCAAATATGTAACGATCTTCCTAATGCTTTTTGGGATAGAAAGAAGCATATAGTTTCTTTACCCTATGAAGATGATTTTAGTGAGAAAAATATTCCCACTAAAGCTTGTCCTTGTCAAATGAATTCTGATTTATTATAATTATGTAAAAAAGGAATAGCTTCTCTTTTACAAAAGGGTTAATAAAACCTTCAAAATCACCTTGGTCATGCACAGCCTTTATGTTAATAATGCGGCAGAAAAGGAAAGGGGAGCACCTAGGTTAGTTATTAATTTTAAACCCCTAAACAAAGTTTTAAAATGGATTAGGTATCCTATCCCGAATAAAAAAGAACTTTTAGATCGACTATTTAATGCTATTATTTTTTCAAAATTTGATTTAAAATCGGTATTTTGGCAAATTCAAGTTGCTGAAAAAGATAGATATAAAACTGCTTTTACAGTCCCTATTGGACAATTTGAATGGAACGTAATGCCTTTTGGTTTGAAGAACGCTCCTTCTGAATTTCAAAATATTATGAATGATATTTTTATTCCCTACAGTAATTTTATTATTGTTTACATTGATGATATTTTAATCTTTTCTAAAGATATTGAAACTCATTTTGTTAGGTCATATGATTAACAACTCTAAGATCCTAGGCAGGAATTCAAAGTAATTCGACGATTATGTAAGGGTTACATCAATGAAATTCGATCGAAAAACTCAAATGTAGAACGAGAGAGAGAATTCGTGTACAGTGAGAAAGTTACTGTTGTTTCTCTCTCTAGAAATTGAATTGCAAGCCTTTCGGATCAATTTTCAAACTTTCTCTATTCAGCTCAAATTCTTTACATGTATTTATACCAAACAAGCTTGGTATAAATATCAAACTAGTCCTAATCTAAGGACTACAATACAAAACGCCCCAAGTTACAAAGACGATTAATGAAATCGAGCACAATTGAAAATGGTATTCTACATTCTCCCCTTTTGTGCTTGATTGCGTCTCCGCGTTGTTCGTCCTTGTCGGGCGTAGTATGATCTGCGCAAGCCCAGCGCATGCTCATAATCTCTAACCGTTTCCCTGAGCTTCAGGTGCTCCTCGATGTCATCCAGCAATTCCATCAGGAGCGGCTGTTCTCTCACGAACCGATGGATCCTCAGCATCGTGTCTCGGTTGATCTCTTCCAACCTCTGCTCGATGTTTCTCCTGACGACCTTGAGCGTTCCGTCGCAAAACTTATGAATCTCTGTCTTCAGCATCATCCTAGTCTTCTTGGCAATTGGATTGTTGTAGGTGATGCCTAGGACCGAGCTGATGTGCACATAATAGCTTGGAAGCCCTTCGATCTCAGGTCCTTTGTTGAGTGGTTCGGCCATGTTGACCTTCTTCATGTTGCTCTCCAGAGCCATCTGAAGGTCGTGCGCGGCGAAGTATTTGACTTGTCGCATCATGAACCGGTAGAGCCCTTCGAGACCTTCATTCTTGATGAAGCCTTGAGGACCTTTGTACTTCTCCACGTACAGCTGATAGAGGTTGTATACCTCGTCAGCAGGGAGATACGGAAGGTCACTCTCTCTTAGTTCCTCTCGGGTTCTGTCCACTTGCTCAATAACGTAGTGAGGTGTGGGAAGTCCTCCTTTTGCACAGTAGACACTGAGGAGTTGGCATATCGGGGAGAGTTCCTTGAAATGACTCTTCAGTCGTTCCTTCGGAATCCCCAGCCTTACATCCGGTCCCAGTTGGATCAGCATCCATATATAAGTCATCCTCTTCTGCTGATCCCAGTGAGAGATCCCTCTCAGCTCGAACTCATCCGGCTTCTTGACTTTATCCGGTGACCTCCAAATATTTTCCCTGACTTCTTCAAGGAAGGGTATCTCTATTCGAATGTTTTCCCACGGCGTGTCGATCCGAATGGTCCCTGGCATCTATCTGGTGGGGGACACCGCTCGTTGTGCCATCAACTCTGGTAGCCTTGGGATGTCTCTTTGGGAGTCTTCACCTTCCAGAAGTTCGTCGTCTTCTATGATAACGAGGCCCACGGATGCTTGTTGTAAGAAGTGTCGGACGTCCTGAAGTCGTCGTCTCTGATGCTCCTCGGGCATGGAATGGGTCATCCATTGTCCTTCGAAGATATATTTATCTAGGACCTCGTGTGGATTGACGCCATGTCCTGAGGGACCCGGTTAGTCTGGAGAGACTGAGGGAGTTGCTTGGGTAGCAGCTAGGGCCACGAGCATTGCTGCACTTGCTTCTTCTCCCGGAAGAAAGAGGCTTGAGTAAATCGGCGGTGTGGGCGGAGTCTGAAGGGTAAAGGTAGGTGGGTCTTTATGTGGTAGAGTAGTTGTGCGGTGAGTGGTGTGGGTGGTTTGTGTTCGGGTTTGGGTTTGGGTGTGAGCAGCTCCAGCGCTTGTCTGCGTAGCGCCCGAGCCTTGTCCTTGGCCAGATGTAGATGTCCTCGGCCTCTTCTCCCCCTCATGATGGTCCTGGTAGTCAGGATCGTCATGTCTGCGCCGTGAGTGGGAGCTTTGGCCTCGGCAAGTGTTCGTCGGTGACTCAGGGTGATCCACCAATCGCCGATAGAAGGATTCTTCTTGAGGCGATCGGATGGAAAGGCCTATCAAACTGGCAAGGAGTATGTCGTGGAGTTCGGTGATGGGTATTGCGTATGGATTGATGAGGATGGAGGAAGTGGCTAAAGGGTCGGTCCGTGTGGGTTTTGGAGGTGTGGGGTTGGTTTGTGACGAAGGCCCTTCTGAGACAGGTGCTTTCCTGGTATCGTTTTGGGATGTCTCGATGGCTTGTAATACTCTCTCCGTGATCCTGTCTTCCATTGACTGTACGGCGGCAGAGAGAGCGGCCTGAAACTGTTGTTCGTCACAAAGGGTGCGGACGCCTCCGTGGATGGACCAGGACGACTGATGTCGCCTGTTATCAACCCTTGAGTAGACACCCGACTCTGCGGATTGGCTCACAGTCACTTGAGGTTGTGACTGTATGAGACTTTCACCCAATCCTCGAGTCGAATCCAGAGGATTCGTCTCTATGGGTGTTAAGGCAGGCTCAGGTTGTACCTGCGAACCAAACAACACGAGAGTTGGTTGTGCCTCAAGATTGAGTGATGAAGTGCCAGGAACACTTGTCGATGTGGTTAGCGTAGTATCAGGTGCGGTGGTAACGGCCGGGAAGAGCGACTCCAACTGAATGCTGAGTCTTCTGGGAGTCCTCCTGCTCAGGCTAATTTCCTCGTCAGACTCCGTGTCCGAAGGGGTGGCTGTGTGAGGAGTGAGGTCTCGATCGACGTTCTCCAAAGCCTGATCTGTTATCAGTGGAAGTGAGATTTGCCCCATTTCGACTTCGGGCTGTGCTACTGGTTGAAGAACCTCCTCAATGGTTTCTTCGAGCATGCCTACATGTATGGGCACTTCCACTTGGTATTCGTGCGCAGGAGCCTTGAGCGCCATCTCGGTAGCCACGACGTTTATCAAAGTATCATCTACGTCGGGCATTGGTTCTTCGACGAGACTCCTGTTGAAGCTCCTGAGCGACAACATCGATCATCGTGTCGTCAGGGCTTGGCTGGTGTTCCGATTGGGGAGGGCTCACATGGTGAACTACTGGGGACCCTCTGATCATTTGCTCCGTTAAGTTGTGTTCCCGGCAGAATCTATGATACTCAGCTCCCGCGGGGTCGGCGAGCCTGAGTAGGTTGAGATCGCCATCGACGGTTGGTCCAGGTCCGTGAGCCGTGGATTGTGGAAGAACTTTAGCCTTGGCGGCTGATAGTTTCCACCAGGAAGCAGCTGGGGGATGTTCTCCGCATGTAACTCCATGAACTCCCTGATGATCACGTTGAACCATCGAGCATAGGGCACGTTCTTCGACCTTCGGTTCTCCTTCAGCCGGATCTGTTCAGCTAGATCATTCCAGATCAGATGTGCGAAGTCGTAGTTTCTGGCGAAAGCGAGACCGTGAAAGATCCCCAGTATATTGCCGTTGCCCTTGTCGAATCCAGAGTGCTTGGGTGATAGACACTTGTTCACTATCCCGAACAATGTCTTCCAGGGGTGAGGGATAGCGCTGCTTTGGACCTGAGCTAATTTTGTGAGTTGCGGTTGATATCCCATTTGCATGAAGTCGTGGACCATCTCTGCGTCCGACGGGAGCGGGTCGTACTTGTCGCTGTGGGGCAAGTCCAGTATCATGCCGAACTGGCTCTTGCTCATATGAATATGCCGCGTCCCGATTCGCGTCATAAAGGACAATGTCCCATTTGCTACAACTCCTTGTATGCATCCCCAGAATTGCTGGAGATAGACCATCGGCACTAAGGCGGTGACCGTCAGCGCGTGCCAAATAGGGTGGCCTCTCAGGATAGATACGATGATCTCGTCCGGGCACCGAAATGTGCTCAGATCGAGCTGGAAGTTCGTATCCTAAACCTTCAAGTATAGATTGTGATCGTATATATGATTGTATCGTGGGTAGCGATCCAGCTGAAAAGCAATAAAGAGATATAAAAGTTCATTAGTTCATAAATTTTGATTATAGTCGAAAATGCATTTAATTTCATCAAACTATAATATTGTATCAATTTATGACATGTTTGATGAATTTTGAGTTGAAATCATATGATATGCATATAGGATACTCGATTAAAAAAATGTAATGGCATGATTGTAATTTCATAAACACTTAACGCGTGAGAAAGGGTTCGAAAATTTTCAAAGTGTTTAATCACGGGTAAGGTCACTGTTCATGCCGAGAAATTTTTTCACTCGATAAAATTGGATTTCAAATTGATTTCCTATGCATTAATTTCAATTGAAATGTTTCCGTGTAATTTTTTGATCGAGAAATTTTATTCGCTAATGTTCGCTACAGTGTAAAAGACTTAGAGAAAAATTTTCTAAGTGTCGAAGTTGAAATCTAGACTGTAGTCGATTAATTTTACGATCGAGAAAAATTCCGTGTCAATTTACGATTGAGAAATTATTTCTCAGGTAAATTTACTGTCGAGAAATTTTCTTCGATTGAATAAAATTTTCGATTTGAAATTTGTCGAGCAGTATGTGATTTTCGATTGTAAGTAAAATTTTTCGATGCAAAATATTTTTATCGAGAAATTAGTCAACGAAAGACTTAGTCAATCGTCGAGAAATTTTTCGATCAATTAAATCCTAAGCGGCGAATTTTACAATCGAAAAATTAAGTGTTGAAAGATTAATTTTTCGCTGCTAAATTTTTGCGACCAAATTGAAATTAAATCGAAAATTCTATTTTGCGATAGTAAGTTTTTCGCTCGATAAAATTTGCATCTAAAATGTCTAATCAGTGCTTAAGTTTTGCTCACAAATCCTGATTAGATTTCTCGATGGTAAGTAATTTATCGGTCAAAATCTTCTATCTTATCGACTAAATCAGAATTTTATCGATCGAAAACTAATTCAATACAAACAGTATCTCAATTAAATCGGAATTCAATTAAGATAGTTTGCAAACGAAAAAGTTCTTCGATGGCTTCAAACATTCAAAAGCCCAGTTTCATCTGAACTTTAAATTTCAATCGAAGATTCAGATTTTCCGATGATTCATTTTACTAGATTTACAGAGAATATCATAACTATCTTAAGCGCAGGCATTAAACTCAAATAAAACTCAAAATCAAGCCTAAATCACTATGAAATAGTTACGGTTTTTCTCATTTTTGAAGAACAGTCGAAAATCTAAGCTTAATCATGCGAAAAACTTCAGAATGTAGATGCTAACGAAGTAAATCACACGCAAATGTTAAAAGAATCTCATTTCTACCTTAGACAGACAGTTTGTTGTTTGAAAATCGAGAGATTTTTGAGAATTTTAGGCTGTCTGTGAAAGTTTTTCGCGGGAGAGATTTTTCGCGATTAGGGTTGCGTGAGAAAAAGTTTTTCGACTGACAAAAAGTGAACTTTTAATAACTCGCTGTAAATCAATGTTGGGTTTGCGATTGGACGTTTTGCGATTAAATGGATCAGGCCCATTACTATTTGCGTTCGAGAAACTTTTGATTCAAAAATTGCTTCTCAATTCAAATTTTTCGATCGCAAATTATCACGGCCAATCAGAATCGTTTCCAACACTATTTACGATCGAAACACTTATGATCGTGAATTAAGTCTTCTATCTAGTTTCTCGATCGTGAGTACTTCTAAAATTTTCAGATTGACCCCTATTTGAAATATAATCACATAGTAAGGCTCCTCCTTAGAATTAAAATAAAAGAAATTAACTCCCTGTATTTTCCGTGTAGTAACTTCTTGATTCCCTGGCAGAAATTAAAAATCTGTACCACTTAGAAAGAAGATGTTAGAAATAATGAAGTTAATCAACAATTATTTTAGGCATGAAATATATGGTCTGTGACTAGCTCTCTTTTCATGTAGTGTCGACGTCTTGCTCTGTAATTTTGTTTGAAGGAATCTGAAACACTTAGAGAAAAACATCAACAATTTTTGGAGCTAATGTACGATTTTTATATTTGCTCCCCCTCAACTAATGCGAGAATTGACTAAATATGCAAGCATATGAGATCAGTTCAAGTCACGAGCATATAACACACAAATTTACTAAGTAAGCACGTATACATGATCCCCGAAAACATGTACTTAAGATATTGTGTGAGGGTTAGAGCATAGAAAAATTTATCGCGTTTAAACAATTCAATACCAATGCAATCTTAAATTGCATTTAGGATGTGCGATGACAAAATAAATTCGCATTTATTCAATTCAAAGCATATGAAACATAACATTTCATGTCAAAATGTGCAAAATATATATATATATATTTAAGTTTATTTATTATATTTTACTATTATATAGTATGAGGTCAGATTATTTTGCTTCAATCAATCGTCACACCTAAACTTTTACGAGACATTTGAAAGAAGAAAATGCCATCAAGTCATGTCGTCAAACTAAAGTCCTAAGTTCATAGACTGGTCCATTTCGACAACTCTCACTAGGTTCGCTCTTGCACTCAATTATTTCTAACTTGGGATGTTTATATTTATATCACTCAAGTCAACACAAGCACTTTTTAAGTCAATTTACCTGTGATCGAGGCATTTTTAATCATTTCACCTAAGCAAGAGACCGTCGATTGGAATCAAATGGGTGTAAGGGTATTAGTTTGGCTAGGACTTAGAAGGGAAGGAATTTATAGGAAGGTGAGCTTATCTCTTCGTCATCTTCCATTTCTACGTCCGTCTCCTTTTCGGCGTCTTTCTTCTTTTCAAACTTTTCTCCCTCTTTCTCTTTTAAGAACTATCCCTTTTTATGTTATGCTCAAGCTGAAGCTCCGCTTCTCCACGAGGCTATAGGAGATTATCGTAGGCGTAGTTCTTCTTGTTGGTTCTAGGGTCGATACCGTGCTCCTCTTCTCTTAATCCCTATAGAGGTTTCAGAGATTATCTATTTGGAAAAGTTCACGGTTATGGAATTCGTACCCGAGGTTGCGCTCCTCTTCTCGTTTCCCGATATAAGACCGGATTATCGTTGGAGAAGTTCACTTCGTGGTGCTCCTCTTCCAGCCGTTCTGACGAGCGTATGAGATTATCGTTGGAGAAGTTCACAGCAGGAACCATGCCACTTTCTACAAGATAGTCGGAAGGCAGGTTCCTATGGTCTGATTTTTGCGCGTTGAGCAATGCCTTCTATTGTTATCATCCCTTTATTTCTTTGTTTTCTTCCCCTTCTTTTCTCGTTTGAACAACCGTTCGAAGAGTATAGAATTCGGTTAAAAGCTTAGAATGGGTTTTAAAGGAAGAAAATGACCTCGGAGAAGGCTCAAAGTGGATGACTAAGGGCTAATGTGAGGGAAAATTATATAGGGCCGAATGAGGAATAACCTAGGCGCCCTTATCATTTTCCTAACGATTTAAAGCAAGGTAAGTATGAAACCAAGAATCACTAGGTAAGATAAGTAATTGATGTGTGACTCACTCGAGAAATAGATGCAAAGGAAGAAAATGGAACAAGGCTTGAATCCTCACTTATGTAAAGTGACTTTGGGTCTAGTGGAGCAACCTAATGACCTTTAGACACAAGAATGCGACTTAGACTGACGAAATTAAGCAATTAAATCGATCGCATGTCGGGGTAAAATTCTTGGTGACTTTAGATCAAATCATCCTAAAGGATTTCGTTATACCCCTTTATATTATTTTTATTATTATATTTGTTATCACGCAAGATAACGACAAATAAGCATGGAAAACACATAAAGTAGAGCATGTGATAGCACAGAAGATCAAGTAATGCACGTATTACGGAAGATTCAACATGTCTAATTTTCCGACAAGGAATTGGAATCGTTTCTCATCCAAAGCCTTGGTGAAAATGTCGGCTAGTTGAAACTCCGTGTTCAAAAAATGCATATGTACTGTGCCTTTTTCTACGTGATCTTTGATAAAGTGGTATCTAATATCTATGTGTTTCGTGCGTGAGTGATGAACAGGATTGCAAGTAATGGCGATTGTGCTTTGACTATCACTATATATGGGTATATTATTTAAATTGTACCCATAGTCGCGAAGCTGTGTCCGCATCCACAGCATCTGTGAGCAACAACTGGCAGCATCCACGTATTCCGCTTTGGCTGTCGAAGTTGACACACAGTTCTGCTTTTTGGATGACCAGCAGACCAGCTTTTCGCCTAGAAATTGAGCGCCACCGGACGTGCTTTTCTTGTCCATTCGGCAACCTACATAATCTGCGTCAGTGTAGCCACTAAGTTTGAAATTCGTATCCTTTGGATATCATAGTCCAAGGGTAGAAGTGCCCTTAAGGTAACGCGGGATCCTTTTAACCGCGAGCATATGGGATTCTTTGGGATCGGCTTGAAAACGGGCACATAAGCAGGTGGCAAACATGATATCCGGCCGGCTCGAAGTGAGGTAGAGGAGAGATCCAATGATGCTTCGATATAGTGTGATGTCGACCGACTTGCCAGAGGGATCGGCATCCAACTTGCAGCTTGGTGACATAGGAGTGCTGAGAGGCTTGCTCTGGTCTTGATGGAATTTCTTGAGAATAACATTGATGTATTTAGTCTGACTGATAAAAATCCCATCTTCGATTGCCTGATTTGTAGTCCTAAGAAGAACTGCATCTCTCCCATGTGACTCATCTCGAACTTGCTTTTCATTAGATCTCCGAACTTCGTGCAAAGCCGCGGAATTAGTTGATTCGAAGATGATATCGTCGACGTATACGTGAACGATCATCAGATCTTTGTCTTGCCATTTGATGAAGAGGGTTGTGTCTATCGTTCCTCGTATAAATCCAGACTTCACGAGGAATTCACTCAGGACATCGTACCAAGCACGTGGGGCTTGTTTTAGTCCATAGAGAGCTTTGTCCAAGCGATGGACGTGATCGGGATGTTCTTGATCAACGAAACCTTCCGGCTGAGCGACATAGACTTCTTCTTTTAACACGCCATTGAGAAAGGCGGCCTTAACATCCATCTGATAGACTTTGAAGTCTTTGTGAGCTGCATAAGCCAGGAGAAGGCGGATAGCTTCGATTCGAGCAACAGGAGCATATGTCTCATCGTAGTCGAAGCCTTCCTGTTGGTTGTATCCCTTCGCAACTAGCCTTGCTTTGTTCCGTATCACTGCACCATCTTCATTTTTCTTGTTTTTGAATACCCATTTAGTTCCGACAATTGTTTTCCCATGAGGACGGGGTACCAAGGTCCACATTTGAAGACGTTCGAATTGATTGATTTCCTCTTGCATCGCAATTGTCCAATCCTGGTCTCGAAGTGCGTCTGCTACTGGCTCGTTTTGGCTCAGGAAGCAACTGAAAAGACTGTGTTGACGATGTGTCCTCACACCATCCTAAGGATCGCCATTTATATGATCAACGGTGGCCTCTAGTCCACTTAAGCTCATGAGGCAAGGCTGAAGTCGATGCGTCAGCCATCTGTGGGCCTAGATTTCCTATTGTCTCTGAATGATCAATTGTCTGAGGAAGTTCCAATTCTGCACTTGGATCGATCGTCTCTGATGATACTTCCTTGAGGACCACTGTAGGTTCTTCATTATTCTGTGGCAATTCTAAATCGGGTGGGTTAGATACGTGAGAAAAACTTGGTATGTCGGTCTCGTCGGGTGGAGAATCCACTGTGGGTGTAGCAGTGTGTGACAGATATACTAGTTCGAAGAGAGAATCCAAATCGTCTAAAACAAGTCTCGTTGCTTCTTCTGATGTTGAATTCGAAGTTGTTGCCATCTTCTGTTGGTGCCAACACACCAGTGATTACGGTTTCTGAGATGTTGTCTTCAGAAACCAACGGGTTGAGCACGGGTCCTGAACTGGGTTGAGCAGGAACCATCTCTGCCACTTCGTGGAAGTGACCAGAAGCCATATCTGCCACTTCGTGGAAGTGACATTATAGCTTTCCTTAATTGTTCGGTTGGACTTGATATATACTCGGTACGCTTTTGATGTTGAAGAATACCCGACGAAGGTTGCTTCGAATGCTTTGGGGTCGAACTTGGCACGATGCTCTCTGTCGTTCGCCACAAAGCACTTGCACCCGAAGACTTTTAAGGAAAGAGATGTTGGGCACTCTATTGTCACAATCTCGTAAGGAGTCTTGTTGAACCGTTTGTGAACCACCGTCCTGTTTTAGGTAAAACAAGCGGTATTGACTGCTTCAGCCCATAGAAAGTGTGGAAGTCCTGAATGGATCAGCATTGTACGAGCTGCTTCCACTAGTGTTCGATTTTTTCTCTCAACGACCCCATTTTGTTGAGGTGTTTTGGCGGCTGAAAATTGTTGACTTATTCCAAGTTTCCGATAAAACTCACTGAAGTGGTTGTTTCTGAACTCAGTGCCGTTGTCTGTTCGAATAACTTGAATAGTCTGTTGCAACAGATTTTGAGTTGTGTTCACAAAACTGATAATCAAGTCACCGGTCTCATCTTTGGTTCGGAGGAACTTAGTCCACGTGTAGCGAGAGTAGTCATCGACGATAACTAGCACATACTTGCGTCCATTGATACTCTGTGTCTGCATTGGCCCATGGAGGTACATGCGGATTAATTCCAATGGGCGAGAAGTAGAAGCAATTTGCTTGATATGATGAGACGCTCGCTTCATTTTTCCTAATTGACATGCCGAACATTGATGCTCCATTTGTAGTAGTATAGTTGGAAGACCGTGAACCAACTTTTTCGTGGAAAGACGTTGGAGAGCTTTCATATTCAGATGAGACAGTCGTTGATGCCATAGGCTGTTCCTCAGTAAATCAATCTGAGAGATGAGGCATACAGCTGTCGAGGGCCGCACGGATGTCAGGTTAATCGTGTAAAGATTTGATTTCCGAAATCCTTGAAGGAGTTCTATGTCCTGACTATCCAAAATTCTGCACCGGTAGCATGAAAGACCACGTGGAATCCTTTGTCACAGAACTGGCCTATGCTGACAAGTTATGGCGGAGGCCTTCGACGTACGAGACATCTTTTATTGTCAGATTCTCCAGAATGATATCTCCAAATCCAAGAATTGGAGCTGAGTCATTGTTTCTGAATCTGACTTTGCGTTCGGTCGGTCTTTGTAGTTGCTCAGCAGCTCTTGTTTACCAGTCATATGTGTGAGCAACCAGATCGAGGTACCACACATGATGGATCAGCAAAAACAAATTAGAGAGCTTTAGGTACCCACTTAAGCATGGGTCCTCTCCGATTAGCAGATTTAATTTTGGGTTCAGATATGATTCCTAAATTCTTATTCGGAGGAGTTTTAACAACCCATTCCACTTTTGGAGAAGTGGGTTTGGGTTTTGCCTCTATAGGAGACCTGGCCTTTTTGGCTTTTGTCGTCCTAGGCGGAGATTTAGGAACCATATTGGTTGAACCTTGCAGGTAAGGTTAATTTCAGCACGTACAAATGCTTTGGAAGTTTTGACCGAGGAAAAGATCTTTTCTTTTGATAATCTCCTAAGGTGCTTGGGGACTCGATCTTTACGGGATACCTTAGGTGAGTACAGGCGTGTACAGCGCCATAAGCTTTCTTTATGGCTGGATCTTGTTCCTACGGGTCTTCCTTGTGGTATATGTTTCATAATAATTAAGAGTAATTTTTGAGGTAGAGCCTATTTCGAAATTTTCGCTTCTAAACGTGATCGGCTGAAGTGAACAAGTAAAAGCAATTATTTTGAACGTAGAAATGGCTCTTTTATTACTACGAGTGTCTTTTATTTTAACCGAAGGAGTAACATTTTTAGAAACATGCAAATCCACTGGCTCCTTCTTTATTTTAGAACTAGACACTCTCGCCTTCATTTTCAGTGCCGGCCCTACGCTCCCTGTGGACGTAGGTGAAATAGAATTAGTCTTAGCACTTTTAATATAATTATTAATGCTATTTTGATCTTTCGAAGGCGATTTTTCAATTTTCATGCTTTTTATAATAGTGTGAGAGGTAGTTTGGGAGATGAGGAAGCCTTGAGAATTTCCATCTCCTTATAGAATTTTTTCATTTCAGCTTCGAAATTCTCTATTTCTTTATCTAGTTTTGCCTGTGACTCCTCTATCTGTTCTATGATAGGGGGTTTGTAGAGAGAATTTTGACAATTAACCTTTTTGACTTCCTCGTAGTGTTCTTCAGAGTCAGTAGGTAAAACTTGAACTAAATCACTGATGGGTGTTAAGGATGGTTTCATATTTTTGTCCTTTTCATTTAGTTCATTATAGTCAAAGGGATCTCAGGCCCCATGAGAGGCTTGATTAATGGATGAATCGAACGCGTTTTCATACGTCAATTCCGTAATGTTTCTAAGAGAGGTTGCAGCTAAACCCATGTTCTTAATATCATACATTTCCTTCTTCCGTAAAATGTGTGGGTTAGTGTAACCTATGCCTTCTATTGGATTTTAGAACTCTATATCCTTGGGTTTGTTCAAGAATATCGTCTGTTCGGAATGTCCCCTACGCGTAAGAAGATCATCTAATTTTTTTAATTTTAGCACATAACTTCCCGCGTTCCTCGGTTAGGAGAGCATAATTATTTTCTACCTTTTAGCGGCTTGACAGACATCTAGTTCCTTGCTAAGCTCACTAACCTTAGCATTTGATATTTCTAATTCAGCCTCTAAGTTAGTGATCTTAGTGGTAGCTTCAGTTATCCTACAATTTAAGGTGGCTTTCTCGTTGAGATTCCTAACCAAACAATTGTAGTTATTTGCTAGCCTATCTTCTAATTCTTTAATCTTTTCACTATGCTGTCGTAATTGAGGTTGACTAGTCTCTCTAGAATGTAAGCTCTTAGTAAGTTCTTCTATTTTCGCTCTAGAGCTCCTAAGTTCTGATTTGAGACTATCTATCTTCTCCTGAGATCTCTCAAGTTTATTCTCTACTTCCTTTATACGTTTCTGCTCGCGTTTCATGTTAGCATATTGAGTTTGATATGATTCTAACATGGTCAATAATGTGGAAGAAGAGACTATCTCTTTTGACGAAGTGGATGCGTTGTCGTTGTCCGTCTGAGTGGATGTTTCGGTGTCTGATTCCTTGTCGAGACGGGCCATGAGAGCTAGATTCTCTTCTTCAGAACTCAATGTGTCCTTGAGGCATTGGTCCTGTTCGGCCATGAGAGCTACTCCAGCTTCCTCCTGTTTCGTCAATTAGAGCTTTCTGGGGTAGTAGTTTGCATCTCTTTTCTTTGGAAGAGTGCACTCTCTGGCGAAGTGACCTGGTTTGCCACAATTGCAGCATTTGTTAGCTTCCTTAGGATTCTTGGCCTCGGAGCTCTCTGGTGCACGATTCTAGCGCTGACTTCGTATTCTGACCGAGAAATTCTCGCGCCAAGTTTTTTGATTGAGAAACTAATCCGATCGTAAACCTAGCGAGAAAAATTAGAACAATCGAGAAAAATTCACAGAATACGATTAACACAGATTCGAGCAAAAACGAGAAATTAGACAGTGAAATTTCAGGTAATCGCTCGCAATCAATAGCTAACTACGCACGAACAAGCAATTAAACACGTTATGAAGCAAAATATGTCGAATTTGAGCAAAATCAGAACGTGTTCTTCAGGTTCTTCGCAAACAGTAACACGCAGAATCAATTCAAATCCTCAATTCGAAGTTCAAATAGCTACAGATTTGATCATAATCAACATTTAGCACTTAACTGAGTACAGAAACATCAAATTCAAGTCAATTAAGCACAGAATTATGCTATTGGATCGAAAACAAGTTTCGCACCAAACTGTTCTTCGATGAACAGTATCCAGAAAATGATTTTCGATCCAATTCTAACAATTTTTGATTCAAAACAGAACGAATCTGCTCTGATACCAATTGTTAGGTCCAATGATTAACAACTCTAAGATCCTAGGTAGTAATTCAAAGTAATTCGACGATTATGATGATCAATGAAATTCGATCGAAAAGTCAAATGTAAGCGAGAGAGAGAATTCGTGTAGAGTGAGAAAGTTACTGTTGTTTCTCTCTCTAGAAATTGAATTGCAAGCCTTTCGGATCAATTTTCAAACTTTCTCTATTCAGTTCAAATTCTTTAGATGTATTTATACCGAACAAGCTTGGTATAAATATCAAACTAGTCCTAATCTAAGGACTACTATACAGAACACCCCAAGTTACAAAGACGACTAATGAAATCGAGCACAACTGAAAATGGTATTCTACACATTTTAAACATCTTAATATTTTTAAGAAAATTGTTATTCAAAATGGATTACTTATATCCAGCCCAAAAATGGTTTTATTTCAGACTAAAATTTGATCTTTGGGTCATACCATTGAAAAAGGAAAAATTAATACAATTAATAGAAGTATTGAGTTTGCATCAAAATTCCCAGATCAAATTTTAGATAAAACTCAGCTTCAAAGATTTTTAGTAAGCTTAAATTATATTCTCCTTATTATAAAAATCTTGCTATTGATACATCTATTTTATACGATAGACTTAAGAAAATTCCTTGTCAATGGACTAATAGTCACACTGGAGCAGTTAAAAAGATTAAAAATAAGGTTACTCATTTACCTTGTCTTATGCTTGCTAATTTCCTTAAGTTCGGGTTTGGAATTCAAAAGAGAGTAAGATTTGGCAAAAATCTCTCACACTTTAAGGACTAAGATATCAAAATCATAGCCTTTAATAGGCTAAGAATTTCGTGCTCCAAAGGTAGAGAAAAAAGAGGTAATTTTCGAAATCAACCAAAGGCACAAAACACATATCGAACACACACACGTTTCTCCCACGCGACGGCTCAGTTCTCTCTAGCCATCTTCGGAGAACTGATTCCGTGGTACACTGTGTAGAATATCAATATTAGTTGTGCTTTGATTTAATTAGCTCTTCTTGTAATTAGGGGCGTTGATTGTATTAGTCCTTAGTTTAGGACTTGGTTTGTATATACGAAGTATGTTTGATATAAATAGATGTACAAACAATGAGCTTAATAGAGAAAATTAGTCAATTGATCCGAAAGGCTTCCAATCCAATTTCTAGAGAGAGAAACAACGAGTATTTTCTCTTACTAATCGAAATTCTGTCTAGTATTCTTCAACAAGTTTTTCGATCAAATTTTAATGATAATCATTCTAGGTGTGGGTGGAGGCATCCGGAGGTGAAAGGTTGGTGGGTCGATATGGGTTAGAGTGGTGGTGCGGTGCGTGGTGTGGGTGGTTTGTGTTTGGGTTTGGGTTTCACGTACTCCAGCGCGTGTTTGCGTTGCACCCGAGCCTTGTCCTTGGCCACTAGTAGATGTCTGTGGCCTCTTTTCCCCCTCATGATTGTCCTGATCGTCAGGATCGTCATGTCTGCGTCGTGGGCGGGAGCTTTGGCCTCGACAAGTTTCAGTCGGTGGGAAAGTTACATCAGGAAGGTTTTGGAGATTTGGTATGAACGGTGCCAAATCAATTAGCCCTCCTCTTGCTAGCCATTTTAGGCTACGCACTGCTCAGTCCCATCATCAGATGAGGAAGATGCGTATATGGCACGAGTTCCTACTCGAGTGCAATCGGCAGTATTATGTATGCAATGATATGTACACATCTTGATATTTCACATGTTGTTAGTCTTGTTAGCAGGGATATGGCAACAGCAGGGAAAGAACACTGTGTTAGGTCCTACGATTAACAACTCTATGATCCTAGGCATGAATTCTAAGTAATTCGATGATAATGCTTGACATTGATAATCGATCGAAAAACTCAAATGAAGATCGAGAGAGAGAATTCGAGTAGAGTGAGAAAGTTACTATTGTTTCTCTCTCTAGAAATTGAATTCCAAGCCTTTCGGATCAATTTCCAAAACTTTCTTTATTCAGCACAATTCAGTTACATGTATTTATACCAAACAGACTTGGTATAAATATCAAACTAGTCCTAATCTAAGGACTACTATACAAAACGCCCCTAATTACAAAGACAACTAATAAAATCAAGCACAATTAAACATATACTCTACACACTGGCAAGCAGTGAAGTGCATTCTCAGATACTTGAAGGGTACTCTAAGCATTTGTCTGGAGTTTGGCAGAAACTGTAACGTCCCGTTTTCTATTACTTTATTCGCGCAGCTGTTACATAAAATTTTTCGCCTTACTACAATCATGCCTTTATACATAAACGGGAGCGTACATCTGTCTCGTCACTTTCACGCGTATAATACATATATATTAACATATCATATTTCTTATGCATCATATGAAAGACACTAATGGTTCTTATACTACATGCACACGATGAACTTAGGGGAGTAGGTGAGAGCGTAGCCGGCCAACCTTGAATCCATGCTTTCGTATGAAGATGCACTCTAAGTTGCCTGCTAGGTATCTACAGCAACTGTGAAAACAACTATTCAGAGTATGATCGCAACATGTTATTCCATTATACAAATAAACAACAAAACTGTAGCAGAAATTAATTTCTTTCTTTCAATTGCTTCCATACACATTTCTAAAGAATATACCATCGTTTGTAGAACCCGTAGATTCACAATACTCGTACTGTAAACACTTCAACTCACGTAATCATCACGAAATCAATCAACGAGGTTTGTCACATAACCATAGTCCTTAAGATCATTCATGAATTCCATAGACCAATGCAAATTCTACGTGATCATTTATTGTTGATACTTCCGTTATGAACCTGCTAGACTCGTACTATTGACCCCATAGGGGCCCATGCATGGGACTCTGTAACCGTAGATATATTTTTGGTATGCCTGTACAGGACTCCGTAATCCCCCGATTTGTAGGGATGTAACCATAACTGTGTATCAAGTCGTCCGATGTCGTACAGTCATAACGGTTTCTCTTTTCTTTATTATTCATATGCAATACTATACTTTCACCTTATAAGAATATAAATTCCATACACCATCGAATCGCACATATCACACCGTAGCACATTATGGCCACATAATTCACGTTCATTTCAAATATTACGTTTATAAGAAATCACCAATCATTTAATTTCACATAAAGCACATAAAAACAGAACACATGTTGCATATCATACTCACAGTATGGCGTAAAGCCCCGTTCGTTACTCGACTTTATCCTTGCCTTTTTCGGAATTCGAACCTATTCAAATATTATTGTCGATAAATATAAAATCCATAAAATGTCATATATGATGATATGCATGCTCTATTATGCATGATCCAATCTTATTAATTATTTATTATTTTATTATTATCATTATTATTGTTTTTTGCTAAATTAGCTGACTGTTTGCGTTCTTAAATTATTTAAATATTCTCATTTCCAAAATATAATATTCTAATTGTGCAGGTTTATAATTTTCTTCCGAAAGCTCAATCAATTCCAAAACTAATTATTACCCGTGAAGCTCCTATGATTCGCTAAACTCATTTCCAATTCGCGAATTCATCGTTTAGCTTGCGAAGTCTTTATTTCGCGAACTCATCGTTCAACCCGCAATCTACTTCCAATTTGCGAAGTGCTTTCTTAATTCACGAACTTATTCTACGAACTCATTATTTGCCAACTAGTTTGCGAATTCACTCATTTAAAGTTCGGTTCTACTTCACGAACTCAATCTCCTATTTATCCTTAACTACATATAATTATTATTATCTTAGCATAAGGTTGTTTTCTAGGCTGCCCCACTTTTCCTTAAAGTTATCTCCACTCACACATATAGTAACATCAATGTTTCCTCTATTGTCTTTATTCTTACCACACTTAGCAATTATGCACGTTGGATTAATATTTTAATCGTTTTCATGCCACTTTAAGATTCCTTAATTGTCCAACTTCATAGATTACCATCCTCTCAATTCGCTACAATACTCCAACTCGTGAAGTCATCGTTTCAATTCGTGAACCTATGGTATACTAATGATATTTGTCGAATTCCCAACTAACCACTTCGCAAGTTGTCTACTTCATCCATCTTAAGTTTCACGAATAATCCATTTCAAGAGTCATCATCCATTTATTGTTATTCTACTCATTTCTGCCCATGTTAAGCGTTCCAATTATTGCCATACATAGCTCACCAAATATTATAATATTCTCAACTATTGACAACTTTAATACGCCAACTTCCATCATGATTTACGAACTCTTCTTGCATTTGTGAAATTCCTTTCAACCACTCCTAAGTCACGAATCACCTCAGTCCACGAACTCTAATATTTCGCGAATCCTTAGTTCACGAATCATCCCAATTCACGAATCATCCCACTTTACGAATTAACACTCAACTTCACACATCCATCATTTCACGAATCCTCTATTTTCCCGTATTAACATTTCACAATCATCACCTCACAAATTAATAAACTTCAAGCTATCAAAAACACTTTTTAATCCAAAAACCTTACAACTCTCGATCAAATTAGATTTCCTTCAAGAACAATTTACTTATCATCCAAACTATATTTATTTTCAAATCTTCAAGAATTAAACTTATACGAACTCTAAGCGAGTAATATTTTTCGTGCTTAAATCTCCTAAGATATATGAATATATGAATAAAAACATAAACTTAGGGTAAGGAAATATACCTATTCCAAGCTACGTTAATGGCACCTCTTACGTTCGCCTTCTTCTTTCTAAACCCGTTCCTCCATTTTTAACTTAATGAATCAATTCTATATCCTATTCTCAAAGTTGTTATTATTTTAAATTGAATATAATATCCTAACTTGAATTGAAGTTTTGATGTATTTGTACTTTTCCTTACTCACTCATCTAATAATTTCTAATGGACAATGATACTTACCTAATCCCTTAACAAAGTATCTCTAATATAATATTACTTTTGGTACAAAACAATTAATAATATCAACGTTCCATTCCCTAATAAAATTCGCCACATTCCCTAATAAGATTCGCCATATGATTACTATTATTTTTTTAAACCAACTTCACGAATCCATACCTTTACCAACCTTCAAATTCACAATCAACTTCGCTAATCATCATTCTAGTTTGCGAACTCTTCTTCTACTTCACCTAATTCGCAAAATGCTTGAACCCACAAACACTTATACTTCACGAATCCAAAATTCACAAATCAACGTTTTACTACTCCCCGACTTCACGAATCCATCACTTTACAAATTAACATTTCTCTAATTGTCTATTTCACGAATCCATAGTTTATTATACCTTAGTCTCTTTATATTCCATGAATTATTTATGCAACTGTATGAATTCATATAATGCATATAATGATGTAGATTCTGGTTTCGGTTCCTGACAGAAACAGTGATACTCTCGTTGGCTTCGTTGATTCAGACTATGCAGGTGAGCTCGATAAACGACGATCTCTTATTGGTTATGTATTTTCTATCTGAGGTTGTTCAATTAGCTGGAAAGTTACTCTACAGCACGTAGTGGCGTTATCTACTACTGAACCAGAATACATGTCGATTACTGACGCAATCAAGGAACATTATGGTTGACGGGCAGCGAATCAACTCAGAATCAGAGAGTTATTACTATTTTCTGTGATAGTCAAAGTGCGATTCATTTGACCAAGGATCGGATGTATCACCGAAGGACTAAACATATTGATGTCATGTATCATTTTATTCGTGATATTATTGCTCATAAGAAGGTGTTTATCGAGAAGATCAACAAAAAGGAAAATCTTGCGGATTTATTTACGAAGGCTATTTTAGGTTCCAAGTTCAAGTATTGCTTGGACTTGATTGGTGTTTTAAAGTTGGTGAACTAGCTCGTTGGGGCTAAGGTCGGAGGGAGGTAAATGTGTTACTAATTAAGCTAAGTTATTTATGGAATCGAAGTCAATGTGGAGATTTGTTGATAGTGATCTTGATAGGACAATTCAACAAATACAGCTAATAATGCTAATTGAGAAAATGATACTACACGTGGGATAAAGAAAAGCAAGGCATTTGCAATTACGCTGTAGGCGCCGACTGTTAGTCAATTGCAAGGAAAATATGCATTGGAATTCTCTCGCAGAAAATTTGTAGGAAAAGGTCTTCAGTTCACATGGCAAGCTGATAGTTCGCCTAAAAATAGGCGTCATTCGCAGAAGGAAATGACACACCACAATCACATCATGTCTTCTCCTCTGATTATTTTCTTTGTAGCCACTCCTAATATTGTTGTAGCTGCTTTTGTACTACGTCAGTGTATGTGTTTGTTGTCAGGAACCGAAATCTCATATCACAATTTCATGCATTTACATAAATTCATGCATTCATATAATTCACTTTAAAACAAGTATGTGTAGGATAAGGTATTTAAAGTATTATAATTCTAGGTTTTCAAAGAAATAAGTGGTGTAAATGTTATGGATTAACATTTTTCTAAGTGAGAATTTTCTAGGGCTTTCTCAGGTTCTGAGAAACTTCATATGTACTAATTAAAGTGATTAAACAAATTAGGAAGTTTAATGATATTCCTGAGATTCTTTAAAGTGGAAGAAATAATTAAATAATATTAAGGTATGGCTAAAGAAGAATTTCAAAACTCTTTACATATGGATCTCGAAATTGGCCAATGAGGACTTCGAATTTCTTTCAGCAAAGGATTTCGAGATTCATTAACATAGATATTGCGAGAACTTTGGTTCTCGATGTGAAATTGTAACAATTTAAATAATTTATAGAACTACATATGGGAAACAAGGATCTGGAGATTGGTTCCATAAAGACCTCGAAATTCTTCAACCAAGAATTCGAGATTCCTTGAGTTCTATATATATATATATGTATAACATGCGATCATTTAAAACAATTCTTTAACGGATATCAAAAATTTAATCATGAAGATAATTTAATAAATTAAATAATTCATATCACTTAGCAATTAGGATAGACATTAAATTACCTAACGTGCGGGGAAATGATTTGTCATCTAATTGCTTGTCCAATTAACTTTTATAATACATATCTATAAGACTTTTTTCAAGTAAGAACCATTTGTGCAAGTTGAACAACGAAACAGACTTAGAAACCAGCTTTAAACAAAGGAAATTGGAAGTAAACTCAATCCTCAATCATCGAAACATTGGAGGTAAGGAATCATATAATATTTTGCAATACACATATAGATATAACGATTAATAAACTATAAGCAAGTGTACTTAGAAGATTTCGTAGCTTTAATGTATATTAGGGTTTTTTCAGAATAATAATGATTTCATTTCAGTTCCTAGAATGATTTCCATTCGGTAGTAGAACATATGCTAGAATTGACATATCTGAGTTTATATACCTCAATATTAATGGAAGTTTTAGTATCCTTAAGGGTATGAAAATTTTCGATATATATATGAACAGTATGAAGTTTCAGGAATTCGAGAGGAATTTCGTCATGAAATGTCGAGAGAAGCTATGGTGAATGTCGAAATAAATTAGGTGAAATCTCAAGATACGATGCCGAAATAAACTTGGTATATAATGTCTAAATGAATGAAGTGAAAGCTCGAGATATAATGTCGAGATCGTTTATGATACATGTTGATTTTTAAAAAAAAATCCATAGAATGTCGAGTTGTGAGCTTGGGTATGATATCGAGATTTGGAAATTTATTAGGAATGGACTTACATATAGTAACAATGCTAGGTAAAGGTCATAATCCATATATAGCAACCCTTACATATTAGTGTCGAACAACTCCACTAACAAGTAAAGAATACAAAAATAAAGAAATAAATAATAAATAATAAAATAAAATAAAATGATTAACAAGATTTCGCGTTATAATGTTTGATTTAGGTAGGATGTCGAGATCTAGAAACTCACCTAAATGAAATGTTGAGATTTAGCAATTCAGTTAGATATAATATCGAGTTATAATTTCGAGTATGATGTCGAGATTTTGAAATCTAATTACACAAATCTCTGATGTGATCTCGAATTGAACTTTGAAGATCTCGACATACAACTTCGAAATTAACTAAAAAGACTTCGATATGCAATCTCGAAATATATTCCGAGGATTTTGAACTATGATTTTCGAGATTTAGAAATTCAACAGAATTTCGAGATATATGAAAATTTTATAATAATAAAAATACTGAACTTAATGAAATTTCGAAATAAAGAGAGTTGTAATTACAGATATAAGGAATGTTAATATCACATAAAGTGTTCGATATTTAAGGTTTTCAACATAATAAGAATTAGGGTTTTCAATTATATTTTCGTTATAGTATAGCTACCAATTTTTAATGCAGGTTCGATATTGACTAAACATAAAACGTCTAAGCCAGTAGTTTAATACATTATAATTTATAAACAGAAAGTAAACGTCACGAATCAAAGTAATCATGCATAATAAAGCATGCATATTACGCACGCATGTCATTAGAGGATTTCATATTTACGGATAAAGTAATTGTATAGGTCAGGAGTCCGATAAGGGCAAGGACAAAGTCGATTAAGCGAAAGAAGAAAATAGGCGAAAATTTGTGAGTATGATATGCAACATGTGTTATGTTCTTATGTGCTTTATGTGAATTACATGATTGATGTTTTTCTTATAGACGTAATATATTTGAAATGAACGTGAATTATGAGGCCATAATGTGTTACGGTGATATGTGTTATTCAATGGTGCATGGAATTGATAGGTCATATAAGGCGAAAGTATAGAATTGCATACGAATAATAATGAAAAGAGAAACCGTTATGACTGCTACGACATCGGACGACTTGATACACAACTATGGTTACATCCCTACAAATCGGGGGATTACAGAGTCCTGTACAGGCAAACAAAAATATATCTACGGTTACAGAGTCCCATGCATGGGCCCCTACGGGGTCAATAGTACGAGTCTAGCAGGTCATAACGGAAGAATCAGAAATAAATGATCATGTAGAATTGCATTGGTCTATGGATTACAAGAATGATTTTATGGACTATGGTTATATGACAAACTTCGATGATTGATTAAGTGATGATTATGTGAGTTGAAGTGTTTACAGTACGAGTTTTAAGAATCTACGGATTCTATGAACGATGGTATATAATTAGAAATGTCTATGTAAGCAAACGAAAGGAATAAATTAATTTTTCTGCTAGAGTTTTGTTTATTATTTGTATAATGGAATAACATGTTGCGATCATACTCTGAATAATTGTTTCCACAGTTGCTGTAGATATCTAGCAGGCAACTTAGAGTGCATCTTCATACAAAAGCATGGATTCAAGGTTGGCCGGCTACGCTCTCACCTACTCCCCTAAGTTCATCGTGTGCATGTAGTATAAGAACCATTAGTGTCTTTCATATGATGTATAAGAAATATGATAAGTGCATATATGTATAATATACGTGAAAGTGACGAGACCAGATGTACGCCCATTTATGTATAAAGGTATTGTTGTAAAAAGCCGAAAAATTTTATGAAAAAAAAATATAATAGATGCGCGAATAAAGTAAAAGAAAACGGGACGTTACATGTATGGTATCAGAGCCTAGGTCTTAGGTTCTGTAGACATTTGCATGGTATGTGCATTTTTATGGACTGCCCTGAAATTCTTTTTGCATATTTAGGAGAATGGCAGTAAGTGAACCATTGCATGTAGAACACGATGAACCTACGATAGAGGGAGGAGGAAGATCGGATGTACCTGAATCTAATTCATCCCATATGCTTATGCGTAATGAGCGTGAAAATCCCCTGACAATTCCCCGTGAAATGCGATATGATAAACTTAGGAAATTGGGTGCTGTGGATTTTATGGGAACAACCGATCCTGCTGAGGAGAAACGTGGCTAAAAAGAACAGAAAGGGTTTTTAATATGATGCAGTGTACACCAGAGGAGAAGTTTGATTATGCAGTGTCACTCTTACAAGGGCATGCATGTGAGTGGTGGGAAACAGTTCCAGATAGTATGGCACAACCACCAGTGCTAACTTGGGAGGATTTCTTAAGAGAATTCAACGACACCTATATGCCAGAAGTTTATAAGGATCAGAAGGAAAAGGAGTTCTTGGAACTTAAGCAAGGAAATAAATCTGTAGGTGAATATGAGGTGTGTTCAATCAGCTGTCCCGTTATGCTCCTCATATGGTTGCTACTGAAAGAAACAAGTGCCGACGATTTGAATCTGGACTTCGATATACGATTAGAAATCGTATCACTCCCTCTGATATGGAATCCTATGGCAAATTAAGTGCAGCAGCTATTTGTGCTGAAAAGTTAGAAACAAAATCGAAAAACTATCAAAGTAGTAAAAGGAGGGCAGGTGAAGAATCGTCGAGCGGAAAATTGAAGAAGGTTGGTAATCCATCGAGATCGATGAACACACCGAGTGGTCCTGCCAGAAGCAGTATGGGTGGGACAAGAACTGTTGGACGAGGGACAGGAATTCCTCAACCAATACCGGTGTGTGAACATTGTGGAAGGAATCACACGGGTGTCTGTAGATGGCTCACTAGCGAATGCTTCGAATGTGGTCAACGCGGACATTTGGCTAGAAATTGTCCAATGTCACAAACGCAACCTACAGTGGATCAATCAAGAGTTAGCAGACCCTCCACTAATCGTGGAAGGGGAAGGGGCCGAGGATCATATGACACTGTGCAGGAAGAGGAGAGTCTGGAGGACAAGCTTTTGGACAGCCAGCACAAGGTCGGATTTTCACAATGACTCGTGAAGAAGCCAAAGAGGGGTCACGTATAATCACGGGTAAGCTATCTATATGTGATATTGATGCATATGTTTTATTCGATCCAGGCGCAACGCACTCATTCATGTCACAAACATTTGCATCATTATTACATGATAAATCCGAAACCCTAGAAAATAAAGTAAATGTTAGACTTCCAACGGGTGAGATGGTCATAATAAGTACAGTATACCCGAAATGTAAAATTGTTAATGATGGGGTAGAGATGCAGGCGACCTTATTAGTTTTACCCTTAAAGGATTTCGACGTAATATTAGGCATGGATTGGTTGTCTCGATATCGAGCAAAACTAGATTGTTTTAAAAAGGAAATTGAATTGTTTCCTTCGGATCAAACACATATACTGTTTAAAGGAGAAAAGAACGTATGGACGGCATGTCAGATCTCTAGTTTACAAGCATTCAAATTGATAAGAAAAGGGTGTCAGTGTTATATGGCGTATGATACACGATTGTGTGGATTAAAGGTGGAAGATATTGCCGTAGTAAATGAATAAACTGATGTTTTCCCGGAGGATTTGTCTGGATTACCACCAGATCGAGATACAGAATTTACGATTGAACTTCAACCTGGCACGGCACCAATTTCTATTCCACCATATCGAATGGCACAAATAGAGTTGAATGAGTTAAAGGTACAATTGAAGGTACAGCCAAGTGTATCACCATGGGGAGCACCTGTGCTCTTTGTTGAAAAGAAGGATGGTACACTCAGATTATGTATTGATTACAGACAGTTGAACAAAGTGACGGTGAAAAACAAGTATCCATTGCCTCGAATCGACGATTTGTTCGATCAACTACAAGGGTCTAAGGTCTTTTCAAAGATTGATCTAAGATCGGGGTACCATTAAATAAAGATTGCAAAAGATGATATTCCAAAGACGGCCTTTAGAACAACATATGGGCTTTACGAATTCTTGGTTATGCCGTTTGGAATGAGAATGCCCATGCAGTCTTTATGGCGTTAATGAACGATGTCTTCCGACCCTATTTGGACCAGTTCGTCTTCATAGACGATATATTGGTATGTTCTAAGTCAAAAGAAGAACATGAACAACATTTAAGAATTGTTCTTCAAACTTTACGAGAAAAGAAGCTATATGCAAAATTATCAAAATGCGAATTTTGGTTGGATCAAGTAGTATTTTGGGCCACGTGGTATCTGGCGAAGGAATTCAAGTTGATCCTAAGAAAATTGAAGCAGTAATCAAATGGGAAAGTCCTAAGAACGTGGCAGAAGTTCGTAGTTTTCTAGGTTTGGCTGGATATTATAGACGGTTCGTAGAGAATTTTCTTTAATAGCCGCTCCAATGACGAAATTATTACGAAAAGGGACGATCTTCAAGTGGACCGAAGAGTGCCAGAAGAGTTTTGAAGAATTAAAGAAGCGATTAACAACAGCTCCAGTGTTAACAATCCCATCAGGTACCGATGAATTTGTGATTTACAGTGACGCATCTCATCAAGGATTGGGATGTGTTTTAATGCAACATGAAAAAGTAGTGGCATATGCGTCACGGCAGTTAAAGCCGTATGAAGTATCCTATCCAACACATGATTTGGAATTAGCGGCAGTAGTGTTCGCATTAAAGATATGGCGACATTACTTATATGGTACGAAATTTCAGATTTTCATCGATCATAAAAGTCTGAAGTATCTGCTGAGTCAGAAAGAATTGAATATGAGACAAAGGCGATGGATTGAGCTGTTAAAGGACTATGATTGCACTATAGAGTATCATCCAGGAAAAGCAAATGTTGTGGCAGACGCATTAAGTCGAAAATCATATTCATTATCGAATCTTATCAGTCTAAGTAAGATGAATATTGAAATAAAAGTGAATGATGTAGGTGTTGTATGTGCTTCAATGGTAATTCATCCTATTATGTTGGATCGAATAAAGCAAGCTCAGTTTGAGGACGAGGAATTGGCAAGTATTGCAGAAAACATAAAACATGGGTTGACGAAGTCGTTTGTCATAAATGAAAATGGTGTTATGACGATCAATAGTCGATTATGTGTCCCCAATATTGACAACATTCGACAATGGATGAAGCGCATACTGCCCCTTATGCTATGCATCCGGGCAGTACAAAAATGTATCAAACCATCATATCTCATTATTGGTGGCCAAGAATGAAGAAAGACGTGGCGGAATACGTGTTAAAATGTTTAACTTGTCAACAGATTAAAGCCGAACACCAAGCACCTGCTGGTAAATTACATCCTTTACCCATACCTGTTTGGAAATGGGAGCGTATAATGATGGATTTTCTATATGGTCTGCCTTCAACAGCTAAGAAAAATGATGTCGTTTGGGTAATTGTTGATAGACTTACGAAATCAGCACACTTCTTGCCATTTCGTTGGGGTTCTAAACTGGAATACCTGGCAAAAAGATACGTCAATGGAATAGTCCGACTACATGGAGTACCTACGTCAATAGTATCCGATCGTGATCCCCGATTTACTTCCAGATTTTGGAGAAGTTTACAGGAAGCGCTCGGAACTAAATTGCATTTTAGTACGGCGTTCATCCGCAGACAGACGGACAGTCAGAAAGGACAATACTGACCCTGGAAGACATTCTTCGAGCGTATGTAATCGAATTCAAAGGATCATGGGATGATTATATAGCGTTAGTGGAATTCGCCTATAATAATCAATATCACTCAAGTATTGGTGTGGCACCTTACGAAGCTTTATATGGTCGAAAGTGCCGACACCCAATATGTTGGGACATGGAAGTTGAACGGGTATTAGAAAGCCAGATCTGATCCAAGATACAATGGAAAAGATAAAGGTTGTTAAAAGTCGGCTTAAAGCAGCTCAAGATCGACAAAAGAGTTACATTGATCAACATCGACGGGAAATGGATTATGAAGTTGGAGAGAAAGTATTTCTACGAGTATCTCCATGGAAAGGTGTTCTAAGATTTGGAAAGAAAGGAAAGTTAAGTCCACGTTATATTGGACCTTATGAAATACTTGAAAGGATTGGACCGTTAGCGTATCGACTCGCATTACCACCTGAACTGTCGCAAATACATAGTCTTTCATGTAAGTATGTTGCGACGGTATAGGTCAGATCCATGTTCTACATGATGAACAAGTGAACGTTTCGGAAGATCTTAATTATGTAGAAGAACCGGCGGAAATTCTTGAATATATTGATAAACAGTTGCGGAACAAAACGATTCCGATGGTCAAAGTGAGATGGAAAAATCATTCAGCTCGTGAAGCTACATGGGAAACGGTAGAGAGTATGGAAACACAGTACCCATGGTTGTTCAGTGACGCAGGTACGAAATTTCGAGGTCCAAATTTTTAAAGGGGGGGGGGAATTGTCAGGAACCGAAATCTCATATCATAATTTCATGCATTTACATAAATTCATGCATTCATATAATTCACTTTAAAACAAGTATGTGTAGGATAAGGTATTTAAAGTATTATAATTCTAGGTTTTCAAAGAAATAAGTGGTGTAAATGCTATTGATTAAAATTTTTCTAAGTGAGAATTTTCTAGGGTTTTCTCAGTTTCTGAGAAACTTTATATGTACTAATTAAAATGATTAAACAAATTAGGAAGTTTAATGATATTCCTGAGATTCTTTAAAGTGGAAGAAATAATTTAATAATATTAAGGTATGCCTAAAGAAGAAGTTCAAAACTCTTTAAATATGGATCTCGAAATTGGCCAATGAGGACTTCGAATTTCTTTAAGCAAAGGATTTCGAGATTCATTAACATAGATATTGCGAGAACTTTGGTTCTCGATGTGAAACTGTAACAATTTAAATAATTTGTAGAACTACATATGGGAAACAAGGATCTCGAGATTGGTTCAATAAAGACCTCGAAATTCTTCAACCAAGAATTCGAGATTCCTTGAGTTCTGGATATATATATAGCATGTGATCATTTAAAACAATTCTTTAGATATCAAATTTTAATCATGAAGAGAATTTAATAAATAAAATAACTCATATCACTTAGCAATTAGGATAGACATTAAATTACCTAACGTGAGGGGAAATGATTTGTCATCTAGTTGCTTGCCAATTAACTTTTATAATACATATCTATAAGACTTTTAGTAAGAACCATTTGTGCAAGTTGAACAACGAAACTGACTTAGAAACCAGCTTTAAACAAAGGAAATTGGAAGTAAACTCAATCCTCAATCATCGAAACATTGGAGGTAAAGAATCATATAGTTTCAATACACATAAAGATATAACGATTAATAAACTATGAGCAACTGTACTTAGAAAATTTCGTAGCTTTAATGTATATTAGGGTTTTTGCAGAATAATAATGATTTCATTTCAGTTCCTAGAATGATTTCCATTCGGTACTAAAACATATGTTAGAATTGATAATTCTGAGTTTATAGACCTCAATATTAATGGAAGTTTTAGTATCCTTAAGGGTATGAAAATTTTCGATATATATATGAACAGTATGAAGTTTCAGGAATTCAAGAGGAATTTCATCATGAAATGTTGGGAGAAGCTATGGTGAATGTCGAAATAAATTAGGTGAAATCTCGAGATACGATGCCGAAATAAACTTGGTATATAATGTCGAAATGAATGAAGTGAAAGCTCGAGATATAATGTCGAGATCGTTTATGATACATGTTGAAATTTTAAAAAAAAAATCATAGAATGTCGAGTTGTGAGCTTGGGTACGATATCGAGATTTGGAAATTTATTAGGAATGGACTTACATATAATAACAATGCTAGGTAAAGGTCATAATCCATATATAGTAACCCTTACATATTAGTGTCGAACAACTCCACTAACAAGTAAAGAATACAAAAATAAAGAAATAAATAATAAATAATAAAATAAAATAAAATGATTAACAAGATTTCGCGTTATAATGTTTGATTTAGGTAGGATGTCGAGATCTAGAAACTCACCTAAATGAAATGTTGAGATTTAGCAATTCAGTTAGATATAATATCGAGTTATAATTTCGAGTATGATGTCGAGATTTTGAAATCCAATTAGACAAATCTCTGATGTGATCTGGAATTGAACTTGGAAGATCTCGACATACAACTTCGAAATTAACTAAAAAGACTTCGATATGCAATCTCGAGATATATTCCGAGGATTTTGAATTATGATTTCGAGGTTTAGAAATTCAACAGAATTTCGAGATATATGAAAATTTTATAAAAATAAAAATATTGAACTTAATGAAATTTCGAAATAAAGAGAGTTGTAATTACAGATATAAGGAATGTTAATATCACATAAAGTGTTCGATATTTAAGGTTTTCAACATAATAAGAGTTAGGATTTTCAATTATATTTTCGGTATAGTATAGCTACCAATTTTTAATGCAGGTTCGATATTGACTAAACATAAAACCTCTAAGCCAGTAGTCTAATACATTATAACTGATAAACAGAAAGTAAACGTCACGAATCAAAAGTAATCATGCATAATAAAGCATGCATATTACGCACGCATGTCATTAGAGGATTTCATATTTACTGATAAAATAATTGTATAGGTCAGGAGTCCGATAAGGGCAAGGACAAGGTCGAGTAAGCGAACGAAGAAAATAGGCGAAAATTTGTGAGTATGATATGCAACATGTGTTCTGTATGTGCTTTATGTGAATTACATGACTGATGGTTTTCTTATAGACGTAAAATATTTGAAATGAACGTGAATTATGTGGCCATAATGTGTTACGGTGATATGTGTTATTCAATGGCGCATGGAATTGATAGGTCATATAAGGCGAAAGTATAGCATTGCATACGAATAATAACGAAAAGAGAAACCGTTATGACTGCTACGACATCGGACCACTTGATAAACAGCTATGGTTACATCCCTACAAATCGGGGGATTACAGATCCTGTACAGGCAAACAAAAATATATCTACGGTTACAAAGTCCCATGCATGGGCCCCTACGGGGTCAATAGTACTAGTCTAGCAGGTCATAACGGAAGAATCAGAAATAAATGTTCATGTAGAATTGCATTGGTCTATGGATTACATGAATGATTTTATGGACTATGGTTATATGACAAACTTCGATGATTGATTAAGTGATGATTATGTGAGTTGAAGTGTTTACAGTACGCGTGTTATGAATCTACGGATTCTATGAACGATGGTATATTATTTAGAAATGTCTATGTAAGCAAACGAAAGGAAGAAATTAATTTTCTGCTACAGTTTTGTTTATTATTTGTATAATGGAATAACATGTTGCGATCATACTCTGAATAATTGTTTCCACAGTTGCTGTAGATATCTATCAGGCAACTTAGAGTGCATCTTCACACAAAAGCATGGATTCAAGGTTGGCCGGCTATGCTCTCACCTACTCCCCTAAGTTCATCGTGTGCATGTAGTATAAAAACATTAGTGTCTTTCATATTATGCATAAGAAATATGATAAGTGCATATATATGTATAATATACGTGAAAGTGACGAGACCAGATGTACGCCCGTTTATGTATAAAAGTATTGTTGTAAAAAGGCAAAAAAATTTATGCAAAAAAAATATAATAGCTGCGCGAATAAAGTAAAAGAAAACGGGACGTTACATCTGTAATCACTCCACATAATAATGAAGTTATACCCTCCGGCCCATAGACGTAGGTCATTCTGATCGAACCACGTAAATTTCGTGTTAACTGTCCAAATTTATTTTCGTCTGTTTTATTTTTTTGGCCATTTCTCGGGCAATTAAATTATCGGGGATCAAAATATCATAACAGACTTCGTGAGCGTTAGGGCACAAATTAAGAAGTTGGTGTCCCAAGCATATTCCTGGAATTGGGTATACTGCTAGGAAGTCTTAGTGACCCCGTCTTTTCCCGTCCTGTGCAACAGGCGGCTCATCGGACACGCGTTTCGATGTCTCGACGACGGAGCGTCTTTGTGACCCCCGTCTGGTTAGTTACCCCGTTCGTGATGGTGACCCGACTCGTAGCAATCAGCGAGGAACTTACACATTCCATGCCGCACTCGAGTTCACGAGGATCTATGAAGGACAAGGTCCCATCATCGACACCACTCCTACGCCTACGCCTACGCCACCACATGCTGCTCCGCCTCTTCCAAGTTTAGAAATGAACGTGGAGGAAAGCCAAATGCTGCTACTCCTGAGAATCCCACAGGATTGCCTCACTCAACGCCACACCACATCACCATCACCACCATCAACGCCAGAGGCAGACTCGTCCCATGGACGACGTGATGATCCCAAAGACGGAGATCATCTCAAGGGGGAGTAAAGGAGAAGAACTGAGTTGAAGATCGTACAGCAGCATCAGCAGCAACCATCATCCACCTCCGCTCACACAACATATACCACCTCTCACAACACCTACTCCACCACCTACGCAAACTACGCCACGCCGGAGGCTTCCACTACCTCTGCGCTTACGTATCGCCGGAGGCTTCCACTACCTCCGCACACATTCTGATGTGTCAGGCTATTTGTTCATATTGGAACACTCGACGGAGCCATAGCACATCTCACCCACCACATTTCGCCACCACTGCGCTGACCACTCCGGAGACCGGGCTCCCTACTCTTGAAAGTCACATTTCAATGGAGCCTCGGCACATTTTTTACACCCCACGCCTACCTTCTTCTGGAGCCAGACTAGTCAACTTCGTGGCCGAACCAGACAACTTCCATTCGAAGACGACAAATCCGGCGTCGAGAAGAAGAAGATTGGAGAATCTTCACAAGTGAGTCCTAGTCGAGCCATCAATGCCTCCGCAAGAAGAGGAGATATCCCTTGTAGGGGGAGTTTGTTAGGACTTGAGATTCCTCCAATACGCCCAACAAAGATATCCCGCGCTAAATTGAATATTGAATACTAAGGGGGAGATTGTTAGGAAATATTTTGTAGTGTTCAATTTCATTATATTATCTTTGTTGGTTAGCTTTTAGTTAATTTGGGCTAGGTCGTAATGGGCTAGCCCGTAGCTATTTTGTAACACAAGGGCCCAAGTATTATATACCAACTTGTGGTATAAATACTAAAACCCTAACACATAGGAGTGCTTGTGTGTGTAGATCAAATAAACAATTTTAGAGTCAGAGAGCCTCCTCAAGAACACCACCAAGCCCCACGCCAGTTCTCGATTCCAATCTATTAGGCGTGTTTAATCCGTCCGAAGTTGTTCGTTTGGGTGAAAATCGGGACCAACAAAGCCGTAAGAGGGAGAAGATTAATGTATCGAAGATTACACAAGATCCCTAAACATACCTTCTAGTGGCTGTTTTCTATTGGGCTGTGTATATATTTTATTGGGATGTGTATATATTTTATTGGGCTGTGTATATATGTTATATTAAAATCGGTAATTCGGTATGCCGAAAATACCTAACCAAAAATCTTGTACCAAACCGAAATACCGAACTGTTAAAAATTGTGTACCGAATACCGAACTGAATTTTTTTGGTTCGGTTCGGTTCGGTTTGTACCGAAATTCCGGTTATTCAGTTGTTCGGTCCGGTGAACCGAACTCTGCCCACCCCTAGACAGAGGGAGGGAGGGAGAGGGAGAGGGAGTGACGGAGAAAGGAAGGAGGGAGAGAGGAGGGTGGGGATAGATAGAGAGGGTGGCAGGGAGGGATAGATGTGTGCATACTGTTTGAAAAACTGTAACCGAACCGATGGTCAACGTTTCATGATTTACTTTTTATTGTTTATTAAGATAGAAGAGGATTGGACTTCTACTTATAAATTTTTGTATGATTCCTATTAGTACAATGAAACATAATATTTGCAAGCATATTAAGTGTATTTTTAGTAAGTTCCCGGGCATAATATTACTTTGGGGTTTACTCCTCTCCTTGGAGTTTGTTCCTCAAGAGTTTAACCAATCACTATAATGCACCGTAACTGGATACCAAACTGATTGATTAGGCCAATACACACCCGAAATATGTCCAACTCCAGACACACTAGGTGACCACATGCCGAGTTTCGTTCTTCGGAATCTCCAGATCCCGACAGACACAGCTCGCTACTGAAGGGCCACGGGACTCGTCCTTCCCTTCACGTGTGCATAGACGTTGACTTGCCTACTTCGTATTGCTCACGTCCGAAGACAACACATCCAAAGACAGAATATACGGTGGGAGGTTGGAATATCTCAGTACTTCGCAAGTGATCGCTCAGATAGGCAGAAATCTATCGCAAATGAACGCTCATGAATCTCCCAATACTGTTTCTGCTCAAAAACGCTTATAGACGTAGGTTCGCAAATTCCAAGTCCTCGAAATTATGAAGTGTAGCTCATATATATAGACCTTTTCGCTCAACACTTTACATGGAAAATCTGATCATAGATTAATCACCAAATCAAGCATATAGTCCATGTATTTTTCGAGAATCAAACATGCCATCTAGATCATGCTCACAATAAATGTTCACAACGGTCACAAGCTCATTTAAGCATGATTTTATTCCATATAAAGGCTCAGATTCGTTCGTAAAGCATATTAAATTATTTCGAATTATATTTACTATAACAGAACGTTCCATATGTGATCCACTGCTATCAGTTTATAGAATAAGTAAGTCCAGATTTACTTTCCATGTTTAGCACACGAGATAGCAGCGATCAATACATTTTCCATATTGAGCACATAGTATCAGATCAATATAGTTACCATGTTTAACACATAAATCAGATCAGATAACAACTATAACAAATTAACATGTCATGCCACAGCTTCCCATATTTCAGAGATCACATCCGTTTATAGCGCATACCATATGTTTTCATCTTATCCACAAAGTCAATCAATCAATTATTTCCTAATTATAATGTCCTAATCAGTTTACGGAAAGATATCAAATCGATTTTGTACATTTAATTTGGCGGGATGCAATCAAAAATCGCGGATGCAAGTTTCACTTAGGAATAAACGATCCTCAACGGATATATAACTTTCCCTATATAGACACCATATTTTCCATAACTTAGTAGGATATCTCACACATTTTTTCCATATATTAGCACAAACGATATATCCTATCAAATGATGCGTCTGTAACATGCGATCACATAGTTTCACCAATAAATCGCAGAATCACATGTGAATCAAATATTTGACACTTTAACCATTTTATAGCTCATAATTCATGTATGGTCAAATATTAACATGTACTTAGACATTTTTTTAATCATTCATCGAATTGCTTAATTTATAGACCAAACATCATTACAATTACGTAGTTCATCAAAACTCTCTGACGCTCATGGACAAAAAATGGCAACATTCTCCCCCCTTTTGGTGATGACATGTGATTGATGCAGCACGGAAGCATGCAAGTATATTCGATTACTCAAGTCCTAGCGATATGTCTATGTGTTCCATAATCATAAAGCAGAGCATATGACATCTCGTAATCACATATGATACACATTTTGCTCCCCATGTCTAAGTGCAGTTATCTATATGACATGGAAAGATATATCATGAATGAATTTTGCTCCCCTGTCTAGGTGGAGATATCTCATGTCATACTCAATGATTTATCATGAATACAAAATTTTAAAGGTACCCGTAAGTGTGTTCCCCTGCCTAAGTGTTCATTCCAAACATGTTTCAAGCAGTAGATAATCATCGCACTAGGCACTTATCACTTATCAAAAAATCTTACAGACCTTAATTAGCGCAGATAAGTATCAGAGCATCACTGTATCAGAGTAAAATGTCACGCATCGCGGTGTAAAGGCATCAGAGACATATCATACGATCAAAACATAATATCAAGCATCGCATAAGAGGAACAGAAATATATTATAAAGCGCAAATATTATAAAATTAAGGTTCCAAGAGCTCCCCTAAACACAAACTTACTTCCAAACTGCTACTCCCACACACTTCGACGACAAAATGCCTAAACTTACCTTACCTTACTCCCCCTTCATCATCAGAAAGGGAGGAATACCGAAGAACCATACTGGCACAACAGAACAAAGAAAAATATCATAAGGCAACTAGGATAAAAGCGGAATAGAGGGTCAGCCTACTGGCTTGAAGAACTTTCGGAATCAGCGGGTTTAGGAATGGATTTCTTCATTAACTTGGTAAGCTTGGGCAACTTCACTGACAGCTCAGTGTACTGCTCCTTGATCTTCCGGAAGCGCTTCTGAGTGTTAGCTTTGATATCAGAGATACCACGGTGTATTGCTGAAATTCCCTCCTTGCTGAGTTCGTCCTCATAGTTGTTGTCGTCATCGCTCAAAACCTTTGCCTTTCTTTTCGTGGCAGACCTTTTCTGTGCACTGTCCACTGACTTCTTTTCCTTGCCTTAAACCAACCGTTCTTAGTGTGATGTATTCCCATGTGCTTCAGAGTCACCAGATCCGCGACGTGGATGGCCTTGTCTTCCGATGCCGGCGGCAGAACTATACCTTCACTCTCAAATAAGTGATTGAGTAGCATCCCGTAGGGAAGTGTTTTGTCGCTGCTCTCAAAAGCCTGGACCATGTGCTTCATGATGACATACCCAAGGTTGAACTTGTGATTCTGAGATATCATGTACACAACAAAGGTGCTCATGAAGTTCATCATCGTTGAGTGGCCTCCACAACCGATCTTTGCACTCGACAGGGTCATGTTGAGCAGCTTATGCAGGAAAAAGTAGTCGACCGGGAGTTGATTGAGGACTTCGCCGTCAGAGAAACGAGGCTTACTGCGGGTATTCCAGAGGGTAAGGAAACATCACTGATGTCAAAATCATCAGCGTGACACCAGTCGTTCATATCGTGCTAGAAGGCTTCATCGAGAACTCCTAGCATCACATTAATCATCTTGGTGGTCCAAATGATTCCGCATCCTAACACTACTGATGTGTTCTTCATGCTCCTCATAGTCGATTTGTTGATACTCGGGAACTGTTCCCAGCCAAAGTCCTTTAACCATGTGATAAATGTCCCGAAATGTAACTTATCACACGCGACCCCGCGACCTCTGGCAATATCTATGTTGTTGAAGCTCTTAGATTTGGTTTTGGCATTTTCTTCCATAAATAGGACTTCGTCAGGAATTTCATTGGGTTTGAAGAAGTCAAGAGGTGGTATCTTGGATTCCTTAGGGGTTTATTTTGGAGATGGCAGAACTTCTTCAAGAGGGGATGGAGATTTCTCAGGAGTTGGGTTGGTGTTGGCTATTTCTGGGCTTCATCAGGAATTTCTTGGCTTCAAACAGATTTTGGGTTTGGGCGATGGAGTAGGTTTTCGAGTCAGAGTGAGGCTGGCCTTCTTGCTGTTCTTTTTCTTCCTCTTGGCCATCTTGGAAGGAGACGAAACTTCTTTGGCAGACTGAGTTCTCGATCGATTTTTGTGCATAGAAGATGGTGCGGGCGAGACTGGTTGGGTGATTTTGGAGGGGAGTCTCGAACATGGGCTCCTTTCGCCTGCGGCTAGATGATTCTACGATGGCAGTTTGGGATCCGACGGTTTTTACCATGTTGAAGGTTTGAGGATTGAAGAGAATTTCTGAGATGATGATTTGAGGATAAGTGTGAGGATTGAAGTCGGTTCTGGATTTTTTAAAGATTATTTTGAGAAAGGATTTGAATTTCAAGAGGGAAGTAGAAAACTGGTTGTCAGTGAGTCAGGGATTTCAGAGTGATTCGACGGGATCTCTTAAATTAGGAAAGGATTGGAAGGAGCTGAATGGAAAGGATTTTAGTTATTCGAGTTTCCTAAAATAACTTAAGGGCTAAAAAGGGATCTACGAGTATCTTCCTAAAGTAACTTAATCACATTCTAATGCTGGAATAACTATGAATCTTTCCCTAAAATAAAATTGATCACTAAAGAAATCTTATGCTGGAATAACTATGAATCTTTTCCTAAAATACTGAAATCTCACTTAAGAGAAGGATCTATAAGATACGAAAAATATTCTAAGGACTGAATGAATATCTATGAGTTTCTACCTTAAATAACATATTCTAGAGTAATGGCAGAATAAGTCAAATTTACTACACTTGTTTAGCTCGATGACTCCTAATCGATCACGGATGTCGCTGAATTTTTTCATAATTAGGGGCTTCGTGAAGATATCAGCAAGCTGATCATTTGTTCCTACGAATTCCACACTGATATTCTTCTTCTGAACATGGTCTCGTATAAAATGATGTTTAACGTCTATATGATTAGTACGAGAATGATGCACGGGATACTAATTTTGTCATAAGCTAACCCAAAATCATTAAGGGTTTGTTTCATCCAAAGAACTTGTTGACAACAATTTCCTAAGGCCATATATTCATTCGGTTGTGGAGAGGGCGACAACATTTGCTTTATACTAGACCAAGTTACCAGGGAATTTCCAAGTATGTGGCAAGTTCCACTAGTACTATTCCTATCTTCCCTACAGCCGGCATAGTCGGCATCGGAATATCCCATTAACGGGAATTCATTCGTATGAGAGTACCACGGGCCAAAATTAACAGTACCCTTGATATATCTAAGTATACGCTTGACTGCTGTCAAGTGAGATTCCCTAGGGTCAGACCGATATCTCGAACACATACCAACAACAAACATAATATCAGGCCGACTAGCAGTTAAGCAAACTAGGCTTCCGATCATGCCTGAATATTGTGTCTGATTAACTAGTGTACCTAATTCATCACTGTCTATTTTGGTGGTCTGATGCATAGGAGTGGAAATTGCTTTGGAATCACTCATCCCGAAATTTGTCAGTAGCTGTACTTTGTCTGGGATACAAAGGTTCCATTGTCAAGGTGCTTTATTTGCAACCCGAGGAAGTAGTTCAGCTCACCCATTAAGCTCATCTCAAATTCCTTCTTCATAGACTTAGAGAATTCCCCGCAAAGAAGGATATTAGTACTTCCAAATATGATATCATCAACATAGATTTGAACCAGTAACATGTGATCACCTTCATACTTAATAAACATTGTGTTATCAATAATTCCAGTCGAAATCCTATGGCAATTAGAAACTTAGCATTTCATACCATTCCTAGGAGCCTAATTTAAGCCATATAATGCCTTATTCAGTTTAAAAACATGTTCTACATAAACTTTCTCATTTATAAAACCGTTTAACAATGCACTCTTTACATCTATTTGAAAGAGCTTAAAGCGTTTAAAGCATGCATATACATGTAAGACACGTATGGACTCTAGTCTAGCTACCGGAGCAAAAGTTTCACCGAAATCAATACCTTCCTCCTGGGAATAACTTTTGCAACTAACCTCGCTTTGTTTATGGTGATATTACCGTGTTCATCGAGTTGGTTGCGGAAGACCCATTTGGTTCCTATGAAGGATTTTTCGTCTGGTCTTTCTATGATTGTCCACACTAGGGTCTTTCCGAACTGAGATAGCTCATCCTCCACACTTGCGCTTCATGGACCGTCTTTGGTTCCATCATTGAAAGTAGTACTTCGTGAGATTCCTCTGTATCCTGATTTTGTGCAGTTGCCCGAGTTTTGATTCCAGATGCGATATTCCCAATAACTTGATCTGTTGGATGGAAGCATGTTTCCATTTTCTGTGTTGGCTTCTGGTTCCGGTGTATCAATGTTTTCTACTGTTGGAATATCATCCTCACTATCTTTAGTACCCTGTAATTCTGCACAAGGCAAATCTATACCTTCCTCATCAGTAGCATCTTCGTTGGGAATCTCATCAATTGTAACATGTATAGATTCCTAAAAAGTCTGTTTCCTTTGGTTTTAAACATGATAAGCCTTAGAATGAAGACTGTAACCAAGGAATATTCCTTCATCTACCTTAGAGTCAAATTTTCCTCTCTTAGCTCTTTCGTTCAAGATAAACATTTACATCCAAACACACGAAAGTATCCTATATTTGGACTTCGACCATGCCAAATTTTATAAGTGGTTTTCTTTAATAACGGCCTAAGGAAAACGCGATTAGACACATAACAAGCTGTGCTAACAGCTTCTGCCGGAATATCATACTCATGTAACATAGATCTAGCCATTTCTTGTAATACTTTGTTTTTCCCTTCAACTACGCCATTTTGTTGAGGTGTCATGGGAGCAGAGAACTTATGACTATATCCATGTTGATTACAGAATGATGCAAATGAGTTACTATCAAATTCAAATCCGTTAACACTACGTATCCTACATAAGTTCATTTCTTTTTCATTTTCAAGTCTCTTCATTAGTTATGCAAAGATATCTAGTGCCTCATTCTTATGTGCAAGGAATATCACCAATGTATACCTGGAATAATCATCAACAATGACAAAGACATATCTTTTACTTCGTAGAGACATCATCTGACCAGGACCAAAAAGGTCGAGATGAAATAGTTCAGTGGTCTGGATGTGGATATCACATTCTTTGCTTTGAACGATGTATTGGTCTGCTTACCCATTTGGCATGCCTTGCACGTTTTCTCCTTGACGAACTTTATGTGAGGAATACATCGTACCAGTGTATTGCTTGTAATGTGCGACAGTAGTTCCATGTTAGCATGTCCTAGGCATCTATGCCACAACCAGGTGTTATCCTTTGTGACTGCTAAGCACTTGACATTCTGTTCAGTTATATTATCAAGAGTAATGCAGTAGATATTTATATCCCTAGATACACTAAATAACACCTTATTATCATTTCTAACAACACACTTATAATTTTCAAAGGTTACCGTATGACCCTTATCACAACGTTCTAGATTTTCAACTAGCCATAAGTCATCTATAGCACTATGTAAAGTGTTACCGATAGTTCCAACTCCAATAATCTTAGCTTTTGTGTGTCGACGTAAGAGACACCGTCATACGCTTTCACCGACACAAACTTACTGATATCATCTGTCATATGGTGGGAACACCCAATGTCGAAATACCACTTGTTTTTCTTGCTGGATTTTCTTCTTTGTACCTGCTTGAATCAATTCTTTTCTGAGGTGCCCAACTTTGATTGGGTCCAAAAGGTTAGTAGCAAAGTAACTTCTGTTAACACATGATATATCATGTGTCACCGACTGTGATCTCTCAAACATAGGTTGGCCACTGTTTGAGGCTTGATTATCAGGAACCTTCTTTGGCCTCCAAACATATCTAGACTTATCAGCTCTCTTGAAAAACAAGTTGTTAGCTTAAGGAATTCTTAAGAACAGAGATGTCTCTAGATACATCATTATTTTGCTTCCTAAACTCTTCGCAATTACACAAGGCTTTTCTTCCTCAAGGGTTTCTTGCCCGGCTTTTAATCGTTCATTTTCTAGATCGTTTGGTGCTTCTCTCTAGCTATGTTATCTCGTTTCTTGACCAATCTCTTTACTTTTGAGCTGGGTGACTTAATCCTCCTTTCAGTGTTTTGAATTATTTCAAACGTTCTTCCTTCTCATCTATTCAGGGACTGAGGAGGCGTTATCATGAGATTCATCTTTCCTACCATGTAATTCATTTAGAAAAAGTTCTTAATAGTGGATGAGGAGGATACCTGGTCATCATCGTCGACCATGTCGGCAAGATCTTCCTCCTCTTCACTTCTGGCATCTTCCTAGTTTGTGACTATGGCTTTTTGCTTTCATCTTTTTGTCACCATTTTCCATCGACAGTGAGACCAAGTGGCCTGGTTGTTGCACTTGAAGCATTTGAACATTGTTCCGGATGATGTTATTCCATTGTTTCACGTTGGAACTTGGAGTTTCCTTTGAACTTTCTTCTCAGTTGAGATTTTTCAAATTTTCTGGTCAGCATGGCGATCTGCTCCAGTATGTCTTCCTCAGATTCTTCTTCGCCCTCAGAGTCATTTTCTTGTTCAGTGTTGAAGGCAATGTTTGGTGTATTTCGGATTGGTAGTTTCTCTTTGAAGGAGATGTAAGTCATCTCTTACGTGGTTAGGGATCCGATCAGTTCCGAGACGGAAAGTTCATCCAAGTCCTTCACTTCGTAGATGGAAATTACTTTAGGATTCCATTCTCTTGGGAGAGATCTCAAGATTTTTCGCACCTTCTCACCGTCTGGTATCTTCTTTCCCAACAAAAACATTTGATTGATGATGTTCATGAGTCTTGCATAAATGTGGCTTATAGTCTCGTTGTACTCCATTTCGAACAGCTCGTATTGGTGAGTCAAGAGGGCTATTCTTTCTTGTACAACTCGGTGGTTCCCTCACGTGTGACTTGAAGCATGTCCCACATATTTTTGGCAGATTCGCATGAGCTCACACGATTGTATTCTTCTTTTGTAAGCGCGCATCCAATCTTGTTCTTTGCTTTGGCATTCAGGGAGATACCTCGCTTGTCGCTGGCATTGTAGTCAGAATCGTTCTTTGGAATTCCATCCGCCTTTTTGGGATTGTAGTGTCAAGACGTATTCACACAGATCATAATCAGCAGCAAGCAGAAATTCCTTCATACTGTTTTTCCATATAGCATAGTTGGTTACATCAAAGAGTGGTGGCTTGGAATGGGATTGTCTCTCTGCAAAAACCACAAAACTCGAAGAAGCTATTAGATCTTTAACTCAGGCTTGTTAGGCCCGTCATTTGAGTAACCCACTCTGATACCAAATGAAGATAAAAACGTGCCTAAGAGGTGGGGGAATTAGGCTTGTAAAAATTTATGCTTCTTCTTTTCACAAATCGTAAGATGTAGTGACTTACATATGCCTCATGATGCTTGTGACGAGTATGCCTGATATATATCCTAGTAATGTCGGGTTTGTTTCTGGTCAGTCTCACAGCGAAAAGGAAATAACTGTAAAGTAAATGCGAGACAAGATTTTTATGTTATATCCCCAACTGGGGTTTACTCTTTCCTTGGAGTTTGCTCTCCAAGAGTTTAACCAATCACTATAATGCATTGTAGCTGGATACAAAACCGATTGATTAGCCCAATACACAAGCGAAACAAGTCGAACACTAGACACACTAGGTTACCACATGCCGAGTTTCATTCCTCGGAATCTCCAGATCCAACAGACATAGCTCGCTGCCGAAGGGCCCCCAAAACTCGTCCTTCCCTTCACGTGTGCATAAACAGCGACCTTGCCTCCTTGGTATTGCTCACGTCCGAAGACAGAATATATGGTGGGAGGTTGGAATATCTTAGTACGATCAGTACTTCGCAAGTAATCGCTCAGGTAGGCAGAAAGCTATAGCAAATGAACGCTTAGGAATCTCTCAATAATGTTTCTGCTCAAAACGCTAATAGTCGTAGGTTCGCAAATTTTGATTCCTCGAAATTATAAAGTGTAGCTAATATATACAGACATTTTCGCTCAACACTTCTCATGGAAAATCAGATCATAGATTAACCACCAAATCAAGCATATGGTCCATGTAGTTCTCGAGAATCAAACATGCCATGTAGATCATGCTCACAATAAATGTTCACAACGGTCACAAGCTCATTTAAGCATGATTTTATTCCATATAGAGGCTCAGATTTGTTCTCAAAGCATATTAATTTATTTCGAATTATATTTACCATAACAGAACTTTTCATATGTGAGTCCCTGCTATCAGTTTATAGAATAAGTCACTCCAAATTTACTTTCCATGCTTAGCACACGAGATAGCAGCTTATCAATGTTTTCCAAAGTTAGCACATAGTATCGGATCAATATATTTACCATGTTTAGAACATAAATCGGATCAGATCACAACTATCACGATTTAACATGTTATGCCACAACTTTCCATATTTCAAAGATCACATCCGTTTATACCACATACCATATGTTTGTGATAAACGCAATTTTCATTGGTTTATCTCCATCATTTTCATGTTGATATTTGGTTTATGTGAGTCGTCTCGTGCATTTATTCATAATTTTTACATATTTTGATGTCAAAGGTATATGAGGCGATATTTGGGACGAACCGCGTAAACATGGAGCAGAAATCAACATTTTTCCTTCAACATGGCCTAACACACGGCCATGTTTGTCAGCATAAAGGAAACCCATAGTTGCGGCCCTTCAACATGGCCTGACACACGGCCATGTTTGTCAGCATAAATGAAAATCATAGTCGCGGCCCTTCAACATGGCCTGATACATGGCCGTGTTGATCAATAGTGTTGGGCCTTAAATCCTAAGCCCGAATGATACATGGTCGTGTTTGAGGCCGTGTTTACCATGTTTTCTACTTAAGCCGCAATTTGAAGCCCTAAGAGCATCTAAGCCGCCACAACTCAGTTCTAATCACCAAAACACTTCAAGGACGACTCAAGAATCCTAGAGATCAATCTCAAATGAGCTCTAGGTGCTAAAGTGAAGATTGAAAGCTCATTTACACCGGAGGATCGAACAAAGTACGAGGAATAAGCTTGAGCTCGCTAAATAGGGAAGAATCTATGTATTTCTCTGCTTTGTTTCATATACATTTCGTGGATTCTTCCTTCATTATGAGTAGCTAATCATTATGTGTGTTTGGGATGAGAAGCGTCGTAGTTTGGACGTAAAATACTCGTGAACACATGATATGGCTTTGTATCGTTTACGATAGCTTTTATTCGATTCAATATGTCTATGTATTGTTTTGAGAATCACATTTGGGCATGTCTATGTGTTGGTGTGATGTTTAGTAGACCGTTAAGGGCGAAAGCTAAATGACGGTTCGTTCTATTGTAAACGTTAGGCGTCGCCTATAGGGCGAAAGCAAATAGTCGACCCTCACATTAGATAAACTGCTATATATTCTCGTGACCATTTAGGGCGAAAGCTAAGTTGGAAACGAGTAGGAATTATCGTGACATAGTCATTAATCATGTGGTAACGGTAGTTACGACTTCATCGACGATATCTAGCGGGATTCGAAATCCCAAGCACATTCCTTCTATTCAAAGTTACTCTTAGAGATCATTTTTCTGTGTTAGTTTAAGTGTTTGTGACTTAGTTCAAATATAAAAATCTCAATCATTTGTTAGGCTAGATATTGAATTGATAGGTTATTACTAGTGATCAAGATTATTCCTTGTGTTCGATACACGGATACTCGCTATAGCTATTTTACAAACGATAGGTACACTGCCTATCGCGCGTGGTGATAGTTATAACATATTCGTTTTAATTATTACTTGACGTACTTGCACGAACATTTATTTAAAACGTACATGCTCGCGATCAAGTTTTTGGCGCCGTTGCGGGGAATAATTTGATATTAGGAACACCTGTGTTCGGTAATTTAGCCATTCACTTATTTGTTACTTTATTCTAGTTATCAGAATTTCTTTGTTTTGCGATTATTCTTCCGTTTCTGACTTGTTAATTAACTAACTAGATCGTTGATTTCTTCAAGGTGTACTTTTATGGTGAATGACCCGAAATCATCCATTGTATCCACTCATTGAAGCATCTCCAGATTTCGAGCGTTGCGACGAAGACTAAGGTAGGAAGTAATTGGAAGTTCTTCGTCCGACAACTCATTTCAGCTAGTTGATATTCTCAAGACACAACAGAAGGTTCTCAGGACACGGCAAGCACTTCTAACGTCAAGACGTCGGTTGATAGTTCAGGAACACCAAAGAAAATTGCAGATCAAGAAGTTAATACTGAGGAGCAATCACTGCAAGATTTGCTCAAGCACGACACACTTGGTGGTACGGAATCGGCAATGGTGATACCACCTTTTCGAGAACAACAACTTCGAGTTGAAGCATTCGTGGCTTCAAATGATATTTCAGACGGCCCAATTCGAAGGAAGGTCTGAACATGATCCGTACAAACATATAAAGGCGTTTCTGACAATTACGGACACTATCAAGATTAATGGAGTTCCAAATGACACCATCAAGCTTATGTTATTTCCATTTTCTCTCAAAGACAAAGCAAAGGAGTGGTTGGAGCTATTACCACCTAGGTCTATCACTACTTGGGACGAGCTGCGAGGAGCGTTCCTTGGCTACTTCTTCCCACAATCGAAGGTACTTCGGTTGAAAACTGAAATTTCGCTCTTTCATCAGAAGGACACGGAGAACCTCTACGAAGTTTGGGAGAGGTACAAGGCCTTATTAAAGAGATGTCCGCAGCATGGAATGACAAAGGCCGCAATCATTAATCGATTCCACGAAGCACTCAATGATCAAACAGCCCATATGCTAGACGGGGCCGCAAACGGAGGACTTGTGAAGCTCAGTGCCACAGAAGCATGGAACCTAGTTGAAGATTATACAAGGAACAGAACTATGCGAGGCAACACAAGAATGAGGATGCCTGGAGTGTTCGAAGTAAGTGAGGACACGGCGATGAATGCTAAGTTTGACGCACTTCAACAACAAGTTGCCACGACACAAACTCAACTTCAGACGATGATCAATGTGCTACTACCAAAAGTTGCCCAACCACCGACCGTGAATGCTGTAATGACACCGATGACCGCCGCACCACCGCAACAGATGCCTTACATACCGCATTGTGGTAATTGTGGTGCAGCCCAAGAGACGTGGGAATGTCAAGCCGTATCACCGGTGGAACACGTTGACTACATGGGAAATTATCAAGGACAGAGAAGCTTCCAACCTCGAGCACATCCGAATCTTTCTTACGGAAATCAAGGCCATCAAGTGCAAAGGCAATCCGGTTTCCAACAAGGGCCACCACCGGGATTTCAAGCCGGAGGATCAAGCAACCACTATCATAATACGGCTCAGGTTTAAGATCCGATGATATAAGCAGATGAAGGATATGATGAAGACTCTCCTCACAAATTTTAGCAATACCGCTGCGGCTCACGAGAATCGACTGACGAAGATGGAGGAGTATATGGAAGCCAACAATGTACGTGCTCAGAACACAGACGCGTCGATTAAGAAGTTGGAGCAGCAAGTGGGCCAGTTAGCAAAGCAACTGGCAGGACGAAATCAAGGATCACTCCCGAGCTACACCGAGTCAAACCCTAAGGAGTATTGCAACGCGGTAACCCTGATAAGCAAGAGAAATTGCAAGAAGTACCCGCCAAGCAGAATTCAAAGGAGATAGCGGATTTCGAGAGCCACAACGAGCTAAAAGCGGAGGAAAGCAAAGGCAACGATGTCGAGAAGGTCAAGGCTGACAATTCGTGAAGTCGTACCAGCCTAAGATTCCATATCCGACTAGGTTAACAAGGACGATGACTGACGACCCATTTGGTATGTACCTAGAGGAACAACGCGCCAAGAAGGAAGTGAAGCCGGTCAATCGTGTCGAGGAAGAGAAAGTCGACAAGGAGATGGAGGTCGTGACTACACCGTCTGTCAAGGTGTGTCAACCAAAGAAAGTATATTGTTGACGACGAGTTCGGTAAATTTCTGTCACTTTTCAAGCAACTACATATTAACTTACCGCTCGTCGAAAGCCTTGCACAGATACCTCGATGTGTGAAATACCTCAAGGACTTACTCACGAACAAACGCAAGCTCGAAGATGTTTCTGCAAATTGTCTTCGAGAGGGAGTGCTCCGCCGTCGTGAAAATGAATATCCCGAAGAAGCTAAAGGATCCAGGAGTTTCACTATACCTTGTTTTATAGGAATTATATATATATAATAAGGCATTTGTTGATTTAGGTGCATTAATTTGATGCCTTATTCTATGTTTAAGAAGCTTGGTTTAGGTGAAACCAAACCCATTAGGATGAGTATACAACGAGCGGATAGATCTATTACGTATCCTAGGGGTATTATAGAGGATGTGTTAGTCAAGGTTAATAAGTTTATTATTCCAGTGGATTTTGTTATTCTTGATATGAAGGAAGATGAGAATGTACCTTTGATCTTAGGGAGACCATTTTTAGCCACTGGAGAGACCATGATAGATGTTAAAAACGGCACCTTGACGTTTACTATAGATGGAGAGAAAGTAACATTTTTGCATGGCGGAAACTAAGAATGATATCAGCAAGCATGAAAATAATTATTCCTATCCTGATTTACTGATCAAAATTCTTCTATGTTTTTCAAAATTATCGCAGGTATCGAGAAGAAAGACACGGAATAGTCGAGGGAAGCAAAGAGGAGAACAAGGAGATGCGTTGATCGACGGACCACCGCTTTTAGAGTTTGAGCGGCAGCCCAGCCATTTCAGTTGCGATTTTCCGGAGGGCGGTCCAAAAACCACCAATGACAGTCCCCTCCAACCGTTTTTCCAAACCACCTTGAAGACTCACTCGACTACGTCCGACTCAAGACGTTAAAGAAGCGCTTTTAGGAGCAACCCAGATATTTTCTTTATGTTTAGGCATTACAATATATAAAAAATATATATATAATAAATAAAAAATAATTTAAATTAAATAAAAAATATAATTAAAAAACATATATAAATTAAATAAAACCATAATAATAATAACAAAGAAATTTAATTAATAATAAATTTATTACGAATATTAAGGATGGTCACAACGCGAGGATCTAGGAACGAGAAAGGAACGATAGTTTACTCATAAAAGAGGGTTACAATACCATTACAAATGTGTGAGGGTTCCAGCAGAAAAGCAATTAAAACTGCGAATAACACAAAAGGACAGAACAATAGTCGATCCACATGCGAAGCTTCACTTGCCTACCAATATGACAACATTCACTCCGAAGTCGAGTCAATTATTCGTGGGAATTTCAAAGAGTCTAAACAATGAGGTTGAGATCTACAAGTTGGCTCATGTAGTTGTAAGAAATCTAAATATCGATCGCATCCCCTGTCCAAATGCTATTGCATCCTGCTGCATTTCTGGAGTCGAAGTGTACAGTCTAGTGCATAGCTATTACAGTTTGTACATGTGGACAAATTAGCATTTGAAAGTAAAATTTGGCCCGTGATGGAACGAATTGAACGTGCTATTGATAGCTTCTGCCACGCTTTACGAAACGGCGTAGCAGAATACCAAAAAATAGAATACCCTCAACTGGTGAATTCAGAAGGTAGTGGTTTATGACTGTTTTTCCTTCCTGAAAGATTGAATAATGTTATATGAATGTTGTAATGTTCTTTTTTATGAATGTTGTAGAGGGTCCCTTGAAATTTGGCATGGGTCCCTTGATAATACACACGGGTCCCTTGAGTTTGGGCACGGGTCCTTCGAATTTGGGCACGGGTCCCTTGAATTTGGGTACGGGTCCTTGAGAAGTCATGACCATGAAGGAGTACTAGGCCATGAATAGGACGAATATCAGCCAAGCCAGTAGTGATTCACGACCTTGAAGAACGGAGGAGTCTAGGCCGTGAATCACGACTGGCACCAATATCAGCCAACTGTTAGGAATACACCCTTTAATGCTATACGGGGATAGGACATTAGCTTATTTATCATTCAACCTTTTGTGTACTAAGGATTTTTCATGTGTTTATTGAAGGCCATTTTCATTTATCGGATATAAGAGTTCTTTACTTGGCATCCGATAAAGCAATAAACGAACAATTCAAATGTTTCGAGTTGAGTCACTGTTCTCGATGGACACGAGGGAGGAAGGCACCAGTGAACTCTTAACCTCGAACATTAAAAGTCCGTAAGCCTGAGGGTCCAGTTGGGTGCTGGAAAACTGATCACGGCTTATTTGTCGATGACCTATCGGTACACTGCGAGGTCAGCGTGACGATCTAGTGCCATCCACCACCATCGACAGTCTTGAGGAAAAGGACGAGGAGCTGCCACTCGCTTCAACTAGTAATTCTCTATGGATTTGACCCGCCCTATTTTCGTGTCTATGTGTCTGATCCGAGCTACGAGGGCAATCGGGGAACTCGGAAAATTTTTTTCCACACTGTACCCGGGACATGGCGTCCTCGGGAGACACCAGGTAACCCAAAACACCAACCCAGAAGTGATTCACGGCAGTGAAGCCTGTAGTACTAGGCCGTGAACGTCAAGCGACCCATGCATGGTATCAGGGGACCCGTGCGCTAATTCAAGGGACTCAAGCATAAAAATTTTTTCTTTCGAATTCACAATTTACTTCAGCTGATTAAATTAAGTGTCCAGGTCAACTTGAAGACCAATAAAAAATATTTGCCATATGAGCAAAGGACAAATTATTTGAACTTGAATAATGCTTTAGTGGTTAATCTTGACGTGAATAAGTATAAATGGTAAACGAAAAGTTAACCAAATACCAAAACATGTACAAATCTTGTGTACCTGGTGGTTGTGCAGATTAAAAATAAGTTACCACCTTATAGTTAAAGAGAATGAGCAATAAAAAGAAGATATGCTAATAGTGCAGGAAATCAGTACTACAAAATACAAGAAATCATTGTTCCGACCACACATCGTCCAAAGTACACAACTTGATACATACATACTAATGTTAAATGGACCAGTCGTTTCGATAGATTGATGTAGTTAGATAGTGCCTAAAGTTGGCTATCCGCTCCTTATCGAGGTCTAGCAAGTCACCAATGTCGAAGATCATGGAAAAAGCAGTCTGTAACATGTAAATCCTGCACTCGCCGCTGGCATAACGATGATATTGTTACTACGTAAAGAAAACTCATATATGGAATAATAGAAATACTAATACTTACTCAAGCCATTGCTTAGGTAGCTTATTATGCCTGAAAATTTTCCAATTCTAATTTTGTTCCGCTAGTAGATAAGGTACAACGACTATCAGATTTTCAAAGCTTTATTGATAAATCTGTCGTCCTTATCACATGATATATCGGAGTCGTATAAGATTATATGCCTGTCTTGAATATGAACTACGCAAGGGATCTAATGACTTCCATTCGTAAAAAGCGGGACGACGATGAAGTCGACTTCTTTCTAGGGCATAATTATCATCCTTCCCCATAGCACATTACGCATTGACTCAATAAATCCCTAATCTATTCCCAATTCCACCCCGCTAATATCGCTTGAATCACGAACATTGTCCTAAAAAAATGCATATTTCTTTAAAACATGTGGGCATGACCTTTGTAACTTAATGAATTCCAAAAAGCTTTATCTGCACTGTGCAATATATACGAACAACTGTTATTCAGGGGACCCGCGCACGTGCTCAGGGAACCAGTGCACATGCTTAGGGGACCCGCATAATATATTCAGGGGACCCGTGCATGTGTTCAGGGGTCCGGCGAATATATTCAGGGGATTCCCTGAATATATTCAGGGGACCATTGAATATATTTAGAGGACCCGCTGAATATATTCACGGGATCCGTGCATATATTCAGGGGACCCGTATGTTCGGGGGCCTGCATAACATCAATTGAAAAATAAAAAAATGTACGCACCTCTCCATCAATCCATTTTCCACTTATGCATAGCCTCTGGAACCAGCCACGACCATATGCATCGAGTAAGCACGACTTGCGGTCACCTTTGCACATTACCGTTAGTTCGGTTACGACCGTCGACCAAAGGAATAAGTCTCTTCTAAATATGGGCCTCTGACAAAGAATTTTGGTTATATCTGAACGATGTGGAGGGAAGATCTCCATGTACGGGGTCTGCACGTACTTGTACCGATTCCACATGCCCCGAATTTGAGTTTGTTGGACTGCATGTACCATGTTTGAACCTCCAACACCCGAACATGTTGATGCTTGAGCTGCTTCTTCGGCGTCATTCTCCGCCACCACTGCTTCTTCCGCCTCGGGCTCCGCACTCACTGGCTCTTCATTTGGCTAATTTGTTGTCCCTGCTCAATCAGGCTGATTGGCTGTCCCCGCACCCATATACATCATCTCTGCAAGCTTCTGGAAGCCATACGCCATTCCATGCCACAAACAATCTTCCATCGAATCTACCTTTTGGCCGTCAAAATTGCGAAAAAAAAACCAAATTGATCCTATTTGGCCGAATAGTGGCGAAAATCACCTCGTAGCTGCATAAATTCATCACTAATTCGAGTATTAATATGATCGAATTGTTGTTGCAGACTTGATCTCCATTCATCGAACACCCCAATGTTCGGAAATTGATAAGACCGCGGTGGTGATTGATGTGGTCGCGATGGAGATTGATGTTGGTAGACAATCGATGGGTGCGAATGCACTGGAGATTGATGTTGGTAGAACGACGATGGATATGAATGCACCGGGGATCGGTGAGGATGCGCCTCTTCGACAAAGTGAGAGACGCATACAACATCCACCCCTTACAACATCAAAGCATATAGTCCACACTTCATGCCGTGGAGAAACAGCAAAGTCGCCATTTCGATAATAAGTGGTCTGCATCTCCTGCGGAGTCGGCACTAACACGGGATGCACCTCGAATTTTCCTGTGAGTTGGGTTATTAACTCCAACTTCGGACATGCTTTCCTGCTCCATTGTTTTGTGCTCAACATAGCAATTCCTGGAAGAAACATATCACTCTCCATTTTTTCGAGTGGCACTCGTTGCGGATCTCACAATGAACTCGTACGCAGGGATCTAAAAACAAAGAAAATAAGTAATTCAAAAAGAATAGACACATATAACAACTATCTTATACATCATTAAATAAGCAATTACTGACATACTTGAAGTGGATGCATGAATCCACGAACGCAAAAAAACTACTGTAATTGGTACGACCTTCACCGACTTTACCACGGACTTCATCTCTTCTGTCCGTTAAATCGCGCTTCAGTGAGCGTGTTGGAGCCAGTGGTTCCCCATGGATAGTTGAGGAATGACTCCAAATCTTCAACTAACGATAAAATCCAAGACTGCATGATAGGGTATTTTTCGTTCTACGGGGTAGCAAAACGGTCGTCGCAAAATACAAGTTGGCGAGCTTAATTTTTCGACGTTGATTTGTCCTTAGAAATCTTCGAAAGACAATTCCTACATTCCAGACGAATCGTGGATCTACCTGGAAAGTGCCTCGATGTGAAATCCGTTGTTTGGTAAACCTCAGGCATAATTGACGAGCAATTTAATCCAGTGATCAAGCAGTACTCCATTTTAGAAAATCAGAGTGGTCTGTTGAAGCCTGCTAGGAAATATTTTGTAGTGTTCAATTTCATTATATTATCTTTGTTGGTTAGCTTTAAGTTAATTTGGGCTAGGTCGTAATGGGCTAGCCCGTAGCTATTTTGTAATGGGCTTACACAAGGGCCCAAGTATTATATACCAACTTGTGGTATAAATACTAAAACCCTAACACATAGTTAGGAGTGCTTGTGTGTGTAGATCAAATAAACAATTTTAGAGTGAGAGAGCCTCCTCAAGAACACCACCAAGCCCCACGCCAGTTCTCGATTCCGATCTATTAGGCGTGTTTAATCCGTCCGAAGTTGTTCGTTTGGGTGAAAATCGGGACCAACAATTGGTATCAGAGCCCAACGCGACCAGATTTGCGTGTTTTGAGCAAGATTTGAGTGAAAAATTGCTTGAAAAATATTTTTCGTCACTTTCAGTTTTTGGGCGATCTCGACCTCGATTTGTTGTTTTTAGACATCCCAAAGATTGATTATGTGTTTAGGAATATTTTTCTGATGTTTGGAACAAGTTTCGTCGATTTTGAGTGAGATTTGAGCGAAAACGAGCCATTTTTCTGGTAAAAGTCGCGCAGCCTTTAAACTGTTCTTGGCCGAGAAATTTTCATACCCGAGAAAATTCTTAGCATTTTTTTTTGGCCGAGAATTTCTTAGCCGAGAAAGTTTGTCTGAGAAACTTTCGCTGGCCGAGAAACTTTCACCGGCCGAGAAATTTTCATACCCGATAAAATTCTTAGCCGAGAAATTTTTTTTAGGCCGAGAATTTCTTAGCCGAGAAAGTTTGCCTGAGAAAATTTCGCTGGCCGAGAAACTTTCACTGGCCGAGAAATTTTCATACTCGAGAAAATTCTTAGCCGAGAAATTTTTTAGGCCGAGAATTTCTTAGCCGAGAAAGTTTGCCTGAGAAAATTTCGCTGGCCTGAGAAACTTTCGCTGCCCGAGAAATTTTGCTAAAACTGAGAAATTTTTTTCAAATCCGAGAAATTTTGCTAAACTGAGAAATTTTTTTCAAATCCGAGAAATTTTGCAAAACTGAGAAATTTTTTTGAAACCGAGAAATTTTTCACTGTTCTTGGCCGAGAAATTTCTTAGCCGAGAAATTTTTTTTCTCAGGCTGAGAAATTTCGAAACCGATAAACTTTCTTTCTCAGGCTGAGAAATTTCGAAACCGAGAAATTTTTCACTGCTCTTGGCCGAGAAATTTCATAGCCGAGAAATTTCCTTTTTCTCAGGCTGAGAAATTTCGAAACCGAGAAACTTTTCACTGCTCTTGGCCGAGAAATTTTTCAGTTGCGAAACTTTCTCAGTTCACACTTCACGATTTTTTCGCGGTCTCTCTCACACAGCTGCTCTTTCTCAACCCGCAAATTTTTCAACCTGAGAAACTTTTAAAACTGAGAATTTTTTTCAAACTGAGAATTTTTCCGGATCTTCGAAGTTTTCGCGACTCACTCTCTCAACGAAATTTCTCGCGACAACATTTTTTCGCACATTTTCACACATCATTTTTCGCACCCCCCGAAAAATTTGCACCCCGACCTTTAAACTTGATCCAAATCGATTTTTGGCTTCGAATCTTGCAAAATCACTCTTTAAAAATACACTTAAACGTTTTTTACCACAAAAAATTTCTGGCCCCCCTTCGGATTAAATAAGGTTTAAAAATATATATATAAAATAAAATAAAATAAAATTTGGTTGAAAATTTTTGTTATCATTAGATAGAGAAAAATTTTCTAAGCCCATTGGACTTTGTCTATTATTTTTGGTTGAAAATTTTTATATCATTAGATAGAGAAAAATTTTCTAAGCCCATTGGACTTTGTCTATTTTACACTTTTAAATTTCCGAAATAAATTTTTCTGGGCCAAAATTTTCGGTATAGACGACGTTTTTGTGAAATTTTGAAGGCAAATCCAAAACGCGGCAACGATCACCGTACCCAACGATCGACCTAGGACGGTATTGGCACATTATAGAAAAAGTTTAGGTCACCCCCAAACTTTTCGGAGCCGAATTTCCAAATGCCAATTTCACACTCCCAGCATGTATGGTACCCGGGTTGCTCCACATACATGACTGGTACGCGACGTGGGCAACCACTTCCCAGCATGTATGGTACCCGGGTTGCTCCACATACATGACTGGTACATGACGTGAGCAACCACTCCCCGGCATGAATGGTACATGGGTTGCTCCACATTCATGACCGGTATGCACTGCGAGCAACCAACCCCATCACGCACGTTACACGGATTGCTCCACGTGCATGAAGGGATGTCAGTGAAGCGAGCAACCATCATGACTTCTGTACAAATCCGTGCAGAACCCGGACCTACAAGAAGGGTTGACAAGAGATCAACCAACCATCAGTGGGCGCGCCATCCAATCTCGATGCTTAGACGATGTGGATCTCAGGTTCCAGACTCCACCGTGCACCCACTGCCATCCATTCCATCATGGTGGGCTACATGGAGACGTCCTCTGCCACCATGCTCTTCACTACGCCCTCACCTTCCACCAGACGAGTCCCTGAAGTGTCTGATGAACAGTTTTGGGTCACCCTCGTCGACATCGCTCGTGGTCGCCATTCAACGCAATCACGCCACGCCACCACAGTTCCCATGGATCGGTGAAACCCCCTGATCCTAACCCAGGAACGAGATTACCATAGCCTCTTATCTAGGTCTAGGTCGCGCGACATCCTCCTCCACGCAAAGATCCAATCAACGATCTCGGGAGGATGAAGTAAGTCGCTTGCAGGAGTTGCGAACCAACGACGACATGATCGCACTCCTCTGTCATATCTCACCACAACCCGGACCTCGCCCATAGGTACAGGAGACGACTCGTTCGTTTCCCGAGTAGAAGTCGCGGCATCTGGTCCAACCGCGCAATTAACCCCTCCCAACCACTCAGCTATCCTTTCGCAGATAGCTGTTTCATTCGCACAAGAGGAACCACGTTAGCCATCACCGCCCCACTTGGAGACGGTTGATGTTGAACATGCAGTGCCCCGCCTCTCACTGCACCTCTTCCACCCACGTCGAGTCTAGTGTCCTCACCCACCGAAATTTTCCAATTTCTAGGACACAAACACTCTTTACGCACCGCAGGTTCTTCGTGAACTTGCCCGAACGCTCGGTGATGTCTCTGTGACTGAGAGCGGAAGACCTAGCACGGCCAACGTCACCACAACCGTGAGCCTAGGCCATCAATCGTTTGAGTCTGTCTCATCGATGATGCCACAAGCACATTTCCTCTGATATTTTACCGTAAAAGAACTCGAAGACAAGCATATTAATAGTAAACGGATTGCATCTGATATATTAATATGTAGGAGCATCTGCTTTCTGTTACACGTAGCGGCGAGCGGGTTTATAAGCGACGGGCCGGCGGGGCAGCCCATGGTCCAGACGAGACGGGCAGGGATGGGCCGAGTAATCAAGGACGGGTTGCTGACCCGTTGGAGCCTGAATGATGCAAGGAGCCTTAATGAGAAGATTGCAATCTTATTTTAAGTGTTTTAATTGTCTTTATTACGTTTATGGTGCCATTATTATGTACGTAAGTCATGGCTGTGATTAGGGAATGAGAAGAATAAAAAAGAAAAGGAGGAATAGGTGGTAGAGGGGATGATTTGAGCAGGGCATTTGGGGACGAGCTTGACTCGTGGGAGGGGTGGGACTTTGAGCTTGAGATAAAGAAAAATGGTTTAGATCAAAGGTACCTCAATCTCAAATCAAAGGACCTGGGCTGGGAAGTGATTCTTTGCCGAAACCGATTCAACGTCGCGTCGAACTTCAAACGTTTGACGGGACCGACCCATTGGGCTGGATTTCACGAGCCGAGCAGTATTTTCTTCTTAATCAAACACCGACTTTGCAAATGGTATCATGTGCCTTTGTGTGTACGACGGGTATTGCTCAATCATGGTTTCGTTGGATACTTTATGATGATCCGACAATCACATGGGCCGTTTTGAAAAAGAACATAATCGAAACATTTGACGATAAGCACTGTGGCAGCCCCATTGCTCGTCTCTCTAGCGTTCGCCAATCGGGGTACGTAAAGGAATATTTTCATGAGTTCATCGATATGGTCTCTAATCTTCCTGAGATACCTCGTCGCCAACATCTCGAATTTTTTCTTTTGGAATGCACCCTGCCTTGTATGAGGAAGTTGTGGTTCACAAACCGTACTCAGTTGCTAATGCCTTTGAACTAGCTCGCGATCTTGAAAGAAGGCTTCTTAATGGGAGGAATGGGGATTACACAAATATGATATCTCGTGCACCAGAAGTGTCCCGTTTTGTCCAGCGACCGGCTTTCACACGAACCCTTCCACAGCCAATCGTGGTGTTGTCGTTGCGGCAGCCACGACAGTGTCGCGAGACCCTGTACGTCTCGGCGATCGTTATGTTCCTCCACCGGCTCGTCCAACCGCTCCACGTCAGCGCCGTTTTCAGCGTCTATCGGATCGTGACTATCAGGAACTTCGCGACAAGAATTTATGTTATCGATGTCGCCAACCTTTTGGCCGTGGACACATCTGTCCTCAGAAGGAACTGCGCGTGCTTATTGGAGGAGAGGACGAGATTTTTTTGATACTGACCAACAAGATTCTGAGGAGAATGGTGATTTGACAAATGATGCTGCCCATCCATTCCAAGAACTCAACTTACTCGAGATACCCTTATATGCCATCGGTGGACTCTCTGGTCCACACACATTGAAGATGCTCGGAAAGGTACAGGGACAGTCGGTTATTGTCATGATCGACAGTGGTGCAAGCCATAACTACGTCTCCACTCGCCTGGTTAATCATCTTTCTTTGCCCCGAACAACAGATCATAATTTTCAGGTGCGCTTGGGTGATGGTAGTACCGCCTCAACACATGGTACTTGTCGTGATTTTCAACTTCAGTTGAATTCATGTTGTGTCACGGGGGATTTCTTTGTATTTGCACTTGGGGGTGTGGATGTTATCCTTGGAGTTGATTGGTTGCGTAAATTGGGCAATGTGAAATTGAACTGGGAACGTTCGACAATGCAATTTGAATGGGACGGACAGACTCATTATTTGAGAGGTGATGCTGCCCTGTTACGCGCGCCAATTAGTTTTCAATCTCTCTGTAAAACAGCCGGCTACGATCTTGACATGCTACTCATGCTCGACTCACTAGAGGAAAGTACAGATACGACATATGCTGCCTTAAGCGAGTCCCAACAGCGCGATGTTGGAGTGGTAACAGCACGGTTTCCAACTGTTTTTGGCACTCCGACTTCACTACCGCCTGAACGTGCTTCGATCATCGAATCACATTGATGCCCGGAACAGGTGCAGTTTCTGTCCGACCATATCGGTACGACCATGCACAAAAAGATGAGATCGAAAGATTGGTTTCGGAGATGTTGGCAGTCGGAGTAATTCAACCAAGTTCTAGTCCTTTTTCAAGCCCGGTTTTACTCGTAAGAAGGACGGGAGTTGGCGTTTTTGCGTGGATTATCGCGAGCTCAATCGCATTACTATTCCGGGTAAATTCCCAATACCGGTCATACAAGAACTTCTTGACGAATTGTGGGGAGCCGTGTATTTTACAAAGCTCGATCTCCGATCGGGCTACCATCAGATTAAAGTACGGAGCGAAGACGTTCCGAAGACGGCCTTTCGCAGGCATGATGGCCACTACGAGTTCTTAGTAATGCCTTTTGGGTTGTCAAATGCTCCGGCGACATTTCAACCGACCATGAACGATATATTTCGTTCCTTACCACGTAAGTACGTTCTGGTGTTTTTCGACGACATTCTCGTTTATAGCCCCACGTGGTCTTCTCATCTTGAGCATATTAATGTTGTTCTCAGCATCCTTGCTCAGCACCAGTTTTGTGTTAATTCAAAGAAGTGTCACTTCGGGCGGAGACAACTGGAGTATCTTGGTCATATCATTTCTGCAGGAACTGTTGCGATGGACCCTCAGAAGATTGCTTCAGTGGTGCGTTGGCCAACTCCCACATCGGTCAAGAGCGTTCGCGGCTTCTTGGCCTTACCGGGTACTATCGTCGTTTCATACGCAACTATGGTCAGATTGCTCAACCGTTGACGACGTTGCTCAAGAAATCAGAAACATCTAAATTCACATGGACACCATCAGCGAACGCGGCATTTTGTGCATTACGAGACGCGCTAGTTGCAGCCCCGGTGTTAGCTATGCCAAATTTCACCCAACGCTTCATCATCGAATGCGATGCATCTGGTTCCGGAATCGGGGCTGTTTTAATGCAAGACAAACATCCAGTGGCTTACTTCAGCAAAAGTTGGGCAGCAAACACGGGTTCAAAGTCAGCTTACGAGCGAGAACTGATGGCACTTGTGTTATCAGTACAACATTGGCGGCCTTACCTCTTGGCTCGTCATTTTACGATTCGCACCGATCACCGAAGTCTTCGCACCTTACTTCAACAGAAGATTGCCACACCCGCTCAACAAGTATGGGTCGCCAAACTTCTCGGGTACTCATTCGAGGTCGAGTATAAAGCAGGAGCCACCAACGCAGCTGCAGACGCATTATCCCGTAGGCCCAAAACAGCATAGTTATAAGCCATTAGCGTTCCCCAATGGCTTGACGGCGCTGAGCTCCAAGCCAACATAGCACAGGCTTCAGTTCTTGGCCCAATCGTTGAGCAGCTCCGTCAGCAACCTGCTTCTTGTCCACCTTTCCAGTTACTAGGCGGATGGCTATACTTTAAGGGTCGACTGGTCCTGCCCGAGTCTTCAGAGTGGATTCCTCGTCTTCTCGAGGAATTCCATTCTACACCAACCGCTGGACATTCAGGTGCGTTCCGTACATATCGCCGACCTGCGGCGTCCTTGTATTGGCGGGGGATGATGAAGTGTGTCTCGAAATTTGTAGCATCATGTCTTGTATGCCAACGAGCTAAATATGAGGCACTATCACCGGTAGGACTACTAGCACCGTTGCCCATACCCGATCGTATTTGGGAAGACATAGCGATGGATTTATAACGGGATTGCCTAAGTCTCGTGGTTTCGATAGTATCCTCGTGGTAGTAGACAGACTCTCTAAATATGGTCATTTTATTCTGTTGCGCCATCCATTTACAGCTCGTGACGTGGCTGCCCAGTTTGTGGAAAATGTGGTTCGTCTTCATGGATTTCCCCGCAACATCGTAAGTGATAGAGATTCGGTTTTCCTGAGCCAATTTTAGAAGGAATTATTTCGTTTACAAGGTACAACGTTAAAAATGAGTTCTGCTTATCACCCTCAGACAGACGGGCAATCCGAAGTATTAAACCGAACGCTGGAGACTTACTTACGCTGTTTTATTGGTGCTCAACCCAAGGCGTGGTCAAAATGGATACCTTGGGCCGAGTATTGGTACAACACAACTTATCATGTTTCGGCCGGTTCGACCCCGTTTCATATCGTATATGGACGCACGCCACCAGCACTCACACAATTTATGCCCGGCGAGTGCCATGTAGCGGCTGTTGCGGCCGAGTTGCAAGAGCGTGACACTATTCTTCGTCAGTTGAAATTAAATCTCCAACGCGCCCAAAATCGCATGGTTAAATCAGCCAACGTGCATCGTCGCGAGGTGGAATTCAAAGTGGGTGACCCTGTCTTTCTGAAACTATGGCCGTACCGCCAGTCTTCGGTCACACGACGTACAAGCCAAAAGCTCGCACCACGGTTTTACGAGCCATTTACAATAACCGAATGCATTGGGGTGGCTTACCGCCTGCAACTTCCGGATGGCTCCCGCATTCATCCCGTCTTTCATGTCTCGCAACTCAAGAAGGTGGTGGGGGACCACCCTGTTGAATCGTCATTACCAGCTCACATGACAGATTCTAATACCTTCGGGTTAGTTCCTGGTGATGTAATCGATAGCCGACTTATTCTTGAAGGGGATAACGCAATGCGGCAATATCTGTTGCAATGGGCCGATCGCAGCCTTGATGAGGCGCGCTGGTTTTCTGAGAATGAAATTCGGTCACAGTTTCCAGACTTCCGCCTTGAGGACAAGGCTGTTTTTCGGGGGCAAGGTAATGTTACACGTAGCGGCGAGCGGGTTTATAAGCGACGGGCCTGCGGGGCAGCCCATGGTCCAGACGAGACGGGCAGGGATGGGCCGAGTAATCAAGGACGGGTTGCTGACCCATTGGAGCCTGAATGACGCAAGGAGCCTTAATGAGAAGATTGCAATCTTATTGTAAGTGTTTTAATTGTCTTTATTACGTTTATGGTGCCATTATTATGTACGTAAGTCATGGGCTGTGATTAGGGAATGAGAAGAATAAAGAAAAGGAGGAATAGGTGGTAGAGGGGATGATGAGATTTGAGCTGGGCATTTGGGGGCGAGCTTGACTCGTGGGAATTTGGTGGTGTTTCTTGTATGGGGATTTTAGATAAAAAAAAATACCTAATCAAACTTTGAACTTATAAGTCAGTCCCTGCATGTTTCTTTTGTAAGCAGGTATCGACATTAGGACTAAAATTTGTTTCCACTCCCTCAGTTGTTAAATTACTATAATACCCCCTTTCGTCTGTCTCTCAGAAGCGTCTATCAGGAATACCATGAGAAAGAAAAAATAATCAGAAACAAAAATTGTGCCATGAGAGAGCGTTTGATCAATGAGGAGTACCAAGATATGGAAGAACACCTCGTTTCTGTACGATCTAGTGATTATGCACCCGATCGAGATTATTTGGGCAATTATACTGTGGTTGTTCAGTTGCCGCTCGAGGACGCCGAGAACGAAGCGAGGATTTACGATGACGATAAGGCGGAGTTTGGCAGTGGGTTTGGGAGCGATAGTGGGAAGGCTCGAACTCTCTCCCTTCTCTTTTTCTTGTTTATTAATAGTTTTTATAGTTATTGTGGTCATGGATTAGTTGCTGGGTTGTTGAATTGTGTTTCTGCATCTCGATTTTCTTCTTCTATAAAAGAGGAAAAGAGATTATAATTTATTTTAGTTTCTTTTATTGCTTGTCGTAGAAGCCGTGACTCTTTGATTGGGTTTCAATTATGCTCAGTAAGGAATGGAATGGCCTAGTTAGACAATTTCTATATTCAATCATATACATAAAATTCCAGTTGAAACTAAAGATTTGGCATAGAGTATAGACAAACCTATGAGTTGGCGAGTTTGGAGATTCTGTTTGCTGTCTAAATGGTCATTTTCTTTGCAGGTGCAAATCATTTAGCAGATAAATAATGATGGAGAGGTCAACAGAGCTCGTTCTATGCCCCAAAACCAATTCTTGGTTGCTACTAAGACAGTCACTTCGGAAATGCACGTGATTGAATATAGCAAACCAATTATAGTTTCTTAATACATATCATCTCCAAAGCTTCTTCTGGGATATGTTATACAGTTGTATGAGTTGGCAAACAATGGGTTGATAATTCGTATGTGATGAATGAATTATAATTGTTATGTTTTGTTATTGCATGTGTACATGTGAATTGCCATCAAATAATCTGAATTGGAATAGTGTCAAAATACCGATATTTATGAACGTAATGGGCGAGATACATTCCACAAAAATAGTATTTTTTTCTATTTGCCCTACATAATCTAGCAAGTTCACATTCATTCAAGGGAAAATACTTGAATTCAATAATAAAAGACCAAAATCGAGACTAAAAATACCTAATTTAAGGCGGAAAATACAGAATTTTAGGCCTAAAATACTTGGGTATATGGTCGAGTTACAAGAGTTCAAAATGATGGTTTTTAATCAACAACTTACATATTAATGACATTACTCATCATCAACAACATAAAATGAGTTTTCTAGCAACTTCACATTCGTTCAAGGTTAAATACTTGAATTCGATAATAAAATACCTAAATCAAGACTGAAAGTACCTAATTTAAGGCGAAAAATACTGAATTTTAGGCCTAAAATACTTGGGTATATGGTCGAGTTACAAGAGTTCAAAATGATGGTTTTTAATCAACAACTTACATATTAATGACATTACTCATCATCAACAACTCAATCAACAACTTACATATTAATGACATTACTCATCATCAACAACATAAAATGAGTTTTCTAGCAACTTCACATTCGTTCAAGGTTAAATACTTGAATTCGATAATAAAATATCTAAATCGAGACTGAAAGTACCTAATTGAAGGCGGAAAATACTGAATTTTAGGCCTAAAATACTTGGGTATATGGTCGAGTTACAAGAGTTCAAAATGATGGTTTTAATCAACAACTTACATATTAATGACATTACTCATCATCAACAACATAAAATGAGTTTTCTAGCAACTTCACATTCGTTCAAGGTTAAATACTTGAATTTTCGATAATAAAATACCTAAATCGAGACTGAAAGTACCTAATTTAAGGCGGACAATACTGAATTTTAGGCCTAAAATACTTGGGTATATGGTCGAGTTACAAGAGTTCAAAATGATGGTTTTTAATCAACAACTTACATATTAATGACAGTACTCATCATCAACAACATAAAATGAGTTTTCTAGCAACTTCACATTCGTTCAAGGTTAAATACTTGAATTCGATAATAAAATACCTAATCGAGACTGAAAGTACCTAATTTAAGGCGGAAAATACTGAATTTTAGGCCTAAAATACTTGGGTATATGGTCGAGTTACAAGAGTTCAAAATAATGGTTTTTAATCAACAACTTACATATTAATGACATTACTCATCATCAACAACATAAAATGAGTTTCCTACCAACTTCACATTCGTTCAAGGTTAAATACTTGAATTTTCGATAATAAAATACCTAAATCGAGACTGAAAGTACCTAATTTAAGGCGGAAAATACTGAATTTTAGGCCTAAAATACTTGGGTATATAGTCGAGTTACAAGAGTTCAAAATGATGGTTTTTAATCAACAACATACATATTAATGACATTACTCATCATCAACAACATAAAATGAGTTTTCTAGCAACTTCACATTCGTTCAAGGTTAAATACTTGAATTCGATACCTAAATCGAGACTGAAAGTACCTAATTTAAGGCGGAAATACTGAATTTTAGGCCTAAAATACTTGGGTATATGGTCGAGTTACAAGAGTTCAAAATGATGTTTTTAATCAACAACTTACATATTAATGACATTACTCATCATCAACAACATAAAATGAGTTTTCTAGCAACTTCACATTCGTTCAAGGTTAAATACTTGAATTCGATAATAAATACCTAAATTGAGACTGAAACTACCTAATTTAAGGCGGAAAATACTGAATTTTAGGCCTAAAATACTTGGGTATATGGTCGAGTTACAAGAGTTCAAAATGATGGCTTTTAATCAACAACTTACATATTAATGACATTACTCATCATCAAAAACATAAAATGAGTTTTCTAGCAACTTCGCATTCGCTCAAGGTTAAATACTTGAATTCGATAATAAAATACCTAAATCGAGACTGAAAGTACCTAATTTGAGGCCGAAAATACTGAATTTTAGGCCTAAAATACTTGGGTATATGGTCGAGTTACAAGAGTTCAAAATGATGGTTTTTAATCAACAGCTTACATATTAATGACATTACTCATCATCAACAACATAAAATGAGTTTTCTAGCAACTTCACATTCGTTCAAGGTCAAATACTTGAATTAAATAATAAAATACCTAAATCGAGACTGATTTTGGGTCCGAATTGAGTACTTTTGACCTGATTTTGACTATTTTAGTATCGAATTGAGTACTTTTGACCTGATTTTGAGTATTTTAGTATCGAATTCAAGTATCCAACTTAGCACGAAAAAGAAGAAGGGGAAAACACCTTTTGGGATTAATGCTAAAAAGGACAGCAGTACAAACATCAAACACAGAACACAAATAGGCTTTTCTCCGTACGAAGAACAAACTGGAATTTGAACTCAACAAAATACTTGAACTGTGAAACAGATACTTAAGTTTCAGCAACAAATATTGATATCAATGCTAAAAAGGACAGCAATAGAAACAACAAAGAACTATGTTGTCTTCTCCGTTCATTAGTAATCCTTTGCCTGCCCCACAAGTTTCTCTTTTATTACCTTTAGCGGGCTTATTCAAGTCAATATCAACCATCACTCTTGCAAATTGTAACCGTCAACACAGATATAATACGTTTAACAATCATGCTCAGATCATCTCAAGGTTGGAGCCACAATACTTGTTGTGGGAGATGGACCCACACGAGAACTCTATCAACGCCACCTCGTTCAACTGAGCTTCCGAGTCCTCAAGTTTAACCATGAACAACCCAACGCACACCTGCCATCATATCCCATTTTTGCTTCAAAAACCCATTCTATCTATCACATCGTATGTCTGATTGACATAGCACATTAGTGATGTGCTCCACCTCATCTTGGATTTCGTCTGTCACCACTTGATCAATTACACTGCCACTAGATGATAAAATAGGCTTAGCATATATCAATCGAATATCCGAATTTTTCAACGAATTAACATCAAGTCGGGGTTATGGACTGACCTGCGTAACTCGCCCAAACACAAGCGCTAACCTTAGCTAGATGATAACTCGAAATTCCCCTTCATTCTGCCCTATTTCAAACTAATTTGGCTGAGGCGAGGAATCATGAATGATCTGCGTATTTTTGTTGGATTTCAGGTTGTTGACACTTGTAGTGGATGGAGATGTTGAAGGAGGATTCGCCAGCATGTGTTTGATGGTGTTTTCTTCGTCGCCACCGGTGCAGAGAGAGAAAGAGGGGAAAGAGAAAGGGTTCTATGGTAATTCACGTACAGGGGAGTTAAAATTAAAATTTTGCGTAATGGCAGTAGTCATTCACAAAAACAAACGGGTAGGGACTGATCCCTAAGTGTAAACTCCAAATAGGTATTTTTCTCTAAATTACTCTTCTTGTATCTTCTTCTTCGATCAATAATTTAATAAAAAAAGCAAGTACTCTCTCTTCACCTTCCGTGGTGTATTACTTTTTGATAATCGTTTGTGAGGGTCTTCACTCTAACACTTTCCCATTCATAGAGACGCTTATTCTATAAAGCAGTTCTGTGTATGGCGATATTCCACATTTCAACCATGCAACCTAAGGCTGAAGTCAAAGATTCAAGTCTGTCTTCTTTCACTAGGACATCATCTTCTACAAGTTAGAAACTGCAAACAAAATTGAAAAGACTTGTAACATACAAAAAGAAACATAGATCACGATCTGCTGCTGCTATTTCCACGTCGGGCACGCCAAGATGGCTTCGTTTCTTGTCCTGAAACCGTTACAGCTCTCCTATTCTGCATTAAATCAAAGGGTTTCTAACCTCAGCTATCGTTCCTCGACCAATCACAACTACATAGTACAATAAGATAGAAATAAAAAGTCAAACCTGTTGTATTCTTTGAGCCCGCCCCCTTTTCTCTTCTTCCGCCTTCATCATGCTCAAGCTCGGCCTGTATAGTATCACAGTCCTACCGATTTGATCAACTGATGCAGAGCCAGTCGTCTCCTCTACTTTCCTCACCACGTCATCGAACTCCCCGGGACATGTCCCGTGTATCTTCAGCTGTCCCATCACAGTCAAAATCCAACCAACTCAATACATCTTAGATTACCGTTAATTCACCCCAATCAAGAACACACATCGAGAAAGAAGAGGAAATCATGGAGGGATAAGGTTGGCGGGAGATACAATCATCCTCATTCAAATGTTAGAGATAGACTTTATTGTCAAAATCCAACCAACTCAATATATCTTAGATTACCATTAATTCACCCCAATCAAGAACACACATTGAGAAAGAAGAAGAAATCATGGAGGGATAAGGTTGGCGGGAGATATAAGGAAGTATATCCTCATTCAAATGTTAGAGATAGACTTACAACCAAAGTTAGTGATTATCAGTGATTTAGGGCATCTGACTCACAACCAAAGTGATTTTCTGCTTAATCGAATGGATTCTATTCTCTCAAGAACTAGCATAAAAAGAAAATAGATCAAGAGGAAATCATAGAGGGAGGGATAAGGGTTAGAAACTTCAACTCTCTATGCCATGAATATCTAATGGTCTAGTATAGCTCTTTAGTAAATTGTGGAGCAATATGATTTCACGACTGATGTTGAAGATGGCAGCCATTGCCGTTGTTCATGAAGCAGAAAGCAACGATCGATAGTAAGATTTTTACAGTTACCCAGAGAAATTAGTGTAGATGCCTGCCCACAATTGAAATGAATGGATAAGAAATCACATGAAATCTTGAAGTAGATAGAAGTTGTTATTACCTTTAGAAGCTCGTTAGCTTCGAGTGTCTCAATCAAAGCAGTCACGACGGTGTCGGTGACGCCCGATTTCCCAATTTGCTGCGACTTGAGCTTCTTCCCCAAGCTGTGCGCGTGAGAGGCCAACTCTTTCTTCTCCTTTATGCTGAGAATTGGCGGCGTTGACGCTTTCGTTTCGACCGCCGGAATCTTCATCGGTCCTAATCCGTCAGGCGTCGGCGCGTCACTGTCATCGTGCAGCGAGGCGACATCGTTTGCGACGGAAAGGGTCGCGTTAGGGGGGGAGAATATGGAGCAAAGTGAGAGGGATCGAAACGTCATCGTTTGTGGGAAGCTGAGGTAAGGAGAGAGCGTCGGGCGGCTGAGGACGAAGCGGTGTCGTATTAAGTGGGGGAAGGAGGATACCATTGCAGCGGCCATTTTCGCAGTCCCCTCTTCTCTATCGCTACGATTGGTCTGCTGCTTAGTTTTGCGCTTAAATAACAGCAGTTGCTTTATAGATAGATAATAATATGCGTTATTGAAGGATATTTTAAGTAAATGGCCTTTGACATGGTCAACGTTAAAAAAGGAGACTCCTCATGAAAAATGACATTAATGCTCTTACTAATCGGGGTCCAAAAAAAACCGTCCATTTTGTGCAGCGGCGGGTCCCCTGCTATATAGCACGGGTCCCTGCCATGCATGGACGGGTCTACTATTGCAGTAGGCACAGGAGACCCGCTCATGCTGCAGGGGACCCGTGCTATATAGCAGGGGATCTGCAGCTGCAGCATGCTGTGCTGTGCCTACTGCAGCAGGAGACCCGTCCATGCTGGGCAGGGGACCCCGCATGCTATATAGCAGGGGACTCCACATGGCGGGTCCCCTGCCGAGGTCTCATGCGTCTGGGCAGCCTTATATATATAAAAAATAAGTGTTGGGGATTTGAACCCACGACCTACTACTTGAAGGCCTGACTACACAACCACTGGACTACACCCCCCACCCACCTAACGTGGTCACGATTTAACATATTGGTTTTTACTGTGGAAAAATACACCCTGTAAAAAGATGAAAATACCCTTAGATTGAAAGCTACTTTTTAAAAGGTAAAATCGATAAGGCTATTTTTTTAAGTTGACTCCAGTCAAAGGCCATTTTTTAAAAAGACCCGTTATTGAACGACTTATGCATCGTAGTTCATATTTATGCTTATTCTGTTATTCTTCCTTTTTTATTATTTCTCTTTGTTATGCTTTACAACTTAGTAAGGGTCAGATTAGATTTTTGTATAAAACGCTTTGGCACTTTTATATAAAAAATATCACATGATCGATTCCTCTCTCATTTCCAGTGCTCAAACAACATCAAGAGCTCGATATGAGCTAGAAACGTAAATCTGAAGTGGTCCATATACGATATGGATGCAACCAAACTAAGTTTAAAATCAGACACAGCGATGTTGACCAAAATGCTGATTCATCACACAAGCCAACACTCGAGATCATAACGTTTTAGCACAGCGGAAAAATAAAACTTAGTAGTAAAAGACGACACACACGAGATGTAAATTTATGCAGCAAGTTCTTCAACTTGCTGCTAGCCTCATGGCAAAATTCCACTATTAAACAATGGATTACAAAAAGAACAACTATCGAAGATAGTATACTCATGCCTAAAACGAATCTAAAGATTCGAAACATTTCCTAAGAGCTTACGTCTAGACTCTAGACTCAAACGAAAAGAGTAGGCAAAATAATGAACACTCTCTCGTTCTTTTCAGATCTATTCGCTTAATATAACTCGTGTGTTTTGCTCGTTTTTCGCTTAAGGTTACTCCGTAACAGCTCTTGAAAGTTTATCGTCTCAAGCCCCACTTTGCAGCTCGAAATCCTCCCTACATATAGGCCTTGGCTCCCTCTTGAATTGGTAAAACATATCTTAAGAATCTCCTAAGATATCTCATCGAAGATCTCCCAAAATATAGTATATATTTAGTTCGAATCTTCTCTCTTATTCACCTTTGATCTTCATATCTTCCATCTTTGGTAAATGCAATCTCCTATTTTTGGAATGTAAGTGCACCACTTATTTTGGGCATGAAAGACAAAATGTTTTCATATCTTTGACATTAACATTATCTCGCTTTTTGTCTTTCTTCCCAAAACCCGTGCACATCCAGGTAGCTTAGTCCAGTTAACATTATCTCACTTTTTGGGAAAGAAGAAATCTCCCCCTTAATTTGACGTTCCAAAACTCCCTCTGAAGGCAAAAGTATACTCAACCAAGAAACAAATCAAATACGGTTAGAGTAAAAAATAACAAAGTACTAGAAATTAGTACAAAGCCGTCCAAGGTTCCAATAAAAATTCTGCTAAAGCTAAACATTCGGCAGGCAACTAAACACGCAAACATATCATGGAAGCAAATCAGCAAGAACTAAATACAAAACATAATCAGGCATGCAAAAGAAAAGCAAATCAGCAGGCACATAAACATAAAACTTTATCAGGCATGCAAAAATTAATACGGATAAAAAGTTCAAACTCCTTCTCCTGCTCAGCTTCTTTCTGTTTCATTTCTAGCTCCGTCGAAGTTCCCTTTGCATAACTAGCAAAAGTTGCACCACCTTGATTAGCACCATCTGCACTATCTTCGCGTTCTTTTTGGAAAAAGTAAACCTCGGAGAACTTCTCCAGGTAAGATGTTGAGGAAGATGTGGAGCCAACAACTGGTTCATCATTCTCAGACTTGAAATTGGGTGATTTCGTCATAGACATTCAAGATTAAAAGTATCGAAGTTGAGCAGTATTAATCTTGAAATCTATAAAGGTTTGAAAGAATTTCTCGAATTTGCAGAGATTGCCTATATTATGAATTAGGATTTGTGGAAGTGGAAGATATCAAGGAGTCAAGCCAAGTCCATAAAAGTTCAGAGTTTCCAACGGTAAATCGGTCATACAGTATAAATGAATCGTGGCATAGGTGGCAACCAAAAAAAATAACCGTAGGAGACCTAAATAAAATAATTTTAAACAGCTTTATACCAAGAGATCGAATAAGCCTTAACTGTTTAATATAAATGGAGCTAAATAAGTCACACACGAACTATCAGGTTCAGTGAAACATACCAAGTAAAAAATCATAGTAAGAGCGAGCGATACTAACCAATTAGACGACGTTGATGAGCACATGAGACAAGCATAGCAGGCTTTTCTTCGAGAGATTCTAATACAATCCCAAAGATATAGATACTAGACACATGCAATCGTAAAACTAAAGCACATAAACAAAAACACAAAGAATATGGCATGGTCAAACTGACAGTCACATATGTTGTCCCAACATAAAACTCAACATTCTTACTCTGAAATTCCAGACTTTTCTGTTCGACACCTTCAGCTCAATTTCCTTTCATTTTCTACCCTTTTCACCTTAGGTATTGATCCAAATTATAGTACACTGCCCTTATTCCCTAAACATCATGGTTTGGCTTTTTGTCGCAAATAATACATCGTCACCGCGAATGCCGTGTACCTAGGGACACTTATTACCAAAACCTATATATTGAAAATGGTTTATGAGCATGCTTTTTGCAAGGGATTGGGTCATTTCAGAAAACGGTCAAGGTGAGTCGAATCATTTCAAAGAATAACTGAGTGAACATTAAATCAAACATCAAAGCAGTAACCATCAAGTTCGACATGTGCTACGTTGATCCAATGTTGGACCAATATTTAGACACACTGAAGCAGACCTATGAATTTTTTTAGGTCCGAAAACCTTTCAAAATCCAGTGCTTTCGTAATATATCAGCTAATTGATGCTTAGCATCTATATGCCTGTAATACCCCGAATTTTTATGAACATGCTAATCTGTGAGCTTATGTGCAAATTATGTGATTATGTGACGGCTTATTATGTGTTTATTTAATTATATGCTATCGTGAATTCTTATTTGGTAGGAATTAGTTGCAAAGAAAATTAGAAGTTCGAATTATATAGTAAAATTACTAATGAGAATGAAGTTTGGGCTGGAATACAATTGGGCTACATTGAGTCCTCTTAGGCCCAAGTATTAGAAATAAATATTATATTAGTAGTAAGATTATTAGGCCCAAGAAGAAAAATTTCGAAAACCCAAAAGCCCCAAATTGTAACTATAATATGGGCTATATTTATTACATGGATTTAAGCCCAAGTAACAAGGATAATATATTGATAGGAAAGTTGCTTAAGGTTGAAGGAAATTAACGTTGGTCTTGACGTCTTGACTTGTCACTAGTTTGCTTGGCCCGTCTTGCCGATGGCATGGGTCAGCAGCGAAATGCGGTCTTGACTTTTCGATGCAATTGCCAGTTGAACTGCGGAGCGGGATTTACGGTCTCGATTAATTCCAGGTTAACGTCCTATGGGAAGTTTAATGTGTGGGAATTTATCCAAGTCTCTGGCCAAAGGATACAACTGACTGGCGATAGTCATGGAGGGCAATTTAGGTATTTTCACCGACATAAACGACATAGAGTCGAGTTCTGTAAGTTTGACTATGCGTGACTTTCACTCGACCGGGACAAACGTAAAAGGTTTATACGTATGACGAAAATCTACAGTCGGTTCGTGGATTATGATTAGATCAAAATCATACCCAACTTGGGATCTGTTCGGTACCACGGGGCTGGTTAGGTGAATGTCGAACTCCTAGATACCTCCTAGGCCGGTTGAGATGAACCAAGAGAGTCGGGCTTAAAAAGGGCAACCCACACAACGTCATCATCGGAGAGAGAGATAAGGTTAGGTCCTAGATTGAGACATTAGGGTTTGAAGCTTGACCAAAATCCTGATCGGCCGAAAATACTAAGTTTGACTAGTGAGGGGGTAAAATGGTTTTTTCACCTCACGATATATTTTTGAAATAGAATATTGGATATTGAATATCTAGTATATGATGTAAGTTAGATTTAGAACTTTATTATTGTCTTAGAGAAATAATATTATTTAATTTGAAATTAAAAAATATATATCGGATATATATAAGTTTAGAATTTTATTACATAAAATTTTGAAAATTATTAAATATATTTATGTTGGATATTATTTATTTAAAATATATTAAATTTGGTATTTTAATTAATTAAGATATTGGATATTTAATTAACTAAATTTAAAGTTTGAATTTCAATTAGTTACTTGGTAAAACGAAGACTTCGTAAAAGGGGAGGTGTGAGAATTTTTCTCCCACCACCTCAACCTATTTTTGGCCTATCCAAGTGATATAAATAAGGATTTTCGATATCCTAAAGGGAAGAAGAAGCTGAAATTTCGAAATTTGAGTTCAATAGATGAAAAACTAAGAGTTTTCTCCGCTCACCACTTTCTCTCTCGCACTTCTCGGGGGCAGCAAGCAGCTCGCTCTTGGCCTACCCGCCCTTACAAGAACAGCTGTAACGTTAGTGAGGTGCCGGCGTGATGACCTTGAGCAAAAGAAGGCGTCCCGCTCGTCTGCTTTTGGCATAGGAGAGGGGCACTACGCCTTGGGGATTACAAGGATTCGAAGCTAGCCATCGTCAAGAGATTTCAACAAGATATCATGGTTGATCCCTTATCTCTTTATGTCAATACGTTCTCGTGTTTGTAGCCGAGCGATTTTGGATAGGCGGGAAACCCTGTAAAATTTTAAAATTCCGCCGTTCTAGAAACATGGATCTGGAGACCCTCGGGGATTCCCAACAGTGGTATCAGAGCCATAGGCTCAGTTAAATAAATGGTTTATATTACGTAAATGTCCAAGAACATGTGAATGCAATTACCAACAAACATAACTTAGAGTTAAACAAAAAATGCATCTTTGACTCGGTCATGCTGGAGTTCGAAAGATTCACGAGTTGGAGAAAAACGACATTATTATGCCGTCAGAATCAGATTCCTATCCAACGTGCGAATCTTGTATTCTCGCCAAAATGGCCAGGTCTCCCTTCACCGGGACATTTCAAAGAGCCATTAATCTTTTGGATTTGATCCATACAGACGTTTGTGGGCCGTTTAGAGTTCCAGCCCGTCGCAATTTCCACTATTTTGTGACCTTCACTAATGATCACTCTCGTTATGGCTTGGTGTATCTATTGACGCACAAGTCTGAAACGCTTAATAAGTTCATAGTTTAGTGAAAATCAAACTGGCAGACAACTTAAAGTCGTTCGATCAGATCGAGGTGGCGAATATATGAGTCTCGAGTTTGATGTTTTTTTGAAATAAAATGGAAATAATTTCGCAGTTAATTCCGCCTGGAACACCACAGTTGAATGGTGTTGCTGAATGCAGAAATCGAACTTTATTAGATAAAGTGCGATCTATGCTAAGTTATACAGATCCCCCATATCGTTGTGGGGATATGCCTTGCAAACTGTTGTGTATGTTTTGAACAGACTACCTTCAAAGTCTGTTGATCGGATGCCTTACGAAATCTGGAATGGTAAGAAACCAAGCTTAAACCACCTTAGGGTTCGGGGTTTCCCCCACCTTTGTGAAAAAGCTGATAACAGACAAACTTGAATCTAGGTCCATGAAAGGATGTTTCGTTGGATACCACGATGAGAGTATGAGATATTATTTTTACTTACATGATGATGAGAGGATCGTCGTAGCCATTCATGCTCACTTTCGAGGAAGAGTTAGTTCGAGAAGATGGAGCTGGCAGAGAAGTGACTCTTGGAGAGTTAGACGAAATGCTACCAGAGACATTAGTGCCTGAAAGCATAGAGGAACGGTCCGAGACGCAACCAGAATTGCGCAGGTCTGGTAGAATATCTTGCATGCCTGAGAGATACGGTATGGTACACGTCGAGCACGACGATCTGCGACGGTGGGGACTGTCGGTGACGACCCCGCTACCTATAACCAGGCAATGACGGATGTCGACTCTAGGAAACGGGTCGAAGCTATGAAAGTGGAGATGGACTCGATGTACACTAACCAAGTCTGGACTCTAGTAGACCTACCCGAAGGTTTTAGACCTATAGGGTGTAAGTGGATCTACAAGAGAAAGATTGGATCTGACGGACTGGTGGATACCTACAAAGCAAGGCTAGTAGCGAAAGGGTACAATAAAAAAGAGGGCATTAACTACGAGGAAACCTTTTCACCCGTAGCAATGATAAAGTCTATCCGTATATTGCTGGCTATAGCAGCATAATGATTATGAGATCTAGCAGATGAATGTGAAAACCGCTATCCTAAAAGGATTCCTCTAGGAGGAGATTTATATGGAGCAACGTAAGGGTTTTACATCTCAATCAGATGCTCCCAAAGTGTGTAAGCTGAATAGGTCCATATATGGACTTACGCAAGCGTCTAGGAGTTGGAATCTCCGATTTGATGAAGTAGTTAGGAACTATCGTAAAGAATGAAGATGAACCATGCGTTTACGAAAAGGTCAGTGGGAGTAGATATCATTCCTCGTATTGTACGTTGATGACATCCTTTTGATAGGAAACGATATTGGAATGCTCTCTGAGGTGAAAGCTTGGCTTTCGACCGAATTCTCCATGAAAGACCTGGGAGAAGCAACCTATAGTCTGGTATTCGCCTTTATAGAGATCGTGTGTTGGTCCGAGTTTCACCCAAACGAACAACTTCGGACGGATTAAACACGCCTAATAGATCGGAATCGAGAACGGGCGTGGGGCTTGGTGGTGTTCTTGAGGAGGCTCTCTCACTCTAACATATGCTTATTTTCTCTACACACACAAGCACACCTAACTATGTGTTAGGGTTTTAGTATTTATACCACAAGTTGGTATATAATACTTGGGCCCTTGTGTAAGCCCATTACAAAATAGCTACGGGCTAGCCCATTACGACCTAGCCCAAATTAACTAAAAGCTAATCAACAAAGATAATATAATGAAATTGAACACTACAAAATATTTCCTAATAATCTCCCCCTTAGTGTTCAATCTTCAATTCAGCGCGGGATATCTTTGTTGGGCGTATTGGAGGGATCTCGAGTCCTAACAAACTCCCCCTACAAGGGATATCTCCTATTCTTGTGGAGGCATTGATGGCTCGACTAGGACTCACTTGTGAAGATTCTCCAATCTTCTTCTTCTCGACGCCGGATTCGTCGTCTTCGAATGGAGTTGTCTGGTTCGGCCACGAAGTTGACTCGTCTGGCTCCAAAAGAAGGTAGGCGTGAGGTGTAAAAAATGTGCCAAGCTCCATTGAAATGTGACTTTCAAGAGTAGGGAGCCAGTCTCCAGAGTGGTCAGTGCAGTGGTGGCGGAATGTGGTGGGTGAGATGTGCTATGGCTCCTTCGAGTGTTCCATTATGAACAAATAGCCTGACACATCAGAATGTGTGCGAAGGTAGTGGAAGCCACCGGCGATGCGTAAGCGCAGAGGTAGTGGAAGTCTCCGGCGTGGCGTAGTTTGTGTAGGTGGTGGAGTAGGTGTTGTGAGAGGTGGCATAAGTGGTGTGAGCGGAGGTGGATGGTGGTTGCTGTTGATGCTGCTGTACGATCTTCAACTCAGTTCTTCTCCTTTACTCCCCCTTGAGATGATCTCCGTCTTTGGGATCGTCACGTCGTCCGTGGGACGAGTCTGCCTCTGGCGTTGATGGTGGTGATGGTGATGTGGTGTGGCGTTGAGTGAGGCAATCATGTGGGATTCTCAGGAGTAGCAGCATTTGGCTTTCCTCCAAGTTCATTTCGAAACTTGGAAGAGGCGGAGCAGCATGTGGTGGCGTAGGCGTAGGCGTAGGAGTGGTGTCGGTGATGGGACCTTGTCCTTCATAGATCCTCGTGAACTCGAGTGCGGCATGGAATGTGTAAATTCCTCGCTGATTGCTACGAGTCGGGTCACCATCACGAACCGGGTAACTAACCAGACGTGGTCACAAAGACGTTCCGTCGTCACGACATCGAAACGCGTGTCCGATGTGCCGCCTGTTTGCACAGGACGGGAAAAGACGGGGTCACTAAGACTTCCCGTTGGCATCATCGATGAGACAGACTCAAACGATTGATGGCCTAGGCTCACGGTTGTGGTGACGTTGGCCGTGCTAGGTCTTCCGCTCTTAGTCACAGAGACATCACCGAGCATTCGGGCAAGTTCACAAAGAACCTGCGGTGCGTAAAGAGTGTTTGTGTCCTAGAAATTGGAAAATTTCGGTGGGTGAGGACACTAGACTCGACGTGGGTGGAAGAGGTGCAGTGAGAGGCGGGGCACTGCATGTTCAACATCAACCGTCTCCAAGTGGGGGGCTAACATGGTTCCTCTTGTGCGAATAAACAGATATCTGCGAAAGGATAGCTGACTGGTTGGGAGGGGTTAATTACGCGGTTGGACCAGATGCCGCGACTTCTACTCGGGAAACGAACGAGTCGTCTCTTGTACCTATGGGCGAGGTCCGGGTTGTGGTGAGATATGACAGAGGAGTGCGATCATGTCGTCGTTGGTTCGCAACTCCTGCAAGCGACTTACGTCATCCTCCCGAGATCGTTGATTGGATCTTTGCGTTGAGGAGGATGTCACGCGACCTAGACCTAGATAAGAGCCTAGGGTAGTCTCGTTCCTGGGTTAGGATCAGGGGGGTTTCACCGATCCATGGGAACTGTGGTGGCGTGGCGTGATCGCGTTGAATGGCGACCACGAGATGTCGACGAGGTGACCCAAAACTGTTGATCAGACACTTCAGAGACTAGTCTGGTGGAAGGTGAGAGCGTAGTGAAGAGCATGGTGGCAGAGGACGTCTCCATGTAGCACACCATGATGGAATGGATGGCAGTGGGTGGACGGTGGAGTCTGGAACCTGAGATCCACATCGTCTAAGCATCGAGATTGGATGGCGCGCCCACTGATGGTTGGTTGATCTCTTGTCAACCCTTCTTTGTAGGTCCGGGTTCTGCACGGATTTGTACAGAAGTCATGATGGTTGCTCGCTTCTCTGACATACCTTCATGCACGTGGAGCAACCCGTGTAACGTGCATGATGGGGTTGGTTGCTCGCCGTGCATACCGGTCATGAATGTGGAGCAACCCATGTACCATTCATGCCGGGGAGTGGTTGCTCACGTCGTGTACCAATCATGTATGTGGAGCAACCCGGGTACCATACATGCTGGGTGTGTGAAATTGGCATTTGGAAATTCCGCTCCGAAAAGGTTGGGGGTGACCTAAACTTTTTCTATAATGTGCCAATACCGTCCTAGGTCGATCGTTGGGTTTGCCGCGTTTGCATTTGCCTTCAAAAATTTCACAAAAACGTCGTCTATACCGAAAATTTTGGCCCAGGAAAATTTATTTCGGAAAATTGTAAAAAGCGTAAAATAGACAAAGTCCAATGGGCTTAGAAAATTTTTCTCTATCTAATGATATAAAAAATTTTCAACCCAATTTTTTTTAAACCTTATTTAATCCGAAGGGTTCCAGAAATTTTTGGTGGTAAAAAACGTTTAAGTGTATTTCTAAAGAGTGATTTTGCAAGATTTGAAGCCAAAAATCGGGTTTGGATCAAGTTTAAAGGTCGGGGTGCAAATTTCTCGGGGGGTGCGAAAAATGATGTGTGAAAATGTGCGAAAAATGTTGTCCCGAGAGATTTCGTTGAGAGAGTGAGTCGCGAAAACTTCGAAGTTCCGGCAAATTTCTCAGTTTGAAAAATTTCTCAGTTTTAAAAGTTTCTCAGGTTGAATGAAAACTTCGCGGGTTGAGAAAAAGCAGCTGTGTGAGAGAGACCGTGAAAAAATCGTGAAGTGTGAACTGAGAAAGTTTTGCAACTGAAAAGTTTCTCGGATAGAAATTTCTCAGCCTGAGAAAGAAAATTTCTCGGTTTCGAAATTTCTCAACCTGGAAAAAAAATTTCTCGGTTTCGAAATTTCTCAGCCTGAGAAAGAAAGTTTCTCGGTTCGAAATTTCTCAGCCTGAGAAAGAAAGTTTCTCGGTTTCGAAATTTCTCAGCCTGAGAAAGAAAGTTTCTCGGTTTCGAAATTTCTCAGCCTGAGAAAGAAAGCTTCTCGATTTCGAAATTTCTCAGCCTTGAAAAAAAATATTTCTCGGCTATGAAATTTCTCGGCCAAGAACAGTGTACTGTTGGATAGGCTGCGCGACTTATACCAGAAAATCAACTCGTTTTCGCTCAAATCTCACTCAAAATTGACGAAACTTGTTCCAAAACTTCAGAAAGACATTCCTAAACACATAATCAACCTTTGGGATGTCTGAAAACAACAAAACGGGGTCGAAATCGCCCAAAAATTGAAAGTGACGAAAAATACTTTCAAGCAATTTTTCACTCAAATCTTGCTCAAAACATGCAAATCCGGTAGCGTTGAGCTCTGATACCAATTGTTGGTCCGAGTTTCACCCAAACGAACAACTTCGGATGGATTAAACACGCCTAATAGATCGGAATCGAGAACGGGCGTGGGGCTTGGTGGTGTTCTTGAGGAGGCTCTCTCACTCTAACATATGTTTATTTTCTCTACACACACAAGCACACCTAACTATGTGTTAGGGTTTTAGTATTTATACCACAAGTTGGTATATAATACTTGGGCCCTTGTGTAAGCCCATTACAAAATAGCTACGGGCTAGCCCATTACGACCTAGCCCAAATTAACTAAAAGCTAATCAACAAAGATAATATAATGAAATTGAACACTACAAAATATTTCCTAACATCGTGCAAACAAATTCATAGGTTTATCTCAGGCCGTCTACTTAGAAAAGATCTTGGTACGGTACCGGATGGATGAATCAAAGAGAGGGTTCTTGCCGATGCGGCATGGAATTCATCTCCCAAAAGCCATGTGTCCTCAAAGTGAGGAAGACAGGAAGGAGATGAGTGGAATTCCCTATGCATCTGCCGTGGGTAGTTTGATGTACGTGATGCTATGCACGCGACCTGATATTGCATATGATGTGAGCATAGCAAGTCGATATCAGTCTAACCCTGGTAAGGAACATTGGAATGCAGTAAAGAATATCCTCAAGTACCTTAAACGGACTAAGGATATGATACTGATTTACGGAAATGGAGAATTAGAAGTGGACGGTTATACCGATTCGGATTTCCAATCTCACGTGGACGACCGAAAATCTACTTATGGTTTCGTCTATGCCTTTAATGGTGGAGCAGTGTCTTGGAAAAGCTCTAAACAAAGCACTACCGCCGATTCCACCACAGAAGCGGCGTATATTGCAGCCTCTGAGGCAGCTAAGGAGGGTGTTTGGATGAGGAAGTTCTTAGAGGAACTCGAAGTTGTTCCAGGTATAGCTGATCGCCCACTGCCATTGTGGTGTGACAATAGTGGGGCAATCATTCAAGGCAAGGAACCTAGGTCTCACGGCAAGTCCAAACATATTGAAAGAAAATACCATGTGTTGCGTGGGTTCGTTGAACAAGGCTACATAGCCGTGCAGAAGATAGACACCGCGGATAACGTGGCAGACCCATTCACTAAGCCTTTTTCACAGGCAGTGCTTGATGGGCACCTTCATAAGATGGGGTTACGATATCATAGCGCATGGCATTGAGTGCAAGTGGGAGATTGTTAGGGATATGCACTCGGTATGCCATTCGAGGATGAAATGAATAGGGCATTTATATTTACCCGATGTATTATTCACCGTGTATATGATTATTGTATTCCAATAATTAATTATGGAATATTTGTTTTTATATAATTTTATATAGGCTTATTATTTACTTACCATTAGTTCTTATTTGGCATCCGGTAAGACGGTAAATAAATAAATCCCATATATAAGTCTTAGACTTTAGTAGGGTGACTGAATGTCGATTATGACTTATTTGTTGATGACTCCAAAATGGTTGTGACAACCATTCACTTGGGAAGTGGGAGGTCGTAACATTGATATACGTTGAATCTGGGATTAACTTATATTTGGACACGACTCGTAATCGATGATCACATGGCCTATTACTTTAGGAAGTGTCAATGATCATTCGATTGACTATAGTAGTGTACGTGGACCTTAGACCAAAGGGTCTTTGACGGAGTTGACTTCAGGGTTCTTGACTTGTCACTAGTTTGCTAGGCCCGCATCGTTCGAGGTAGAACATGGGTCAGCTGCGACATGCGGTCTTGATAACGAAGGGTGATTGCCGGCCATAGACAGTCGTGAGGGATTCACGGTCTCGTTGGTAATCGAGATATATGTTCTATGTATATTCGGTGACGGAAAATTACATGGTCTTTGGCCAAAGCAATAAACTAACTCACGTAGACGTGGAGTGTAGTTTAGTAATTTTGCCTTCACGAATTAATCATAGACTCGAGTTAGTGGGTTTGACGTAATCATGATTCTCACTCGACTGGGACATAAGTGAAGTGTCTATACGTACTACGATAATCTATAGTCGGTTCGTGAATATGATGAAATCGTTCTCAACACGGGATCTATTCGGTACCGCGGAATTGGCTAGGTGCTTATCGAATTCTTGGATTCCTCCCTTGCCGGGTTGAGACGAACCAAGAGAGTCGGGCTTAAAAAGGTTCACTGAGATAGTATCTATCAAAGAGAGATATAACGAGCTTTGAGTCGTTCATAATAATGGTACGTGAGTATTTGAAAAAATATATAAGTGTGGGCTTTGGGCTGAAAATAATATTAAGCATTTATTAGATATTGGGCTTAATTTATTTTTCCACCAAAATAATATTAAGCTTTTATTAGATATTGGGCTTAATTTATTAATAATAATAATATTAAGCCTTTATTAGATATTGGGCTTAACACAAGGGTAAAAATGGTATTTTATTTTTTAGTTTTCAAAATTTATAAATAAATATATATATATTATATATATATATATTTATGATTCATGTGGAATGCAAAATGCCGAAGTGTTGTTTTCTATTCTTTTATTTTTTGTATTAAATGCCAAAAATATTTTTAAGCAAGATTAACCCTTACTGAATTTGGTCATTGAGGATTTGCTTTCGCGATTTCGATTTGTAGCTAGTTGGCTAGGCTCGCAAGTGTTCATAAATGAGACACGGGTCAGCGACGAAACGCAACCGACTTCACGGAGGTGATTGCCGGCTTTGACTGCTATCGGGATTCACTGCCTATTTTCGTATAGGTTAATGTCCTATGAGGTAATCGAAGAGGGACGATTATAAAGCCTTCGGCCGAAGCTTGGAAAACTTGCTCGTATTAGATACAGAGCGGAGTTTAAATAATCGATTCGGTCTCGATTATAACATAGTGTTAGGTTAGTGGGTTTGACATTTGCATGGCTCTCACCTAACCGGACGCAAGTGAAAGGCGTAAGAAGTATGTAAATGTATACACTGTAGTCGGTTCGCCCGAATTTCGATTAGATCAAACTTCGTTCTCAACTGGGATCGGTCCGGTACCGTGGGATTGGCTAGGCGAATACCGGGACTCGTGGATTCCTCCCATGCCAGTTGAGACGGACCTAGAGAGTCGCGCTTAAAAGTGGTAATGAACTTGACCTAAAACGGCGGGCTTTTCTATGGAACCTAACGAATAAGATTCGTTGAGGTAGTGGCAAAGTTGATACGAGGTGTCGACGACTTAGTTAGATTCCAGTGACAGTCACGGAAATAATTAGGACTTGAGATTGTCTTAACTGCTTAATTAATTAACTAAGTGGGCTCAATTATAATTAAAATAATTAGATTGGTTTTAATTATTTTATTATTTAAAATTGAGGGACTAAATTGAGAATTTAGAAACCTCAAGGGCCAAAAAGAAATTATCAAAATAAATAAATATAAAAAAAAAGAATCTACACATCCACGTTGGGACGTGTAAAATGTTTGAGTAATATTTTTTTTATTATTTATTTTGACACTTGTTGAACAAGTGTCTCAACTAAAAAAAAAATTAAATTAATTAAACATACATGCATAAAAACGTGTATGCTATGGAGATTAGGGGACTTGTTTTTTTTTTCCTTAACATAGAACTAAAGGAAAAATAAGAGTTGAAGTGTACAACTTCTCAAGCCACGTTGAACCGACGGGATCGTTCGACGAACCCGACGCCCGAACCGAACTGCGCTAGCAATCGGAAGCAGTCTCGGAGGTTTGTTCAAGGTCATACCGGCGTGACGATCTAGCCCGGAGGCCCCCGGATCCAGACGAGGTGCAGCCACATCCATCCGAGGCGACGACAGAAGAAATTCCGTTCACCGAAGGTTACCTCGAACCCTAACGATTTGATTTACGAAACATACCAAACGATATCGGAATAACTCGAAAGACCCCTCGTTGGAAACGTCGGGAAATGTAGAATTATTCTGGAAAGTTTGGTATCGATCGGAAATGTTTCTGTCGTCAAATAGTTAAAAGACCGCAGACTGCCGTTTTACTCGAATTAATAATTTCGAACCACAGATTTGATTTTGAGAAAAATATCAAACGATGTCGGAATAATTCGAAAGACCTATCGTTGCGAACGTTAGGAAGTGTAGAATTATTCTGGAAAGTTTGGTATTGATGAAAAATCATTTCGGTCTCCAAATAATCGAAAAACGTCTGGTTGCCGCTTTGTTCGATTAATTTGGATCTAAATTATTAATTCGAATAAATTGGAAATAAATTCAAATTTTGATAATTCGAATTAACCGCGATCTTCCGAGGCTTAGGGCAGCATCTCAGACCCTCGGGAGAAGCCGAATGGCGTAAGGTTGAATATAGATATTAAAAATCGAAAATTTGCCACCCTACGCCGCTCGGTACAAACCGCGCTTCCGCTATAGCCACGTTGCGCTGTTTGGGGGCCGACGTCGATTAATCGGGCCCACCCCAACAAGTGGGCCTCGAGCCATTTAATGGATTGAAGTCGGACTTCGTATGAAACTAACTTGAAAACTTGGGCTTGGCCAAGTGCTTACAAGGCTTGAGGGTAAAATTAGAATTTAACCCTGATTTTCGAATTATACCTTGGGAAGTAATTTTGAAATTAAATATAAATGAAATAATATATTTGGAATATTATTTATTTTAAGTTGAAAATTTGAAATTAATCTAGGATAAATGTGGCGACCCTACTTTTCTAATTAGGATTAGTGGCGGATTTTCGCAACGTAAGCCGCGGAAGGCCCGTCTAATTAAAACATTTTCCTAAAATAATATACACTAATATAAAATCCGTCTACGTCGTTATCTCTGTACATGGGCCGAAGCCCCAAAATTATCAAAAGAACAAAAAGCGCTAACGCCGCTCCACAGGTCTTCATCCATGTACCGCACCGCCCTCAAAAGTCCGTGGAGCATCACCACCAGCCGCCTCAGTCACGACGCGTATCAGCGTCGGACTCAGTACCTACAATACGTAAACACTGAGCAATTTGCCCAGTAGGTGAATAAAATGCATGTATGCAAGTGTGCACTCAACCCCAAACCAATACCTCACAACATGATATAATGCACACTCTTCTTTTCCCACATTCCTATTTCACACAACACAGGGCCCTAGGTTAGGCTCGACACCCTCGCGCGCAAAGACTACTGGGAAGCCACCCCCAAGTCTCGCGGCAGCCTACCCAGGTAGTGCACTGGACGATCACGCCAATGGCCTCCTACCGGGTCGCTCCGCACCAAAGTATACACTGATAGTGCACTGGACGATCACGCCAATGGCCTCCTATCAGGTCACATCAATATCTCATCCGGCGGTATGCACCTCGGGACGGTCACGCCCGAGTAGACAGATCGATCACGCCTGTCTCCGCCAGGTGCCCAGTGAGCCCAACCTCGACTCCTCTAAGAGTCACCAATCACAAGCATCTCATTCTACCCCGTACGTCAATATCTCATATCACCGTCTCACTACTGTACAACACTCTCTTCCTAACGTGGTATGCATGTGCTATGCATATACATAAAATTTCATAAAGCACGATCCGCGTACAACGTAAATAAAACAGGTAAAACAAATAAATCATATAAGCCACGTAAATCACATAATCACATGAAAACACATAATTGTGTTTACGTATTGTAGATGGATAATCCACCTACCTGTCCTCCTGCTATGATTAAATAAGAAGTCCGGTGTAGTCCCTATATATCGATCCTCTGAATAAATAAATATTATTAGTTTATGTGCTAGTTCTCGAAAACCCTAAAAATACCAAAAATCCTAAAATAGTGAAAACCCTAGAAATCCCGAATACTAGGTGCCGAAAACTTCTATGCAATTCCTACGCCGAAACTTTTCCAAAATGTCGAAAACTAAGTAATGCCGAAAAGCTTGATACCGAAACTATTGAATATATTTTATAGAGGCACCGAAAACTCTTAGGAGAGTGATTGCCGAAAACTTTGAAATGTTAACATAATATACTAATGACATATCCCATGAAACACGAAAACTTTTAATTGTCACATGGTCAGAATTTATGAAGTAACGAAAACCTAAATACCACAAACTTATTATATGCCGAAACGTTTCATGTACTTATAACTTGTACCGAAGACTCTTATATTGGAAATGAAAATATATCTATATATATAGTATCCTATCGAAAAGATTTCACTAGTGCCAAAGACTTCTTAATAATGAACTGTAGCTATATGTTGTAATTTTAACACCACGAAAACTTTGATCTTAACAAAACTTGAATTCGTATGTTGCTAAAGTGCTCACATGTGCTATTTGTAAAGCACCGAGATTTTCAAACACTTAAAAGAAAGGACAACTTAGGTATAGGAAACCCTAATGGACTAAAGATAATGATTTTATCGAAAACTAAGTAACACCTATGACCGCCGATAAATTATCATATCAAAAAGTCCACATTATTGAAAACTTTCGAGGGTTAAACCACTTTGAGCGACCATAACTATTCACTGTTATCTATACATGAAATGACCAAAATCATTTCGACATTAACATCGGCACATACCGAAAACTTTTCACCACACACTTAAAACACACATCTTACTAAAACAAGATTGGAACATCTGAGTTTCAACCCTATAAAAGTCACGAGGATTAACTCATATAATTCATGAAAATATCATATAATCCACCATAAACATAATTATAAAATTACATGGTCCACATGAACACCGAAAAACATATTGCCCTAATAAGACATAGCATATTTACGGGGAAATAGATGATATATAACCAACCTAACCTTCGTAGCTTTCAAATTTAATCTCCTAATTTTAAATGCTTCGTTGTATTCTCAAGCAATCCTCTCCTCCTTGGCTATGTGTTCGTTTTGTTTTCAATTCAAGTCATGAATATAATAGTCCATTTATGTGTTTATGTATTGTATTTTTTTTTTTTGTACATACGTAGGTGCTATGCATCTTAAAAGTTAAGAAACCTTTCTATTAGTCATATTTATCACTATCTTCAATGACTTCCACGTGTAACTTTTTTGGTTTTAAGTTTATGAGCTTGGTTGTATTTAATGTGTATATATATACATGTCCGAAATCTTTGAGCCTACCACGAAAACTTTCGAACCTTCGTTAACTAAGTACTCCTATATATTCCCTAATGTATAATATTTTATAGCTTCTCTAAAAGTTCATCCTTTTCCTTAGTTATCATTAATAATATAGTCATAGTTGTATGGCCACCACGAAAACTTTTAGGTCCCATACCGAAAACTCCTATATATATATACCGAAAATTTTCTTTCGAACAAGAGTTTACTTTGAAGTCGAAACAATATTCTACTTGACTACTTAATGTTTTCGGATATATATATTTATTAAAATTTTAATCTTAATTTATTCCTATTTAATTTTCGAGACTTCTAGTATTCGGAATTCTTCGTAACCGGGTTAATATTTCACAAATTTCTAATTTAGATATTCACACGACTAAATATATTGATAATTCCATTTTAAATTTTACGGGTATTACAATCTCCCCCCCTTACAAGAATTTGGTCCCCGAAATTCAGTGGTAGGGGACTCGAGTTCTGCCCTACGACTATACTCGTCCACATATTTTCTACGTTCTCTAGGCGTACTTATACCTATTCCCATCACGCTTTCGCTGCGCACTCTAGGCATAATTGAATAAAATGCACAATACCACGTGCACTCCAACTTGATCCTATAGTAAACGCAATAAAGGGACATTGGAGTTTTTTTTTCCTTACGCTTTATCATATCTTAGCACCCGAAAAATAAATGAAGTGTTGAAAGGTGTTTTGACCAGTAACTAGTCAAAATCAATACTCAAAGCTATTAAGTTTGGAAATTTCTCTAGCCGCCTGAAAATTGGGAGACTCATATACCCGAAAGCTTTAGTTGTTTCACAACTTGTACTACCCTAGACAATGATTAAAATAATACTTCTAACTTTGAAATCTATCAAACCCGAATATTTATCCTACAAAATTTAAGGATTAGCAAGAATCAAAAGTAGTTTAGTTTCCGGTGTCCCTCATATTTTTTTTTACCTAGTCCGAAAATCCCTATAAAACTTGGGTATTAAATCTCACCTTCCCTTCTACCCGAAATTGGATTGGAAATACTCGAAAATAATACAAGGTCACATACAAACATTTAAGATACCCGAATTTATACTACTCAGCGACACAGATTCCAACCTGGAATTTATCCTAATGAGACTCGAAAATCTCTAACCATAAAGTATAATCAACCCGAAAATTTCCACTTCTATTCCATCCCAAAGATTATACTGTTTATTCAAACCCAATTTTCTTTAGGAAGTATCGTGTTTTCACATGGTAAAAATATGTACAGACACCTTAACACCCATATAAATTCAGACACAAGGATTTTCAAAATATATCTCATGCCCGAAAATTCCACATAAGTCACATAGTTATATCGAAGCATAGTAACATATAATAACATAATCGAGTATTGAACTTACAGGCCAGGCTGGTTCTCCAGACTTTTGAGCGGCAGTACATGGACAGTCTTCAGAATCTAAAGCCGAAGCTCTGATACCACCTATGGCGACCTTACTTTTCTAATTAGAATTAGTGGCGAATTTCCGCAACGTAAGCCGCGGAAGGCCCGTCTAATTAAAACTTTTTCCTAAAATAATATACACTAATATAAAAATCCCTCTACATCGTTATCTCTGTACACGGGCCGAAGCCCCAAAAATTATCAAAAGAACAAAAAGCGCTAACGCCGCTCCACAGGTCTTCATCCATGTACCGCACCGCCCTCAAAAGTCCGTGGAGCACCGCCACCAGCCGCCTCAGTCACGACGCGTATCAGCGTCGGACTCAGTACCTACAATACGTAAACACTGAGCAATTTGCCCAGTAGGTGAATAAAATGCATGTATGCAAGTGTGCACTCAACCCAAACCCAATACCTCACATATGATGCACACTCTTCTTTTCCCACATTCCTATTTCACACAACACAGGGCCCTAGGTTAGGCTCGACACCCTCGCGCGCAAAGACTACTGGGAGGCCACCCCCAAGTCTCGCGGCAGCCTACCCTGGTAGTGCACTGGACGATCACGCCAATGGCCTCCTACCGGGTCGCTCTGTACCAAAAGTATACACTGATAGTGCACTGGACGATCACGCCAATGGCCTCCTATCAGGTCACATCAATATCTCCGGCGGTATGCACCCGGGACGGTCACGCCCGAGTAGACAGATCGATCACGCCTGTCTCCGCCAGGTGCCTAGTGAGCCCAACCTCGACTCCTCTAAGATTCACCAATCACAAGCATCTCATTCTACCCCGTACGTCAATATCTCATATCACTACCGTCTCACTACGGTACAACCATCTCTCGACCTAACGTGATATGCACGTGCCAGGCATGTACTAGAAATCTCATATAAACATGATTTATATTAAACGCGTGGAAAACAGGTATAACACATAAGTCACGTAAGTCACGTAAATCATCGAATCACATGGAAACACATAAATTCACTTTTGTGTTTACGTATCGTAGATGGATGATCCACCTACCTGTCCTCCTGATATGATCAAATAGGAAATCTGGTGGAGCCGCTAATTGTCGATTCTTTGGATAAAATAAATATTATAATACAGTATCGAAACTGAATGATTATAATTTCGACTAGGTTAATCTGTTAAGACCCTAAGTTCAAATTTCTCATCTAAGCCTACATTAGGGTCAAGCTCATATAAGTTTCTTTCCTAAACCTAGACTCGTCCGATTGTTGTGTGTTAAAGCACTTAAATCGCCCGATTCGTTAGGCTTAATACTAGGCTTCGCCCGATTGCATGATAAATCGCCGAGCTTCAATTACGTCACCATTTCGCCCGATTTGTTGGACAGTTCCTAGCCTTTGATTGTCCGATTCATCATGCTTGATATCAGTTGCATCGCCCTATTCGAGTATTTAAGGGCCGAAATCGCCGAGTTATTCACTTCCTCAACCAATCTCCCGCTTTGTCATTCATGGGAAGGATTTCGCCCGATTTGTCAACCTCTCTCGAATCGCCCGATTCATCACGTGCCAATAGGAGTTTCGCCGAGTTCCTATCGAATCATTAAATCGCCCGATTCCATGGCCTTTTAAATCACTGGATTATATTGCCTTGGAATCGCCCGATTTCAATAGGGTTTGAATAACTGAAACGCATTATTCGTGAGTCGCCCGATTTGAAAATCGCCGAGGTCTATCTAAGTCTTCTAATCGCCCGAATGTGATATTACAATATTCTAAGACTCGAAACCAATAAAATCACCCGATCCTAATCACAAAATGGAATCACCCGATTCCTTGAAAGAAATAGTATTTTCTTCGAAACCCTGAAAATCGCATAACCCTAAAATAATAATAATACCCTAAAATAGTAAAATTAAGTCGAGAAACTTGAGAATGAGTTGAAAACTGAACTCCTTATCATGTCGGAACTCGATACTATTGAACACGTACATTACTTAATTCAAAGGTTTTCAGTTATTGTTATAACATCGAGAACTCCTTTATCAACGTGCACCTATATAACTAAGTCAAAAGTTTGAATGTTTTAAACCTAGTATATAAAACCACGCAAGCATCATATGATCCATTTTTAACACATAACAACCGTGTACACCATATAACACCAAAAACATGTTATTATAATAATCATAGCGTATCTATGTAGATGAAACATGACTTACAACTATAAAAGACACGTGTTTTAGCTCTTAATCAACGAATAGAAAGTAGATTGATATATGGGGTATTGTTCATATGCGCTAGTATGCGCTAGCTCTCATATGAAAATTTAACTGGCTCACGTGGGAATTGATTGCTAAGGAAGTAAATTGTCGAAATCTCCTATGCCCATGATGAAGTTCTCCCTCGTTGAATACTCTCTGATTCTTGCTAAAATGTTCTCTTCCCTCCTGACTTCCACGTTTCTTTCTTTTAATACTAAGGATTGCTTTTTTGTCAAACAAAGGGATAACAACTGAGCACGTCGCTTTTCCCTTGGGATTAATAAAGGTCCCATTCTTATCCTTTAAGTTCGTTTGGGCCAAAATTAGAAATCAATTCGGCCTTGTTCTTTTCATTCGACCATCTCTCCTTTTTGGGCTTTTAGCTATTTTAAATTGGACCCTAATATTATTTTGTCTAGCTTTATTAATTAATTTTTTTATTGGGCCAAATTTTCTTCTTTTGAATACATTAATAGAATTTCTAATCTATCTTATGACTCTGTTAATTATACCCGTGAAATTTGATACGGAATTTACGAATATAATTAACAGAGTGATAAGATAGATTAGAAATTCATTAGTGTATTCAAAAGAAGAAAATTTGGCCCAATAAAAAATTAATTAATAAAGCTAGACAAAATAATATTAGGGTCCAATTTAAAATAGCTAAAAGCCCAAAAAGGAGAGATGGTCGAATGAAAAGAACAAGGCCGAATTGATTTCTAATTTTGGCCCAAACGAACTTAAAGGATAAGAATGGGACCTTTCTTAATCCCAAGGGAAAAGCGACATGCTCAGTTGTTATCCCTTTGTTTGACCAAAAAGCAATCCTTAGTATTAAAAGAAAGAAACGTGGAAGTAAGGAGGGAAGAGAACATTTTAGCAAGAATCAGAGAGTATTCAACGAGGGAGAACTTCATCATGGGCATAGGAGATTTCGACAATTTACTTCCTTAGCAATCAATTCCCACGTGAGCCAGGTAAATTTTCATATGAGAGCTAGCGCATACTAGCGCATATGAACAATACCCCATATATCAATCTACTTTCTATTCGTTGATGAAGGATCTTTCAGCTAAAACACGTGTCTTCTATAGTTGTGATAGGGGTGACCTATCCAGCATTCATAAGAACAGAGTAGGAGGTTGGGTCTAAAGGCGACAAGGACCAGGTACGAAGGTGTTATCTGGAGGAGCTCGGGAGATACTCCACAGAGCTACGGAACTGTTCAGGGGGGGACCAATGGAAGTAATCGAGAGAGCTAAGGAAGTGTCCGGTAGACCTGAAGAGGGAGATATCCCAGGAAGCTACGGAACTATTCAGAAGGGCCAAACAAAGAGCACGGAAGAGCTAGGGTAGCGTCCAGGAGACCTGACGAGTGGAGGCAGTACCAAACCCTAGACGCACCCACAAGTATAAATAGTAGCTCTTAGTCATTTTACATCATCTTCCACTCACCCACACACAGTAACACACCACTAACACACACACACATGTTCTCTCTTCTCTCTCTACTGTTTGTAGCTGGGAAACACTTGTAAAAGTGAGGGATCGTGAGATAGAGTGTGTAATCATTCCCCGTTAATAGTGAATATTCTCCGGCGGCCCGTGGACGTAGGATTCACCCGAATCCGAACCACGTAAAATCTGTGTTCCTTTACTTTTCAGTTCCATTTCGCATATCTCGTCCACGATTCCATCCGTTTTGGCCCTCACCTTGATTCTCGGACCAAAAATCTTGTTGATTGGGGTCGTACCCGCATCAAATGGCGCCGTCTGTGGGAAACGACGGTTTGGAACGTGAGTATGGGGTCGTGGCTTGGATTCAACGGCTGTTTTTGAAGGTTTTCTGGGCTGCCATTCTTCACTTTTCTTCTATGGCATTTCAACGAACACTTGCCGGGCGAAACTTTGTCTCACCATAAGCTTGGCCACCGGCCACGTTGGCCTCACTGTCGGCGACCGGTGCACCACCAAGCACCACCGGCAAGGCAGGGATGGCCATTTATTCAGGTCTGCCCTCACGGGGCAGAAAAGGCTTTGGAGAAATCGGTGTACGCTCTTGCTTTTGCCGTGGTATATCTCGGCCTAACGGCGACCACCGGCGAGGCCACGTCCACCAACGGGCTCGCTAGGAAATGCTCTGTCCATAGGCGTGCCTTCCACGGCCAAATATCAACCCCAACGAGCATAATCACCGGTGAAAGTCGCGTCGACGCTCACGGAATCCCACGCGCGATTTAGGCAAAATGGCAAAATCGACGAGCGAGACCTCAAAATCGGGGGTGCCCAAGATGCTGACCCTCCGTTTCATTTCTTCACCGGCCAGCAGCACCGTCGCAAGATCAGAAAACGCTTCAAGACGATGACGTTGGTGAAGAAGACGCGATGAGAACGACAACGTCAAACCACGTCCCGATCTCAGATCCCTTGAGGCCGAACCACCTCGGCCATGGTTGTTGCATCTGGAGGATGACCCCGCGATCGCCTCGCCTGTCGCCGGCGATGCCACTGCCGGAAATTGCGTTACGGGACCCGTTTGTAAGTTTCTTAACTTTTTGGGTGTCAAATCGAATTATAGAAGTGGTAGGGCGAATTCTGCTATTTCGCTTGGGACTAAATGCTGTGAAATCTGAAATTGGGGGGCGAATTGAGACTCTGATAATACTTGGGGTACTTCCGTTAGTTCGCCTAGGGTTTCCTATTGGGCTTGGGCTTTGAGTTATGGGATTAATTGGATTGCTTTAATCAATTAGAAGTTTGGGCCTAGTGGACTTTAAATATGTGGGTTTATGATATTATCTTGTCGGGCCAAGTTAATTAATTTAAATCTGGAATTATTTTAATTAATTTCTGAAAATAATTATTTGGGGTTATTGAGGTTAATTATCATAATTGCTGGAATTAATTATTTTGGATTACCAAAATAAATTAGAATGAGTTTAGCTTGATTTATTTTATTAGGCTCTCAAATTAATTATTTGGGCTATGTTTGGATTGCTGGAAGTATTGCCATTGGGCCACCAGCCCAGTGGGTCTCCAAAATGTACAGCCTAGGAAAGACAGTCACAGGCGTACTGTTGTCAGACTGACATACCCTCTGTCTGACCATCATGTCTCCCAACTAACACCCTCTGTGTGTCCCCTGGTCGGCTGTAAACAGTCCTGTCCTTTTCAACAACCGTTGTCAGGATTAGCTGGGATTATTTGTCTCCTCCGTACATTACCTTTGACCTCCAGCTTACCCACTTAGCTATTGACCTCCAGATTTCCTACGTAGCTACTTACATGATAGATTTCTTATTTAGCTACTGACCTTTAGCTTTTTTACTTAGCTTTCCCACTTAGCTACCGCCCTACAGTTTGGCAATCCCATATCTCAAAATCCGACATTTCTAGATCATCGGATCAGGAATAATACTGTGCTAGAATTTATTTGTACATGCTTATATCTAACCTGCCATGATGCACTGCTTCGCTAGGCAATCACTAAATATTACTTCATTATTATTTTTATTATCTCATTACGCTCACTGCGTCTCGTACGTTGGAGTTGCTTGTGGCCGTGGCCAGCAGATTTGGCAGGTATGATGGTCCAGCGGCAACCAAAGTCTCCTAGTTCCAGGCAGAAACCAAAGCCCCTAAGCACCGCCGTAGCTTCAAACAGAGTTGGAAACCGTAAGTCCTGGCTTAGACCCAGGCTGGAAACAGGAGACCGTAAGCCCTGGATCCAATCCAGGCTAGAAATGATGTCCATAAGCTCTGGCTTAGATCCAGGCTGGCAGAGAACACCATAAGCCCTGGCTTAGACCCAGGCTGGAAACAGGAGACCGTAAGCCCTGGATCCAATCCAGGCTAAAAATGAAGTCCATAAGCCCTGGCTTAGATCCAGGCTGGCAGAGAACACCATAAGCCCTGGCTTAGACCCAGGCTGGAAACAGGAGACCGTAAGTCCTGGATCCAATCCAGGTTGAAAACGAAGTCCATAAGCCCTGGCTTAAATCCAGGCTGGGAGCGAAACCCCATAAGCCCTGGTATAGACCCAGGCTGGACACGAAGCCTCTACGCTCCGAGGTAGCTCCAAAGGGGAAAGGAAGCCATAAGTCCCAGCTCCGAGGACAGGCAGAAAAAGAAGCATATAAGCCCTGGCTTAAATCCAGGCTGGGAGCTAAACCCCATAAGCCCTGGCATGGATCCAGGCGGGACACGAGACCTATAAGCCCAGACGTGGCTGGCCCAGACGCGGCCGCGCAGATGCGCACTTTTAAGCCCAGACGTGGCTGGCCCAGACGTGGCCGCGCAGATGCGCACTTTTTACCCCAGACGTGGCCGCACAGATGCGCACTTTTAAGCCCAGACGTGGCTGGCCCAGACGTGGCCGCGCAGATTGCGCACTTTTTAGCCCAGACATGGCTGGTCCAGACGTGGCCGCGCAGATGCGCACTTATTTAGCCCAGATGTGGCTGGCCCAGACGCGGCGCGCAGATGCACACTTATTTAGCCCAAATGTGGCTGGCCCAGACGCGGCCGCGCAGATGCGCAATTTTAAGCTCAGATGTGGCTGGCCCAGACGGGCCGCGCAGATGCGCACCTATAAGCCCAGACGTGGTTAGGCTCAGAGGTGGCCGCGCAGTGCGCACCTATAAGCCCAGACGTGGTTGGCCCAGATGTGGCCGCGCAGATGTGCACTTATGAGCCCAAATGTGGCTGCGCAGATAGCACACCAATAAGACCAGATAGGGTCGCGCAGATGGCGGTCGCACAGATGTGACCAACTTCCATGTCACCCTGGATAAACGTTTGATGAGTTCAGATTGGGCTACCACTGGCGAACCTTGCTGGTCCCCAGATCAGTTGATGTTGGCCTTGCGAAAGGGACCAACGGACCCGATGAAAAACGAAAATAGGCACCGGAGCTGACATACCAATGAGCTCCTCAGGTACGCATTTCCGTTAACTAATGATTCCGTAAAAGGGAATTTGAATGCAAACATAGCTAGATGGCGTAACAATCGAGAAAATTGAAGCTGATGAGTCAAGAGAAATGCTCTTCGGATACTTCGAATATACCGACAGACATCAGCACTATCCGACAAGCCCAGATGGGGCCGCGCAGGTGGCGCTCTGATAAGCCCAGATGGGGCCGCGCAGATGGCGCTCTGATAAGCCCAGATGGCGCTCGCACGAATGTGCCCAGACTTTAGGTCACCCTGGACGCCCGACCAGCCCAGATGGGGTCGCGCAGATGGCGCTCACACAGATATGCCCAGCCTCTAGGAGAACTCCTAAGCTTCGACTCAACCCCCAAAACAAGAGACCGAACCAGCCAATGCTGGCCTTGCGAAAGGCAGAAGGTTCGTCGGTGCTCCACGAACCTGGTCAAAAACAAAAAACAAGGGGTGTCGGACCCAGCTTACCCGGAGCTCCCCAAGTACACGTTTTTATTTACCAACAACCTCTTAAATGAAGATTTCGAATGCAAATTGCGATGGGATGTTGGGAAGAGAACGCATGGGAGGCGGATGCTTCTTAATAGCAAACACGCGGGATATTACCGAGTGGAGAGCCTAACGCATACCACCAAGTTTTAACAATGTTAAAGACGAGGTTGGTAAGTCAGGAGGAACATTCCTCGTATACTTCGAATGTGCTAATAGACATTAGCACAATTCGAAGTAGGGGGAGTGGAGAGACTTAGTAGTACAGGTCCCCGCATTGACAGAAAGGCGGATCACAAATACTTAAGGAAAAAACCTTCCTGGGATGAAGATAGGCCCCATGTGGAAAGCTTACCCGGTGACCTACAAATCTGGCGATGACGAACATCCAACCTATAAAAATGAAAGCAAGGGGCGTTGGGTGCAGCTTATACCAACATCTCCCAGGTACATGTTTAGATACACCAATAACCTTTCAGATGAAAGTGTTGGATGTGAATGCAGTAGAATGCTGCGAGGAAAGAGCAGTGGGAGAAATGCCGTCCCTAAGTGAACATCTAGAGTACGGCAATCTGCCGAGACGGATCAGCGTGGGTACTCATAGTGCAATTCCAAGAGAAGGATTGAGGTCGGCAGATAAGGAGGTATACTACTCACTTACTTCGAATGCGCTGACAAGCATTAGCACAATTCGAAGTAGGGGGAGTGGAGAGTGGTAGTAGCACAGCAGTAAGGCACTTCAGCGAGCCAGAAATTGGGATTAGGAGACACCTGAGAACCTCCTTTAAAGGCCCGAGGAGCGCTCATAGCCGCCACCGCTGCGGCCAGGGTGGAAGCTGGCTCTTGTCCAACAACGAAACCTTCTAAGAAGTAGTGCCGTACGAGAGGTGGACAGATATTTTTGGCAGAGCTGTGTTCCCTCTAGCCTGCCTGCAGAACTCCCTTCCTGGCGCATTGAGTTACCCTGCACTTCCTTCGCTGCCTCAGCATCGAAGGCTCGCTCCAGAACAGCCTTCATAGCCTTTTCCCTCCCTGCCAACAAGTCCTTGGCCTGCATTCAATGAAGGCTTGCGGTTCCTCCACGAGCTGGTTCATATGGAACGCAAGCTCATTCTCCTTGGCAGCAAGATCGGCTGCACTTGGCTCTTCTAAGTTCGGGCTCAACCCAAGCTGAAAGCATGGCTCGTAGAACCCAGCCTAGCTCCAGGAGGGTACCTCTGTGGTTGATCTACGGACCTGGTGAAGACAAGCCCCCAGATCGCGAAAACGAAAGCGATGAGCGCCAAGTATAGCCTTGGCGGACATCTTCCAGGTACACGTTTGAATCTGCCAATAACCTTTCGGGTGCATGTTTGGATGTGATTGCATCAGGATTTGGAAGGAAAGTGCGTGAAAAGTGGATGTCGCCCAGACGAGAAACGAATAACATGAGCCATGGCCTAGCCCAGACAAAAATATTTCGGCGTTTGCTAGGGATCTACGGATCTGCCGATGGCAAGTCTCAAGACTGTAAAACAGAAGGCAGTAAGCCCTAACCTGTCCAGGTGACGCTAACTTCCTAGCATTGATGTTTCGACTAGCCTTCTGTTGCAGGTTTCCAGATCAGCTTTCTGGCCCGGACCGCCAGACGACCAATGACAGGTCGCCAGGAGTGACACAGATCTCCCAGCTCCCGCACCATGAAAGGAGGGTGCGAGAAGGATACCAAATAAATAGGTAGCTAGCACGATACAATTACCACTAATGCTGCCTAGTGTCCAAAGACCCAACCTAACTGTTGGGATATCTAAGTCCAGCTCCGTGCTGGCACCCAAAGACCCAACCTAACTGTTGGGATATCTAAGTCCAGCTTCGTACTGGCACAGGAAATCCAACCTAACTGTTGGGATATCTATCTAAGTCCAGCTCCGGACTGGCACGTACATACCCAACCTAACTGTTGGGATATCTAAGTCCAGCTCTGTGCTGGCACAGGAAATCCAATCCATCTGGATGAGGACATCTAAGTCCAGCCCCACGCTGGCACCAGAGTACCCAACCTACGTGGTTGTGAATATAAGTCTAGATCCACGCTAGCATAGGAAACCTAATCCACCTGGATGGGGATATCAAAGTCCAGCTCCGCGCTGGCATAGAAAGGCCCAAGCTATCTGTTTGGGTTATCTTAGCCCATCTCTGCGCTGGCATTCAAAGACCCAACCTATCTGGAGTAGGACATCTAAGTCCAGCTTCGTGCTGGCATGGGAAACCTAACCTAACTGTTCGGATGTCCATCTAGGTCCAGCTCCACGCTGGCACCAGAAGACCCAACCTATCCGTCGGTATATCTAAGTCCAGCTTCTTACTGGCGCACGAGTGCCAGACTTATCTGTTTGGGTATCTAAGTTCAATTATGCTACGGTGTTTAGGACCTGACCTACTACATTAGGATATCTAAGCTCAGCTCTCCGTCAGCACGCCGAGGCTGGCCTATTTCACAGAGGATATCCAAGTCAAACCACGAGTGGCGAGCGAGTGGAGGTTCGAATTAGGTGTTCAAGATATCTGAGTACAGCTTGCCACGAGGTTTTTGAGTCGAGCCTCGAGATGCAAAGCAGTAGTCCAGCGTGCAAAAGGAGCAGAAGGAGATGCCGTCTAATTCAGAGTATTCTGGATGTGCTACTATGGTGCGAGACTACAGGGGCAACTAAGACAGAATCCTCTGTAACAAAGTCCCTGCTCCTCTACCTGGCTATCAGTTCGAATGCTCCAGCCTGGCTCTTTGCTCTCTTGCCGACAGATACGCAGCCGTGCTCTAGTGAGTTGCTCATGTTCTGCAGCAAGCTCGCTAGCTCATCCTTCGACCGCCCCATCGTGTCATCTCTATGCTTCAGTAACTCGGCTAGGTCCCCTGAGACGAGCCACAATCAGGGAGTTGGCCAGCGGAGTGGACATCACACTTACCTAAGGAAACTGGGGGTTTACAGCATTGTAACACAACCCGCACGCTAACATACGAAGACATGGTTCCTGGAGCACGAGCCATACATCAGCTCTCCGTCGACGAACAAACCTAATCTATGCAACCAGGGGTCCATCCTCGTGCTAATGAGTGGAGATCTGGTCCATATTGTCAAGATTCACAGGCCAGCCCTTTAGTAGGAGGCCTAACCTACACAATCAGAGGTCCAGCTTCGAACTGATGAACGAAGACCTGATTCACCTCCTCCAGGTTTTCAGGTCAGCTCTTCGGATTCCAGGTTGGTTCTCACCCACAAGCTGGATCTGCTCGATCTTATTTTACGAGTCCAGCTTTATGTTTACCTGAGAAGATCCCACTCATCTACCTGGGATTTCTAAGCCAGCACCAGACTGGCGTGTAAAGAGGCTATTCATTTATTCGAGGTTCCTAAGTCTGGCTCCATGCTGGCAAGCAAAGATCCGATGCACCCCATCCGGACGTTTTGAATCTAGATCTAACTGAGAGACGGACACCTGAGTTATCTGGCCTGACTCATAAGGACCTGATCTATGCGATCAGAATTTCAAGTACAGCTTTCTACTAGTGAAGGGGACCTGATCTATGTGATCAGGAATTTTAAAGATCAGCCTTCCGCCAACAAGTACAAACCCGGTCTACTGATCAAGAGCCCAACTACGGGCTAGCAAAAATGCGAAGTCCTGAGCTGCTTGGGACTTCTTGGGCAACGGGAGGAAATGGCAGAAGAAATTTAAGGACACAAGAGGAGGAATGCTCTCTTAATAATACTCGAGCTGCAATACTTAGCGTATTGCAACTCAGAGTATGGGGACTGGATGATAGGGGGGACCTATCCAGCATTCCTAAGAACAGAGTAGGAGGTTGGGTCTAAAGGCGACAAGGATCAGGTACGAAGGTGTTATCTGGAGGAGCTCGGGAGATACTCCACAGAGCTACGGAACTGTTCAGGGGGGGGACCAATGGAAGTAATCGAGAGAGCTAAGGAAGTGTCCGGTAGACCTGAAGAGGGAGATATCCCAGGAAGCTACGGAACTATTCAGAAGGGTCAAACGAAGAGCACGGAAGAGCTAGGGTAGCGTCCAGGAGACCTGACGAGTGGAGGCAGTACCAAACCCTAGACGCACCCACAAGTATAAATAGTAGCTCTTAGTCATTTTACATCATCTTCCACTCACCCACACAGTAACACACCACTAACACACACACACATGTTCTCTCTTCTCTCTCTACTGTTTGTAGCTGGGAAACACTTGTAAAAGTGAGGGATCGTGAGATAGAGTGTGTAATCATTCCCCGTTAATAGTGAATATTCTCCGGCGGCCCGTGGACGTAGGATTCACCCGTCCGAACCAAATCTGTGTTCCTTTACTTTTCAGTTCCATTTCGCATATCTCGTCCACGATTCCATCCGTTTTGGCCCTCACCTTCATTCTCGGACCAAAAATCTTGTTGATCGGGGTCGTACCCGCATCAAGTTGTAAGTCATGTTTCATCTACATAGATATGCTATGATTCTAGAATAACATGTTTTTGGTGTTATATGGTGTACACGGTTGTTATGTGTTAAAAATGGATCATATGATGCTTGCGTGGTTTTATATACTAGGTTTAAAACATTCAAACTTTTGACTTAGTTATATAGGTGCACGTTGATAAGGAGTTCTCGATGTTATAACAATAACTGAAAACCTTTGAATTAAGTAATGTACGTGTCAATAGTATCGAGTTCCGACATGATAAGGAGTTTCAGTTTCAACTCATTCTCAAGTTTCTCGGCTTATTTTACTATTTTAGGGTATTAATATTATTTTAGGGTTATGCGATTTTCAGGGTTTCGAAGAAATTACTATTTCTTTCAAGAATCGGGTGATTCCATTTTGTGATTAGGATCGGGCGATTTTATTGGGTTTCGAGTCTTAGAATATTGTAATTTCACATTCACGGTCGGAAGCGATGCAACTGATATCACGCATGAATCGGAATCGACAATCAGGCAAGGCCTGTTCCAACATCGGGCGAAATGGTGACGTAATTGGCTCGGCGATTTATCATCAATCGGAATCGGGCGAAGCCTAGTATTAAGCCTAACGAATCGGGCGATTTAAGTGCTTTAACACACAACAATCGGACGAGTCTAGGTTTAGGAAAGAAACTTAGATGAGCTTGACCCTAATGTAGGCTTAGATGAGAAATTTGAACTTAGGGTCTTAACAGATTAACCTAGTCGAAATTATAATCATTCAGTTTCGATACTGTATTGATAACATTATTTTATCCAGAGAATCGACAATTAGCGGTTCCACCAGATTTCCTATTTGATCATATCAGGAGGACAGGTAGGTGGATCATCCATCTACAATACGTAAACACAAAAGTGAATTTATGTGTTTCCATGTGATTCGATGATTTACGTGACTTATGTGTTATACCTGTTTTCCACGCGTTTAATATAAATCATGTTTATATGAGATTTCTAGTACATGCCTGGCACGTGCATATCACGTTAGGGCGAGAGATGGTTGTACCGTAGTGAGACGGTAGTGATATGAGATATTGACGTACGGGGTAGAATGAGATGCTTGTGATTGGTGACTCTTAGAGGAGTCGAGGTTAGGCTCACTGGGCACCTGGCGGAGACATGCGTGATCGATCTGTCTACTCGGGCGTGACCGTCCCGAGGTGCATACCGCCGAGATATTGATGTGACCTGATAGGAGGCCATTGGCGTGATCGTCCAGTGCACTATCAGTGTATACTTTTGGTGCGGAGTGACCCGGTAGGAGGCCATTGGCGTGATCGTCCAGTGCACTACCAGGGTAGGCTGCCGCGAGACTTGGGGTGGCCTCCCAGTAGTCTTTGCGCGCGAGGGTGTCGAGCCTAACCTAGGGCCCTGTGTTGTGTGAAATAGGAATGTGGGAAAAGAAGAGTGTGCATCATATGTGAGGTATTGGGTTTGGGGTTGAGTGCACACTTGCATACATGCATTTTATTCACCTACTGGGCAAATTGCTCAGTGTTTACGTATTGTAGGTACTGAGTCCGATGCTGATACGCGTCGTGACTGAGGCGGCTGGTGGCGGTGCTCCACGGACTTTTGAGGGCGGTGCGGTACATGGATGAAGACCTGGAGCGCGTTAGCGCTTTTTGTTCTTTTGATAATTTTGGGGGCTTCAGCTCGTGTACAGAGATAACGATGTAGACGGATTCTTATATTAGTGTATATTATTTTAGGAAAAAGTTTTAATTAGACGGGCCTTCCGCGGCTTACGTTGCGGAAATCCGCCACTAATCCTAATTAGAAAAGTAGGGTCGCCACAATAAAGTTTCGAATTTATATCATATTTAAAGATACTTAGTTTGACCTGGTATTTAAGTTGATTTTCTAATAGTAGCAATTTTCCTTAAGTTTGGATTTGGAACTCAAAGGAGAGTAAAATATGGCAAAAGAACCTCTACACTTAAGGGGTAAAATTCGAAAATCATATCTTTGAGATATTCATGGGATTTTCGATTCTAGCTTTGTATAAACAGGGCAGCCCTATTTCATATTTTGGGTGAGAAATATCGTGATCCACATGAGAGAATTTCGTCCATCACAAGGCACAAAAACACACACCGGACGCACACACTTTTCTCCCATGCGAAGGATCAATTCTCTCTAGCCATCTTTAGAGAACGGATTTCGTGGTACATTCCGAGGTCGGCGTGACGATCTAGTGCCATCCACCACCAACGACGTAGTCTTAAAGAAAAGGACGAGGAGTTGCCACTCGCTTGTACTGGTAATTCTCTATGGGTTTGACCCGCCGTATTACGTGTCTATCTGCTAGTATTCTGATCCGAGCTACGAGGGCAATCGGACAATGTTGACCTTTTTGGTCCATGAGAGTTAGAGAGTTTTGATGAACTATTGTAATGACGTTAGGTCTATAAATTAAGCAATTCGATGAATGATCAATAAAATGTCTAAGTACATGTTAATATTTGACCATGCATGAATTATGAGCTATAAAATGGTTAAAGTGTCAAATATTTGATTCACATGTGATTATGAGATTTATTGGTGAAACTATGTGATCGCATATTACAGACGTATCATTTGATAGGATATGTCGTTCTATGATACATATGGAAAAAACGTGTGAGATATCCTACTAAGTTATATATGGAAAAAATGCTGTCTATATAGGGAAAGTGATATATCCATTGAGAATCGTTTATTCCAAGTGAAACTTGCATCTGCAATTTTGAATGCATCCCGCTTAATGTGCAAAAATCGATTTGATATCTTTCCGTAAACTGATTAGGACATTATAATTAGGAAAATTGATTGATTGACTTTGTGGATATGATGCAAACTGATCGCGAGCGTGTACGTTTTAAATAAATGTTCGTCCAAGTACGTCAAGTAATAATTAAAACAAATATGTTATAACTATCACCACGCGCGATAGGCAGTGTACCTATTGTTTGTAAAATAGCTATAGAGAGTATCCGAGTATCGAACACAAGGAATAATCTTGATTACTAGTAATAACCTATCAATTCAATATCTAGCCTAACAAATGATTGAGATTTTTATATTTGAACTAAGTCACAACAACTTAAACTAACACAGAAAAATGATCAAAATACAACTAATGATCTAAGAGTAACTTTGAATAGAAGGAATGTGCTTGGGATTTCGAATCCCGCTAGATATCGTCGATGAAGTCGTACCTACTGTTACCACAAGATTAATGACTGTGTCACGATAATTCCTACTCGTTTCCAACTTAGCTTTCGCCCTAAATGGTCACGAGAATATATAGCAGTTTATCTAATGTGAGGGTCGACTATTTGCTTTCGCCCTATAGTCGACGCCTAACGTTTACGATAGAACGAACCGTCATTTAGCTTTCGCCCTTAACGATCTACTAAACATCACACCAACACATAGACATGCCAAATGTGATTCTCAAAACAATACATAGACATATTGAATCGAATAAAAGCTGTCGTAAACGATACAAAGCCATATCATGTGTTCACGAGTATTTTACGTCCAAACTACGACGCTATCTAGCGTTCTTCTCATCCCAAACACACAAAATGATTAGCTACTCCGAATGAAGGAAGAAGCCACGAAATGTATACGAAACAAAGCAGAGAAAGACATAGATTCTTCCCTATTTAGCGAGCTCAAGCTTATTCCTCGTACTTTGTTCGATCCTCCGGTGTAAATGAGCTTTCAATCTTCACTTTAGCACCTAGAGCTCATTTGAGATTGATCTCTAGGATTCTTGAGTCGTCCTTGAAGTGTTTTGGTGATTAGAACTGAGTTGTGGCGGCTTAGATGCTCTTAGGGCTTCAAATTGCGGCTTAAGTAGAAAACATGGTAAACACGGCCTAAAACACGGCCATGTATCATTCGGGCTTAGGGTTTAAGGCCCAACACTGTTGATCAACACGGCCATGTATCAGGCCATCTTGAAGGGCCGCGACTATGATTTTCCGTTATGCTGACAAACATGGCCGTGTGTCAGGCCATGTTGAAGGGACCGCAACTATGGTTTTCCTTTATGCTGACAAGCATGGCCGTGTGTCAGGCCATGTTGAAGGAAAAATGTTGATTTCTGCTCCATGTTTACGCAGTTCGTCCCAAATATCGCCTCATATACCTTTGACATCAAAATATGTAAAAATTATGAATAAATGCACGAGACAACTCACATAACCAAATATTCAACATGAAAATGATGGAGATAAACGAATAAAAATGCGTTTATCAAACCTCCCTACACTTGAGCTTTTGCTTGTCCTCAAGCAATTTAGGCTAACAAATGAAAACATGTAATACATGTCCTTTGCAAGTCATCGTTCAAAATAGAAAAATATGAAACGGAATTAATCAAGAAATTCGAAACATGACACAACGACTACCTCGAAACAACAAGAACTTCTTTAGCAATATTAATCAAGATCCGTACTATGCAGGAATTCACTCGAATAACTCGGGGTATAGGCTAAATGCCGGTGAATTCCCTCGATTCGTGAAATAGTCTAGTCCCTACTATAAACTCGTAACTGGATCATATGTCTACTACTCTCGGTGATAAGGCGTGAAGAAGGTCTTTTCCGGGTTATAGTAGGGCTCAACTGACTATATTGGAGAGTAAACTTCAATCGAAATATCGAAGCGGTCATGTCGGTGTCATGCCATTGTTCGATAGCGCGCCGCATACGTCGTGGTTAGCTCTCGCCATCTGGGATTTTTTTTTCTTTTTTCTTTTTTTTCATAGACTTGTGCTAAGCCCTTCTTCTCTCTAACTTATATATAAGAGAGAGAGAGAGAGAGAGAGAGAGAGAGAGAGAGAGAGAGAGTATCACACGGCCATGCTAAAGGCCGTGTGAAGTTGCCGTGAAGTTGAATTGAGGTAACACGGCCATGTTTATGGCCGTGTAGGAATTGTTTTTTTTTTTTTTTTTAGTCTGATTATTATTTTCATTTTATTTATATATATTTTTTTGTTTTATTTTTTTATTTTTTTATTTTTTTTATTTGTATATATTTTCTAATTTTCTTGTTTTTTTTCTAATTAATTCTCTTTCTTTTTTTTTTTTAATTTTAGAGAGACGAACACGGCCATGTGTGTGGCCGTGTACATATCGCGCCTATATATATATATATATATATATATTTTTTTCTATTTTTTATTTTTTATTTTTATTATTATTTTTTTATATATATGTTTATTATTATTCAATTTTTTTTTCAGGTTTTTCATTTTCATTCATTTTTTTTAACCACACGGCCATGTCAGTGACCGTGTGAGTAGGCCGTGAGATTGTGTTGCTCCTACACGGGCAGACACGGCCATGTTTGGGGCCGTGTAAGAGGGCCGCAAGGCCGTCTTGCTCATACATGGCTAGGCACGGCCATGTCTATTGCCATGTATGTCAACAATTTTTTTTTCTTTTCTTTTATTTTTTTATAATAATTATTTATTTTTTTAATTTTTTTTTATTATTTAAATTCATTTTTAAATTTTTTTATCTTTTTCTTTTTTTCCTTTTTTCTTCGTTATTTTATTATTAATTTATATATATTTTAACTATGATTAACACACAATCGACGAGATTTTCGAGACCGATTTGCGCGAGGAAAAATCTGATAATCGACAAAGGAAATATCACTTTCTCACACGGCGTCAAATCCTCAAGTCAAAATTTCGTCTGTATCATTTAATGGATTTGCCGGGTATGATAATGATATTTTTGTGCCATTCATGCCTATAATTAGACATTGGTAGAACAACACAATAGCATCATCTACCATAAATCCCACGTCTTCAGCAATCTTATTTTCGAAATTCTGGGTTAGCTAGCCATTATGAATTTGGAACAACAGCAAGACCGTGAGAATGAGAGTGAAGAATATGCAAGGATTCGTCATAATTTAGATATGTTGTCACTATACCTTGCTCTTCTTTTGGGTTTGTTCGGAGTTTACTAGCTTTCATGTGTTGGGTTCTCACAAGGTGCACTTGTGTGTAACCGCCCTTACGAAGCAAAATAAACTATTGTTCTGTCTTTTGTGTTATTCGCAGTTTTAATTGCTTTTCTGCTGGACCCTCACACATTGTAATGGTATTGTAACCATCTTTTATGAAGTAAAACTATCGTTCCTATCTCGTTCCTAGATCCTGCGTTGTGACCATCCTTAATATTCGTAATAAATTTATTATTAATTAAATTTCTTGTTATTATTATTATGGTTTTATTTAATTTATATATAGTTTTAGATTAATATTTTTTATTTAATTTAAATTATTTATTTATTTATTATATATATATTTTTTATATATTGTAATGCCTAAAACATAAAAGAAAATATCTGGGTTGCCTCCTAAGAAGCGCTTCTTTAACGTCTTGAGTCGGACGTAGTCGAGTGAGTCTTCAAGGTGGTTTGGAAAAACGGTTGGAGGGGACTGTCATTGGTGGTTTTGGACCGCCCTCCGGAAATCGCAACTGAAATGGTTGGGCTGCCGCTCAAACTCTAAAAGCGGTGGTCCGTCGATCAAACGCATCTCCTTGTTCTCCTCTTTGCTTCCCTCGACTATTCCCGTGTCTTTCTTCTCGATAACCTGCGATAATTTTGAAAAAGACATAGAAGAATTTTGATCAGTAAAATCAGGATAGGAATAATTATTTTCATGCTTGCTGATATCATTCTTAGTTTCCGCCATGCAAAATGTTACTTTCTCTCCATCTATAGTAAACGTCAAGGTGCCGTTTTTAACATCTATCATGGTCTCTCCAGTGGCTAAAAATGGTCTCCCTAAGATCAAAGGTACATTCTCATCTTCCTTCATACCAAATCCACTGGAATAATAAACTTATTAACCTTGACTAACACATCCTCTATAATACCCCTAGGATACGTAATAGATCTATCCGCTCGTTGTATACTCATCCTAATGGGGTTGGGTTCACCTAAACCAAGCTTCTTAAACATAGAATAAGGCATCAAATTAATGCACCTAAATCAACAAATGCCTTATTAATATATAAATTTCCTATAAAACAAGGTATAGTGAAACTCCCTGGATCCTTTAGCTTCTTCGGGATATTCATTTTCACGACGGCGGAGCACTCCCCTCGAAGACAATTTGCAGAAACATCTTCGAGCTTGCGTTTGTTCGTGAGTAAGTCCTTGAGGTATTTCACACATCGAGGTATCTGTGCAAGGCTTTCGACGAGCGGTAAGTTAATATGTAGTTGCTTGAAAAGTGACAGAAATTTACCGAACTCGTCGTCAACAATATACTTCTTTGGTTGACACACCTTGACAGACGGTGTAGTCACGACCTCCATCTCCTTGTCGACTTTCTCTTCCTCGACACGATTGACCGGCTTCACTTCCTTCTTGGCGCGTTGTTCCTCTAGGTACATACCAAATGGGTCGTCAGTCATCGTCCTTGTTAACCTAGCGGATATGGAATCTTAGGCTGGTACGACTTCACGAATTGTCAGCCTTGACCTTCTCGACATCGTTGCCTTTGCTTTCCTCCGCTTTTAGCTCGTCTTGGCTCTCGAAATCCGTTATCTCCTTTGAATTCTGCTTGGCGGGTACTTCTTGCAATTCTCTCTTGCTTATCAGGGTTACCGCGTTGCAATACTCCTTAGGGTTTGACTCGGTGTAGCTCGGGAGTGATCCTTGATTTCGTCCTGCCAGTTGCTTTGCTAACTGGCCCACTTGCTGCTCCAACTTCTTAATCGACGCGTCTGTGTTCTGAGCACGTACATTGTTGGCTTCCATATACTCCTCCATCTTCGTCAGTCGATTCTCGTGAGCCGCAGCGGTATTGCTAAAATTTGTGAGGAGAGTCTTCATCATATCCTTCATCTGTCTTATATCATCGGATCTTAAACCCTGAGCCGTATTCTGATAGTGGTTGCTTGATCCTCCGGCTTGAAATCCCGGTGGTGGCCCTTGTTGGAAACCGGATTGCCTTTGCACTTGATGGCCTTGATTTCCGTAAGAAAGATTCGGATGTGCTCGAGGTTGGAAGCTTCTCTGTCCTTGATAATTTCCCATGTAGTCAACGTGTTCCACCGGTGATACGGCTTGACATTCCCACGTCTCTTGGGCTGCACCACAATTACCACAATGCGGTATGTAAGGCATCTGTTGCGGTGGTGCGGCGGTCATCGGTGTCATTACAGCATTCACGGTCGGTGGTTGGGCAACTTTTGGTAGTAGCACATTGATCATCGTCTGAAGTTGAGTTTGTGTCGTGGCAACTTGTTGTTGAAGAGCGTCAAACTTAGCATTCATCGCCGTGTCCTCACTTACTTCGAACTCTCCAGGCATCCTCATTCTTGTGTTGCCTCGCATAATTCTGTTCCTTGTATAATCTTCAACTAGGTTCGATGCTTCTGTGGCACTGAGCTTCACAAGTGCGGCCCCGTCTAGCATATGGGCTGTTTGATCATTGAGTGCTTCGTGGAATCGATTAATGATTGCGGCCTTTGTCATTCCATGTTGCGGACATCTCTTTAATAAGGCGTTGTACCTCTCCCAAACTTCGTAGAGGTTCTCCGTGTCCTTCTGATGAAAGAGCGAAATTTCAGTTTTCAACCGAAGTACCTTCGATTGTGGGAAGAAGTAGCCAAGGAACGCTCCTCGCAGCTCGTCCCAAGTAGTGATAGACCTAGGTGGTAATAGCTCCAACCACTCCTTTGCTTTGTCTTTGAGAGAAAATGGAAATAACATAAGCTTGATGGTGTCATTTGGAACTCCATTAATCTTGATAGTGTCCGTAATTGTCAGAAACGCCTTTATTTTTGTTTCATGTTCAGACCTTCCTTCGAATTGGGCCGTCTGAAATATCATTTGAAGCCACGAATGCTTCAACTCGAAGTTGTTGTTCTCGAAAAGGTGGTATCACCATTGCCGATTCCGTACCACCAAGTGTGTCGTGCTTGAGCAAATCTTGCAGTGATTGCTCCTCAGTATTAACTTCTTGATCTGCAATTTTCTTTGGTGTTCCTGAACTATCAACCGACGTCTTGACGTTAGAAGTGCTTGCCGTGTCCTGAGAACCTTCTGTTGTGTCTTGAGAATAATCAACTAGCTGAAATGAGTTGTCGGACGAAGAACTTCCAATTACTTCCTACCTTAGTCTTCGTCGCAACGCTCGAAATCTGGAGATGCTTCAATGAGTGGATACAATGGATGATTTCGGGTCATTCACCATAAAAGTACACCTTGAAGAAATCAACGATCTAGTTAGTTAATTAACAAGTCAGAAACGGAAGAATAATCGCAAAACAAAGAAATTCTGATAACTAGAATAAAGTAACAAATAAGTGAATGGCTAAATTACCGAACACAGGTGTTCCTAATATCAAATTATTCCCCGGCAACGGCGCCAAAAACTTGATCGCGAGCATGTACGTTTTAAATAAATGTTCGTGCAAGTACGTCAAGTAATAATTAAAACGAATATGTTATAACTATCACCACGCGCGATAGGCAGTGTACCTATCGTTTGTAAAATAGCTATAGCGAGTATCCGTGTATCGAACACAAGGAATAATCTTGATCACTAGTAATAACCTATCAATTTAATATCTAGCCTAACAAATGATTGAGATTTTTATATTTGAACTAAGTCACAACAACTTAAACTAACACAGAAAAATGATCTCTAAGAGTAACTTTGAATAGAAGGAATGTGCTTGGGATTTCGAATCCCGCTAGATATCGTCGATGAAGTCGTAACTACCGTTACCACATGATTAATGACTATGTCACGATAATTCCTACTCGTTTCCAACTTAGCTTTCGCCCTAAATGGTCACGAGAATATATAGCAGTTTATCTAATGTGAGGGTCGACTATTTGCTTTCGCCCTATAGGCGACGCCTAACGTTTACAATAGAACGAACCGTCATTTAGCTTTCGCCCTTAACGGTCTACTAATCACACCAACACATAGACATGCCCAAATGTGATTCTCAAAACAATACATAGACATATTGAATCGAATAAAAGCTATCGTAAACGATACAAAGCCATATCATGTGTTCACGAGTATTTTACGTCCAAACTACGACGCTTCTCATCCCAAACACACATAATGATTAGCTACTCATAATGAAGGAAGAATCCACGGAATGTATATGAAACAAAGCAGAGAAATACATAGATTCTTCCCTATTTAGGGAGCTCAAGCTTATTCCTCGTACTTTGTTTGATCCTCCTGTGTAAATGAGCTTTCAATCTTCACTTTAGCACCTAGAGATCATTTGAGATTGATCTCTAGGATTCTTGAGTCATCCTTGAAGTGTTTGGTGATTAGAACTGAGTTGTGGCGGCTTAGATGCTCTTAGGGCTTCAAATTGCGGCTTAAGTAGAAAACATGGTAAACACGGCCTCAAACACGACCATGTATCATTCGGGCTTAGGATTTAAGGCCCAACACTATTGATCAACACGGCCATGTATCAGGCCATGTTGAAGGGCCGCGACTATGATTTTCATTTATGCTGACAAACATGGCCGTGTGTCAGGCCATGTTGAAGGACCGCAACTATGGGTTTCCTTTATGCTGACAAACATGGCCGTGTGTTAGGCCATGTTGAAGGAAAATGTTGATTTCTGCTCCATGTTTACGCGGTTCGTCCCAAATATCGCCTCATATACCTTTGACATCAAAATATGTAAAAATTATGAATAAATGCACGAGACGACTCACATAAACCAAATAGTCAACATGAAAATGATGGAGATAAACCAATGAAAATTGCGTTTATCACAAACATATGGTATGTGGTATAAACGGATGTGATCTTTGAAATATGGAAAGTTGCGGCATAACATGTTAAATCGTGATAGTTGTGATCTGATCCGATTTATGTGCTAACCATGGTAAATATATTGATCCGATACTATGTGCTAACTTTGGAAAACATTGATAAGCTGCTATCTCGTGTGCTAAGCATGGAAAGTAAATTTGGAGTGACTTATTCTATAAACTGATAGCAGGGACTCACATATGAAAAGTTCTGTTATGGTAAATAATAATTCGAAATAAATTAATATGCTTTGAGAACAAATCTGAGCCTCTATATGGAATAAAATCATGCTTAAATGAGCTTGTGACCGTTGTGAACATTTATTGTGAGCATGATCTAGATGGCATGTTTGATTCTCGAGAACTACATGGACCATATGCTTGATTTGGTGGTTAATATATGATCTGATTTTCCATGAAAAGTGTTGAGCGAAAATGTCTGTATATATTAGCTACACTTTATAATTTCGAGGAATCAAAATTTGCGAACCTACGACTATTAGCGTTTTGAGCAGATACATTATTGAGAGATTCCTAAGCGTTCATTTGCTATAGCTTTCTGCCTACCTGAGCGATTACTTGCGAAGTACTGATCGTACTAAGATATTCCAACCTCCCACCATATATTCTGTCTTCGGACGTGAGCAATACCAAGGAGGCAAGGTCGCTGTTTATGCACACGTGAAGGGAAGGACGAGTTTGGGGGCCCTTCGGCAGCGAGCTATGTCTGTCGGATCTGGAGATTCCGAGGAATGAAACTCGGCATGTGGTAACCTAGTGTGTCTAGTGTTCGACTTGTTTCGCTTGTGTATTGGGCTAATCAATCGGTTTTGTATCCAGCTACAGTGCATTATAGTGATTGGTTAAACTCTTGGAGAGCAAACTCCAAGGAAAGATTAAACCCCAGTTGGGGATATAACATCTATAAAAATCCTGTCTCGCATTTACTTTACAGTTATTTCCTTTTCGCTGTGAGACTGACCAGAAACAAACCCGACATTACTAGGATATATATCAGGCATACTCGTCACAAGCATCATGAGGCATATGTAAGTCACTACATCTTACGATTTGTGAAAAGAAGAAGCATAAATTTTTACAAGCCTAATTCCCCCACCTCTTAGGCACGTTTTTATCTTCATTTGGTATCAGAGTGGGTTACTCAAATGACGGGCCTAACAAGCCTGAGTTAAAGATCTAATAGCTTCTTCGAGTTTTGTGGTTTTTGCAGAGAGACAATCCCATTCCAAGCCACCACTCTTTGATGTAACCAACTATGCTATATGGAAAAACAGTATGAAGGAATTTCTGCTTGCTGCTGATTATGATCTGTGTGAATACGTCTTGACACTACAATCCCAAAAAGGCGGATGGAATTCCAAAGAACGATTCTGACTACAATGCCAGCGACAAGCGAGGTATCTCCCTGAATGCCAAAGCAAAGAACAAGATTGGATGCGCGCTTACAAAGAAGAATACAATCGTGTGAGCTCATGCGAATCTGCCAAAATATGTGGGACATGCTTCAAGTCACACGTGAGGGAACCACCGAGTTGTACAAGAAAGAATAGCCCTCTTGACTCACCAATACGAGCTGTTCGAAATGGAGTACAACGAGACTATAAGCCACATTTATGCAAGACTCATGAACATCATCAATCAAATGTTTTTGTTGGGAAAGAAGATACCAGACGGTGAGAAGGTGCGAAAAATCTTGAGATCTCTCCCAAGAATGGAATCCTAAAGTAATTTCCATCTACGAAGTGAAGGACTTGGATGAACTTTCCGTCTCGGAACTGATCGGATCCCTAACCACGTAAGAGATGACTTACATCTCCTTCAAAGAGAAACTACCAATCCGAAATACACCAAACATTGCCTTCAACACTGAACAAGAAAATGACTCTGAGGGCGAAGAAGAATCTGAGGAAGACATACTGGAGCAGATCGCCATGCTGACCAGAAAATTTGAAAAATCTCAACTGAGAAGAAAGTTCAAAGGAAACTCCAAGTTCCAACGTGAAACAATAGAATAACATCATCCGGAACAATGTTCAGAAATGCTTCAAGTGCAACAAGCCAGGCCACTTCGTCTCACTGTCGATGGAAAATGGTGACAAAAAGATGAAAGCAAAAAGCCATAGTCACAAACTAGGAAGATGCCAGAAGTGAAGAGGAGGAAGATCTTGCCGACATGGTCGACGATGATGACCAGGTATCCTCCTCATCCACTATTAAGAACTTTTTCTAAATGAATTACATGGTAGGAAAGATGAATCTCATGATAACGCCTCCTCAGTCCCTGAATAGATGAGAAGGAAGAACGTTTGAAATAATTCAAAACACTGAAAGGAGGATTAAGTCACAGCTCAAAAGTAAAGAGATTGGTCAAGCAACGAGATAACATAGCTAGAGAGAAGCACCAAACGATCTAGAAAATGAACGATTAAAAGCCGGGCAAGAAACCCTTGAGGAAGAAAAGCCTTGTGTAATTGCGAAGAGTTTAGGAAGCAAAATAATGATGTATCTAGAGACATCTCTGTTCTTAAGAATTCCTTAAGCTAACAACTTGTTTTTCAAGAGAGCTGATAAGTCTAGATATGTTTGGAGGCCAAAGAAGGTTCCTGATAATCAAGCCTCAAACAGTGGCCAACCTATGTTTGATAGATCACAGTCGGTGACACATGATATATCATGTGTTAACAGAAGTTACTTTGCTACTAACCTTTTGGACCCAATCAAAGTTGGGCACCTCAGAAAAGAATTGATTCAAGCAGGTACAAAGAAGAAAATCCAGCAAGAAAAACAAGTGGTATTTCGACATTGGGTGTTCCCACCATATGACAGATGATATCAGTAAGTTTGTGTCGGTGAAAGCGTATGACGGTGTCTCTTACGTCGACAACACAAAAGCTAAGATTATTGGAGTTGGAACTATCGGTAACACTTTACATAGTGCTATAGATGACTTATGGCTAGTTGAAAATCTAGAACGTTGTGATAAGGGTCATACGGTAACCTTTGAAAATTATAAGTGTTGTTAGAAATGATAATAAGGTGTTATTTAGTGTATCTAGGGATATAAATATCTACTGCATTACTCTTGATAATATAACTGAACAGAATGTCAAGTGCTTAGCAGTCACAAAGGATAACACCTGGTTGTGCATAGATGCCTAGGACATGCTAACATGGAACTACTGTCGCACATTACAAGCAATACACTGGTACGATGTATTCCTCACATAAAGTTCGTCAAGGAGAAAACGTGCAAGGCATGCCAAATGGGTAAGCAGACCAATACATCGTTCAAAGCAAAGAATGTGATATCCACATCCAGACCACTGAACTATTTCATCTCGACCTTTTTGGTCCTGGTCAGATGATGTCTCTACGAAGTAAAAGATATGTCTTTGTCATTGTTGATGATTATTCCAGGTATACATTGGTGATATTCCTTGCATAAGAATGAGGCACTAGATATCTTTGCATAACTAATGAAGAGACTTGAAAATGAAAAAGAAATGAACTTATGTAGGATACGTAGTGTTAACGGATTTGAATTTGATAGTAACTCATTTTGCATCATTCTGTAATCAACATGGATATAGTCATAAGTTCTCTGCTCCCATAACACCTCAACAAAATGGCGTAGTTGAAGGGAAAAACAAAGTATTACAAGAAATGGCTAGATCTATGTTACATGAGTATGATATTCCGCAGAAGCTGTTAGCACAGCTTGTTATGTGTCTAATCGCGTTTTCCTTAGGCCGTTATTAAAGAAAACCACTTATAAAATTTGGCATGGTCGAAGTCCAAATATAGGATACTTTCGTGTGTTTGGATGTAAATGTTTATCTTGAACGAAAGAGCTAAGAGAGGAAAATTTGACTCTAAGGTAGATGAAGGAATATTCCTTGGTTACAGTCTTCATTCTAAGGCTTATCATGTTTAAAACCAAAGGAAACAGACTTTTTAGGAATCTATACATGTTACAATTGATGAGATTCCCAACGAAGATGCTACTGATGAGGAAGGTATAGATTTGCCTTGTGCAGAATTACAGGGTACTAAAGATAGTGAGGATGATATTCCAACAGTAGAAAACATTGATACACCGGAACCAGAAGCACAACAGAAAATGGAAACATGCTTCCATCCAACAGATCAAGTTATTGGGAATATCGCATCTGGAATCAAAACTCGGGCAACTGCACAAAATCAGGATACAGAGGAATCTCACGAAGTACTACTTTCAATGATGGAACCAAAGACGGTCCATGAAGCGCTAGTGTGGAGGATGAGCTATCTCAGTTCGGAAAGACCCTAGTGTGGACAATCATAGAAAGACCAGACGAAAAAATCCTTCATAGGAACCAAATGGGTCTTCCGCAACCAACTCGATGAACACGGTAATATCACCATAACAAAGCGAGGTTAGTTGCAAAAGTTATTCCCAGGAGGAAGGTATTGATTTCGGTGAAACTTTTGCTCCGGTAGCTAGACTAGAGTCCATACGTGTCTTACATGTATATGCATGCTTTAAACGCTTTAAGCTCTTTCAAATAGATGTAAAGAGTGCATTGTTAAACGGTTTTATAAATGAGAAAGTTTATGTAGAACATGTTTTTAAACTGATAAGGCATTATATGGCTTAAATTAGGCTCCTAGGATGGTATGAAATGCTAAGTAAGTTTCGACTAATTGCCATAGGATTTCGACTGGAATTATTGATAACAACAATGTTTATTAGTATGGGTGAGCTGACTACTTCCTCGGGTTGCAAATAAAGCACCTTGACAATGGAACCTTTGTATCCCAGACAAAGTACAGCTACTGACAAATTTCGGGATGAGTGATTCCAAAGCAATTTCCACTCCTATGCATCAGACCACCAAAATAGACAGTGATGAATTAGGTACACTAGTTAATCAGACACAATATTCAGGCATGATCGGAAGCCTAGTTTGCTTAACTGCTAGTCGGCCTGATATTATGTTTGTTGTTGGTATGTGTTCGAGATATCGGTCTGACCCTAGGGAATCTCACTTGACAGCAGTCAAGCGTATACTTAGATATATCAAGGGTACTGTTAATTTTGGTCCGTGGTACTCTCATACGAATGAATTCCCGTTAATGGGATATTCCGATGCCGACTATGCCGGCTGTAGGAAAGATAGGAATAGTACTAGTGGAACTTGCCACATACTTGGAAATTCCCTGGTAACTTGGTCTAGTATAAAGCAAATGTTGTCGCCCTCTCCACCACAACCGAATGAATATATGGCCTTAGGAAATTGTTGTCAACAAGTTCTTTGGATGAAACAAACCCTTAATGATTTTGGGTTAGCTTATGACAAAATTAGTATCCCGTGCATCATTCTCGTACTAATCATATAGACGTTAAACATCATTTTATACGAGACCATGTTCAGAAGAAGAATATCAGTGTGGAATTCGTAGGAACAAATGATCAGCTTGCTGATATCTTCACGAAGCCCCTAATTATGAAAAATTCAGCGACATCCGTGATCGATTAGGAGTCATCGAGCTAAACAAGTGTAGTAAATTTGACTTATTCTGCCATTACTCTAGAATATGTTATTTAAGGTAGAAACTCATAGATATTCATTCAGTCCTTAGAATATTTTTCGTATCTTATAGATCCTTCTCTTAAGTGAGATTTCAGTATTTTAGGAAAAGATTCATAGTTATTCCAGCATAAGATTTCTTTAGTGATCAATTTTATTTTAGGAAAGATTCATAGTTATTCCAGCATTAGAATGTGATTAAGTTACTTTAGGAAGATACTCGTAGATCCCTTTTTAGCCCTTAAGTTATTTTAGGAAACTCGAATAACTAAAATCCTTTCCATTCAGCTCCTTCCAATCCTTTCCTAATTTAAGAGATCCCGTCGAATCACTCTGAAATCCCTGACTCACTGACAACCAGTTTTCTACTTCCCTCTTGAAATTCAAATCCTTTCTCAAAATAATCTTTAAAAAATCCAGAACCGACTTCAATCCTCACACTTATCCTCAAATCATCATCTCAGAAATTCTCTTCAATCCTCAAACCTTCAACATGGTAAAAACCGTCGGATCCCAAACTGCCATCGTAGAATCATCTAGCCGCAGGCGAAAGGAGCCCATGTTCGAGACTCCCCTCCAAATCACCCAACCAGTCTCGCCCGCACCATCTTCTATGCACAAAAATCGATCGAGAACTCAGTCTGCCAAAGAAGTTTCGTCTCCTTCCAAGATGGCCAAGAGGAAGAAAAAGAACAGCAAGAAGGCCAGCCTCACTCTGACTCGAAAACCTACTCCATCGCCCAAACCCAAATCTGTTTGAAGCCAAGAATTCCTGATGAAGCCCAGAAATAGCCAACACCAACCCAACTCCTGAGAAATCTCCATCCCCTCTTGAAGAAGTTCTCTGCCATCTCCAAAATAAACCCTAAGGAATCCAAGATACCACCTCTTGACTTCTTCAAACCCAATGAAATTCCTGACGAAGTCCTATTTATGGAAGAAAATGCCAAAACCAAATCTAAGAGCTTCAACAACATAGATATTGCCAGAGGTCGCGGGGTCGCGTGTGATAAGTTACATTTCGGGACATTTATCACATGGTTAAAGGACTTTGGCTGGGAACAGTTCCCGAGTATCAACAAATCGACTATGAGGAGCATGAAGAACACATCAGTAGTGTTAGGATGCGGAATCATTTGGACCACCAAGATGATTAATGTGATGCTAGGAGTTCTCGATGAAGCCTTCTAGCACGATATGAACGACTGGGTCACGCTGATGATTTTGACATCAGTGATGTTTCCTTACCCTCTGGAATACCCGCAGTAAGCCTCGTTTCTCTGACGGCGAAGTCCTCAATCAACTCCCGGTCGACTACTTTTTCCTGCATAAGCTGCTCAACATGACCCTGTCGAGTGCAAAGATCGGCAGTGGAGGCCACTCAACGATGATGAACTTCATGAGCACCTTTGTTGTGTACATGATATCTCAGAATCACAAGTTCAACCTTGGGTATGTCATCATGAAGCACATGGTCCAGGCTTTTGAGAGCAGCGACAAAGCACTTCCCTACGGGCTACTCAATCACTTATTTGAGAGTGAAGGTATAGTTCTGCCGCCGGCATCGGAAGACAAGGCCATCCACGTCGCGGATCTGGTGACTCTGAAGCACATGGGAATACATCACTAAGACTAAGAGCGGTTGGTTTAAGGCAAGGAAAGAAGTCAGTGGAAGTGCACAGAAAAGGTCTGCCACGAAAAGAAAGGCAAAGGTTTTGAGCGATGACGACAACAACTATGAGGACGAACTCAGCAAGGAGGGAATTTCAGCAATACACCGTGGTATCTCTGATATCAAAGCTAACACTCAGGCCGCCAGCTGTTGCTCGCAGATGTTATTGATGTAGACTCAGCTTCGCGATTATGGGTACAATCTGTCTAATATACCCATTTATAGCGATAGCCAAAGTGCCATTGCGATTACGTGAAATCCTGTTCACCACTCACGCACAAAACATATAGGCATACGATATCACTTCATCAAGATCACGTAAAAAAAGGCACCATTGACATGTATTTTGTGAACACGGAATATCAACTAGCTGACATTTTCACCAAGGCATTGGATGAAAAACGGTTCCAATTCCTTGTCGAAAATTAGGCATGTTGAACTTCCCTAATTTGTGCACTATGTGATTCTACGTGCTTTCACATGTTCGATGCTATGTGTTTTCTATACTTAAAACTGCTATATCTTGCGTGAAATATTTCATTTTTAAATAAAAATATAGTAATACTAAAATAATAAAAAATACAAAAATAGTATATATATATAAGTATAATATTAGGGCCATGACGATACCTCTAGGATGCTCGATCTACGTCACGAATAGATTTCACTGACATGAGACTGATTTGTTGCTTAAATTGGTCAGCCTAAGTCGCATTCTTGTGTCTAAAGGTCATTAGGTTCCACTAGACACAAAGCCACTTTTACATGAGTGAGGATTCTCGCCTTTTATTTTTCCTTTGTATGGATCTAGCCTTGAACGAGTCACACATTAATTGCTTGTCTTAACTAGTTATTCTTGGCTTCATACTCGCCTTGCCTTAATTCCGTAGGAAATGATTAGAGCACTTAGGAAACTCCTCACTTGGCCTTAAAATAGCCTTTTGTCATCCATTTTTAGCTTTCTCCGATATCCTTTTCTTCACTTGAAATCCTTTAAGCCTTCAACCGAACAACTAAGTTTTCGAAGGGATGGTCAACCGAGAAAAGGAGGGGAGGAAATGATATGACAAAGAAAGAGATGACAAAAGAAGTGGACAACGCAGACGAGGAATGCTCAACGCACAAAAATAATATAGTCCAAAAGAACATGCTTTCCTATTTATTGAAAGCTTCTAGAAATCATAAGAAGAGGGCATGAATCTTGCCATGAACTTCTCCTTCTAACAATAACCTGGTGTTACATGGTGACAACGAGAAGAGGGGCACGGCCTTGGGTTCGAATTCCACAACTGCGAACTTCTTCAAATCGATAATCTCTGAAACCTCACTAGGGATTAAGAGAAAAGGAGCGCGGTATCGGCCAAGATCAAACAAGAAGTACTTCGCCCTAGATAATCTCTCAGCCTCATAGAGAAGCGGAGCTTCAAGCTTGAGCAAGTGCAGACTGAGACGAAGAAAAGATTAATAAAGGATGAGAATAACAAACGATAAGAGAAAAACGCCAAAAAGAAGGAGATCGACGTAGTAAAGGAAGAAGATCCTTAAGTCCACAATTCCAAAATATCCCTTCCTTCTAAGTCAAGAGCCAACTAAAACCCTTTACAGTCTCTATAATTCCAAAACGACGGTCTTTTGCATAGGTGAAATGATTAAAAAGTTCTCGATCACAGGTAAATTGACTTAGTATTGCTTATGTGACTTGAGTGATATAAATATAAAAAATTCAAAGGTAAAAATAAGTGAGTGCTAGAGTGAACCTAGTGAGAGTTGTTGAAATGGATCATTCTATGAACTTATGACTCTTTTAGTTTGACGACGGGACTTGACGGCATATGATCTTTTCAAGTTTCATGTGAAATTTTAGGCGTGACAATGATCGTAGCAAAATAATCTGACCCCATAACAATGATCGTGCTTGGGGAATACAATGACGGGAATACATCATTGAAGAATCTGAGTATATAAAGATGTCTCTTACGTCGAAGGCCTCCACCATAACTTGTTTATCATAGGCCAATTCTGCGGCAAAGGATTCCAGGTGGTTTTTCCTCGCTGACCAGTGCAGAATATTGGATACTCATAACAAAGAACTCCTCCAAGGTTTTCGGAAATCAAATCTTCACACGATCAACCTGACGTCCGTGCAGTCTTCGACAGCTGTATGCCTCATTTCTCGGCTGTAATTCAAAGGAACAGCTTATGGCATCAACATATGTCTTATCTCAGTATCAAAGCTCTTCAACGACTATCAACTAGGAAAAATGAAGCGAGCGTCTCATCATGTAAAACTATTGCCTCCACTTCACGTCCTTGGAATTGTTACATATGGATCTCTGTGGACCCATGAAGACACAGAGAATTAGTGGGCGGAAGCACGTACTAGTTATCATTGATGATTACTCCCGCTACACATGGACGAAGTTCCTCCGAACTAAAGATGAGACAGGGGGCTTGATAGTCAATTTCGTGAACACTACTCAGAATTTGCTGCACAATCCATCCAAGTCATCCATTCCGGCCTCTACACTTACTATGGGCTGAAGCAGTAATACCGCCTGTTTCACTCAGAACAGGATGGTGGTTCACAAGCGCTTCGATAAGACTCCGTACGAAATAATAAACAACGGTATCCAATATCTCATTCTTCAATGTCTTCGGGTGCAAGTGCTTTGCAGCGAACGACAGAGAGCAACGCGCTATTCGACCCTAAAGCATTCGAAGCCGCATTCGTTGGGTATTCATCAACATCAAAGGCGTACCGAGTTTACATCAAGTCCAATCGATCAATCGAAGAAAGCTATAACTCACTTTCCACGAAGTGGCAGAAATGGATCATGCACACCTCAGTTCAGGACTCATGCCAAACCAGATGGCTTCTGAATACGACGGTTCAGAACCTGTATACACTGGTGTGTTGGAACAAAACCAACAGAAGATGGCAACAACTATGGAATCAACGTCTGAAGAGCTCTGAGACTTGCATTGGAAGACCTGGACTCTCTTTTTGAGCCCGTATATCGGCCAGAAACCGCTAATGCTACACCTTTAGTGGACTCCCCACTCGATGAGGCCGACATACCAAGCTCTTCAAATGTCCCGCCCCCCGCCCGATTCAGACTTACCACAGATCATTGAAGAGCCTACAGCAGTCAATGAAGAGGTCTCATCAGAAACCTCGATCCAAGTGCAGAATCTGACTTACCTCAACCTAATGAACAATCTGAAATCATAGGCAGTATCAGTCCACAAACGGCCAATGCGTCTGGTTCTGCTCTACCACACGAGCGAAATGGACTCGAGCACATCCAGTCGATCTGATCATTGGTGATCCTTCGAGTGGAGTACGGACACGTCATCAACACAGTCTCTTCAGCTGCTTCTTAAGCCAAAATAAGCCAACCAAGGTAGCCGATGCACTAAGGATTCGAATTGGGTTATTGCCATGAAAGATGAAATTAATCAATTCGACCGCCTTCAAGTGTGGACCCTAGTACCACGTTCGCATGGGAAAACAATCATCGGAACAAAATGGGTATTTAAGAACAAAAAGGAGAAGTTATCAGGATAAAGCGAGACTGGTTGCGAACGGCTATAACCAACAGGAAGGAATTGACTACGACGAGACATATGCTCCTCTTGCCCGAATCGAAGCCATTCATCTCTTCATAGCTTATGCGGCTCATAAAGACTTCAAAGTCTACCAAATAAATGTTAAGACCGCCTCTCTCAATGGCGTGTTAAAAGAAGAAGTCTATGTCGCTCAACCAGAAGGCTTTGTTGATCAAGCACACCCCGATCACGTCTATCAATTGGATAAAGTTCTTTACGGACTAAAACAAGCCCCACGTGCTTGGTATGATGTCCTGAGTGAATACCTCGTGAAGTCTGGATTCATTTGAGGAACGATCGATACGACTCTCTTCACAAATGGCAAGACAACAATCTGATGGTCGTCCAAGTATACGTCGATGACATCATCTTCGGATCAACAATCCACGGCTTTGAAAGAAATTTGGAGATCTAATGAAGAGCAAATATTAAATGAGTCACCTGGGTGAAAGGTAATTCTTCTTAGGGCTTCAAGTCAGACAACTCGATGATGGGATTTTCATTAGTCAGACCAAATACATCAAGGATATTCTGAAAAAGTTCCATCAAGATCAGAGTAAGCCCCTCAGCACTCCTATGTCACCAAGCTGCAAGTTGGATGCCGATCCCAATGGAAAAACGGTCGACATACCCTTTATCGCAGTATCATTGGGTCTCTTCTATATCTCACATCAAGCCGGCTGGACATCATGTTTGCCACCTGTTTATGCGCCCATTATCAAGCCGACCCTAAGGAATCTCACATGCTTGCGGTGATGCGAATCTTGCGCTACCTAAAGGGCACATCTATCTTAGGATTGTGGTATCCTAAAGGTACGAATTTCAAACCAAGTGGCTACACTGACGCTGACTATGCAGGTTGCCGAATGGACAGGAAAAGCACATCTGGTGGCGGTCACTTTCTATGCGAAAAGTTGGTTTGCTGGTCATCCAAAAAGCAGAACTGCATTTCAACATCGACGGCGGAAGCAGAATATGTCGCGGCCGCCAGCTGTTGCTCGCAGATGCTATGGATACGGACTCTTCGCGATTATGGGAACAATCTAAATAATATACCCATTTATAGCGATAGCCAAAGTGCCATTGCGATTACGTGCAATCATGTTCATCATTCACGCACAAAACACATAGACATACGATATCACTTTATCAAAGATCACGTAGAAAACGGCACCATTGACATGTATTTTGTGAATACAATATCAACTAGCTGACATTTTCACCAAGGGATTGGATGAAAAACGGTTCCAATTCCTTGTCGGAAAATTAGGCATGTTGAACCTCTCGTTGTGCACTACGTGAATCTATGTGCTTTCACATGCTCTATGCTATGTGTACTCTATACTAAAAACTGCTATATATTGTGTGAAATATTTCAGTTTTAAATTGAAAATATAATATACTAAAATAATTCAAAAATACAAAATATTATGCATATAAGTATAATATTAGGGGCATGACGCTATATTTAGGATGCTCGATCTACGTCACGAATAAATTTCACTGACATGAGACTGATTTATTGCTTAAATTGGTCAGTCTAAGTCACACTCTTGTGTCTAAAGGTCACTAGTTTGCTCCAGTAGACAGAAAGCCACTTTACATAAGTGAGGATTCTGGCCTTTTATTTTTCTTTTTTCTATGGATTTATTCTTGAGCGAGTCACACATGAATTGCTTGTCTTAACTAGTGATTCCTAGCTTCATACTCGCCTTGCGCTAATTCCGTAGAAAAATGATTAGAGCACTTAAAAAATACCTCACTTGGCCATACACATAGAAAATATCATCCTTGAAATTATTCCTCTAGTCATCCCTTCTGAGCCTTCTGCGATATCCTTTTCTTCATTTGTATCCCGATCAAGCCTTCAACCGTAATTCATAAAATTCGGAGGGTTGCATAAACGAGAAAAGGAGGGGGAGAAAAAGGAGACAAAAGAAAAGAAGAAAATGATGACAAAAGGAGATGGAAAATGCACACGATGCATGCTCAACGCACAATAAATAGTCCAAAAGAACCCGCCTTCCTAATTATTGAAATCTTATAGAAATCATAAGAACAGGGCATGGATCTTGCTCTGAACTTCTCCTGCGATAATCTCGTACACTCGTCAGAACGGCTGGAAAGAGGAGCACCCCGAAGTGAACTTCTCCAACGATAAACTGGTCTTATATCGAGACAACGAGAAGAGGAGCACGGCCTTGGGATCGAATTTCATAACTGCGAACTTCTTCAAATCGATAATCTCTGAAACCTCACTAGGGATTAAGAGAAAAGGAGCGCGGTGTCGGCCCAAGAACAAACGATTTGCCTTAGATAATCTCTCAGCCTCGTAGAGAAGCGGAGCTTCAGCTTGAGCAACTGTAGAATAAAATGAAAAATTGAAGGATGGATAAGATCAAAATGCTGGTGAAGAAGACGACGAAGAAAAGGAAGAAAATAAATATTTAGTCCACAATTCCAAGATAATCCTTCCCTTCTAAGTCAAGAGCCAAATTAAAACCCTTTATAGTCTCTATGATTCCAAATCGACGGTCTTGCGCATAGGTGAAAGATTAAAAACGCCTCGATCACAGGTAAATTGGCTTAATATTTCTTGTGTTGACAGGAGTGATATAAATATAAAATCCAAAGTAAAAATAATCGAGTGCTAGAGTGAACCTAGTGAGAGTTGTCAAAATGGATCGTACTATGAACTTAAGACTCTTTAGTTTGACGACATGACTTGACTGCATATGCCTTTCAAGTGTCGTGTGAAATTTTTAGGCTTGACAATGATCGTAGCAAAGTAATCTGACACCATACTATTAATATTAGTAATATGCTTACGGAAAAACTTTATTAAAAACTTTTTTATATACATATAAAAGAATTCTCGCACATTCTGATATGAAATTTTAATTTGCATTTACGCTGAAATGATTAAATGCGATTTTACTCGTTTATGTCATACCTTCGCGTAACATTTTGAATACATGATTCGGGGACCATGTATCTAAGTGAAAATGTTTAAATTGTGCGTTACTCATTTAGTATGTGCCAATTGATTCTATGTGTTTTAATGCTAAATCGTTTTTGGTGCATCATTTGAGGGGGAGCATATACAATAATATGTCTTAAACTCCTAACTTGTTTGATGTTCTTTCTCTAAGTTTTGCAGAAGCAAAGAGGATGACTTCACGAATTATTCCGGACTTGGAGTATACGGCATTGTATAAAATTTGAATGGTTAAATCATGTGATCTCTAACGTGTTTTATGATTTGGATTTAACAATTTTTTTTTCAGAAAGGTACCGAGCCTAATTGGTAAAATTGCTTCTAAAATTTAATAAAACATTCTCGACAGTTTACTCTACGTGTTACAGGTTTTCGATGATCAAGCCTTGGAGCAAGTTGTCACCGCTCAAAAATTACAGGGAGTTAATTACATTCGATATTATAATTAGGGGTAGCAATTATGTGGTTTACTCTTAAACTTAGGATCAATCTGAAATACATAGAAAAACTTACCATCGATAAATTCGGGCGAATTTTGCAAATTTCATTCCCAGTTTCTACGAGCGAAAATTGATTTTGGGACAAAGTTGTAATTTTCGCCTTCATATTGACGAGCGAAAATTAACAGGAACCACAAATGATTTTCGATCGGAATCTTCGAGCGAAAATTAAATAGTAACCAAAGAAAATTTCTCGATCGTAAGTTTCTCGATCGTCAACAGTAATGGGCTTAAATTCACTAAGTCTCACAAAACGTCTAATCAACCCAATTAAACGAAATCATTGCTTGCAGTCCAAAATCCCTAAATACACATTAAAACCCTCGATCGCAAAATTCAACAGTCAAATTTTCTCTCAAAAGACGAACGTCAAAATCCTTCAAATCTTTCGATTTTTTCCTCTGATTTTCGTCTTTAGAAGGTAGATTTGACTTCGTTTAGGGAATATCGTGTATTAACTCATTTGCATCTGTATTGTGATATATTTCGCATGATCCTGTGTTCATTTCTCGTCTGATCATATTCTGAGAACTAGAAAGCTTATTTGCAGTGCACATTATGATAGTTTCGAAGTTTCTTGATCTTTTTAAGGTAGATTATTTTGATTCTCTGCGTTATTTGAGTTCGATTGAAAGTAAGACTTAATCTGAGATATCACCATTTGAAGACATCGAAGAACTTTTTCGCTCGCAAACAGTGTAATTGAATTTCAATTGTTCTACTGTTTGCACTGTAAAAGGTTTTCCGTTCGCTAAACTTTTGACTTAGTCGTCAAGAAAGATAACGTAGATTGAAAAATAATTACAATCGAGAAATTTAATTTAGGATTTTATGCGAGCGAAAAGATTACCGAATGAAATATATATAATAGGTGCAAAATAAGTTTCGAGCGCAAAACTTACAGTCGCAAACAGTAATTTCGATTTCAATTTTATTCTTGGTCAAGAATTTTAGCGGCGATAAAATTAATTTTTCCACGATAAAATTTCTCGATCGCAAACATACACAGTGATGATTTTATCGATCGAAAATTTTCTCGGTGAGTCACCAAGTTTCTCGCTGTCAATTTTCTCGATCGTAAAATTCCATAGCGGAAAACTATTTTAAAATCGAAATACTTTCTCACTCGATAACTTTCATGTATTCACACGCGAAAAAATTCTCGATCGTAAATTTACACGAAAATTTTTCTCGATCGTAAAATTTCTCGGCTACGGTATCGTACCTTAAGTTCAAAAACTTAGAAAATTTTCTAAGTCTTCTCGATCGCAAATTAAATCGGAGAATTGCAATTATAATTTTCACTAAGGCAATTCAATTGAGAACTTCAATACTCGCGCGATAAAAAGCACGGAGTGAACAATGCTTAAAACACTTAGAAAAATTTCGACTGAACCTCTATGAGATTAACATACTTATGTCGAAAGAAAACTATCTATTCAAAATTCACTTTGTATGATCTTTGTGCAAATTTCATATTATCAATTCCGCATATCTTCAAACATGTTTTGACTTGATATATATTGAATTTCGACTCAAATTCTTGAACTAATGATTTACATTTCTTATGTGTATTTCAGATGGATCACTATCCTGCCTACAACCACATATATGACAAGAATCTACTCAAGGTGCAGGACACCAACTTTCAACTCGACCTGACTACCTTCAGGTGTCCGGACGAGATAATCGTATCCATTTTGCAAGGCCATCCTCTGTGGAACGCACTCACGGTGACGGCCTCAGTGCCGATGGTTTACCTCCAACAATTATGGGGGATGACTAAGAGCCACGACGTTGAAGGGGCATACTTCTTTACAACGGTGATAGGGACGAGGCACATTAATCTGAACAAGAATGACTTCGTCTTATCCTAGACCTCCCCTACAACCCAAACTACGACCCCTTTCCTACCGACGAGAAGCTCATGCGTGACTTCCTTCAGATGGGATACCGTCCACCGCTGACAAAACTTGCTCAAGTTCAGAGCAACGGAATCCCACACCCTTGGAAGACTTTGTTTGGAATCATCAACAAATGTCTGTCGCCAAACCACGTCGGCTTCGACAAAGGCAACGGCAACATTCTGAGGAGTTTCCATGGAATGGCCTTCTCGCGGAATTACGATTTCGCTCAACTGATCTGGAATGATCTAGCCGAGCATATCAGGCAGAAGGAAAACAAATGCTCAAAGAATGTGCCGTACGCCCGGTGGTTCGCCGTCATCATCCGACAATACATGGAGTTGCACGAGCAGAGCATCCCTCGTCTACCTCCTGGAGGGAATTACCAACCGCCACGGCTGAAATTCTTTCACAACCCAAAACTAACGGACTTGGACCAGCCGTCGAGAAGGGCCATACCATTTGAGTTGTTAAGGCTCACCGACCCCACGGGAGCCGAATACCAACGGTTCTGCCGAGAGAATCATCTGACGGAATACATGATCAGAGTGCCCCCGACAGATTTCGCAGTCAGCCATCACCAACAACAAAGCCCTGAGGACACGATGATTGATGTAGTGGCCCAGGAGCTAGAGCAGGAGCTTCCAACTCGGGACGAACACATAACTGATGTTGATGCCACGTTGATCGATGCTGTGGCAGCAGAGTTGGAACAAGAGGTTCCTGCAGAAACATCCAGGTGGATGTGCCCGTCCATGTTGGCGTGCTCGAAGAGCCCATTCAGGTGGTTCTTCACCAAGTAGCACAGCCCGAGGCAAAAATGGGGCAACGCTCACTTCCACAGGTGACAGAACAGGCTCGTGAGGACGTTGAACGCGTACCTTCTCCTCACACAGCCACCTCATCAGACACGGAGTCTGTTTGCTCTTTTATTACCAAACAAGGATCAAAAGAAAGGACTTAATGTGTAAAACGCGAAGAACACCTTGAGTGCATGTTAGCGTGTGTATTTCTATGGAAAGGTACAAGGTGGCTTACCTTTTGAATTCTTTTTATAAAACACTAATTAGGTAGTCTGGTATTATCATGGCCTCCTGATCAAACTTGGTCTTCGTCGACTGGATCTTGGTGAGTTTCGGAGCTTGATACCCCTCGGTCTGTGGTCAGCGCTATATTTCGGGATGAAGATCCACGAAATGTTGGACGATGACAGGGAGCCACCGTAAATATGGAACTATCCGGGATCCGAGGCCTCATCTTCTCAGTTGGTCAATAATGTCCGTCCAGAGTAGTTGAGCGATGCCATAATTCTTGTTGAAGACGATCCCGTGAAAAATGAGCATGATGTTGCGGTTTCACTTGTCGGACCCTGAGTGCTTTGGAGATAGGCACTTGTTGATTATCAGAAACAGGGTCCGCCATGGTCCAGGGATGTCTTTTGCGTTGAAATCAGGAAGGTGAATAGTGTTTTGGCCGTTAGGTTTGTGGCCCATGAATAGGAAGTCCCTGATTAGGTCATCGTTAGATGGATGGGGATCATATAGTAGTGAGTGTGGTAGATTTAGTATGGAGCGAAGAATGGTTGGGGTAAAGACAACTATGGTGTTGTCGATTTGGCGGAAAGACTGGTTGTTTTTGGGTTATTTGTTGTGTTCTGAAGGGTGGACCAGAATTGTTGGACGTAGACTTCAGGGACAAACTCGGTGATATTTAGGGCGGTTTTTATAGGGTGGTTTGCTAGGATTTTGACAATAATAGGATCTGGGCACGAGGTGTTGTCAAAGTCAAGTTGGAGGTTGTTGGGTCACCTCTGTCCCCAGTCCTTTGAAGCAAAAACCTCATGAATCTGTCGCACCATTTTAATATATCTGTAAGATAATATCAAGGGGTTAGTAGGAACCAACCATTACCACGCTTGGAAAGGTAATGTATAATACGAGTCAAGGTTAAATGTTGTTAACGCTTTAGGACTTAGAGAATTTTTGCAAAAAGCAAATGTGAGTAAAATTCGTCGATAAGAAGGAATATTGAAATTGAATCAGTCGATCGGCGACATAGTAAATTTTAAGTCACATTGTTAATCAGTTTTGGCCAAAATTCAAGTTGCAATTCAGATTCAGTTTCGGGCAAGAGTTTGTATCGTGCGAGTGATTCAGGTTTTCTTAAGTGGACGATTTAAATCACAGTAAAATTAGATCCAGTTTCGGCCGAAAGTGAAGTTCAGTCGATCGAAACAAATTAAACTTTGGTTTCGATCGAAACTACATAATAGAGTGATTTAAATATGTTATGATCATGAGAGAGTTTCGGCCGAAAGTCCTAAATCAGACGATTGAATCATAGTAAAATTGCAATAATCAGTTTCGGCCGAAAGTAGTGAACTGCACGATTTAAATCACAGATAATTAAAAATTGACAGTATCGGCCGATTGAAATATGAAATTGAATCTGGGATGAGTTTCGGGCGAATGAAAAACTGAATCGAAACGTAATTGAAGAGCGATTCGAGCGAAATCACTTAAACCATAATTCTGCGGATCCTGCAAAAACGAGAACGGTATCAGTTAAAAACTGCAGATTGTATGCTTTTCCTTACCAATAATGGATTTGGAGCTGCAATAATCGGAAAAAACAGAGTTCGTGAGTGATGGTGATGAGATTATTGTGCGATTGCAAAAGAGTTTGAAAGTGAATTTGGGAATCGATGAAGAAAGACTGTGTTTCGGGCGAAACGCTATATATAAGTAGAGTTTCGATCGAAACTGATTTCGGGCGAATCTCAGTTTCGCCCAGGAAAATTACAAAGGGATTAATTTTTAGTTTCGATCGATTTGATTTAGTTTCGGGCGATGCTCTGTTTCGCCGTGTAACATTATAAAAGGATTAAAGAAAATTTTCAGTTTCGATCGAAACGTGTTTCGAGCGATTGTCAATTCAATTTAAAGGAGTTTCAGGCGATACGTAATTTCGCCGAGGAAAGATTTGAAATACTTGAATGTTCAGTTTTGAACAAATTTTGAGTTTCGCCGAGAAAAATTTTGTCTTACGGTTATAGAAATGATTATCTCATAAGTTTACCCCATAAGTCGACTTGAAAATAAATTTGATGAAAGATCATAAAAACTCCCCCTTAATTTGTGCAAATTGTTCAATGACTCCCCCTAGATTAGTGCATAATTTTCCAAGACTCCCCCTAGTTCCGTGCATAAATTTTTATGAGACTCCCCCTAGATACGATGGTAGGATTTTCAACATGCATATGAAAACAAAAAGAAAAAATAATAAGTGACCTATTTACACAATATCAGGTTCATGTAGGGACAATCAATCATGTCTTACGTTTCAACATCCCTAACTTAGATACCAAGAATTGGAATCGCTTTTCATCCAATGCCTTAGTGAATAAGTCAGCAAGTTGAAGGTCTGTGTGAACAAAATGCATTTCGATTGTACCTTGTTCTACATGTTCCTTCATGAAGTGATATCTAATGTCTATATGTTCTGTGCGCGAGGTGATGTACTGGATTACTTGTTATAGCTATAGCAGTTTTTGAGTCACTAAAAATTGGAATACGATTTAACGTTATGCCAAAATCTCGCAGCTCGGTTGTCATCCACAAAATTTGTGAACAACAACTCGCAGCAGTGATGTATTCTACCTCTGATGTCGAGGTTGAGACACAATTTTGTTTTCGAGACGACCAGCTTACGAGTTTACCCCCGAGATATTGAGCGGCTCCAGAAGTGCTCTTTCTGTCCAGCTTGAATCCCGCGTAGTCGGCGTCGGTGTATCCTACGAGTTCGAAACTTGACTCCATTGGGTACCATAGACCTAGATTTGGAGTTCCCTTGAGGTATTTGAAAATTCTCTTGACAGCGAGCATGTGAGACTCCTGGATCAGCTTGAAAGCGAGCACAGAGACACGTGGTGAACATGATGTCAGGCCGATTGGACGTAAGATAAAGCAAGGATCCTATCATGCCTCGATAGACCGTCTGGTTAACAGATTTTCCTGATGAATCTGTATCAAGTTTGCATGAGGTAGGCATGGGAGTGATGGCAGCATTTGAGTTGTCCAGGTTGTACTTATTGAGTATGTCATGAATGTACTTGGATTGACTGATGAAGATTCCATCGTGAAGCTGCTTAACCTGAAGGCCTAAGAAGAAGCTTAGTTCGCCCATCAACTCATTTCAAATTTCTGCTTCATTAGATCTCCAAAGTTCCTGCACATTCTTGAGTCCGTCGACCCGAAGATGATGTCGTCGACGTTGTACTGATGTCTGAGCCATCCTTCTTGATAAAGAGAGTCGTGTCGATCTTCTCTTTTGTGAAGTCGGAGGAGATGAGAAATTCCGGAAGGACCTCGTACCAGGCTCTGGGAGCTTGTTTAAGTCATAGAGAGCTTTATCGAGTCTGTAGACGTGGTCTGGGAGTTGTTCGCTTACAAAATGTAGGACCCCGGTCCCCGGAAATTAGGTCGGCCAATAAATTATGTGTACGAATTATGTGATTCTACGCTCATCTCGTATATGATATGTGCTTATGTGATGTACGAATTTTATGCTCGTGAATTGTACGGGAAATTTCTAGAATTTATGTTGGGCTAGGAATTTATTCTTGAACCTATTATGATATGAGTCTCCAAGTGGGCTAAAAATTTGAATTAAGCCCAATTGTGAGAAATACCCAAAATGTAAGATAAATATCTAAACCAACAACCCACACACCTAATTTCCACTCTCTAACCATCGACACCCAAAAGTAACGAAAGGCAAGAAGGAAGGAGGAAGGGGCCGAGCCAAAATCGAACCAAGAACACCTCAACTAGCATAGGACCTAGAAATTGGTAAGTAAAATACTCCTCCCTAAACTCTTAAATTCGTACCCTAAGTGTAGTTGGAAGTTCATTAATGATATTAAATGCAAGTAGTTGAAGAAAGGCACGAAAACCCTAGGAATGGGCCATAGGTCCGAGATTACGTTGTTATTAGGGGCAAGATAGGGACCGAAGAACTTAAGGTGCGATTTAGAACTTAGGAATCTCAAGATTATGGCATAGAAGGAAACTTAAGAACTGAGAAATTCAGGGTAGATAGAACGAAGGAGATGAAATCGGGTAGATGACTCACGGCTTGATGGAATCGGGGAAATAAGATGATAAATCGGGCGATTGTAGCTATATGACAAATCGTGCGATTTAATGTAAATAAGACATAGTATAAGCTTCAATGACTCCAATTTAGACACATGAAATCGGGCGATTTAAGTTCAAGAAGAACTCGGCGATTTGCGGGATATTAAAACCCTAAATCGGGCGACTCCATGCAAGGTGGAAATCGGACGATTTCCACCCTTGCAAACCCTCAAATCGACCGAAAATAGTTCCTACCACATGCATGGAATCGGGATGACGTCATGCTGACGAAAAAGCACGGCGATTTCCATCCCCTAAAGACCACAAATCGGGCGAAATTACGTTGAGAACTTCATGCATGAAGTTCTCTCGCGAAAAACTTTTTCCGCAAAGATGAATCTTTGAAAATCTTACATATTTTCACTAAATCTTCGTCTTTGAGAGGTAGATTCGACATCCTTTAGGGATTTTTGTGTGTTTGAACTCCATTTACATCTATTTTCTACAATCTTTCGCATGATTTTATGAAAATTGCTCGTCTGCTCATAGTTTGGAAACTCGAATGCTAGTTTGCAGTGTTTACAGACCAGTCTCTAGGCATAATCTAGGTTAAAAATTGCATATTAAGATAGTTTAGAAGTTTCCTGAACGGTTTGATGGTAGATTGTTTCGACTTTCTGAGTTATCATAATTCGATTTGAAAGAAAGACTAAACTGGATTTTTAACGTTTGGAGGCGTCGAAGAACTTTCTAGCTCGCAAACAGTGATAATTGAATTTTAATTTGATTAAGTTACTGTTTGCATCGTAAAAGATTCTCGATCGTAAAATGTTTTGACTTAGTCATTTAAACAAATAACGGAGATCGAAAAATAATTACCATCGAGAAATTTCAATTTGATTTTATATGACCGCAAAGATTACTGAACGGAATAGTTTAAATAGATGTCTTTACGTTTCGAGCGTAAAACTTACAATCGAAAACAGTAATATCGATTTCAATTTTGTTCTCGGTCGAAATTTTAGCGGCATAAAATTAATTTTTCCACGATAAAATTTCTCGATCTTAAAAGCACGCAGCGACAATTTTGATCGATCGAAACTTTACTCGATGTTGACTTAGCTTCTCGTTGACAATTTTCTCGATCGTAAACTTCAGTGGATATTTTATTCACGCGAATTTCTCGATCGTAAATTTATGCTGAAATCTAATTTCTCGATCGTAAATTTACACGGAAATTTTTCTCGATCGTTAATTCTCTTAGCTACAGTACCACGCGCATAACGTTCAGTAATTAGTAAAATATTCTAAGTCCTTTTTCCACTGCAACATATTAGCGAATAAAATTTTCTCCATCGCAAATTAACATGGAGAATTGATTTTAATAATTGCACTTAGACAATTCAATTGAGAATTTCAATTCTCGCGCGATAAAAGGCACGGAGTGAATAGTGCTTAAACAGTTTTTATGATATCAATTACAAATTCGTTCAAATATGCTATGACATGATCCATAATTATGGCATGATAAATTCAAAATTAGACTCAAGTTAAAGATTCTTGAACTAACGATTTACATTTCTTATTTGTATTTCAGATGGATCATTACCCAACATACAATCACATATACGAGAAGGCCATGTACCTCAACGTTCATGACGCCAATTACCAACTCGACCTGACTACCTTCAGGTGTCCGGACGAGATCATGGTGCCAATACTACAAGGCCATCCCCTGTGGCATGCTCTAACGGTGACGGCCTCGGTGTCGATGGTCTACCTCCAACAATTCTGGGGGATGATCAAGAGCCATGTCATGAAGGGGCGTACAGTTTCACCACGGTGATAGGGACGAGGCACATCAGAATGAACAAGAGTGACCCCCTTCCTACTGTTGCGGAGCTCGTGCATGACTTTCTTTAGATGGGATACCGTCCTCCGCTGGCCAAACTAGCTCAAGTTCAGAGAAACGGGATCCCACACCCTTGGAAGACACTGTTTGGAACAACAAGTGTCTGTCGCCCAAGCACGCAGGCTTCGACAAAGGCAACGGCAACATTCTCCGTATCTTCCATGGAATCGCCTTCTCGCGGAATTACGATTTCGCTCAATTGATCTGGGATGATCTAGCAGAGCAGATCAGATAGAAGGAGAACAAACGCTAGAAGAATGTGTCGTATGCTCGGTGGTTCTCCGTAATCATTAGACAATACATGCAGATGCACGACCAGAATATCCCTCGTCTACCTCCCGGAGGAAATTACCAACCAACGCGGCTCAAGTTCTTCCATCACCCAAAACTCACGAACTTGGATCAGCCTTCGATGCCGATTTCGTTTGTGCTACTACGTCTCGCCGACCCCTCAGGAGGCACCTACAAGCTATACTGTCGGGAGAATCATCTGACGGAACAGATGAGGGCCCCCGAAAGACCCATCCTCACACCCACTCAACCTATACAACCCTTCCCAGTCGCCACACACATCCTCTCGCACAACCTCATAAACCCAGCCACAATACCTATCAGCGACCTCCACTCCATATTAGTCGCCCGCCTACTTGAGTTGACTACTCAAACGCCGGAAGAAGAGGACCTCTTCCGCCGTCTCACGAACCATCCTGATCCTACCGAATCGGCCGAGGACAAGACTCCCGCTCAAGACGTCGACATGACGACCCAGATAACCAAGGTCCTCCTGAGGGGGAGAAAAGGCGTAGGATCATGAGTAGAGGTCAGAGACAAGGCTCGGATGCCGCACAGACAAGCGCCGAAGCCGCTGAAACCTCGCAACCCATAGCCCAAACAACAACCACCACGCACCGCACCACTCATACAACCCACACAACCCAAATCGACCCACCAACATTTCACCTAAGGACGCCTTCGCCTACACCAACGATTCTCACAAGCCCCTTGCTTCCGGAAGAATAAGCAAGTGCTGCCATGCTCGTGGCCCTGGCTCAAACTCAAGCGACCTCAGCTGCTCAAGACCGATCGGGACCATCAGGACATGCCATCAACCCACATGAATTCCTCGACAAGTATATTTTTGAAGGACAGTGGATGACTCATTCCCTGCTCGATGAGCATAAAAGACAACGGCTTAAGGATGTTCGTCAATTCCTACAACAAGCTTCGGTGGACCTGGTGCTGATAGAAGACGAAGAGCTTCATGAAGGTGAAGATCACGACCAAGAGCTCCGAAGGCTTCTAGAGCTAATTGCGCACCGGGCAGTTTCCCCCACAAGACAGATGCCAGGAACCGTCCGGATCGACACGCCATGGGAGAACATCAGAATAGACCCCTTCCTTGAAGAAATTAGAGAGCACATTTGGAGGTCACTGGACAAGGTCAAGAAGCCAAATGAGTTCGAGCTAAGGGGGATCTCCCACTCGGATCAGCAGAAGCGAATGACATATCTGTGGATGCTGACCCACCTTGGACCTGACATGAGATAGTGGATGACTAAAGCACAAGCCAATAGTCATTTTAAGAGTCTATCTCCCATCTGTCAGCTCCTCAGCGTCTTCTGTGCCAAATGAGGAGTTCCAACACCGTACTCGAGAAGAATATAGTGCGACCTACCGTATCTCCCTGCCGAGGAGGTGTACAACCCCTACCAGCTATATATGGAGAAATACAGGGATCCTCAAGGCTTCATCAAGAAAGAAGGAATCGAGGGACTCTACCGGTACATGATGCGCCAAGTCAAGTACTTCGCAGTGCATGACCTTCAGATGACTCTGGAGAGCAACATGAAGAAGGTCAACATGACTGTACCGCTCAACAAGGCATCTGATATCGAAGCACTTCCCAACAATCACGGGCACATCAGCTCAGCCTTGGCATCACCTATCACAACCCGATCGCCAAGATGACTAGGTTGATGTTGACGACCGAAGTACAAAAATTTTATGATGGGACGCTCAAGGTCATCAGGCAAAATATAGAGAAACGGTTGGAAGAAATCAACAGAGAGACAATGTTGAGGATCCATAGGTACGTGAGAGAACAGCCGATCCTAATGGAACTACTGGATGATATCGAGGAGCGACTGGAGCTGAGGAACAAGCTCAAGAATTTCGAGCATGCGCTGATCTTGCGCAGATCGTGCTATGCCCGACGAGGACAGACAGCGCGGAAGAGAAATCAAGCACAAAGGGGGAGAATGTAGGATATCAGTTTAATTGTGCGTTGATTTAATTAGCTGCCTTCGTAATTTGGGGCATCTATTGTAATAGTCCTTAGTTTAGGACTTAGTTTGATATTTATACCAAGTATATTTGGTATAAATAGATGTACAAAAATTGTGATTAATAGAAGATTTCAGAAAATTGATCCGAATGGCTGTCAATCCAATTTCTAGAGATAGAAAGTCAGAAATCTTCATCTCACTAAGCGAATTCTCTCTCAAGGTTTGAAATAAGTTTCTCGATCGAACGTTGAATTCAAAACAGTTCTAATCGATTAACTAATGATTGAAGTCTAGGATCTTAGAGTTGATAATTCAGGACCTAACATTAAGGAAGCGGCTTTGCTAGACGGTATACTCGCCGCATTTCAAGATTGGCGGACGGTTGCCGTTTCCAAGCGAATAAGCATCCGTCTTTGTTAAAGAGTTGATCTAAGAATCTTCGTAAGGTGTTTTGATGATTTGTAGTGATGTAATGTGCTTCATAAATGACAAAGTAGTTAGTAGCGTAAGCATTTGAGAATTAATTTTGATTCATTCTTTAAAGTTTGATCGAAGTTAATATCGTCGAAGAAAATGTGTACTCGTTACTATTCACGTGCGTGAAAGTCAGTCAGCGAAAAATCTATTGAGCTAAACAAATTGCTCAAAATCTTTCGTTCGAGAAAAATTACGGATCGTGAATTTATTACGATTGTAAAGAAACAATAGGTTAAGTAAGTTTCTCGCTGAGTCAAAATAAATTGGTTGACCGAAAAATTTTTCGAGCTTAAATGATTTTTGCTAAGTCAAACTTAATAGTCTGACCAAAAACGTATTTCGAGAGAAAGCTTTACGCTCGCAAAGTAAATATAAGTCTCCTCAAAAACAAATCTACACTTAATAATGCTCGAGAAATTTTCATAACTAAAACCGCTTCTAGTGATGGCGACTTTAGCGCTGACTTAGTGTTCTGACCGAGAAAAATCCTCGCGCGGAGTTTTTCTATGGAGAAATTAACTCGATCGAAGACTTTTAGCGAGAAAATTAAAATCGCGCAAACAGTCTTAGAACCCTAGTTAGCACTGATTCAAGCAAAAACAACAAATTAGAACGTGAATTTACAGGTATCTGCTCGGAATCATGTACTTACTATGTACTAACAAACAGTTAAACACGTCATGAAGCAAAATATATTGAATTTTAGCAAAATCAGTACGTGTTCTATATGTTTTTTGCGCGAACATCAACTTTTCAAATCTAACCAATTCTGCTGATTCGAGTTTCTGATTGCTACTGATCTAACCGCAAATGAATTCTAGTACATAAGCGAGCACACAGACATCAATCAAGTAAGCACATAATTGAGCCATTAGATCGTAATGTCAGTTTTTGTAATACCAGTAAAATTAATACGGGATTATTTTTGTAATGTCCGAAATTAATGAAGACGATTTTCGAACAGAAATCGAATTTTCGGAAGTGAGACGAAAATATTAGTTTGGGCCCGAGAACGAATAAATACTATGGACCGAAAATATTTGGAAAACCCAAGTCGCAATGAAGATCAAATAACATTAAGCCCAAATTAATTAGTAAGGGCCCAACTTGGAGGACTAGTTTAGAATGAAATAGCCCAAGTGAATTAATGGCCCATTTGAGTTAAAATAACAAGATAAGGACAAGCTTCCTTGAATTGAGGGAAACCCACGTTGAAGACCATGCCTTGAGTGGATATTTTGCACAAAATATTCATTATTGGCTAAGGAGAAAACGTGATATTAGGAAGAGAAAGCAAAAGAAAAACCTCCATTTACATATCTTCAAAGTAACGAGTGGAACAAAGGAAATTTTTGCAAGCTCAAGTCGACTTTCAACCTAGGAAATATTCAAACGAGCATAAGGTGGTTACGGGCGAGACAAGGGGGAGTGGAGTTCGACTAGCTCAATCCGATTTTCAGCTTAGGAAGTTGATCCAATTTAGCTTGGAGGATAGGTAGGTGGTTTATACCCCTACAAACCCTTTTAAAGTATATTAATTTCCGTAAAATGGTTAGAAGTCGATTGGAAGGCCATTCGATGTCATATTCTTAAGTCTTATAATCTTTATAATTTTTGTGGCGTGTTGCTATGTGTTTCAATGTGATTTCGAACTCAAAATATGAGTTCTTGGTTGGTGATTTAGATTATGGGATGAGCGACGAAGAACTTGTTAAATTTCTGAAAAATGTCGATATCTTATACAAAATGACGAAACTTTTATAGAATGTCGAGATAATAGAAATGTCGAGGCATACCAAAAATGTCGAGCGAAGAATGTCGAGGCCTCTGACAAAAATGTCGATATCTTATACTAAATGTCGAAACTTTTATAGAATGTCGATATAATATAAATGTCGAGACATACTAAAAATGTCGAGTTCTAGTAAAATAGAAAATGTCGAGCTCTTACTTAAAATGTCGAGCTCTAGTAAAATAGAAAATGTCGAGCTCATCATTCCTTGTAAAAGTCGACATCATTGTAAAATGTCGTGGCACCTAATTGAACAAAGAATAAATGTCGAAATTCTTACACAATGTCGAGACTCTCAAAACAACTATAAATGTCGATATACAAACCTTAGAAATGTCGAGTCCCTTCACTATACGTTTCGACATCTATCAATTATGCAGCTCGACATCTTTTGTAATAGGTAACTCGACATCTTTTATAATTCATTTCGAAATCCATCTATTAACTATCTCGACATTTTTCTACTGCACAACTTAAATCGCCCGACTTTTACCAAAAACCCTAAAACAGTATCAATCAATATCGTCTTCAACTTTCATCCCTAACCCATATTTTAAATTTTAAAAATACTATTTTTGGAATTTCAAACCTTCGGCCTAGTATCGGGTTTTTAATAAAGTATAATATTTTACGTGTTTTACTATTTACGATTTTATGAAATGTGATGTGTTCATGTGATTGATTTTTATGTGCATATCACGACATGCACGGGTGAGAGTGATGATGTACCGTATTTATACGGTGACGCCTTACGGTGTCGGATGAGTGGGGTAGAATTACCGATGTTGGTAGTCAGGTTTAGACTCGATAGGGCACCTGGTGGGAGAGGGGGTTTGCGACACCCATCTACTCGGGATTGAGCCACCCGAGGTGCACACCACCGATATTATATTGGCTCAGGGACGGCAGACAGATGTGAGATTCCTGTCTACCCGAGTTAGTGGTAGACTACTCGGGGAGTTACACCGAGGTGTAACACCGTCTGGTTGAGATCGTGTGCGGAAGGAGCGACCCGGCACGGCCGGCGTGGGCTACCGCATGATTATGGCGTACCTTGCCATGCGCGCGTGGGTGCCGAGTCTAGCCTAGGGCCCTGATATGTGATGAGATGTGAGATAGGTCGAGCGTGCATATTTCATGTGTGAGGACATGGGATGGGTTGAGTGCACGCACGCATATGCATTGCATGTTTTTACTACCACCTACTGGGCGTTTTGCTCAGGGTTTTATTTTATAGGTGAGACTGCGCCCGACACCGATGGGTGTCAGGGTTCGCTGTAGGCGGGCTGGCGGCGGTGACTCCACGGGCTTTTGAGGGCGGAGCGGTACATGGGACGCGACCTGTGGAGAGGCGTAGTTTAGTTTAGTCGGGATAGATTTTGGGGCTTCGGCTCGGTGTGTAGATATGACGCTTTTTGTAAAACCCGACATTTGATATATATATATATATATAATGTAAATTATTTTATTAAAAATTTTCAATAAATCGGGTCCTCCGCGACTTCGGTTGCGGAAATCCGCCAATTATTCTAATTAGGAAGTAGGGTCGCCACAGGTGGTATAAGAGCGTTAGGTTTTAGGTTCTGAAGACTGTCCATGTACCGCCGCTCAGAAGCCGGGAGAACCAGCCTCGCCTGTAAGTGTTGTGTGCTGACGTGACTATGTGATACTTATGTGCTCACTTATGTGTTATAGTATTTGGAAAATGTCGAGAGGACGACCGAGACGAGAGTTCGTAGGTGAGACTAGTCGGCGGGACGAACCTGAGTCCCCAACTCGTGAGCGCGATACCATCCAACATTTGACTGAACTAATCCAACGTCAGTCAGAACAAATCCATGATCTAATCAATCATCGGAGCTCATCCGAGCGTCGTTCCTCCCACTGCCTGATCGTGTGGAAATCATTGGGGAGAGATTCCGAAAACTAAATCCCCCTAACTTCGCCGAGGCCGCCAACCCTGCGGTGGCCGAGGACTGGATCGGCACTGTTGAAGATCTGTTTGTCTATAGTCGCGTACCGAACAATGAGAAGGTGCTATGTGCCGTTTCCCTGCTTCGGGCAAGCGCGCGGTTCTGGTGGAACACCAAGGTGTTAGAAGATTCTGCTACTATGTCGTGGGAGCGCTTTAGGGAACTGTTCTATGAAAAGTACTTCACTGCTCACGACCAAGGGCGAATGCCAGTTGCAGAATACATTCGCAAGTTCGAGGAGTTATCCCGCTTCGCTCCTCATCTCGTAGCAACGAATGCTCTGAAAGTTACGAGATTCCTTCGGGGACTAAAGCCGGAATTCTATCGAGACCTTAGTGTGGCGGGCGCGAGACAGTTGGAATTTCGGCAAGCGACAGAGCGTGCGTTGATAGCCGAACAAGCTGAAGGAGTAGTGAGAGAAGCTCAGGAAGTGAACAGAAAGAGGGAGGCTCAACAAGGAGGTAGCAGTCAGAAGCGCTCATTCTTCGGCAATGGCCCGAAGAACAAAGGCAATCGACCGGGCCAACAGATGTGGCGCCCGAACTTTAGCCAGGGACCAACCAACGTTCCCTATCGACCAGCGATGCCAGCGCCACAGTGCCAGCAGTGTGGGCGAAACCACTTCGGTATCTGCTACGGATCCCGACCGACGCAGAATCTGCAGTGCTTTCGGTGCGGAAAGATGGGGCACACTGCACGGAACTGCACGGAAGGTCAGCCTCAGTTACAGAATCAACCACAGAAATTGATCCGACCTCCACCCGTACCTGCGAGGGTTTTCACAATGACAAACGAGGAGGCGGAGGCGAATCCAGCCGTAGTGACTGGTACGTTGAATATCTTTCACGTACCATCTTCCATTCTAATTGACTCTGGAGCCACACACTCGTTTGTGTCGGCCAGTTTTGTGACCCGGGCGGGAATATATCCTACCCCTTCATTGTGCAACTATATAGTTTCCTTGCCCCACGGAGACCCAACTAGGACGAACCTGGTAGTAGAAAACTGTCCCGTGAGAATTGAGGGTCGGGAATTGAATGTAGATTTGATAGTGATTCCGATAAATGATTACGACATCATATTCGGGATGGATTGGCTCTCGAAGTACGGAGCAATCATAGACTGTGCGAAGAAAGTAGTTAGGTTTCAATCGACCGAGGGAGGCAAGTTTGAATTTTCGGGAAAGACGAACAATAAATCAATCCCTAGGATTTCTGCCTTGAAAGCTCAGCGACTCGTAAACACGGGTTGCGAAGCATTTATGGTCTTTGCGGTGAAAGCCGAAGAATCTCCTCAGCCAAAACTAGAGGAAGTTCCTATAGTAAAGGAGTATCCCGATGTGTTTCCCGAGGATCTCCCGGGTTTACCGCTGGATCGGGAGATTGAATCGTAATCGATCTTGTGCCCGGAGCTGCCCCCATTTCTAAAGCCCCGTATCGATTAGCACCGAATGAATTGCGGGAATTGAAGGAGCAATTGGAAGAACTGTTGCAGAAGGGTTTTATTCAGCCCAGTTTCTCGCCCTGGGGAGCCCCGGTACTTTTTGTTAAGAAGAAAGACGGGTCGATGAGATTGTGTATAGATTATCGTGAACTCAATAAAATCACGATAAAGAACAAGTACCCCTTACCGAGGATAGATGATTTATTCGATCAATTACAAGGGGCAACGGTGTTCTCAAAGATCGACTTGCATTCCGGTTATCATCAGTTGAAAATCCGTGAAAAGGATGTCCCGAAAACTGCGTTCAGCACGAGGTACGGCCACTACGAATTCTTGGTCATGCCATTCGGGCTAACGAATGCTCCTGCAGCTTTCATGGATCTGATGAACCGAGTATTTAAGGAGTTCCTAGACCGTTTCGTTATCGTATTTATCGACGATATCCTCGTATACTCGAAGACGAAGGAGGAACACGAGGAACATCTGAGGACGGTCCTTGGAATCCTTCGGGAGAAACAGTTGTTCGCTAAATTTAAGAAATGTGAATTCTGGTTGGAACAAGTGGCATTTCTGGGCACATCATTTCGGGGAGCGGGATTGCGGTGGACCCCAGCAAGATTGAAGCGATAGAAAATTGGCCACGACCGACCACTCCCACTGAAGTAAGGAGTTTTCTCGGGCTTGCTGGATATTACCGGAAGTTTATCAGAGACTTCTCCAGCATTGCCTCAACGCTCACAAACCTGACAAAGAAGAATGTCTCGTTCAAATGGAATGAACAGTGCGAGCAAAGTTTTCAGGAGTTGAAGAAGAGACTGACAACTGCTCCAGTCTTAGCAATTCCTTCGGGTACTGAAGGATTTCGGTATACAGTGATGCCTCGAAGAATGGCTTGGGGTGTGTATTAATGCAAAACGGGAAGGTAATTGCATACGCCTCCCGACAGTTGAAGCCGAATGATCTTGAACTCGCCGCGGTAGTGTTTGCTCTCAAAATCTGGCGACACTATCTGTATGGAGAAAGGTGCGAGATCTTTACAGATCACAAGAGCCTGAAGTACTTCTTCACACAAAAGGAGTTAAATATGAGGCAACGACGATGGCTCGAACTGGTGAAGGATTACGACTGTGTGATTAACTATCACCCAGGAAAAGCTAACGTGGTCGCAGACGCGTTGAGCCGGAAAGCTGTGAATACCGAATTGTGCCAACTCGGAGTCGAAGTAATTCACTTCGGGGAGATTGAGACGAGATTGGCAGCGTTGACTCTCAAACCGACGCTGTTAGATCGAATCATCGACGCACAAAAGAAAGATGAATTATACCTGAAAATTCGGGGTGGACGAGATGAAGATGTTCTGTCGGAGTTCGAATTCCGAGAAGACGAGAGCTTACGGTTCAGAAGTCGGTTGTACGTGCCTAAAGATAAAGAAATCCGTCGAACGTTGATGACAGAGGCACATACGACGACCTACTCGGTACATCCTGGTGCCAAGAAGATGTATCGGGATTTACGAATGAATTACTGGTGGCCTGGAATGAAAAGAGATGTTGCTGCTTTCGTAAGCAGATGTCTGACTTGTCAGCAGATCAAAGCAGAACATCAAAGGCCGGCAGGAATGCTACAACCGTTGACGGTTCCTGAATGGAAGTGGGACAACATAACAATGGACTTCGTCGTCGGATTACCCAAGACAGTGAAAGGGCATGATGCAATCTGGGTAGTCGTTGATAGATTAACGAAATCTGCCCACTTTCTACCGATCAACCAGACATATCCCATGGAGAAGTTCGCAGAACTGTACATTCAAGAAATAGTGAGACTACATGGGATTCCAATGTCGATCGTTTCCGATCGCGACTCGAGATTTCTATCTCAATTCAGGGGGAGCTTACAGAAGGCTTTAGGGACCAAACTATCATTTAGTCGGCCTATCATCCCCAGACGGACGGGCAATCGGAAAGAACGATCCAGACGCTCGAAGATATGTTAAGGGCGTGTGTTCTGGATTTCCGAGGAAGCTGGAGTAAATACATCCCGTTGATCGAATTTTCGTATAATAACAGCTTTCAAGCGACGATCGGGATGGCACCTTACGAAGCCTTGTATGGGCGTAAATGCCGATCCCCAGTACATTGGGATGAAATCGGCGAGAAGGCGTTATTAGGTCCTGAAATGGTTCGTGAGATGACCGAAGCTGTTAGCAAAATTCGGGAGAGGATGCAAACGGCCCAAAGTCGTCAGAAGAATTACGCGGATAAAAGACGAAGGCCGTTGGAGTTCGAAGAAGGTGATCAAGTTTTCCTCAAGATATCACCTATGAAGGGTGTTAAGCGTTTCGGACGAAAACGAAAGTTGAGTCCGAGATACATAGGACCCTTCCATATTTTGAAAAGAGTCGGTGAAGTAGCGTACCAGCTAGAACTGCCTACTTCACTAGCACAAGTCCATGACGTCTTCCACGTATCTACGTTACGGAAGTACGTTCCAGATCCGAGCCATGTGCTACGAAGTGAGACGCTTCATCAACAATTGAGACCGGACCTAAGCTATGAAGAAAGGCCGATAGAGATTTTAATGTATGAGGTGAAGCGACTTCGAAATAAGAACATCCCCCTAGTAAAGGTCTTGTGGCGGAACCAGACAATGGAGGAAGCCACTTGGGAGCGAGAAGATGAGATGAGAGAAGAGTACCCCGAGTTGTTTACGACGACTTAAAATTTCGGGGACGAAATTTCTGTAAGGGGGGGGAGGATGTAATACCCGTAAAATTAATACGGGATTATTTTTGTAATGTCCGAAATTAATGAAGACGATTTTCGAACAGAAATCGAATTTTCGGAAGTGAGACGAAAATATTAGTTTGGGCCCGAGAACGAATAAATACTATGGCCCGAAAATATTTGGAAAACCCAAGTCGCAATGAAGATCAAATAACATTAAGCCCAAATTAATTAGTAAGGGCCCAACTTGGAGGACTAGTTTAGAATGAAATAGCCCAAGTGAATTAATGGCCCATTTGAGTTAAAATAACAAGATAAGGACAAGCTTCCTTGAATTGAGGGAAACCCACGTTGAAGACCATGCCTTGAGTGGATATTTTGCACAAAATATTCATTATTTGGCTAAGGAGAAAACGTGATATTAGGAAGAGAAAGCAAAAGAAAAACCTCCATTTACATATCTTCAAAGTAACGAGTGGAACAAAGGAAATTTTTGCAAGCTCAAGTCGACTTTCAACCTAGGAAATATTCAAACGAGCATAAGGTGGTTACGGGCGAGACAAGGGGGAGTGGAGTTCGACTAGCTCAATCCTATTTTCAGCTTAGGAAGTTGATCCAATTTAGCTTGGAGGATAGGTAGGTGGTTTATACCCCTACAAACCCTTTTAAAGTATATTAATTTCCGTAAAATGGTTAGAAGTCGATTGGAAGGCCATTCGATGTCATATTCTTAAGTCTTATAATCTTTATAATCTTTGTGGCGTGTTGCTATGTGTTTCAATGTGATTTCGAACTCAAAATATGAGTTCTTGGTTGATGATTTAGATTATGGGATGAGCGACGAAGAACTTGTTAAATTTCTGAAAAATGTCGATATCTTATACAAAATGACGAAACTTTTATAGAATGTCGAGATAATAGAAATGTCGAGACATACCAAAAATGTCGAGCGAAGAATGTCGAGGCCTCTAACAAAAATGTCGATATCTTATACTAAATGTCGAAACTTTTATAGAATGTCGATATAATATAAATGTCGAGACATACTAAAAATGTCGAGTTCTAGTAAAATAGAAAATGTCGAGCTCTTACTTAAAATGTCGAGCTCTAGTAAAATAGAAAATGTCGAGCTCATCATTCCTTGTAAAAGTCGACATCATTGTAAAATGTCGTGGCACCTAATTGAACAAAGAATAAATGTCGAAATTCTTACACAATGTCGAGACTCTCAAAACAACTATAAATGTCGATATACAAACCTTAGAAATGTCGAGTCCCTTCACTATACGTTTCGACATCTATCAATTATGCAGCCCGACATCTTTTGTAATAGGTAACTCGACATCTTTTATAATTCATTTCGAAATCCATCTATTAACTATCTCGACATTTTTCTACTGCACAACTTAAATCGCCCGACTTTTACCAAAAACCCTAAAACAGTATCAATCAATATCGTCTTCAACTTTCATCCCTAACCCATATTTTAAATTTTAAAAATACTATTTTTGGAATTTCAAACCTTCGGCCTAGTATCGGGTTTTTAATAAAGTATAATATTTTACGTGTTTTACTATTTACGATTTTATGAAATGTGATGTGTTCATGTGATTGATTTTTATGTGCATATCACGACATGCACGGGTGAGAGTGATGATGTACCGTATTTATACGGTGACGCCTTACGGTGTCGGATGAGTGGGGTAGAATTACCGATGTTGGTAGTCAGGTTTAGACTCGATAGGGCACCTGGTGGGAGAGGGGGTTTGCGACACCCATCTACTCGGGATTGAGCCACCCGAGGTGCACACCACCGATATTATATTGGCTCAGGGACGGCAGACAGATGTGAGATTCCTGTCTACCCGAGTTAGTGGTAGACTACTCGGGGAGTTACACCGAGGTGTAACACCGTCGGGTTGAGATAGTGTGCGGAAGGAGCGACCCGGCACGGCCGGCGTGGGCTACCGCATGATTATGGCGTACCTTGCCATGCGCGCGTGGGTGCCGAGTCTAGCCTAGGGCCCTGATATGTGATGAGATGTGAGATAGGTCGAGCGTGCATATTTCATGTGTGAGGACATGGGATTGGGTTGAGTGCACGCACGCATATGCATTGCACGTTTTTACTACCACCTACTGGGCGTTTTGCTCAGGGTTTTATTTTATAGGTGAGACTGCGCCCGACACCGATGGGTGTCAGGGTTCGCTGTAGGCGGGCTGGCGGCGGTGACTCCACGGGCTTTTGAGGGCGGAGCGGTACATGGGACGTGACCTGTGGAGAGGCGTAGTTTAGTTTAGTCGGGATAGATTTTGGGGCTTCGGCTCGGTGTGTAGATATGACGCTTTTTGTAAAACCCGACATTTGATATATATATATAATGTAAATTATTTTATTACAAACTTTCAATAAATCGGGTCCTCCGCGACTTCTGTTGCGGAAATCCGCCAATTATTCTAATTAGGAAGTAGGGTCGCCACAGTTTTGCGCCAAAATGTTCTTCGAACGATCGAAAAACTTTTCAGAATGAATTTCGATCTAAATCTAACAATTCAGCTTCAAAACAGATACAAATCTGCTCTGTTACCAATTGTTAGGTCCCTAGATTATCAACTCTAAGATCCAAGGCAGAGAAACATGGATTTACGATGAGAATTGTGTGAATTGAATCTTCGATTGCGAACCTTTGTTCTTTGCGCGAGAGAGAGTGTTGTAGTGGAGAAAGTGTTTTTGCTATTTCTCTCTCTAGAATTTAGTTTGTCAACCCTTCGAGTCAAATTCTAAAACTTTTTCTATTGATCTCAATGTGTACAAATGTATTTATACCGAACATACTTGGTATAAATAATAAGTTTGTCCTAAACTACGGACTAATACAAGAAACGCCCCTAAATACAAGGACATCTAATAAAATCAAAGCACAAATAAAACTTACATTCTACAAGAGAAAAAATATACGCGCGTAAAATCAAAAGGATTCTCATCGGAAAAGATTCTCGCTAAATAAGGCTCGATAAATTTTTCAGCGTAAATAGCTCTTTACAGCAGCACTTCAGTACCTAATTCGTATTCTAATTAAAGAAAATTTGCACGAAGTTTTCGATCGAGAAATTAAATCAGATCGAAATTCTAGCGAGAAAAATGAAATTAAGCAATTAAACACAGATTCAAGCAAAAACAGCAAATTAGTTAGTGAAATTGCAGGTAATTGCTCGAATCTATCAGCTATTCACACGCGAACAGATGATTAAACATGTTACGAAGCAAAGTATGACCAATTTGAACAATCAGTACGAGTTCATCATGTTCAATCGCAAATAGTAACTTCTAACCGAATCTTGATTCAGTCAAATCTGAATTGAAGTCTGATATAGATCGAACCACAAATGATTTCTAACACTATTGTGAGCACATGGACATTAAAATCAAATCACATAAGCATAGAATTGAGCCTTTAGGTCGAAATTTAGGTTTCGCGCCCAAAAGTTCTTCGAGCGAACGGAAACTTTTCAGAATTGAATTTCGATCTAAGTCTAACAATTTAGCTTCAAAACAGATACGAATCTGCTCTGATATCAATTGTTAGGTCCCTAGATTATCAACTCCTATGCTCCTTGGCAGGAATTCTAAGGTAATCGACTATAATTGATAAGATTGAGTTTCGATCGAAAACCTTCCGTTGATGAACTCGAGAGAGAACTTTTAGTGTGAGAAAGTATTTGATGTTTCTCTCTAGAATTTAATTCTCGAGCCTTTCGGATCAAATTCTAAAACTTTCTCTGTTGATTTCGAATGTGTACAAATGTATTTATACCAAACATACTTGGTATGAATAACAAGTTAGTCCTAAACTACAGAACAATACAGGGAAACGCCCCGAATAAAGATAGCTAATTAAATCAATGCACAATTCTAAGGCATATTTTACAGTAGCTAAATATTGTGTACTTGAGATGAGATAAACCCTAGCGAGATCGATTGTGTGTATTTGATGTTAAGCTGTTCTTATGACTCGTTTATGAAGCATATGATTCTGATTATGTCTATGTATTGAACTAACTCATGTGAGACATGGAGGGTAGTTTGATAATTTGCCTCGTCTCCGTTTTATCATAGAATCGAGTTTAGTGAGTTTGACATAGACCATGGCTCTCACTTGATTGGGACACAGCTGAAGGGTTTATACGTTGCACTGTAATCTATAGAGAGGTTCTGAGATAAAGACTAGGTCGAAATTCGCACTCGAATCGGGTTACGGTCCGATACTGCGGGATTGGCTAGGTAACTACCGGACTCTGGGATTCCTCCCTTGCCGATTGATTCGAACCTAGAGAGTCGATTTTGAAAAGGATCATCAACGTGTACTGATAAGGAGAGAAAGTGTCTTGGGCCTTAACGAGCCTTGGGCCGCTGGGCCACACCTTAATGATCTTCGGGCCATTTATTGGATCGGAGTTGGACTTCTTATGAAACTAACTTTAAGACTTGGGCTTGGCCAAGTGCTTAATGGGCTTGAGGATAAAATTGGCTTTCACCTTAACCTAATTTCGAAATATGCCCGAAATTTGCGTATTTGATATAAATAAATATGGATTAAATATTTGGAATATTATTTATTTAAATTTCGAAATTAATTTAGGAATAAATTCGAATTCCATGCCATATTAAATACAGTACTTTTTTTAAATACACTTAAAAATATGGTATCAGAGCCATGGTGGGGGTATTAAGAAGTCAAGGTGTAGTTGAACGATCTTTATCAAATATTAAATTTGATGAGGAGAAAATATACTGTTAAGAACAGTATTGAAGAAGAGTATGATATTCCTCAAGATTTAGACAAATTAAATCGTTGGACTATTCGAAAGATTGATCATAAAATAATCTTTGAATTAGGAACTTTCGAAAAATTAGGATTGAAACAAGTAGTCAAAACTACTGAAGAAACAATTTCTTTAAATAATGAAGAAATGGTTATTAGACTTCTAAGTAATAGAGACTTAGAAAAATACCGACTAAATCATAAGTTTATTCATATTGGGTTAGTTCAGGTAGCCTTTAAGCCTCTGACTTTAGAAGGTTTACCAGAGAGCTTTATAGTAGCTCTTAGAGATGGTAGAAATCTCGACTGGAAAAAATCCTTATGGGAATAATTCAGTCTAGCTTGGCTCATCGCCCAGTATATCTTTTAACGTTTATCCAAATCTCCAATTATCATTGACTGATGTCAATATGTTGGATGCTCCAACATAATGTCAAAACTCACGGGTATAATTATGCTCTGGGATCACAAGTAATATGTATCTGTTATAGGATTTACCATAGCCTTTATATACACTAGATCCTCAGCATAAAATCGTTGGTAAACCGATCAACGAAACCATTCTAATAGAAACTAATTTTAGTAGATCTACTATCACAACTAGAAGATCCATAAAATGGGAAGAAATACAATTTCCTGAAAATTGGATAATCGAAAGTGCTATGCCTCCTCAACCCAAAATTAAAAATAATCTCACTCATATAATACAAACATCAGATGGAAGTGTTCAAATACAATTCGAACAAAATCAAAGATCTATAACTCCTAAGTCTAGGATGTCTAGATCAGCCTCTTCTCATTTATATCACCATGTGATTATATGATAAGATCTCCTTGTAGAGCTTCGACCTCTCAAATTAGAGAATCAACTTCTAGTGAAACCTACAATATAGTTCATGGAATTTTTAAAAATAAAGACGAGGAAATAATCGGGTCAGAAATGGACTTTCATGTTTAATGGATTTAAAACAAAAAATTGATTTTAGCCCGGGATCACCGGCAAGAAAAGAAATTCAACAAGAATTTAATTTACACAAATGGGAACTCTTTAGGAAATGGTTTTTTGAAAGCTTTAATAAAGAAGATAAAATTATTATCCAAGAAAAATTTTATAACGAATTGTCAAAACGAAATGAAAATTACCTTTTATTCCCTGGTTTTTAACCAATATTTTAAAAATATGATATTTGTACTTCAAGAAATTATAAACTTTCATCAGGAAAAAATTTAAATTCAATTTATCTCCTCAAACCAGTTTCCAAATGGAAAAAGAAAATGAAATTAGATATTATAATGCTTTTCAAAAATTATTTGAAAATGATACGCTTGCAGTAACTATTAATCATATTAATTGTCTTTTAAAATAACAAAATTATACAAATATGTACGTTATTGTTTTAGGAAAACAAATTTCTTTATTAAAGATGGAAGAAATCTCTTTCTCTGTAAAAGATATAAAAAATCATCTTTTAATGAATAAAGATAAAGATATAAGTGAAATTAAAACAACTAATATAGCTTCTCCCTGTATTCAACTTCCTCCTAAAATTGTCGATTTTGAATTAAAATCAATCTCTCAAATTGAAGAACTGTTGAAAATAAGCTGAAAAATTTAAAGCTAATTCTTTAAGTGATGAATTTGAAAATCAACTTGAAAATTCTGATAATATACAAAATACTTTTATTGAAGAAATTAATAAATTAAGAAATTCTTCAAATTTTGCTAGTAAACCAATTCAAACTAAATATTATTACCCTAGACCAACTCCTCAGGATGTTCTAATACATGATCTTACTATTTATAATTCATACGATGGTCATTGTATCTATGAATGGAATTTAGACGGTTATACTGAAAGACAAACTGTTGGTATGGTTCATAGGATGATGATGTATAGTACAGTTTGTAAAACTCAAGGTAATACCGATAAAACTATTGCTCAAATGCTAGTTGCTGGTTTTACTGGTCAGTAAAAAGGTTGGCGGGATAATAATTTATCTCAACAAGACCGTGAAGATATTTTCCTTACTATAAAGGAGGAATAATAATACAGTAATTGAAAATGCTGTTTATACGCTATGTATAAATATTGTATAACATTTTACAGGTCGATGGTCTGACAATTCAGAAAATGTTAGGACTCTTCTCCAAAACCTTAGGTGTGAAACCCTTACATCATTTAGATGGTATAAGGATACATTCCTTAGTAGAGTTATGGAACTTCCTGATTCAAATAGTACTCATTGGAAATATTTGTTGATGGTCTTCCATTCCCTTTTGCAGAAAGGGTTAAGAAAATCCTTAGAAATTGAGAATCTAGTATAGATTATAAGTCCTATACTTACGGAAGATTAATAGGAACTTGTATACAAGAAGGATTAGCTCTATGTAATGAAATAAAGCTTAACAAACAACTTAAGAGACATTCTCTTGATGAGAAAAGAAAATTAGGAGAATTCTGTAGTCAATTTGGTTTAGAAAATCCTTCTACGAGCCAATCTCGTAAACACTATAGACCTAAAAAATACTCTCCTAAAAAATATGAAAAAAGAAATCATCGGAAATCTAAAAGAAGATAACAAAAATTCTCAAAAGATAATAAAAATTATCAGTATAGAAATAAATTCCCTCCAATTATTTGTCGAAAATGTGGTAAAATTGGTCAGCAAAAACTTGCTAGACCAAAAAAAAATTAATAATTTAGATATTGATAATGATTTACAAGAAACATTATCAAAAATTCTTTTAGAATCTGACAGTGAAACAGATTCTTCCTCAAACAAAGAAAATAATATTATCAAAGATATATCATCTTTAGAAGATATATCATCTTCAGAATTCGAAGAATGTCAAAACTGCCAAATAGGCCAGTCTTGTTCTAAAAATTCTAAAAATTCAGAATCTGAACCAGAAGATAATTTATATCAAATTATATCTCAATTTCAAGAATTAAATGTTCTTGATAATAATCTTCTCGAAATGTTAAAAGAAACAGAAGACCCAGATTTAAAAAATCATATTATCACAAGATTAATTCAAAAAGAGGAAGAAACTCACAAATTTACTAAGTAAGCACGTATACATGATCCCCGAAAACATGTACTTAAGATATTGTGTGAGGGTTAGAGCATAGAAAAATTTATCGCGTTTAAACAATTCAATACCAATGCAATCTTAAATTGCATTTAGGATGTGCGATGACAAAATAAATTCGCATTTATTCAATTCAAAGCATATGAAACATAACATTTCATGTCAAAATGTGCAAAATATATATATATATATATATTTAAGTTTATTTATTATATTTTACTATTATATAGTATGAGGTCAGATTATTTTGCTTCAATCAATCGTCACACCTAAAATTTTACGAGACATTTGAAAGAAGAAAATGCCATCAAGTCATGTCGTCGAACTAAAGTCCTAAGTTCATAGACTGGTCCATTTCGACAACTCTCACTAGGTTCGCTCTTGCACTCAATTATTTCTAACTTGGGATGTTTATATTTATATCACTCAAGTCAACACAAGCACTTTTTAAGTCAATTTACCTGTGATCGAGGCATTTTTAATCATTTCACCTAAGCAAGAGACCGTCGATTGGAATCAAATGGGTGTAAGGGTTTTAGTTTGGCTAGGACTTAGAAGGGAAGGAATTTATAGGAAGGTGAGCTTATCTCTTCGTCATCTTCCATTTCTACGTCCGTCTCCTTTTCGGCGTCTTTCTTCTTTTCAAACTTTTCTCCCTCTTTCTCTTTTAAGAACTATCCCTTTTTATGTTATGCTCAAGCTGAAGCTCCGCTTCTCCACGAGGCTATAGGAGATTATCGTAGGCGTAGTTCTTCTTGTTGGTTCTAGGGTCGATACCGTGCTCCTCTTCTCTTAATCCCTATAGAGGTTTCAGAGATTATCTATTTGGGAAAGTTCACGGTTATGGAATTCGTACCCGAGGTAGCGCTCCTCTTCTCGTTTCCCGATATAAGACCGGATTATCGTTGGAGAAGTTCACTTCGTGGTGCTCCTCTTCCAGCCGTTCTGACGAGCGTATGAGATTATCGTTGGAGAAGTTCACAGCAGGAACCATGCCACTTTCTACAAGATAGTCGGAAGGCAGGTTCCTCTGGTCTGATTTTTGCGCGTTGAGCAATGCCTTCTATTGTTATCATCCCTTTATTTCTTTGTTTTCTCCCCCTTCTTTTCTCGTTTGAACAACCGTTCGAAGAGTATAGAATTCGGTTAAAAGCTTAGAATGGGTTTTAAAGGAAGAAAATGACCTCGGAGAAGGCTCAAAGTGGATGACTAAGGGCTAATGTGAGGGAAAATTATATAGGGCCGAGTGAGGAATAACCTAGGCGCCCTTATCATTTTCCTAACGATTTAAAGCAAGGTAAGTATGAAACCAAGAATCACTAGGTAAGATAAGTAATTGATGTGTGACTCACTCGAGAAATAGATGCAAAGGAAGAAAATGGAACAAGGCTTGAATCCTCACTTATGTAAAGTGACTTTGGGTCTAGTGGAGCAACCTAATGACCTTTAGACACAAGAATGCGACTTAGACTGACGAAATTAAGCAATTAAATCGATCGCATGTCGGGGTAAAATTCTTGGTGACTTTAGATCAAAGCATCCTAAAGGATTTCGTTATACCCCTTTATATTATTTTTATTATTATATTTGTTATCACGCAAGATAACGACAAATAAGCATGGAAAACACATAAAGTAGAGCATGTGATAGCACAGAAGATCAAGTAATGCACGTATTACGGAAGATTCAACATGTCTAATTTTCCGACAAGGAATTGGAATCGTTTCTCATCCAAAGCCTTGGTGAAAATGTCGGCTAGTTGAAACTCCGTGTTCAAAAAATACATATGTACTGTGCCTTTTTCTACGTGATCTTTGATAAAGTGGTATCTAATATCTATGTGTTTCGTGCGTGAGTGATGAACAGGATTGCAAGTAATGGCGATTGTGCTTTGACTATCACTATATATGGGTATATTATTTAAATTGTACCCATAGTCGCGAAGCTGTGTCCGCATCCACAGCATCTGTGAGCAACAACTGGCAGCATCCACGTATTCCGCTTTGGCTGTCGAAGTTGACACACAGTTCTGCTTTTTGGATGACCAGCAGACCAGCTTTTCGCCTAGAAATTGAGCGCCACCGGACGTGCTTTTCTTGTCCATTCGGCAACCTACATAATCTGCGTCAGTGTAGCCACTAAGTTTGAAATTCGTACCCTTTGGATATCATAGTCCAAGGGTAGAAGTGCCCTTAAGGTAACGCGGGATCCTTTTAACCGCGAGCATATGGGATTCTTTGGGATCGGCTTGAAAACGGGCACATAAGCAGGTGGCAAACATGATATCCGGCCGGCTCGAAGTGAGGTAGAGGAGAGATCCAATGATGCTTCGATATAGTGCGATGTCGACCGACTTGCCAGAGGGATCGGCATCCAACTTGCAGCTTGGTGACATAGGAGTGCTGAGAGGCTTGCTCTGGTCTTGATGGAATTTCTTGAGAATAACATTGATGTATTTAGTCTGACTGATAAAAATCCCATCTTCGATTGCCTGATTTGTAGTCCTAAGAAGAACTGCATCTCTCCCATGTGACTCATCTCGAACTTGCTTTTCATTAGATCTCCGAACTTCGTGCAAAGCCGCGGAATTAGTTGATTCGAAGATGATATCGTCGACGTATACGTGAACGATCATCAGATCTTTGTCTTGCCATTTGATGAAGAGGGTTGTGTCTATCGTTCCTCGTATAAATCCAGACTTCACGAGGAATTCACTCAGGACATCGTACCAAGCACGTGGGGCTTGTTTTAGTCCATAGAGAGCTTTGTCCAAGCGATGGACGTGATCGGGATGTTCTTGATCAACGAAACCTTCCGGCTGAGCGACATGGACTTCTTCTTTTAACACGCCATTGAGAAAGGCGGCCTTAACATCCATCTGATAGACTTTGAAGTCTTTGTGAGCTGCATAAGCCAGGAGAAGGCGGATAGCTTCGATTCGAGCAACAGGAGCATATGTCTCATCGTAGTCGAAGCCTTCCTGTTGGTTGTATCCCTTCGCAACTAGCCTTGCTTTGTTCCGTATCACTGCACCATCTTCATTTTTCTTGTTTTTGAATACCCATTTAGTTCCGACAATTGTTTTCCCATGAGGACGGGGTACCAAGGTCCACACTTGAAGACGTTCGAATTGATTGATTTCCTCTTGCATCGCAAATGTCCAATCCTGGTCTCGAAGTGCGTCTGCTACCTTAGTAGGCTCGTTTTGGCTCAGGAAGCAACTGAAAAGACTGTGTTGACAATGTGTCCTCACACCATCCTAAGGATCGCCATTTATATGATCAACGGTGGCCTCTAGTCCACTTACGCTCATGAGGCAAGGCTGAAGTCGATGCGTCAGCCATCTGTGGGCCTAGATTTCCTATTGTCTCTGAATGATCAATTGTCTGAGGAAGTTCCAATTCTGCACTTGGATCGATCGTCTCTGATGATACTTCCTTGAGGACCACTGTAGGTTCTTCATTATTCTGTGGCAATTCTAAATCGGGTGGGTTAGATACGTGAGAAAAAATTGGTATGTCGGTCTCGTCGGGTGGAGAATCCACTGTGGGTGTAGCAGTGTGTGACAGATATACTGGTTCGAAGAGAGAATCCAAATCGTCTAAAACAAGTCTCGTTGCTTCTTCTGATGTTGACTTCGAAGTTGTTGCCATCTTCTGTTGGTGCCAACACACCAGTGATTACGGTTTCTGAGATGTTTTCTTCAGAAACCAACGGGTTGAGCACGGGTCCTGAACTGGGTTGAGCAGGAACCATCGAGTTAGGTACGGGTCCTGGACTGAAGTGACCAGAAGCCATATCTGCCACTTCGTGGAAAGTGACATTATAGCTTTCCTTAATTGTTCGGTTGGACTTGATATATACTCGGTACGCTTTTGATGTTGAAGAATACCCGACGAAGGTTGCTTCGAATGCTTTGGGGTCGAACTTGGCACGATGCTCTCTGTCGTTCGCCACAAAGCACTTGCACCCGAAGACTTTTAAGGAAAGAGATGTTGGGCACTCTATTGTCACAATCTCGTAAGGAGTCTTGTTGAACCGTTTGTGAACCACCGTCCTGTTTTAGGTAAAACAAGCGGTATTGACTGCTTCAGCCCATAGAAAGTGTGGAAGTCCTGAATGGATCAGCATTGTACGAGCTGCTTCCACTAGTGTTCGATTTTTTCTCTCAACGACCCCATTTTGTTGAGGTGTTTTGGCGGCTGAAAATTGTTGACTTATTCCAAGTTTCTGATAAAACTCACTGAAGTGGTTGTTTTTGAACTCAGTGCCGTTGTCTGTTCGAATAACTTGAATAGTCTGTTGCAACAGATTTTGAGTTGTGTTCACAAAATTGATAATCAAGTCACCGTTCTCATCTTTGGTTCGGAGGAACTTAGTCCACGTGTAGCGAGAGTAGTCATCGACGATAACTAGCACATACTTGCGTCCATTGATACTCTGTGTCTACATTGGCCCATGGAGGTACATGTGGATTAATTCCAATGGGCGAGAAGTAGAAGCAATTTGCTTGATATGATGAGACGCTCGCTTCATTTTTCCTAATTGACATGCCGAACATTGATGCTCCCTTTGTAGTAGTATAGTTGGAAGACCGTGAACCAACTTTTTCGTGGAAAGACGTTGGAGAGCTTTCATATTCAGATGAAACAGTCGTTGATGCCATAGCCTGTTCCTCAGTAAATCAATCTGAGAGATGAGGCATACAGCTGTCGAGGGCCGCACGGATGTCAGGTTAATCGTGTAAAGATTTGATTTCCGAAATCCTTGAAGGAGTTCTATGTCCTGACTATCCAAAATTCTGCACCGGTAGCATGAAAGACCACGTGGAATCCTTTGTCACAGAACTGGCCTATGCTGACAAGTTATGGCAGAGGCCTTCGACGTACGAGACATCTTTTATTGTCAGATTCTCCAGAATGATATCTCCAAATCCAAGAATTGGAGCTGAGTCATTGTTTCTGAATCTGACTTTGCGTTCGGTCGGTCTTTGTAGTTGGCTCAGCAGCTCTTGTTTACCAGTCATATGTGTGAGCAACCAGATCGAGGTACCACACATGATGGATCTGCAAAAACAAATTAGAGAGCTTTAGGTATCCACTTAAGCATGGGTCCTCTCCGATTAGCAGATTTAATTTTGGGTTCAGATATGATTCCTAAATTCTTATTCGGAGGAGTTTTAACAACCCATTCCACTTTTGGAGAAGTGGGTTTGGGTTTTGCCTCTATAGGAGACTTGGCCTTTTTGGCTTTTGTCGTCCTAGGCGGAGATTTAGGAACCATATTGGTTGAACCTTGCAGGTAAGGTTAATTTCAGCACGTACAAATGCTTTGGAAGTTTTGACCGAGGAAAAGATCTTTTCTTTTGATAATCTCCTAAGGTGCTTGGGGACTCGATCTTTACGGGATACCTTAGGTGAGTACAGGCGTGTACAGCGCCATAAGCTTTCTTTATGGCTGGATCTTGTTTCCTATGGGTCTTCCTTGTGGTATTTGTTTCATAATAATTAAGAGTAATTTTCGAGGTAGAGCCTATTTCGAAATTTTCGCTTCTAAACGTGATCGGCTGAAGTGAACAAGTACAAGCAATTATTTTGAACGTAGAAATGGCTCTTTTATTACTATGAGTGTCTTTTATTTTAGCCGAAGGAGTAACATTTTTAGAAACATGCAAATCCACTGGCTCCTTCTTTATTTTAGAACTAGACACTCTCGCCTTCATTTTCAGTGCCGGCCCTACGCTCCCTGTGGACGTAGGTGAAATAGAATTAGTCTTAGCACTTTTAATAGAATTATTAATGCTATTTTGATCTTTCGAAGGCGATTTTTCAATTTTCATGCTTTTTATAATAGCGTGAGAGGTAGTTTGGGAGATGAGGAAGCCTTGAGATTTTCCATCTCCTTATAGAATTTTTTCATTTCAGCTTCGAAATTCTCTATTTCTTTATCTAGTTTTGCCTGTGACTCCTCTATCTGTTCTATGATAGGGGGTTTGTAGAGAGAATTTTGACAATTAACCTTTTTGACTTCCTCGTAGTGTTCTTCAGAGTCAGTAGGTAAAACTTGAACTAAATCACTGATGGGTGTTAAGGATGGTTTCATATTTTTGTCCTTTTCATTTAGTTCATTATAGTCAAAGGGATCTCAGGCCCCATGAGAGGCTTGATTAATGGATGAATCGAACGCGTTTTCATACGTCAATTCCGTAATGTTTCTAAGAGAGGTTGCAGCTAAACCCATGTTCTTAATATCATACATTTCCTTCTTCCGTAAAATGTGTGGGTTAGTGTAACCTATGCCTTCTATTGGATTTTAGAACTCTATATCCTTGGGTTTGTTCAAGAATATCGTATGTTCGGAATGTCCCCTACGCGTAAGAAGATCATCTAATTTTTTTAATTTTAGCACATAACTTCCCGCGTTCCTCGGTTAGGAGAGCATAATTATTTTCTACCTTTTAGCGGCTTGACAGACATCTAGTTCCTTGCTAAGCTCACTAACCTTAGCATTTGATATTTCTAATTCAGCCTCTAAGTTAGTGATCTTAGTGGTAGCTTCAGTTATCCTACAATTTAAGGTGGCTTTCTCGTTGAGATTCCTAACCAAACAATTGTAGTTATTTGCTAGCCTAGCTTCTAATTCTTTAATCTTTTCACTATGCTGTCGTAATTGAGGTTGACTAGTCTCTCTGGAATGTAAGCTCTTAGTAAGTTCTTCTATTTTCGCTCTAGAGCTCATAAGTTCTGATTTGAGACTATCTATCTTCTCCTGAGATATCTCAAGTTTATTCTCTACTTCCTTTATACGTTTCTGCTCGCGTTTCATGTTAGCATATTGAGTTTGATATGATTCTAACATGGTCAATAATGTGGAAGAAGAGACTATCTCTTTTGACGAAGTGGATGCGTTGTCGTTGTCCGTCTGAGTGGATGTTTCGGTGTCTGATTCCTTGTCAAGACGGGCCATGAGAGCTAGATTCTCTTCTTCAGAACTCAATGTGTCCTTGAGGCATTGGTCCTGTTCGGCCATGAGAGCTACTCCAGCTTCCTCCTGTTTCGTCAATTAGAGCTTTCTGGAGTAGTAGTTTGCATCTCTTTTCTTTGGAAGAGTGGACTCTCTGGCGAAGTGACTTGGTTTGCCACAATTGCAGCATTTGTTAGCTTCCTTAGGATTCTTGACCTCGGAGCTCTCTGGTGCACGTTCTTGAAGTACTTCTTGCTCATCATTTGTCCTATGAGAGCTAACTACGTTCCTAGAGCTTTCAAATTCGGCTCAACGTCTGAGTCTGACTCTTCTTCCGGCTTCTTCCATTCCGCGGGCAAAGAAGATAGAAATCTGATGTTCGTCTCCATGTTGGTCTTCGTTATTTCTATCTTCCTCATCTCGTTGAGAAGAGTGAGGTATCTTTGGTAGATTTCGTATAGACTCTCCTCCGGCGTTCTTTGAAGGAGTCGTAAGCAGTGAGAATGTTCGCCTTTTTGGCCTTTATGCCAACTTCCGTCCTCTGTATCATCCTATGCAGCTCATCCCACATCCCTTTAGCCAATGAAAGGCTATCAATTTGTCTGTATATGTCGTTGGGGATGCCCTGCATGAGGGTATTCATGGCTACTAGATCAGCCTTAGCCCGAGCTCTTTCCTCCAGAGAGTATTCCCTAGGCTTCTTTAGTCGCCTAGAAGATGGAATTGGAGGAGTAGCTGTTTCGTCCCCGGGTACATGGATCCAGAATTGTGTCGGTCCCTCTTCAAGAGACTGCAGCAGATTTTCGGCTTGATCCTTTAGAGCGATGAAATTTAGGAAGCGACTTCTCCACACGGTGTATTCGCCTCTTTGCAAAATCGGCGGACGGTTGTCATTTCCGAGCGAGTATGCATCCATTTTTGTATTGTAGTCGAGTTGTTGAAGGATCTTCGTTAATTGTTTTGAAGGTTTGAAGATGATGTAATGTGCTTCACAAGTGACAAAATTCGTTAGTAGCGTTTGATTCGAAAAATTAGATCGAGAATTATTTTAGATTCAATCTTTAAAGTTTGATCGAAATTAATTTCGTCGAAATACAATGTACTGAGTACTGTTCTCGTGTGAAAAGTTTTGTCAGCGAAATATTTTACGAGCGAGATAAATTGCTCAAAATCATTCGGTCGAGAAAAATTTCTTGATCGTGAATTTATTTCGATCGTAAAGAAACAGTACGTTAGTAAGTTTCTCGACAAGTCAAAATAAATCTGTTGACTAGAAAAGTTTCTCGCGTGTAAATGATTTTCGCCTGGTCAAACGTTAAATGTTTGACCGAAAAAGTTTTTCGAGAGAAAGTTTTTTACGCATGCATAGTCAAAATTAGTCTCTCTCGAAAAAGTTTTTCGCTGAATAATGCTCGAGAAATATTTATAACTAAAATCGTTCCTGGTGACGACGATTCTAGCGCTGACTTGGTATTCTGACCGAGAAATTCTCGCGCCAAGTTTTTTGATTGAGAAACTAATCCGATCGTAAACCTAGCGAGAAAAATTAGAACAATCGAGAAAAATTCACAGAATACGATTAACACAGATTCGAGCAAAAACGAGAAATTAGACAGTGAAATTTCAGGTAATCGCTCGCAATCAATAGCTAACTACGCACGAACAAGCAATTAAACACGTTATGAAGCAAAATATGTCGAATTTGAGCAAAATCAGAACGTGTTCTTCAGGTTCTTCGCAAACAGTAACACGCAGAATCAATTCAAATCCTCAATTCGAAGTTCAAATAGCTACAGATTTGATCATAATCAACATTTAGCACTTAACTGAGTACAGAAACATCAAATTCAAGTCAATTAAGCACAGAATTATGCTATTGGATCGAAAACAAGTTTCGCACCAAACTGTTCTTCGATGAACAATATCCAGAAAATGATTTTCGATCCAATTCTAACAATTTTTTATTCAAAACAGAACGAATCTGCTCTGATACCAATTGTTAGGTCCAATGATTAACAACTCTAAGATCCTAGGTAGTAATTCAAAGTAATTCGACGATTATGATGATCAATGAAATTCGATCGAAAAGTCAAATGTAAGCGACAGAGAGAATTCGTGTAGAGTGAGAAAGTTACTGTTGTTTCTCTCTCTAGAAATTGAATTGCAAGCCTTTCGGATCAATTTTCAAACTTTCTCTATTCAGTTCAAATTCTTTAGATGTATTTATACCAAACAAGCTTGGTATAAATATCAAACTAGTCCTAATCTAAGGACTACTATACAGAACACCCCAAGTTACAAAGACGACTAATGAAATCGAGCACAACTGAAAATGGTATTCTACACATTTTAAACATCTTAATATTTTTAAGAAAATTGTTATTCAAAATGGATTACTTATATCCAGCTCAAAAATGGTTTTATTTCAGACTAAAATTAGATCTTTGGGTCATACCATTGAAAAAGGAAAAATTAATCCAATTAATAGAAGTATTGAGCTTGCATCAAAATTCCCAGATCAAATTTTAGATAAAACTCAGCTTCAAAGATTTTTAGTAAGCTTAAATTATATTCTCCTTATTATAAAAATCTTGCTATTGATACATCTATTTTATACGATAGACTTACGAAAATTCCTTGTCAATGGACTAATAGTCACACTGGAGCAGTTAAAAAGATTAAAAATAAGGTTACTCATTTACCTTGTCTTATGCTTGCTAATTTCCTTAAGTTCGGGTTTGGAATTCAAAAGAGAGTAAGATTTGGCAAAAATCTCTCACACTTTAAGGACTAAGATATCAAAATCATAGCCTTTAATAGGCTAAGAATTTCGTGCTCCAAAGGTAGAGAAAAAAGAGGTAATTTTCGAAATCAACCAAAGGCACAAAACACATATCGAACACAGACACGTTTCTCCCACGCGACGGCTCAGTTCTCTCTAGCCATCTTCAGAGAACTGATTCCGTGGTACACTGTGTAGAATATCAATATTAGTTGTGCTTTGATTTAATTAGCTCTTCTTGTAATTAGGGGCGTTGATTGTATTAGTCCTTAGTTTAGGACTTGGTTTGTAATTTATACGAAGTATGTTTGATATAAATAGATGTACAAACAATGAGCTTAATAGAGAAAATTAGTCAATTGATCCGAAAGGCTTCCAATCCAATTTCTAGAGAGAGAAACAACGAGTATTTTCTCTTACTAATCGAAATTCTGTCTAGTATTCTTCAACAAGTTTTTCGATCAAATCTTAATGATAATCATTCTAGGTGTGGGTGGAGGCATCCGGAGGTGAAAGGTTGGTGGGTCGATATGGGTTAGAGTGGTGGTGCGGTGCGTGGTGTGGGTGGTTTGTGTTTGGGTTTGGGTTTCACGTACTCCAGCGCGTGTTTGCGTTGCACCCGAGCCTTGTCCTTGGCCACTAGTAGATGTCTGTGGCCTCTTTTCTCCCTCATGATTGTCCTGATCGTCAGGATCGTCATGTCTGCGTCGTGGGCGGGAGCTTTGGCCTCGACAAGTTTCAGTCGGTGGGAAAGTTACATCAGGAAGGTTTTGGAGATTTGGTATGAACGGTGCCAAATCAATTAGCCCTCCTCTTGCTAGCCATTTTAGGCTACGCACTGCTCAGTCCCATCATCAGATGAGGAAGATGCGTATATGGCACGAGTTCCTACTCGAGTGCAATCGGCAGTATTATGTATGCAATGATATGTACACATCTTGATATTTCACATGTTGTTAGTCTTGTTAGCAGGGATATGGCAACAGCAGGGAAAGAACACTGTGTTAGGTCCTACGATTAACAACTCTATGATCCTAGGCATGAATTCTAAGTAATTCGATGATAATGCTTGACATTTATAATCGATCGAAAAACTCAAATGAAGATCGAGAGAGAGAATTCGAGTAGAGTGAGAAAGTTACTATTGTTTCTCTCTCTAGAAATTGAATTGCAAGCCTTTCGGATCAATTTCCAAAACTTTCTTTATTCAGCACAATTCGGTTACATGTATTTATACCAAACAGACTTGGTATAAATATCAAAACTAGTCCTAATCTAAAGACTACTATACAAAACGCCCCTAATTACAAAGACAACTAATAAAATCAAGCACAATTAAACATATACTCTACACACTGGCAAGCAGTGAAGTGCATTCTCAGATACTTGAAGGGTACTCTAAGCATTTGTCTGGAGTTTGGCAGAAACTGTAACGTCCCGTTTTCTATTACTTTATTCGCGCAGCTGTTACATAAAATTTTTCGCCTTACTACAATCATGCCTTTATACATAAACGGGAGCGTACATCTGTCTCGTCACTTTCACGCGTATAATACATATATATTAACATATCATATTTCTTATGCATCATATGAAAGACACTAATGGTTCTTATACTACATGCACACGATGAACTTAGGGGAGTAGGTGAGAGCGTAGCCGGCCAACCTTGAATCCATGCTTTCGTATGAAGATGCACTCTAAGTTGCCTGCTAGGTATCTACAGCAACTGTGAAAACAACTATTCAGAGTATGATCGCAACATGTTATTCCATTATACAAATAAACAACAAAACTGTAGCAGAAATTAATTTCTTTCTTTCAATTGCTTCCATACACATTTCTAAAGAATATACCATCGTTTGTAGAACCCGTAGATTCACAATACTCGTACTGTAAACACTTCAACTCACGTAATCATCACGAAATCAATCAACGAGGTTTGTCACATAACCATAGTCCTTAAGATCATTCATGAATTCCATAGACCAATGCAAATTCTACGTGATCATTTATTGCTGATACTTCCGTTATGAACCTGCTAGACTCGTACTATTGACCCCATAGGGGCCCATGCATGGGACTCTGTAACCGTAGATATATTTTTGGTATGCCTGTACAGGACTCTGTAATCCCCCGATTTGTAGGGATGTAACCATAACTGTGTATCAAGTCGTCCGATGTCGTACAGTCATAACGGTTTCTCTTTTCTTTATTATTCATATGCAATACTATACTTTCACCTTATAAGAATATAAATTCCATACACCATCGAATCGCACATATCACACCGTAGCACATTATGGCCACATAATTCACGTTCATTTCAAATATTACGTTTATAAGAAATCACCAATCATTTAATTTCACATAAAGCACATAAAAACAGAACACATGTTGCATATCATACTCACAGTATGGCGTAAAGCCCCGTTCGTTACTCGACTTTATCCTTGCCTTTTTCGGAATTCGAACCTATTCAAATATTATTGTCGATAAATATAAAATCCATAAAATGTCATATATGATGATATGCATGCTCTATTATGCATGATCCATTCTTATTAATTATTTATTATTTTATTATTATCATTATTATTGTTTTTTGCTAAATTAGCTGACTGTTTGCGTTCTTAAATTATTTAAATATTCTCATTTCCAAAATATAATATTCTAATTGTGCAGGTTTATAATTTTCTTCCGAAAACTCGATCAATTCCAAAACTAATTATTACCCGTGAAACTCCTATGATTCGCTAAACTCATTTCCAATTCGCGAATTCATCGTTTAGCTTGCGAAGTCTTTATTTCGCGAACTCATCGTTCAACCCGCAATCTACTTCCAATTTGCGAAGTGCTTTCTTAATTCACGAACTTATTCTACGAACTCATTATTTGCCAACTAGTTTGCGAATTCACTCATTTAAAGTTCGGTTCTACTTCACGAACTCAATCTCCTATTTATCCTTAACTACATATAATTATTATTATCTTAGCATAAGGTTGTTTTCTAGGCTGCCCCACTTTTCCTTAAAGTTATCTCCACTCACACATATAGTAACATCAATGTTTCCTCTATTGTCTTTATTCTTACCACACTTAGCAATTATGCACGTTGGATTAATATTTTAATCGTTTTCATGCCACTTTAAGATTCCTTAATTGTCCAACTTCATAGATTACCATCCTCTCAATTCGCTACAATACTCCAACTCGTGAAGTCATCGTTTCAATTCGTGAACCTATGGTATACTATTGATATTTGTCGAATTCCCAACTAACCACTTCGCAAGTTGTCTACTTCATCCATCTTAAGTTTCACGAATAATCCATTTCAAGAGTCATCATCCATTTATTGTTATTCTACTCATTTCTGCCCATGTTAAGCGTTCCAATTATTGCCATACATAGCTCACCAAATATTATAATATTCTCAACTATTGACAACTTTAATACGCCAACTTCCATCATGATTTACGAACTCTTCTTGCATTTGTGAAATTCCTTTCAACCACTCCTAAGTCACGAATCACCTCAGTCCACGAACTCTAATATTTCGCGAATCCTTAGTTCACGAATCATCCCAATTCACGAATCATCCCACTTTACGAATTAACACTCAACTTCACACATCCATCATTTCACGAATCCTCTATTTTCCCGCATTAACATTTCACAATCATCACCTCACAAATTAATAAACTTCAAGCTATCAAAAACACTTTTTAATCCAAAAACCTTACAACTCTCGATCAAATTAGATTTCCTTCAAGAACAATTTACTTATCATCCAAACTATATTTATTTTCAAATCTTCAAGAATTACACTTATACGAACTCTAAGCGAGTAATATTTTTCGTGCTTAAATCTCCTAAGATATATGAATATATGAATAAAAACATAAACTTAGGGTAAGGAAATATACCTATTCCAAGCTACGTTAATGGCACCTCTTACGTTCTCCTTCTTCTTTCTAAGCCCGTTCCTCCATTTTTAACTTAATGAATCAATTCTATATCCTATTCTCAAAGTTGTTATTATTTTAAATTGAATATAATATCCTAACTTGAATTGAAGTTTTGATGTATTTGTACTTTTCGTTACTCACTCATCTAATAATTTCTAAAGGACAATGATACTTACCTAATCCCTTAACAAAGTATCTCTAATATAATATTACTTTTGTTACAAAACAATTAATAATATCAACGTTCCATTCCCTAATAAAATTCGCCACATTCCCTAATAAGATTCGCCATATGATTACTATTATTTTTTTAAACCAACTTCACGAATCCATACCTTTACCAACCTTCAAATTCACAATCAACTTCGCTAATCATCATTCTAGTTTGCGAACTCTTCTTCTACTTCACCTAATTCGCAAAATGCTTGAACCCACAAACACTTATACTTCACGAATCCAAAATTCACAAATCAACATTTTACTACTCCCCGACTTCACGAATCCATCACTTTACAAATTAACATTTCTCTAATTGTCTATTTCACGAATCCATAGTTTATTATACCTTAGTCTCTTTCATAATACTTATATACATATTCCATGAATTATTTATGCAACTGTATGAATTCATATAATGCATATAATGATGTAGATTCTGGTTTCGGTTCCTGACAGAAACAGTGATACTCTCGTTGGCTTCGTTGATTCAGACTATGCAGGTGATCTCGATAAACGACGATCTCTTATTGGTTATGTATTTTCTATCTGAGGTTGTTCAATTAGCTGGAAAGTTACTCTACAGCACGTAGTGGCGTTATCTACTACTGAACCAGAATACATGTCGATTACTGACGCAATCAAGGAACATTATGGTTGACGGGCAGCGAATCAACTCAGAATCAGAGAGTTATTACTATTTTCTGTGATAGTCAAAGTGCGATTCATTTGACCAAGGATCGGATGTATCACCGAAGGACTAAACATATTGATGTCATGTATCATTTTATTCGTGATATTATTGCTCATAAGAAGGTGTTTATCAAGAAGATCAACAAAAAGGAAAATCTTGCGGATTTATTTACGAAGGCTATTTTAGGTTCCAAGTTCAAGTATTGCTTGGACTTGATTGGTGTTTTAAAGTTGGTGAACTGGCTCGTTGGGGCTAAGGTCGGAGGGAGGTAAATGTGTTACTAATTAAGCTAAGTTATTTATGGAATCGAAGTCAATGTGGAGATTTGTTGATAGTGATCTTGATAGGACAATTCAACAAATACAGCTAATAATGCTAATTGAGAAAATGATACTACACGTGGGATAAAGAAAAGCAAGGCATTTGCAATTCCGCTGTAGGCGCCGACTGTTAGTCAATTGCAAGGAAAATATGCATTGGAATTCTCTCGCAGAAAATTTGTAGGAAAAGGTCTTCAGTTCACATGGCAAGCTGATAGTTCGCCTAAAAATAGGCGTCATTCGCAGAAGGAAATGACACACCAATCACATCATGTCTTCTCCTCTGATTATTTTCTTTGTAGCCACTCCTAATATTGTTGTAGCTGCTTTTGTACTACGTCAGTGTACGTGTTTGTTGTCAGGAACCGAAATCTCATATCACAATTTCATGCATTTACATAAATTCATGCATTCATATAATTCACTTTAAAACAAGTATGTGTAGGATAAGGTGTTTAAAGTATTATAATTCTAGGTTTTCAAAGAAATAAGTGGTGTAAATGTTATGGATTAACATTTTTCTAAGTGAGAATTTTCTAGGGCTTTCTCAGGTTCTGAGAAACTTCATATGTACTAATTAAAGTGATTAAACAAATTAGGAAGTTTAATGATATTCCTGAGATTCTTTAAAGTGGAAGAAATAATTAAATAATATTAAGGTATGGCTAAAGAAGAATTTCAAAACTCTTTACATATGGATCTCGAAATTGGCCAATGAGGACTTCGAATTTCTTTAAGCAAAGGATTTCTAGATTCATTAACATAGATATTGCGAGAACTTTGGTTCTCGATGTGAAATTGTAACAATTTAAATAATTTATAGAACTACATATGGGAAACAAGGATCTGGAGATTGGTTCCATAAAGACCTCGAAATTCTTCAACCAAGAATTCGAGATTCCTTGAGTTCTATATATATATATATGTATAACATGCGATCATTTAAAACAATTCTTTAACGGATATCAAAAATTTAATCATGAAGATAATTTAATAAATTAAATAATTCATATCACTTAGCAATTAGGATAGACATTAAATTACCTAACGTGAGGGGAAATGATTTGTCATCTAATTGCTTGTCCAATTAACTTTTATAATACATATCTATAAGACTTTTTTCAAGTAAGAACCATTTGTGCAAGTTGAACAACGAAACAGACTTAGAAACCAGCTTTAAACAAAGGAAATTGTAAGTAAACTCAATCCTCAATCATCGAAACATTGGAGGTAAGGAATCATATAATATTTTGCAATACACATATAGATATAACGATTAATAAACTATAAGCAAGTGTACTTAGAAGATTTCGTAGCTTTAATGTATATTAGGGTTTTTTCAGAATAATAATGATTTCATTTCAGTTCCTAGAATGATTTCCATTCGGTAGTAGAACATATGCTAGAATTGACATATCTGAGTTTATATACCTCAATATTAATGGAAGTTTTAGTATCCTTAAGGGTATGAAAATTTTCGATATATATATGAACAGTATGAAGTTTCAGGAATTCGAGAGGAATTTCGTCATGAAATGTCGAGAGAAGCTATGGTGAATGTCGAAATAAATTAGGTGAAATCTCGAGATACGATGCCGAAATAAACTTGGTATATAATGTCTAAATGAATGAAGTGAAAGCTCGAGATATAATGTCGAGATCGTTTATGATACATGTTGATTTTTTAAAAAAAAAATCCATAGAATGTCGAGTTGTGAGCTTGGGTATGATATCGAGATTTGGAAATTTATTAGGAATGGACTTACATATAGTAACAATGCTAGGTAAAGGTCATAATCCATATATAGTAACCCTTACATATTAGTGTCGAACAACTCCACTAACAAGTAAAGAATACAAAAATAAAGAAATAAATAATAAATAATAAAATAAAATAAAATGATTAACAAGATTTCGCGTTATAATGTTTGATTTAGGTAGGATGTCGAGATCTAGAAACTCACCTAAATGAAATGTTGAGATTTAGCAATTCAGTTAGATATAATATCGAGTTATAATTTCGAGTATGATGTCGAGATTTTGAAATCTAATTAGACAAATCTCTGATGTGATCTCGAATTGAACTTTGAAGATCTCGACATACAACTTTGAAATTAACTAAAAAGACTTCGATATGCAATCTCGAGATATATTCCGAGGATTTTGAACTATGATTTTCGAGATTTAGAAATTCAACAGAATTTCGAGATATATGAAAATTTTATAATAATAAAAATACTGAACTTAATGAAATTTCGAAATAAAGAGAGTTGTAATTATAGATATAAGGAATGTTAATATCACATAAAGTGTTCGATATTTAAGGTTTTCAACATAATAAGAATTAGGGTTTTCAATTATATTTTCGTTATAGTATAGCTACCAATTTTTAATGCAGGTTCGATATGACTAAACATAAAACGTCTAAGCCAGTAGTTTAATACATTATAATTTATAAACAGAAAGTAAACGTCACGAATCAAAGTAATCATGCATAATAAAGCATGCATATTACGCACGCATGTCATTAGAGGATTTCATATTTACGGATAAAGTAATTGTATAGGTCAGGAGTCCGATAAGGGCAAGGACAAAGTCGATTAAGCGAAAGAAGAAAATAGGCGAAAATTTGTGAGTATTATATGCAACATGTGTTATGTTCTTATGTGCTTTATGTGAATTACATGATTGATGGTTTTCTTATAGACGTAATATATTTGAAATGAACGTGAATTATGAGGCCATAATGTGTTACGGTGATATGTGTTATTCAATGGTGCATGGAATTGATAGGTCATATAAGGCGAAAGTATAGAATTGCATACGAATAATAATGAAAAGAGAAACCGTTATGACTGCTACGACATCGGACGACTTGATACACAACTATGGTTACATCCCTACAAATCGGGGGATTACAGAGTCCTGTACAGGCAAACAAAAATATATCTACGGTTACAGAGTCCCATGCATGGGCCCCTACAGGGTCAATAGTACGAGTCTAGCAGGTCATAACGGAAGAATCAGAAATAAATGATCATGTAGAATTGCATTGGTCTATGGATTACAAGAATGATTTTATGGACTATGGTTATATGACAAACTTCGATGATTGATTAAGTGATGATTATGTGAGTTGAAGTGTTTACAGTACGAGTTTTAAGAATCTACGGATTCTATGAACGATGGTATATAATTAGAAATGTCTATGTAAGCAAACGAAAGGAATAAATTAATTTTTCTGCTAGAGTTTTGTTTATTATTTGTATAATGGAATAACATGTTGCGATCATACTCTGAATAATTGTTTCCACAGTTGCTGTAGATATCTAGCAGGCAACTTAGAGTGCATCTTCATACAAAAGCATGGATTCAAGGTTGGCCGGCTACGCTCTCACCTACTCCCCTAAGTTCATCGTGTGCATGTAGTATAAGAACCATTAGTGTCTTTCATATGATGTATAAGAAATATGATAAGTGCATATATGTATAATATACGTAAAAGTGACGAGACCAGATGTACGCCCATTTATGTATAAAGGTATTGTTGTAAAAAGGCGAAAAATTTTATGAAAAAAATATAATAGATGCGCGAATAAAGTAAAAGAAAACGGGACGTTACATGTATGGTATCAGAGCCTAGGTCTTAGGTTCTGTAGACATTTGCATGGTATGTGCATTTTTATGGACTGCCCTGAAATTCTTTTTGCATATTTAGGAGAATGGCAGTAAGTGAACCATTGCATGTAGAACACGATGAACCTACGATAGAGGGAGGAGGAAGATCGGATGTACCTGAATCTAATTCATCTCATATGCTTATGCGTAATGAGCGTGAAAATCCCCTGACAATTCCCCGTGAAATGCGATATGATAAACTTAGGAAATTGGGTGCTGTGGATTTTATGGGAACAACGGATCCTGCTGAGGCAGAAACGTGGCTAAAAAGAACAGAAAGGGTTTTTAATATGATGCAGTGTACACCAGAGGAGAAGTTTGATTATGCAGTGTCACTCTTACAAGGGCATGCATGTGAGTGGTGGGAAACAGTTCCAGATAGTATGGCACAACCACCAGTGCTAACTTGGGAGGATTTCTTAAGAGAATTCAACGACACCTATATGCCAGAAGTTTATAAGGATCAGAAGGAAAAGGAGTTCTTGGAACTTAAGCAAGGAAATAAATCTGTAGGTGAATATGAGGTGTGTTCAATCAGCTGTCCCGTTATGCTCCTCATATGGTTGCTACTGAAAGAAACAAGTGTCGAAGATTTGAATCTGGACTTCGATATACGATTAGAAATCGTATCACTCCCTCTGATATGGAATCCTATGGCAAATTAAGTGCAGCAGCTATTTGTGCTGAAAAGTTAGAAACAAAATCGAAAAACTATCAAAGTAGTAAAAGGAGGGCAGGTGAAGAATCGTCGAGCGGAAAATTGAAGAAGGTTGGTAATCCATCGAGATCGATGAACACACCGAGTGGTCCTGCCAGAAGCAGTATGGGTGGGACAAGAACTGTTGGACGAGGGACAGGAATTCCTCAACCAAAACCGGTGTGTGAACATTGTGGAAGGAATCACACGGGTGTCTGTAGATGGCTCACTAGCGAATGCTTCGAATGTGGTCAACGCGGACATTTGGCTAGAAATTGTCCAATGTCACAAACGCAACCTACAGTGGATCAATCAAGAGTTAGCAGACCCTCCACTAATCGTGGAAGGGGAAGGGGCCGAGGATCATATGACACTGTGCAGGAAGAGGAGAGTCTGGAGGACAAGCTTTTGGACAGCCAGCACAAGGTCGGATTTTCACAATGACTCGTGAAGAAGCCAAAGAGGGGTCACGTATAATCACGGGTAAGCTATCTATATGTGATATTGATGCATATGTTTTATTCGATCCAGGCGCAACGCACTCATTCATGTCACAAACATTTGCATCATTATTACATGATAAATCCGAAACCCTAGAAAATAAAGTAAATGTTAGACTTCCAACGGGTGAGATGGTCATAATAAGTACAGTATACCCGAAATGTAAAATTGTTAATGATGGGGTAGAGATGCAGGCGACCTTATTAGTTTTACCCTTAAAGGATTTCGACGTAATATTAGGCATGGATTGGTTGTCTCGATATCGAGCAAAACTAGATTGTTTTAAAAAGGAAATTGAATTGTTTCCTTCGGATCAAACACATATACTGTTTAAAGGAGAAAAGAACGTATGGACGGCATGTCAGATCTCTAGTTTACAAGCATTCAAATTGATAAGAAAAGGGTGTCAGTGTTATATGGCGTATGATACACGATTGTGTGGATTAAAGGTGGAAGATATTGCCGTAGTAAATGAATAAACTGATGTTTTCCCGGAGGATTTGTCTGGATTACCACCAGATCGAGATACAGAATTTACGATTGAACTTCAGCCTGGCACGGCACCAATTTCTATTCCACCATATCGAATAGCACCAATAGAGTTGAATGAGTTAAAGGTACAATTGAAGGAATTATTAGACAAAGGATATATACAGCCAAGTGTATCACCATGGGGAGCACCTGTGCTCTTTGTTGAAAAGAAGGATGGTACACTCAGATTATGTATTGATTACAGACAGTTGAACAAAGTGACGGTGAAAAACAAGTATCCATTGCCTCGAATCGACGATTTGTTCGATCAACTACAAGGGTCTAAGGTCTTTTCAAAGATTGATCTAAGATCGGGGTACCATTAAATAAAGATTGCAAAAGATGATATTCCAAAGACGGCCTTTAGAACAAGATACGGGCTTTACGAATTCTTGGTTATGCCGTTTGGAATGAGAATGCCCATGCAGTCTTTATGGCGTTAATGAACGATGTCTTCCGACCCTATTTGGACCAGTTCGTCTTCATAGACGATATATTGGTATGTTCTAAGTCAAAAGAAGAACATGAACAACATTTAAGAATTGTTCTTCAAACTTTACGAGAAAAGAAGCTATATGCAAAATTATCAAAATGCGAATTTTGGTTGGATCAAGTAGTATTTTGGGCCACGTGGTATCTGGCGAAGGAATTCAAGTTGATCCTAAGAAAATTGAAGCAGTAATCAAATGGGAAAGTCCTAAGAACGTGGCAGAAGTTCGTAGTTTTCTAGGTTTGGCTGGATATTATAGACGGTTCGTAGAGAATTTTCTTTAATAGCCGCTCCAATGACGAAATTATTACGAAAAGGGACGATCTTCAAGTGGACCGAAGAGTGCCAGAAGAGTTTTGAAGAATTAAAGAAGCGATTAACAACAGCTCCAGTGTTAACAATCCCATCAGGTACAGATGAATTTGTGATTTACAGTGACGCATCTCATCAAGGATTGGGATGTGTTTTAATGCAACATGAAAAAGTAGTGGCATATGCGTCACGGCAGTTAAAGCCGTATGAAGTATCCTATCCAACACATGATTTGGAATTAGCGGCAGTAGTGTTCGCATTAAAGATATGGCGACATTACTTATATGGTACGAAATTTCAGATTTTCATCGATCATAAAAGTCTGAAGTATCTGCTGAGTCAGAAAGAATTGAATATGAGACAAAGGCGATGGATTGAGCTGTTAAAGGACTATGATTGCACTATAGAGTATCATCCAGGAAAAGCAAATGTTGTGGCAGACGCATTAAGTCGAAAATCATATTCATTATCGAATCTTATCAGTCTAAGGAAGATGAATATTGAAATAAAAGTGAATGATGTAGGTGTTGTATGTGCTTCAATGGTAATTCATCCTATTATGTTGGATCGAATAAAGCAAGCTCAGTTTGAGGACGAGGAATTGGCAAGTATTGCAGAAAACATAAAACATGGGTTGACGAAGTCGTTTGTCATAAATGAAAATGGTGTTATGACGATCAATAGTCGATTATGTGTCCCCAATATTGACAACATTCGACAATGGATGAAGCGCATACTGCCCCTTATGCTATGCATCCGGGCAGTACAAAAATGTATCAAACCATCATATCTCATTATTGGTGGCCAAGAATGAAGAAAGACGTGGCGGAATACGTGTTAAAATGTTTAACTTGTCAACAGATTAAAGCCGAACACCAAGCACCTGCTGGTAAATTACATCCTTTACCCATACCTGTTTGGAAATGGGAGCGTATAATGATGGATTTTCTATATGGTCTGCCTTCAACAGCTAAGAAAAATGATGTCGTTTGGGTAATTGTTGATAGACTTACGAAATCAGCACACTTCTTGCCATTTCGTTGGGGTTCTAAACTGGAATACCTGGCAAAAAGATACGTCAATGAAATAGTCCGACTACATGGAGTACCTACGTCAATAGTATCCGATCGTGATCCCCGATTTACTTCCAGATTTTGGAGAAGTTTACAGGAAGCGCTCGGAACTAAATTGCATTTTAGTACGGCGTTCATCCGCAGACAGACGGACAGTCAGAAAGGACAATACTGACCCTGGAAGACATGCTTCGAGCGTGTGTAATCGAATTCAAAGGATCATGGGATGATTATATAGCGTTAGTGGAATTCGCCTATAATAATCAATATGACTCAAGTATTGGTGTGGCACCTTACGAAGCTTTATATGGTCGAAAGTGCCGACACCCAATATGTTGGGACATGGAAGTTGAACGGGTATTAGAAAGCCAGATCTGATCCAAGATACAATGGAAAAGATAAAGGTTGTTAAAAGTCGGCTTAAAGCAGCTCAAGATCGACAAAAGAGTTACATTGATCAACATCGACGGGAAATGGAATATGAAGTTGGAGAGAAAGTATTTCTACGAGTATCTCCATGGAAAGGTGTTCTAAGATTTGGAAAGAAAGGAAAGTTAAGTCCACGTTATATTGGACCTTATGAAATACTTGAAAGGATTGGACCGTTAGCGTATCGACTCGCATTACAACCTGAACTGTCGCAAATACATAATGTCTTTCATGTAAGTATGTTGCGACGGTATAGGTCAGATCCATGTTCTACATGATGAACAAGTGAACGTTTCGGAAGATCTTAATTATGTAGAAGAACCGGCGGAAATTCTTGAATATATTGATAAACAGTTGCGGAACAAAACGATTCCGATGGTCAAAGTGAGATGGAAAAATCATTCAGCTCGTGAAGCTACATGGGAAACGGTAGAGAGTATGGAAACACAGTACCCATGGTTGTTCAGTGACGCAGGTACGAAATTTCGAGGTCCAAATTTTTAAAGGGGGGGGAGAATTGTCAGGAACCGAAATCTCATATCATAATTTCATGCATTTACATAAATTCGTGCATTCATATAATTCACTTTAAAACAAGTATGTGTAGGATAAGGTATTTAAAGTATTATAATTCTAGGTTTTCAAAGAAATAAGTGGTGTAAATGTTATGGATTAAAATTTTTCTAAGTGAGAATTTTCTAGGGTTTTCTCAGTTTCTGAGAAACTTTATATGTACTAATTAAAGTGATTAAACAAATTAGGAAGTTTAATGATATTCCTGAGATTCTTTAAAGTGGAAGAAATAATTTAATAATATTAAGGTATGCCTAAAGAAGAAGTTCAAAACTCTTTAAATATGGATCTCGAAATTGGCCAATGAGGACTTCGAATTTCTTTAAGCAAAGGATTTCGAGATTCATTAACATAGATATTGCGAGAACTTTGGTTCTCGATGTGAAACTGTAACAATTTAAATAATTTGTAGAACTACATATGGGAAACAAGGATCTCGAGATTGGTTCAATAAAGACCTCGAAATTCTTCAACCAAGAATTCGAGATTCCTTGAGTTCTGGATATATATATAGCATGCGATCATTTAAAACAATTCTTTAGATATCAAATTTTAATCATGAAGAGAATTTAATAAATAAAATAACTCATATCACTTAGCAATTAGGATAGACATTAAATTACCTAACGTGAGGGGAAATGATTTGTCATCTAGTTGCTTGCCAATTAACTTTTATAATACATATCTATAAGACTTTTAGTAAGAACCATTTGTGCAAGTTGAACAACGAAACTGACTTAGAAACCAGCTTTAAACAAAGGAAATTGGAAGTAAACTCAATCCTCAATCATCGAAACATTGGAGGTAAAGAATCATATAGTTTCAATACACATAAAGATATAACGATTAATAAACTATGAGCAACTGTACATAGAAAAAAATTTCGTAGCTTTAATGTATATTAGGGTTTTTGCAGAATAATAATGATTTCATTTCAGTTCCTAGAATGATTTCCATTCGGTACTAAAACATATGTTAGAATTGATAATTCTGAGTTTATAGACCTCAATATTAATGGAAGTTTTAGTATCCTTAAGGGTATGAAAATTTTCGATATATATATGAACAGTATGAAGTTTCAGGAATTCAAGAGGAATTTCATCATGAAATGTCGGGAGAAGCTATGGTGAATGTCGAAATAAATTAGGTGAAATCTCGAGATACGATGCCGAAATAAACTTGGTATATAATGTCGAAATGAATGAAGTGAAAGCTCGAGATATAATGTCGAGATCGTTTATGATACATGTTGAAATTTAAAAAAAAAATCCATAGAATGTCGAGTTGTGAGCTTGGGTACGATATCGAGATTTGGAAATTTATTAGGAATGGACTTACATATAATAACAATGCTAGGTAAAGGTCATAATCCATATATAGTAACCCTTACATATTAGTGTCGAACAACTCCACTAACAAGTAAAGAATACAAAAATAAAGAAATAAATAATAAATAATAAAATAAAATAAAATGATTAACAAGATTTCGCGTTATAATGTTTGATTTAGGTAGGATGTCGAGATCTAGAAACTCACCTAAATGAAATGTTGAGATTTAGCAATTCAGTTAGATATAATATCGAGTTATAATTTCGAGTATGATGTCGAGATTTTGAAATGCAATTAGACAAATCTCTGATGTGATCTGGAATTGAACTTGGAAGATCTCGACATACAACTTCGAAATTAACTAAAAAGACTTCGATATGCAATCTCGAGATATATTCCGAGGATTTTGAATTATGATTTCGAGGTTTAGAAATTCAACAGAATTTCGAGATATATGAAAATTTTATAAAAATAAAAATATTGAACTTAATGAAATTTCGAAATAAAGAGAGTTGTAATTACAGATATAAGGAATGTTAATATCACATAAAGTGTTCGATATTTAAGGTTTTCAACATAATAAGAGTTAGGATTTTCAATTATATTTTCGGTATAGTATAGCTACCAATTTTTAATGCAGGTTCGATATTGACTAAACATAAAACCTCTAAGCCAGTAGTCTAATACATTATAACTGATAAACAGAAAGTAAACGTCACGAATCAAAAGTAATCATGCATAATAAAGCATGCATATTACGCACGCATGTCATTAGAGGATTTCATATTTACTGATAAAATAATTGTATAGGTCAGGAGTCCGATAAGGGCAAGGACAAGGTCGAGTAAGCGAACGAAGAAAATAGGCGAAAATTTGTGAGTATGATATGCAACATGTGTTCTGTATGTGCTTTATGTGAATTACATGACTGATGGTTTTCTTATAGACGTAAAATATTTGAAATGAACGTGAATTATGTGGCCATAATATGTTACGGTGATATGTGTTATTCAATGGCGCATGGAATTGATAGGTCATATAAGGCGAAAGTATAGCATTGCATACGAATAATAACGAAAAGAGAAACCGTTATGACTGCTACGACATCGGACCACTTGATACACAGCTATGGTTACATCCCTACAAATCGGGGGATTACAGATCCTGTACAGGCAAACAAAAATATATCTACGGTTACAAAGTCCCATGCATGGGCCCCTACGGGGTCAATAGTACTAGTCTAGCAGGTCATAACGGAAGAATCAGAAATAAATGTTCATGTAGAATTGCATTGGTCTATGGATTACATGAATGATTTTATGGACTATGGTTATATGACAAACTTCGATGATTGATTAAGTGATGATTATGTGAGTTGAAGTGTTTACAGTACGCGTGTTATGAATCTACGGATTCTATGAACGATGGTATATTATTTAGAAATGTCTATGTAAGCAAACGAAAGGAAGAAATTAATTTTCTGCTACAGTTTTGTTTATTATTTGTATAATGGAATAACATGTTGCGATCATACTCTGAATAATTGTTTCCACAGTTGCTGTAGATATCTATCAGGCAACTTAGAGTGCATCTTCACACAAAAGCATGGATTCAAGGTTGGCCGGCTATGCTCTCACCTACTCCCCTAAGTTCATCGTGTGCATGTAGTATAAAAACATTAGTGTCTTTCATATTATGCATAAGAAATATGATAAGTGCATATATATGTATAATATACGTGAAAGTGACGAGACCAGATGTACGCCCGTTTATGTATAAAAGTATTGTTGTAAAAAGGCAAAAAAATTTATGCAAAAAAAATATAATAGCTGCGCGAATAAAGTAAAAGAAAACGGGACGTTACATCTGTAATCACTCCACATAATAATGAAGTTATACCCTCCGGCCCATGGACGTAGGTCATTCTGATCGAACCACGTAAATTTCGTGTTAACTGTCCAAATTTATTTTCGTCTGTTTTATTTTTATGGCCATTTCTCGGGCAATTAAATTATCGGGGATCAAAATATCATAACAGACTTCGTGAGCGTTAGGGCACAAATTAAGAAGTTGGTGTCCCAAGCATATTCCTGGAATTGGGTATACTGCTAGGAAGTCTTAGTGACCCCGTCTTTTCCCGTCCTGTGCAAACAGGCGGCTCATCGGACACGCGTTTCGATGTCGCGACGACGGAGCGTTTTTGTGACCCCCGTCTGGTTAGTTACCCCGTTCGTGATGGTGACCCGACTCGTAGCAATCAGCGAGGAACTTACACATTCCATGCCGCACTCGAGTTCACGAGGATCTATGAAGGACAAGGTCCCATCATCGACACCACTCCTACGCCTACGCCTACGCCACCACATGCTGCTCCGCCTCTTCCAAGTTTAGAAATGAACGTGGAGGAAAGCCAAATGCTGCTACTCCTGAGAATCCCACAGGATTGCCTCACTCAACGCCACACCACATCACCATCACCACCATCAACGCCAGAGGCAGACTCGTCCCATGGACGACGTGATGATCCCAAAGACGGAGATCATCTCAAGGGGGAGTAAAGGAGAAGAACTGAGTTGAAGATCGTACAGCATCATCAGCAGCAACCATCATCCACCTCCGCTCACACAACATATACCACCTCTCACAACACCTACTCCACCACCTACGCAAACTACGCCACGCCGGAGGCTTCCACTACCTCTGCGCTTACGCATCGCCGGAGGCTTCCACTACCTCCGCACACATTCTGATGTGTCAGGCTATTTGTTCATATTGGAACACTCGACGGAGCCATAGCACATCTCACCCACCACATTTCGCCACCACTGCGCTGACCACTCCGGAGACCGGGCTCCCTACTCTTGGAAGTCACATTTCAATGGAGCCTCGGCACATTTTTTACACCCCACGCCTACCTTCTTCTGGAGCCAGACTAGTCAACTTCGTGGTCGAACCAGACAACTTCCATTCAAAGACGACAAATCCGGCGTCGAGAAGAAGAAGATTGGAGAATCTTCACAAGTGAGTCCTAGTCGAGCCATCAATGCCTCCGCAAGAAGAGGAGATATCCCTTGTAGGGGGAGTTTGTTAGGACTTGAGATTCCTCCAATACGCCCAACAAAGATATCCCGCGCTAAATTGAATATTGAATACTAAGGGGGAGATTGTTAGGAAATATTTTGTAGTGTTCAATTTCATTATATTATCTTTGTTGGTTAGCTTTTAGTTAATTTGGGCTAGGTCGTAATGGGCTAGCCCGTAGCTATTTTGTAATGGGCTTACACAAGGGCCCAAGTATTATATACCAACTTGTGGTATAAATACTAAAACCCTAACACATAGGAGTGCTTGTGTGTGTAGATCAAATAAACAATTTTAGTCAGAGAGCCTCCTCAAGAACACCACCAAGCCCCACGCCAGTTCTCGATTCCAATCTATTAGGCGTGTTTAATCCGTCCGAAGTTGTTCGTTTGGGTGAAAACCGGGACCAACAAAGCCGTAAGAGGAAGAAGATTAATGTATCGAAGATTACACAAGATCCCTAAACATACCTTCTAGTGGCTGTTTTCTATTGGGCTGTGTATATATTTTATTGGGATGTGTATATATTTTATTGGGCTGTGTATATATGTTATATTAAAATCGGTAATTCGGTATGCCGAAAATACCTAACCAAAAATCTTGTACCAAACCGAAATACCGAACTGTTAAAAATTGTGTACCGAATACCGAACTGAATTTTTTTGGTTCGGTTCGGTTCGGTTTGTACCGAAATTCCGGTTATTCAGTTGTTCGGTCCGGTGAACCGAACTCTGCCCACCCCTAGACAGAGGGAGGGAGGGAGAGGGAGAGGGAGTGACGGAGAAAGGAAGGAGGGAGAGAGGAGGGTGGGGATAGATAGAGAGGGTGGCAGGGAGGGATAGATGTGTGCATACTGTTTGAAAAACTGTAACCGAACCGATGGTCAACGTTTCATGATTTACTTTTTATTGTTTATTAAGATAGAAGAGGATTGGACTTCTACTTATAAATTTTTGTATGATTCCTATTAGTACAATGAAACATAATATTTGCAAGCATATTAAGTGTATTTTTAGTAAGTTCCCGGGCATAATATTACTTTGGGGTTTACTCCTCTCCTTGGAGTTTGTTCCTCAAGAGTTTAACCAATCACTATAATGCACCGTAACTGGATACAAAACTGATTGATTAGGCCAATACACACCCGAAATATGTCCAACTCCAGACACACTAGGTGACCACATGCCGAGTTTCGTTCTTCGGAATCTCCAGATCCCGACAGACACAGCTCGCTACTGAAGGGCCACGGGACTCGTCCTTCCCTTCACGTGTGCATAGACGTTGACTTGCCTACTTCGTATTGCTCACGTCCGAAGACAACACATCCAAAGACAGAATATACGGTGGGAGGTTGGAATACCTCAGACTTCGCAAGTGATCGCTCAGATAGGCAGAAATCTATCGCAAATGAACGCTCAGGAATCTCCCAATACTGTTTCTGCTCAAAAACGCTTATAGACGTAGGTTCGCAAATTCCAAGTCCTCGAAATTATGAAGTGTAGCTCATATATATAGACCTTTTCGCTCAACACTTTACATGGAAAATCTGATCATAGATTAATCACCAAATCAAGCATATAGTCCATGTATTTTTCGAGAATCAAACATGCCATCTAGATCATGCTCACAATAAATGTTCACAACGGTCACAAGCTCATTTAAGCATGATTTTATTCCATATAAAGGCTCAGATTCGTTCGTAAAGCATATTAAATTATTTCGAATTATATTTACTATAACAGAACGTTCCATATGTGATCCACTGCTATCAGTTTATAGAATAAGTAAGTCCAGATTTACTTTCCATGTTTAGCACACGAGATAGCAGCGATCAATACATTTTCCATATTGAGCACATAGTATCAGATCAATATAGTTACCATGTTTAACACATAAATCAGATCAGATAACAACTATAACAAATTAACATGTCATGCCACAGCTTCCCATATTTCAGAGATCACATCCGTTTATAGCGCACCATATGTTTGCATCTTATCCACAAAGTCAATCAATCAATTATTTCCTAATTATAATGTCCTAATCAGTTTACGGAAAGATATCAAATCGATTTTGTACATTTAATTTGGCGGGATGCAATCAAAAATCGCGGATGCAAGTTTCACTTAGGAATAAACGATCCTCAACGGATATATAACTTTCCCTATATAGACACCATATTTTCCATAACTTAGTAGGATATCTCACACATTTTTTCCATATATTAGCACAAACGATATATCCTATCAAATGATGCGTCTGTAACATGCGATCACATAGTTTCACCAATAAATCGCAGAATCACATGTGAATCAAATATTTGACACTTTAACCATTTTATAGCTCATAATTCATGTATGGTCAAATATTAACATGTACTTAGACATTTTTTAATCATTCATCGAATTGCTTAATTTATAGACCAAACATCATTACAATTACGTAGTTCATCAAAACTCTCTGACGCTCATGGACAAAAAATGGCAACATTCTCCCCCCTTTTGGTGATGACATGTGATTGATGCAGCACGGAAGCATGCAAGTATATTCGATTACTCAAGTCCTAGCGATATGTCTATGTGTTCCATAATCATAAAGCAGAGCATATGACATCTCATAATCACATATGATACACATTTTGCTCCCCATGTCTAAGTGCAGTTATCTATATGACATGGAAAGATGTATCATGAATGAATTTTGCTCCCCTGTCTAGGTGGAGATATCTCATGTCATACTCAATGATTTATCATGAATACAAAATTTTAAAGTTACCCGTAAGTGTGTTCCCCTGCCTAAGTGTTCATTCCAAACATGTTTCAAGCAGTAGATAATCATCGCACTAGGCACTTATCACTTATCAAAAAATCTTACAGACCTTAATTAGCGCAGATAAGTATCAGAGCATCACTGTATCAGAGTAAAATGTCACGCATCGCGGTGTAAAGGCATCAGAGACATATCATACGATCAAAACATAATATCAAGCATCGCATAAGAGGAACAGAAATATATTATAAAGCGCAAATATTATAAAATTAAGGTTCCAAGAGCTCCCCTAAACACAAACTTACTTCCAAACTGCTACTCCCACACACTTCGACGACAAAATGCCTAAACTTACCTTACCTTACTCCCCCTTCATCATCAGAAAGGGAGGAATACCGAAGAACCATACTGGCACAACAGAACAAAGAAAAATATCATAAGGCAACTAGGATCAAAGCGGAATAGAGGGTCAGCCTACTGGCTTGAAGAACTTTCGGAATCAGCGGGTTTAGGAATGGATTTCTTCATTAACTTGGTAAGCTTGGGCAACTTCACTGACAGCTCAGTGTACTGCTCCTTGATCTTCCGGAAGCGCTTCTGAGTGTTAGCTTTGATATCAGAGATACCACGGTGTATTGCTGAAATTCCCTCCTTGCTGAGTTCGTCCTCATAGTTGTTGTCGTCATCGCTCAAAACCTTTGCCTTTCTTTTCGTGGCAGACCTTTTCTGTGCACTGTCCACTGACTTCTTTTCCTTGCCTTAAACCAACCGCTCTTAGTGTGATGTATTCCCATGTGCTTCAGAGTCACTAGATCCGCGACGTGGATGGCCTTGTCTTCCGATGCCGGCGGCAGAACTATACCTTCACTCTCAAATAAGTGATTGAGTAGCATCCCGTAGGGAAGTGCTTTGTCGCTGCTCTCAAAAGCCTGGACCATGTGCTTCATGATGACATACCCAAGGTTGAACTTGTGATTCTGAGATATCATGTACACAACAAAGGTGCTCATGAAGTTCATCATCGTTGAGTGGCCTCCACTGCCGATCTTTGCACTCGACAGGGTCATGTTGAGCAGCTTATGCAGGAAAAAGTAGTCGACCGGGAGTTGATTGAGGACTTCGCCGTCAGAGAAACGAGGCTTACTGCGGGTATTCCAGAGGGTAAGGAAACATCACTGATGTCAAAATCATCAGCGTGACACCAGTCGTTCATATCGTGCTAGAAGGCTTCATCGAGAACTCCTAGCATCACATTAATCATCTTGGTGGTCCAAATGATTCCGCATCCTAACACTACTGATGTGTTCTTCATGCTCCTCATAGTCGATTTGTTGATACTCGGGAACTGTTCCCAGCCAAAGTCCTTTAACCATGTGATAAATGTCCCGAAATGTAACTTATCACACGCGACCCCGCGACCTCTGGCAATATCTATGTTGTTGAAGCTCTTAGATTTGGTTTTGGCATTTTCTTCCATAAATAGGACTTCGTCAGGAATTTCATTGGGTTTGAAGAAGTCAAGAGGTGGTATCTTGGATTCCTTAGGGGTTTATTTTGGAGATGGCAGAACTTCTTCAAGAGGGGATGGAGATTTCTCAGGAGTTGGGTTGGTGTTGGCTATTTCTGGGCTTCATCAGGAATTTCTTGGCTTCAAACAGATTTTGGGTTTGGGCGATGGAGTAGGTTTTCGAGTCAGAGTGAGGCTGGCCTTCTTGCTGTTCTTTTTCTTCCTCTTGGCCATCTTGGAAGGAGACGAAACTTCTTCGGCAGACTGAGTTCTCGATCGATTTTTGTGCATAGAAGATGGTGCGGGCGAGACTGGTTGGGTGATTTTGGAGGGGAGTCTCGAACATGGGCTCCTTTCGCCTGCGGCTAGATGATTCTACGATGGCAGTTTGGGATCCGACGGTTTTTACCATGTTGAAGGTTTGAGGATTGAAGAGAATTTCTGAGATGATGATTTGAGGATAAGTGTGAGGATTGAAGTCGGTTCTGGATTTTTTAAAGATTATTTTGAGAAAGGATTTGAATTTCAAGAGGGAAGTAGAAAACTGGTTGTCAGTGAGTCAGGGATTTCAGAGTGATTCGACGGGATCTCTTAAATTAGGAAAGGATTGGAAGGAGCTGAATGGAAAGGATTTTAGTTATTCGAGTTTCCTAAAATAACTTAAGGGCTAAAAAGGGATCTACGAGTATCTTCCTAAAGTAACTTAATCACATTCTAATGCTGGAATAACTATGAATCTTTCCCTAAAATAAAATTGATCACTAAAGAAATCTTATGCTGGAATAACTATGAATCTTTTCCTAAAATACTGAAATCTCACTTAAGAGAAGGATCTATAAGATACGAAAAATATTCTAAGGACTGAATGAATATCTATGAGTTTCTACCTTAAATAACATATTCTAGAGTAATGGCAGAATAAGTCAAATTTACTACACTTGTTTAGCTCGATGACTCCTAATCGATCACGGATGTCGCTGAATTTTTTCATAATTAGGGGCTTCGTGAAGATATCAGCAAGCTGATCATTTGTTCCTACGAATTCCACACTGATATTCTTCTTCTGAACATGGTCTCGTATAAAATGATGTTTAACGTCTATATGATTAGTACGAGAATGATGCACGGGATACTAATTTTGTCATAAGCTAACCCAAAATCATTAGGGGTTTGTTTCATCCAAAGAACTTGTTGACAACAATTTCCTAAGGCCATATATTCATTCGGTTGTGGAGAGGGCGACAACATTTGCTTTATACTAGACCAAGTTACCAGGGAATTTCCAAGTATGTGGCAAGTTCCACTAGTACTATTCCTATCTTTCCTACAGCCGGCATAGTCGGCATCGGAATATCCCATTAACGGGAATTCATTCGTATGAGAGTACCACGGACCAAAATTAACAGTACCCTTGATATATCTAAGTATACGCTTGACTGCTGTCAAGTGAGATTCCCTAGGGTCAGACCGATATCTCGAACACATACCAACAACAAACATAATATCAGGCCGACTAGCAGTTAAGCAAACTAGGCTTCCGATCATGCCTGAATATTGTGTCTGATTAACTAGTGTACCTAATTCATCACTGTCTATTTTGGTGGTCTGATGCATAGGAGTGGAAATTGCTTTGGAATCACTCATCCCGAAATTTGTCAGTAGCTGTACTTTGTCTGGGATACAAAGGTTCCATTGTCAAGGTGCTTTATTTGCAACCCGAGGAAGTAGTTCAGCTCACCCATTAAGCTCATCTCAAATTCCTTCTTCATAGACTTAGAGAATTCCCCGCAAAGAAGGATATTAGTACTTCCAAATATGATATCATCAACATAGATTTGAACCAGTAACATGTGATCACCTTCATACTTAATAAACATTGTGTTATCAATAATTCCAGTCGAAATCCTATGGCAATTAGAAACTTAGCATTTCATACCATTCCTAGGAGCCTAATTTAAGCCATATAATGCCTTATTCAGTTTAAAAACATGTTCTACATAAACTTTCTCATTTATAAAACCGTTTAACAATGCACTCTCTACATCTATTTGAAAGAGCTTATAGCGTTTAAAGCATGCATATACATGTAAGACACGTATGGACTCTAGTCTAGCTACCGGAGCAAAAGTTTCACCGAAATCAATACCTTCCTCCTGGGAATAACTTTTGCAACTAACCTCGCTTTGTTTATGGTGATATTACCGTGTTCATCGAGTTGGTTGCGGAAGACCCATTTGGTTCCTATGAAGGATTTTTCGTCTGGTCTTTCTATGATTGTCCACACTAGGGTCTTTCCGAACTGAGATAGCTCATCCTCCACACTAGCGCTTCATGGACCGTCTTTGGTTCCATCATTGAAAGTAGTACTTCGTGAGATTCCTCTGTATCCTGATTTTGTGCAGTTGCCCGAGTTTTGATTCCAGATGCGATATTCCCAATAACTTGATCTGTTGGATGGAAGCATGTTTCCATTTTCTGTGTTGGCTTCTGGTTCCGGTGTATCAATGTTTTCTACTGTTGGAATATCATCCTCACTATCTTTAGTACCCTGTAATTCTGCACAAGGCAAATCTATACCTTCCTCATCAGTAGCATCTTCGTTGGGAATCTCATCAATTGTAACATGTATAGATTCCTAAAAAGTCTGTTTCCTTTGGTTTTAAACATGATAAGCCTTAGAATGAAGACTGTAACCAAGGAATATTCCTTCATCTACCTTAGAGTCAAATTTTCCTCTCTTAGCTCTTTCGTTCAAGATAAACATTTACATCCAAACACACGAATGTATCCTATATTTGGACTTCGACCATGCCAAATTTTATAAGTGGTTTTCTTTAATAACGGCCTAAGGAAAACGCGATTAGACACATAACAAGCTGTGCTAACAGCTTCTGCCGGAATATCATACTCATGTAACATAGATCGAGCCATTTCTTGTAATACTTTGTTTTTCCCTTCAACTACGCCATTTTGTTGAGGTGTTATGGGAGCAGAGAACTTATGACTATATCCATGTTGATTACAGAATGATGCAAATGAGTTACTATCAAATTCAAATCCGTTAACACTACGTATCCTACATAAGTTCATTTCTTTTTCATTTTCAAGTCTCTTCATTAGTTATGCAAAGATATCTAGTGCCTCATTCTTATGTGCAAGGAATATCACCAATGTATACCTGGAATAATCATCAACAATGACAAAGACATATCTTTTACTTCGTAGAGACATCATCTGACCAGGACCAAAAAGGTCGAGATGAAATAGTTCTAGTGGTCTGGATGTGGATATCACATTCTTTGCTTTGAACGATGTATTGGTCTGCTTACCCATTTGGCATGCCTTGCACGTTTTCTCCTTGACGAACTTTATGTGAGGAATACATCGTACCAGTGTATTGCTTGTAATGTGCGACAGTAGTTCCATGTTAGCATGTCCTAGGCATCTATGCCACAACCAGGTGTTATCCTTTGTGACTGCTAAGCACTTGACATTCTGTTCAGTTATATTATCAAGAGTAATGCAGTAGATATTTATATCCCTAGATACACTAAATAACACCTTATTATCATTTCTAACAACACACTTATAATTTTCAAAGGTTACCGTATGACCCTTATCACAACGTTCTAGATTTTCAACTAGCCATAAGTCATCTATAGCACTATGTAAAGTGTTACCGATAGTTCCAACTCCAATAATCTTAGCTTTTGTGTTGTCGACGTAAGAGACACCGTCATACGCTTTCACCGACACAAACTTACTGATATCATCTGTCATATGGTGGGAACACCCAATGTCGAAATACCACTTGTTTTTCTTGCTGGATTTTCTTCTTTGTACCTGCTTGAATCAATTCTTTTCTGAGGTGCCCAACTTTGATTGGGTCCAAAAGGTTAGTAGCAAAGTAACTTCTGTTAACACATGATATATCATGTGTCACCGACTGTGATCTCTCAAACATAGGTTGGCCACTGTTTGAGGCTTGATTATCAGGAACCTTCTTTGGCCTCCAAACATATCTAGACTTATCAGCTCTCTTGAAAAACAAGTTGTTAGCTTAAGGAATTCTTAAGAACAGAGATGTCTCTAGATACATCATTATTTTGCTTCCTAAACTCTTCGCAATTACACAAGGCTTTTCTTCCTCAAGGGTTTCTTGCCCGGCTTTTAATCGTTCATTTTCTAGATCGTTTGGTGCTTCTCTCTAGCTATGTTATCTCGTTGCTTGACCAATCTCTTTACTTTTGAGCTGGTGACTTAATCCTCCTTTCAGTGTTTTGAATTATTTCAAACGTTCTTCCTTCTCATCTATTCAGGGACTGAGGAGGCGTTATCATGAGATTCATCTTTCCTACCATGTAATTCATTTAGAAAAAGTTCTTAATAGTGGATGAGGAGGATACCTGGTCATCATCGTCGACCATGTCGGCAAGATCTTCCTCCTCTTCACTTCTGGCATCTTCCTAGTTTGTGACTATGGCTTTTTGCTTTCATCTTTTTGTCACCATTTTCCATCGACAGTGAGACCAAGTGGCCTGGGTTGTTGCACTTGAAGCATTTGAACATTGTTCCGGATGATGTTATTCCATTGTTTCACGTTGGAACTTGGAGTTTCCTTTGAACTTTCTTCTCAGTTGAGATTTTTCAAATTTTCTGGTCAGCATGGCGATCTGCTCCAGTATGTCTTCCTCAGATTCTTCTTCGCCCTCAGAGTCATTTTCTTGTTCAGTGTTGAAGGCAATGTTTGGTGTATTTCGGATTGGTAGTTTCTCTTTGAAGGAGATGTAAGTCATCTCTTACGTGGTTAGGGATCCGATCAGTTCCGAGACGGAAAGTTCATCCAAGTCCTTCACTTCGTAGATGGAAATTACTTTAGGATTCCATTCTCTTGGGAGAGATCTCAAGATTTTTCGCACCTTCTCACCGTCTGGTATCTTCTTTCCCAACAAAAACATTTGATTGATGATGTTCATGAGTCTTGCATAAATGTGGCTTATAGTCTCGTTGTACTCCATTTCGAACAGCTCGTATTGGTGAGTCAAGAGGGCTATTCTTTCTTGTACAACTCGGTGGTTCCCTCACGTGTGACTTGAAGCATGTCCCACATATTTTTGGCAGATTCGCATGAGCTCACACGATTGTATTCTTCTTTTGTAAGCCCGCATCCAATCTTGTTCTTTGCTTTGGCATTCAGGGAGATACCTCGCTTGTCGCTGGCATTGTAGTCAGAATCGTTCTTTGGAATTCCATCCGCCTTTTTGGGATTGTAGTGTCAAGACGTATTCACACAGATCATAATCAGCAGCAAGCAGAAATTCCTTCATACTGTTTTTCCATATAGCATAGTTGGTTACATCAAAGAGTGGTGGCTTGGAATGGGATTGTCTCTCTGCAAAAACCTCAAAACTCGAAGAAGCTATTAGATCTTTAACTCAGGCTTGTTAGGCCCGTCATTTGAGTAACCCACTCTGATACCAAATGAAGATAAAAACGTGCCTAAGAGGTGGGGGAATTAGGCTTGTAAAAATTTATGCTTCTTCTTTTCACAAATCGTAAGATGTAGTGACTTACATATGCCTCATGATGCTTGTGACGAGTATGCCTGATATATATCCTAGTAATGTCGGGTTTGTTTCTGGTCAGTCTCACAGCGAAAAGGAAATAACTGTAAAGTAAATGCGAGACAGGATTTTTATGTTATATCCCCAACTGGGGTTTACTCTTTCCTTGGAGTTTGCTCTCCAAGAGTTTAACCAATCACTATAATGCATTGTAGCTGGATACAAAACCGATTGATTAGCCCAATACACAAGCGAAACAAGTCGAACACTAGACACACTAGGTTACCACATGCCGAGTTTCATTCCTCGGAATCTCCAGATCCGACAGACATAGCTCGCTGCCGAAGGGCCCCCAAAACTCGTCCTTCCCTTCACGTGTGCATAAACAGCGACCTTGCCTCCTTGGTATTGCTCACGTCCGAAGACAGAATATATGGTGGGAGGTTGGAATATCTTAGTACGATCAGTACTTCGCAAGTAATCGCTCAGGTAGGCAGAAAGCTATAGCAAATGAACGCTTAGGAATCTCTCAATAATGTATCTGCTCAAAACGCTAATAGTCGTAGGTTCGCAAATTTTGATTCCTCGAAATTATAAAGTGTAGCTAATATATACAGACATTTTCGCTCAACACTTCTCATGGAAAATCAGATCATAGATTAACCACCAAATCAAGCATATGGTCCATGTAGTTCTCAAGAATCAAACATGCCATGTAGATCATGCTCACAATAAATGTTCACAACGGTCACAAGCTCATTTAAGCATGATTTTATTCCATATAGAGGCTCAGATTTGTTCTCAAAGCATATTAATTTATTTCGAATTATATTTACCATAACAGAACTTTTCATATGTGAGTCCCTGCTATCAGTTTATAGAATAAGTCACTCCAAATTTACTTTCCATGCTTAGCACACGAGATAGCAGCTTATCAATGTTTTCCAAAGTTAGCACATAGTATCGGATCAATATATTTACCATGTTTAGAACATAAATCGGATCAGATCACAACTATCACGATTTAACATGTTATGCCACAACTTTCCATATTTCAAAGATCACATCCGTTTATACCACATACCATATGTTTGTGATAAACGCAATTTTCATTGGTTTATCTCCATCATTTTCATGTTGAATATTTGGTTTATGTGAGTCGTCTCGTGCATTTATTCATAATTTTTACATATTTTGATGTCAAAGGTATATGAGGCGATATTTGGGACGAACCGCGTAAACATGGAGCAGAAATCAACATTTTTCCTTCAACATGGCCTAACACACGGCCATGTTTGTCAGCATAAAGGAAACCCATAGTTGCGGCCCTTCAACATGGCCTGACACACGGCCATGTTTGTCAGCATAAATGAAAATCATAGTCGCGGCCCTTCAACATGGCCTGATACATGGCCGTGTTGATCAATAGTGTTGGGCCTTAAATCCTAAGCCCGAATGATACATGGTCGTGTTTGAGGCCGTGTTTACCATGTTTTCTACTTAAGCCGCAATTTGAAGCCCTAAGAGCATCTAAGCCGCCACAACTCAGTTCTAATCACCAAAACACTTCAAGGATGACTCAAGAATCCTAGAGATCAATCTCAAATGATCTATAGGTGCTAAAGTGAAGATTGAAAGCTCATTTACACAGGAGGATCAAACAAAGTACGAGGAATAAGCTTGAGCTCCCTAAATAGGGAAGAATCTATGTATTTCTCTGCTTTGTTTCATATACATTCCGTGGATTCTTCCTTCATTATGAGTAGCTAATCATTATGTGTGTTTGGGATGAGAAGCGTCGTAGTTTGGACGTAAAATACTCGTGAACACATGATATGGCTTTGTATCGTTTACGATAGCTTTTATTCGATTCAATATGTCTATGTATTGTTTTGAGAATCACATTTGGGCATGTCTATGTGTTGGTGTGATGTTTAGTAGACCGTTAAGGGCGAAAGCTAAATGACGGTTCGTTCTATTGTAAACGTTAGGCGTCGCCTATAGGGCGAAAGCAAATAGTCGACCCTCACATTAGATAAACTGCTATATATTCTCGTGACCATTTAGGGCGAAAGCTAAGTTGGAAACGAGTAGGAATTATCGTGACATAGTCATTAATCATGTGGTAACGGTAGTTACGACTTCATCGACGATATCTAGCGGGATTCGAAATCCCAAGCACATTCCTTCTATTCAAAGTTACTCTTAGAGATCATTTTTCTGTGTTAGTTTAAGTTGTTGTGACTTAGTTCAAATATAAAAATCTCAATCATTTGTTAGGCTAGATATTGAATTGATAGGTTATTACTAGTAATCAAGATTATTCCTTGTGTTCGATACACGGATACTCGCTATAGCTATTTTACAAACGATAGGTACACTGCCTATCGCGCGTGGTGATAGTTATAACATATTCGTTTTAATTATTACTTGACGTACTTGCACGAACATTTATTTAAAACGTACATGCTCGCGATCAAGTTTTTGGCGCCGTTGCCGGGGAATAATTTGATATTAGGAACACCTGTGTTCGGTAATTTAGCCATTCACTTATTTGTTACTTTATTCTAGTTATCAGAATTTCTTTGTTTTGCGATTATTCTTCCGTTTCTGACTTGTTAATTAACTAACTAGATCGTTGATTTCTTCAAGGTGTACTTTTATGGTGAATGACCCGAAATCATCCATTGTATCCACTCATTGAAGCATCTCCAGATTTCGAGCGTTGCGACGAAGACTAAGGTAGGAAGTAATTGGAAGTTCTTCGTCCGACAACTCATTTCAGCTAGTTGATTATTCTCAAGACACAACAGAAGGTTCTCAGGACACGGCAAGCACTTCTAACGTCAAGACGTCGGTTGATAGTTCAGGAACACCAAAGAAAATTGCAGATCAAGAAGTTAATACTGAGGAGCAATCACTGCAAGATTTGCTCAAGCACGACACACTTGGTGGTACGGAATCGGCAATGGTGATACCACCTTTTCGAGAACAACAACTTCGAGTTGAAGCATTCGTGGCTTCAAATGATATTTCAGACGGCCCAATTCGAAGGAAGGTCTGAACATGATCCGTACAAACATATAAAGGCGTTTCTGACAATTACGGACACTATCAAGATTAATGGAGTTCCAAATGACACCATCAAGCTTATGTTATTTCCATTTTCTCTCAAAGACAAAGCAAAGGAGTGGTTGGAGCTATTACCACCTAGGTCTATCACTACTTGGGACGAGCTGCGAGGAGCGTTCCTTGGCTACTTCTTCCCACAATCGAAGGTACTTCGGTTGAAAACTGAAATTTCGCTCTTTCATCAGAAGGACACGGAGAACCTCTACGAAGTTTGGGAGAGGTACAAGCCTTATTAAAGAGATGTCCGCAGCATGGAATGACAAAGGCCGCAATCATTAATCGATTCCACGAAGCACTCAATGATCAAACAGCCCATATGCTAGACGGGGCCGCACTTGTGAAGCTCAGTGCCACAGAAGCATGGAACCTAGTTGAAGATTATACAAGGAACAGAATTATGCGAGGCAACACAAGAATGAGGATGCCTGGAGAGTTCGAAGTAAGTGAGGACACGGCGATGAATGCTAAGTTTGACGCTCTTCAACAACAAGTTGCCACGACACAAACTCAACTTCAGACGATGATCAATGTGCTACTACCAAAAGTTGCCCAACCACCGACCGTGAATGCTGTAATGACACCGATGACCGCCGCACCACCGCAACAGATGCCTTACATACCGCATTGTGGTAATTGTGGTGCAGCCCAAGAGACGTGGGAATGTCAAGCCGTATCACCGGTGGAACACGTTGACTACATGGGAAATTATCAAGGACAGAGAAGCTTCCAACCTCGAGCACATCCGAATCTTTCTTACGGAAATCAAGGCCATCAAGTGCAAAGGCAATCCGGTTTCCAACAAGGGCCACCACCGGGATTTCAAGCCGGAGGATCAAGCAACCACTATCATAATACGGCTCAGGGTTTAAGATCCGATGATATAAGGCAGATGAAGGATATGATGAAGACTCTCCTCACAAATTTTAGCAATACCGCTGCGGCTCACGAGAATCGACTGACGAAGATGGAGGAGTATATGGAAGCCAACAATGTACGTGCTCAGAACACAGACGCGTCGATTAAGAAGTTGGAGCAGCAAGTGGGCCAGTTAGCAAAGCAACTGGCAGGACGAAATCAAGGATCACTCCCGAGCTACACCGAGTCAAACCCTAAGGAGTATTGCAACGCGGTAACCCTGATAAGCAAGAGAGAATTGCAAGAAGTACCCGCCAAGCAGAATTCAAAGGAGATAGCGGATTTCGAGAGCCACAACGAGCTAAAAGCGGAGGAAAGCAAAGGCAACGATGTCGAGAAGGTCAAGGCTGACAATTCGTGAAGTCGTACCAGCCTAAGATTCCATATCCGGCTAGGTTAACAAGGACGATGACTGACGACCCATTTGGTATGTACCTAGAGGAACAACGCGCCAAGAAGGAAGTGAAGCCGGTCAATCGTGTCGAGGAAGAGAAAGTCGACAAGGAGATGGAGGTCGTGACTACACCGTCTGTCAAGGTGTGTCAACCAAAGAAGTATATTGTTGACGACGAGTTCGGTAAATTTCTGTCACTTTTCAAGCAACTACATATTAACTTACCGCTCGTCGAAAGCCTTGCACAGATACCTCGATGTGTGAAATACCTCAAGGACTTACTCACGAACAAACGCAAGCTCGAAGATGTTTCTGCAAATTGTCTTCGAGGGGAGTGCTCCGCCGTCGTGAAAATGAATATCCCGAAGAAGCTAAAGGATCCAGGGAGTTTCACTATACCTTGTTTTATAGGAAATTTATATATTAATAAGGCATTTGTTGATTTAGGTGCATTAATTTGATGCCTTATTCTATGTTTAAGAAGCTTGGTTTAGGTGAACCCAACCCCATTAGGATGAGTATACAACGAGCGGATAGATCTATTACGTATCCTAGGGGTATTATAGAGGATGTGTTAGTCAAGGTTAATAAGTTTATTATTCCAGTGGATTTTGTTATTCTTGATATGAAGGAAGATGAGAATGTACCTTTGATCTTAGGGAGACCATTTTTAGCCACTGGAGAGACCATGATAGATGTTAAAAACGGCACCTTGACGTTTACTATAGATGGAGAGAAAGTAACATTTTGCATGGCGGAAACTAAGAGTGATATCAGCAAGCATGAAAATAATTATTCCTATCCTGATTTTACTGATCAAAATTCTTCTATGTCTTTTTCAAAATTATCGCAGGTTATCGAGAAGAAAGACACGGGAATAGTCGAGGGAAGCAAAGAGGAGAACAAGGAGATGCGTTTGATCGACGGACCACCGCTTTTAGAGTTTGAGCGGCAGCCCAACCATTTCAGTTGCGATTTTCCGGAGGGCGGTCCAAAACCACCAATGACAGTCCCCTCCAACCGTTTTTCCAAACCACCTTGAAGACTCACTCGACTACGTCCGACTCAAGACGTTAAAGAAGCGCTTCTTGGGAGGCAACCCAGATATTTTCTTTTATGTTTTAGGCATTACAATATATAAAAAATATATATATAATAAATAAATAAATAATTTAAATTAAATAAAAAATATTAATCTAAAACTATATATAAATTAAATAAAACCATAATAATAATAACAAGAAATTTAATTAATAATAAATTTATTACGAATATTAAGGATGGTCACAACGCAGGATCTAGGAACGAGATAGGAACGATAGTTTTACTTCATAAAAGATGGTTACAATACCATTACAATGTGTGAGGGTCCAGCAGAAAAGCAATTAAAACTGCGAATAACACAAAAGACAGAACAATAGTTTATTTTGCTTCGTAAGGGCGGTTACACACAAGTGCACCTTGTGAGAACCCAACACATGAAAGCTAGTAAACTCCGAACAAACCCAAAAGAAGAGCAAGGTATAGTGACAACATATCTAAATTATGACGAATCCTTGCATATTCTTCACTCTCATTCTCACGGTCTTGCTGTTGTTCCAAATTCATAATGGCTAGCTAACCCAGAATTTCGAAAAAAAGATTGCTGAAGACGTGGGATTTATGGTAGATGATGCTATTGTGTTGTTCTACCAATGTCTAATTATAGGCATGAATGGCACAAAAATATCATTATCATACCCGGCAAATCCATTAAATGATACAGACGAAATTTTGACTTGAGGATTTGACGCCGTGTGAGAAAGTGATATTTCCTTTGTCGATTATCAGATTTTTCCTCGCGCAAATCGGTCTCGAAAATCTCGTCGATTGTGTGTTAATCATAGTTAAAATATATATAAATTAATAATAAAAATAACGAAGAAAAAAAGGAAAAAAAAAAGAAAAAAGATAAAAAAATTTAAAAATGAATTTAAATAATAAAAAAAAATTAAAAAAATAAATAATTATTATAAAAAAATAAAAGAAAAGAAAAAAAAATTGTTGACATACATGGCAATAGACATGGCCGTGCCTAGCCATGTATGAGCAAGACGGCCTTGCGGCCCTCTTACACGGCCCCAAACATGGCCGTGTCTGCCCGTGTAGGAGCAACACAATCTCACGGCCTACTCACACGGTCACTGACATGGCCGTGTGGTTAAAAAAAATGAATGAAAATGAAAAACCTGAAAAAAAAAATTGAATAATAATAAACATATATATAAAAAAATAATAATAAATAAATAAAAATAAAAAAATAGAAAATATATATATATATATATATAGGCGCGATATGTACACGGCCACACACATGGCCGTGTTCGTCTCTCTAAAATTAAAAAAAAAAAAGAAAGAGAATTAATTAGAAAAAAAACAAGAAAATTAGAAAATATATACAAATAAAAAAAATAAAAAATAAAAAAATAAAACAAAAAATATATATAAATAAATGAAAATAATAATCAGACTAAAAAAAAAATAAAAAAAAAAAAAAAAAAAAAAAAACAATTCCTACACGGCCATAAACATGGCCGTGTTACCTCAATTCAACTTCACGGCAACTTCACACGGCCTTTAGCATGGCCGTGTGATACTCTCTCTCTCTCTCTCTCTCTCTCTCTCTCTCTCTCTCTTATATATAAGTTAGAGAGAAGAAGGGCTTAGCACAAGTCTATGAAAAAAAAAAGAAAAAAGAAAAAAAATCCCAGATGGCGAGAGCTAACCACGACGTATGCGGCGCGCTATCGAACAATGGCATGACACCGACATGACCGCTTCGATATTTTCGATTGAAGTTTACTCTCCAATATAGTCAGTTGAGCCCTACTATAACCCGGAAAAGACCTTCTTCACGCCTTATCACCGAGAGTAGTAGACATATGATCCAGTTACGAGTTTATAGTAGGGACTAGACTATTTCACGAATCGAGGGAATTCACCGGCATTTAGCCTATACCCCGAGTTATTCGAGTGAATTCCTGCATAGTACGGATCTTGATTAATATTGCTAAAGAAGTTCTTGTTGTTTCGAGGTAGTCGTTGTGTCATGTTTCGAATTTCTTGATTAATTCCGTTTCATTTTTCTATTTTGAACGATGACTTGCAAAGGACATGTATTACATGTTTTCATTTGTTAGCCTAAATTGCTTGAGGACAAGCAAAAGCTCAAGTGTAGGGAGGTTTGATAAACGCATTTTTATTCGTTTATCTCCATCATTTTCATGTTGAATATTTGGTTATGTGAGTTGTCTCGTGCATTTATTCATAATTTTTACATATTTTGATGTCAAAGGTATATGAGGCGATATTTGGGACGAACTGCGTAAACATGGAGCAGAAATCAACATTTTTCCTTCAACATGGCCTGACACACGGCCATGCTTGTCAGCATAAAGGAAAACCATAGTTGCGGTCCCTTCAACATGGCCTGACACACGGCCATGTTTGTCAGCATAAAGGAAAATCATAGTCGCGGCCCTTCAAGATGGCCTGATACATGGCCGTGTTGATCAACAGTGTTGGGCCTTAAACCCTAAGCCCGAATGATACATGGCCGTGTTTTAGGCCGTGTTTACCATGTTTTCTACTTAAGCCGCAATTTGAAGCCCTAAGAGCATCTAAGCCGCCACAACTCAGTTCTAATCACCAAAACACTTCAAGGACGACTCAAGAATCCTAGAGATCAATCTCAAATGAGCTCTAGGTGCTAAAGTGAAGATTGAAAGCTCATTTACACCGGAGGATCGAACAAAGTACGAGGAATAAGCTTGAGCTCGCTAAATAGGGAAGAATCTATGTCTTTCTCTGCTTTGTTTCGTATACATTTCGTGGCTTCTTCCTTCATTCGGAGTAGCTAATCATTTTGTGTGTTTGGGATGAGAAGAACGCTAGATAGCGTCGTAGTTTGGACGTAAAATACTCGTGAACACATGATATGGCTTTGTATCGTTTACGACAGCTTTTATTCGATTCAATATGTCTATGTATTGTTTTGAGAATCACATTTGGCATGTCTAAGTGTTGGTGTGATGTTTAGTCGATCGTTAAGGGCGAAAGCTAAATGACGGTTCGTTCTATCGTAAACGTTAGGCGTCGACTATAGGGCGAAAGCAAATAGTCGACCCTCACATTAGATAAACTGCTATATATTCTCGTGACCATTTAGGGCGAAAGCTAAGTTGGAAACGAGTAGGAATTATCGTGACACAGTCATTAATCTTGTGGTAACGGTAGTTACGACTTCATCGACGATATCTAGCGGGATTCGAAATCCCAAGCACATTCCTTCTATTCAAAGTTACTCTTAGATCATTAGTTGTATTTTGATCATTTTTCTGTGTTAGTTTAAGTTGTCGTGACTTAGTTCAAATATAAAAATCTCAATCATTTGTTAGGCTAGATATTGAATTGATAGGTTATTACTAGTAATCAAGATTATTCATTGTGTTCGATACTCGGATACTCTCTATAGCTATTTTACAAACAATAGGTACACTGCCTATCGCGCGTGGTGATAGTTATAACATATTTGTTTTAATTATTACTTGACGTACTTGGACGAACATTTATTTAAAACGTACACGCTCGCGATCAGTTTGCATCATATCCACAAAGTCAATCAATCAATTTTCCTAATTATAATGTCCTAATCAGTTTACGGAAAGATATCAAATCGATTTTTGCACATTAAGCGGGATGCATTCAAAATTGCAGATGCAAGTTTCACTTGGAATAAACGATTCTCAATGGATATATCACTTTCCCTATATAGACAGCATTTTTTCCATATATAACTTAGTAGGATATCTCACACGTTTTTTCCATATGTATCATAGAACGACATATCCTATCAAATGATACGTCTGTAATATGCGATCACATAGTTTCACCAATAAATCTCATAATCACATGTGAATCAAATATTTGACACTTTAACCATTTTATAGCTCATAATTCATGCATGGTCAAATATTAACATGTACTTAGACATTTTATTGATCATTCATCGAATTGCTTAATTTATAGACCTAACGTCATTACAATAGTTCATCAAAACTCTCTAACTCTCATGGACCAAAAAGGTCAACATTGTCCGATTGCCCTCGTAGCTCGGATCAGAATACTAGCAGATAGACACGTAATACGGCGGGTCAAACCCATAGAGAATTACCAGTACAAGCGAGTGGCAACTCCTCGTCCTTTTCTTTAAGACTACGTCGTTGGTGGTGGATGGCACTAGATCGTCACGCCGACCTCGGAATGTACCACGAAATCCGTTCTCTAAAGATGGCTAGAGAGAATTGATCCTTCGCATGGGAGAAAAGTGTGTGCGTCCGGTGTGTGTTTTTGTGCCTTGTGATGGACGAAATTCTCTCATGTGGATCACGATATTTCTCACCCAAAATATGAAATAGGGCTGCCCTGTTTATACAAAGCTAGAATCGAAAATCCCATGAATATCTCAAAGATATGATTTTCGAATTTTACCCCTTAAGTGTAGAGGTTCTTTTGCCATATTTTACTCTCCTTTGAGTTCCAAATCCAAACTTAAGGAAAATTGCTACTATTAGAAAATCAACTTAAATACCAGGTCAAACTAAGTATCTTTAAATATGATATAAATTCGAAACTTTATTGTGGCGACCCTACTTTTCTAATTAGGATTAGTGGCGGATTTCCGCAACGTAAGCCGCGGAAGGCCCGTCTAATTAAAACTTTTTCCTAAAATAATATACACTAATATAAGAATCCGTCTACATCGTTATCTCTGTACACGAGCTGAAGCCCCCAAAATTATCAAAAGAACAAAAAGCGCTAACGCTGCTCCAGGTCTTCATCCATGTACCGCACCGCCCTCAAAAGTCCGTGGAGCACCGCCACCAGCCGCCTCAGTCACGACGCGTATCAGCATCGGACTCAGTACCTACAATACGTAAACACTGAGCAATTTGCCCAGTAGGTGAATAAAATGCATGTATGCAAGTGTGCACTCAACCCCAAACCCAATACCTCACATATGATGCACACTCTTCTTTTCCCACATTCCTATTTCACACAACACAGGGCCCTAGGTTAGGCTCGACACCCTCGCGCGCAAAGACTACTGGGAGGTCACCCCCAAGTCTCGCGGCAGCCTACCCTGGTAGTGCACTGGACGATCACGCCAATGGCCTCCTACCGGGTCACTCCGCACCAAAAGTATACACTGATAGTGCACTGGACGATCACGCCAATGGCCTCCTATCAGGTCACATCAATATCTCCGGCGGTATGCACCTCGGGACGGTCACGCCCGAGTAGACAGATCGATCACGCATGTCTCCGCCAGGTGCCCAGTGAGCCTAACCTCGACTCCTCTAAGAGTCACCAATCACAAGCATCTCATTCTACCCCGTACGTCAATATCTCATATCACTACCGTCTCACTACGGTACAACCATCTCTCGCCCTAACGTGATATGCACGTGCCAGGCATGTACTAGAAATCTCATATAAACATGATTTATATTGAACGCGTGGAAAACAGGTATAACACATAAGTCACGTAAATCACCGAATCACATGGAAACACATAAATTCACTTTTGTGTTTACGTATTGTAGATGGATGATCCACCTACCTGTCCTCCTGATATGATCAAATAGGAAATCTGGTGGAACCGCTAATTGTCGATTCTCTGGATAAAATAATGTTATCAATACAGTATCGAAACTGAATGATTATAATTTCGACTAGGTTAATCTGTTAAGACCCTAAGTTCAAATTTCTCATCTAAGCCTACATTAGGGTCAAGCTCATCTAAGTTTCTTTCCTAAACCTAGACTCGTCCGATTGTTGTGTGTTAAAGCACTTAAATCGCCCGATTCGTTAGGCTTAATACTAGGCTTCGCCCGATTGCATGATAAATCGCCGAGCTTCAATTACGTCACCATTTCGCCCGATTTGTTGGACAGTTCCTAGCCTTTGATTGTCCGATTCATCATGCTTGATATCAGTTGCATCGCCCTATTCGAGTATTTAAGGGCCGAAATCGCCGGGTTATTCACTTCCTCAACCAATCTCCCGCTTTGTCATTCATGGGAAGGATTTCGCCCGATTTGTCAACCTCTCTCGAATCGCCCGATTCATCACGTGCCAATAGGAGTTTCGCCGAGTTCCTATCGAATCATTAAATCGCCCGATTCCATGGCCTTTTAAATCACTCGATTATATTGCCTTGGAATCGCCCGATTTCAATAGGGTTTGAATAACTGAAACGCACGATTCGTGAGTCGCCCGATTTCAAAATCGCCGAGGTCTATCTAAGTCTTCTAATCGCCCGAATGTGAAATTACAATATTCTAAGACTCGAAACCAATAAAATCGCCCGATCCTAATCACAAAATGGAATCACCCGATTCCTTGAAAGAAATAGTAATTTCTTCGAAACCCTGAAAATCGCATAACCCTAAAATAATATTAATACCCTAAAATAGTAAAATTAAGCCGAGAAACTTGAGAATGAGTTGAAAACTGAAACTCCTTATCATGTCGGAACTCGATACTATTGAACACGTACATTACTTAATTCAAAGGTTTTCAGTTATTGTTATAACATCGAGAACTCCTTTATCAACGTGCACCTATATAACTAAGTCAAAAGTTTGAATGTTTTAAACCTAGTATATAAAACCACGCAAGCATCATATGATCCATTTTTAACACATAACAACCGTGTACACCATTTAACACCAAAAACATGTTATTCTAAGAATCATAGCATATCTATGTAGATGAAACATGACTTACAACTTGATGCGGGTACGACCCCAATCAACAAGATTTTTGGTCCGAGAATGAAGGTGAGGGCCAAAACGGATGGAATCGTGGACGAGATATGCGAAATGGAACTGAAAAGTAAAGGAACACAGATTTTACGTGGTTCGGATTCGGGTGAATCCTACGTCCACGGGCCGCCGGAGAATATTCACTATTAACGGGGAATGATTACACACTCTATCTCACGATCCCTCACTTTTACAAGTGTTTCCCAGCTACAAACAGTAGAGAGAGAAGAGAGAACATGTGTGTGTGTGTTAGTGGTGTGTTACTGTGTGTGGGTGAGTGGAAGATGATGTAAAATGACTAAGAGCTACTATTTATACTTGTGGGTGCGTCTAGGGTTTGGTACTGCCTCCACTCGTCAGGTCTCCTGGACGCTACCCTAGCTCTTCCGTGCTCTTCGTTTGGCCCTTCTGAATAGTTTCGTAGCTTCCTGGGATATCTCCCTCTTCAGGTCTACCGGACACTTCCTTAGCTCTCTCGATTACTTCCATTGGTCCCCCCCTGAACAGTTCCGTAGCTCTGTGCAGTATCTCCCGAGCTCCTCCAGATAACACCTTCGTACCTGATCCTTGTCGCCTTTAGACCCAACCTCCTACTCTGTTCTTAGGAATGCTGGATAGGTCACCCCTATCATCCAGTCCCCATACTCTGAGTTGCAATACGCTAAGTATTGCAGCTCGAGTATTATTAAGAGAGCATTCCTCCTCTTGTGTCCTTAAATTTCTTCTGCCATTTCCTCCCGTTGCCCAAGAAGTCCCAAGCAGCTCAGGACTTCGCATTTTTGCTAGCCCGTAGTTGGGCTCTTGATCAGTAGACCGGGTTTGTACTTGTTGGCGGAAGGCTGATCTTTAAAATTCCTGATCACATAGATCAGGTCCCCTTCACTAGTAGAAAGCTGTACTTGAAATTCTGATCGCATAGATCAGGTCCTTATGAGTCGGGCCAGATAACTCAGGTGTCCGTCTCTCAGTTAGATCTAGATTCAAAACGTCCGGATGGGGTGCATCGGATCTTTGCTTGCCAGCATGGAGCCAGACTTAGGAACCTCGAATAAATGAATAGCCTCTTTACACGCCAGTCTGGTGCTGGCTTAGAAATCCCAGGTAGATGAGTGGGATCTTCTCAGGTAAACATAAAGCTGGACTCGTAAAATAGGATCGAGCAGATCCAGCTTGTGGGTGAGAACCAACCTGGAATCCGAAGAGCTGACCTGAAAACCTGGAGGAGGTGAATCAGGTCTTCGTTCATCAGTTCGAAGCTGGACCTCTGATTGTGTAGGTTAGGCCTCCTACTAAAGGGCTGGCCTGTGAATCTTGACAATATGGACCAGATCTCCACTCATTAGCACGAGGATGGACCCCTGGTTGCATAGATTAGGTTTGTTCGTCGACGGAGAGCTGATGTATGGCTCGTGCTCCAGGAACCATGTCTTCGTATGTTAGCGTGCGGGTTGTGTTACAATGCTGTAAACCCCCCAGTTTCCTTAGGTAAGTGTGATGTCCACTCCGCTGGCCAACTCCCTTATTGTGGCTCGTCTCAGGGGACCTAGCCGAGTTACTGAAGCATAGAGATGACACGATGGGGCGGTCGAAGGATGAGCTAGCGAGCTTGCTGCAGAACATGAGAAACTCACTAGAGCACGGCTGCGTATCTGTCGGCAAGAGAGCAAAGAGCCAGGCTGGAGCATTCGAACTGATAGCCAGGTAGAGGAGCAGGGACTTTGTTACAGAGGATTCTGTCTTAGTTGCCCCTGTAGTCTCGCACCATAGTAGCACATCCAGAATACTCTGAATTAGACGGCATCTCCTTCTGCTCCTTTTGCACGCTGGACTACTGCTTTGCATCTCGAGGCTCGACTCAAAAACCTCGTGGCAAGCTGTACTCAGATATCTTGAACACCTAATTCGAACCTCCACTCGCTCGCCACTCGTGGTTTGACTTGGATATCCTCTGTGAAATAGGCCAGCCTCGGCGTGCTGACGGAGAGCTGAGCTTAGATATCCTAATGTAGTAGGTCAGGTCCTAAACACCGTAGCATAATTGAACTTAGATACCCAAACAGATAAGTCTGGCACTCGTGCGCCAGTAAGAAGCTGGACTTAGATATACCGACGGATAGGTTGGGTCTTCTGGTGCCAGCGTGGAGCTGGACCTAGATGGACATCCGAACAGTTAGGTTAGGTTTCCCATGCCAGCACGAAGCTGGACTTAGATGTCCTACTCCAGATAGGTTGGGTCTTTGAATGCCAGCGCAGAGATGGGCTAAGATAACCCAAACAGATAGCTTGGGCTTTCTATGCCAGCGCGGAGCTGGACTTTGATATCCCCATCCAGGTGGATTAGGTTTCCTATGCTAGCGTGGATCTAGACTTATATTCACAACCACGTAGGTTGGGTACTCTGGTGCCAGCGTGGGGCTGGACTTAGATGTCCTCATCCAGATGGATTGGATTTCCTGTGCCAGCACAGAGCTGGACTTAGATATCCCAACAGTTAGGTTGGGTATGTACGTGCCAGTCCGGAGCTGGACTTAGATAGATATCCCAACAGTTAGGTTGGATTTCTGTGCCAGTACGAAGCTGGACTTAGATATCCCAACAGTTAGGTTGGGTCTTTGGGTGCCAGCACGGAGCTGGACTTAGATATCCCAACAGTTAGGTTGGGTCTTTGGACACTAGGCAGCATTAGTGGTAATTGTATCGTGCTAGCTACCTATTTATTTGGTATCCTTCTCGCACCCTCCTTTCATGGTGCGGGAGCTGGGAGATCTGTGTCACTCCTGGCGACCTGTCATTGGTCGTCTGGCGGTCCGGGCCAGAAAGCTGATCTGGAAACCTGCAACAGAAGGCTAGTCGAAACATCAATGCTAGGAAGTTAGCGTCACCTGGACAGGTTAGGGCTTACTGCCTTCTGTTTTACAGTCTTGAGACTTGCCATCGGCAGATCCGTAGATCCCTAGCAAACGCCGAAACATTTTTGTCTGGGCTAGGCCATGGCTCATGTTATTCGTTTCCCGTCTGGGCGACATCCACTTTTCACGCACTTTCCTTCCAAATCCTGATGCAATCACATCCAAACATGCACCCGAAAGGTTATTGGCAGACTCAAACGTGTACCTGGAAGATGTCCGCCAAGGCTATACTTGGCGCTCATCGCTTTCGTTTTCGCGATCTGGGGGCTTGTCTTCACCAGGTCCGTAGATCAACCACAGAGGTACCCTCCTGGAGCTAGGCTGGGTTCTACGAGCCATGCTTTCAGCTTGGGTTGAGCCCGAACTTAGAAGAGCCAAGTGCAGCCGATCTTGCTGCCAAGGAGAATGAGCTTGCGTTCCATATGAACCAGCTCGTGGAGGAACCGCAAGCCTTCATTGAATGCAGGCCAAGGACTTGTTGGCAGGGAGGGAAAAGGCTATGAAGGCTGTTCTGGAGCGAGCCTTCGATGCTGAGGCAGCGAAGGAAGTGCAGGGTAACTCAATGCGCCAGGAAGGGAGTTCTGCAGGCAGGCTAGAGGGAACACAGCTCTGCCAAAAATATCTGTCCACCTCTCGTACGGCACTACTTCTTAGAAGGTTTCGTTGTTGGACAAGAGCCAGCTTCCACCCTGGCCGCAGCGGTGGCGGCTATGAGCGCTCCTCGGGCCTTTAAAGGAGGTTCTCAGGTGTCTCCTAATCCCAATTTCTGGCTCGCTGAAGTGCCTTACTGCTATGCTACTACCACTCTCCACTCCCCCTACTTCGAATTGTGCTAATGCTTGTCAGCGCATTCGAAGTAAGTGAGTAGTATACCTCCTTATCTGCCGACCTCAATCCTTCTCTTGGAAGTTGCACTATGAGTACCCACGCTGATCCGTCTCGGCAGATTGCCGTACTCTAGATGTTCACTTAGGGACGGCATTTCTCCCACTGCTCTTTCCTCGCAGCATTCTACTGCATTCACATCCAACACTTTCATCTGAAAGGTTATTGGTGTATCTAAACATGTACCTGGGAGATGTTGGTATAAGCTGCACCCAACGCCCCTTGCTTTCATTTTTATAGGTTGGATGTTCGTCATCGCCAGATTTGTAGGTCACCGGGTAAGCTTTCCACCTGGGGCCTATCTTCATCCCAGGAAGGTTTTTTCCTTAAGTATTTGTGATCCGCCTTTCTGTCAATGCGGGGACCTGTACTACTAAGTCTCTCCACTCCCCCTACTTCAAATTGTGCTAATGTCTATTAGCACATTCGAAGTATACGAGGAATGTTCCTCCTGACTTACCAACCTCGTCTTTAACATTGTTAAAACTTGGTGGTATGCGTTAGGCTCTCCACTCGGTAATATCCCGCGTGTTTGCTTGTAAGAAGCATCCGCCTCCCATGCGTTCTCTTCCCAACATCCCATCGCAATTTGCATTCGAAATCTTCATTTAAGAGGTTGTTGGTAAATAAAAACGTGTACTTGGGGAGCTCCGGGTAAGCTGGGTCCGACACCCCTTGTTTTTTGTTTTTGACCAGGTTCGTGGAGCACCGACGAACCTTCTGCCTTTCGCAAGGCCAGCATTGGCTGGTTCGGTCTCTTGTTTGGGGTTGAGTCGAAGCTTAGGAGTTCTCCTAGAGGCTGGGCATATCTGTGTGAGCGCCATCTGCGCGACCCCATCTGGGCTGGTCGGGCGTCCAGGGTGACCTAAAGTTTGGGCACATTCGTGCGAGCGCCATCTGGGCTTATCAGAGCGCCATCTGCGCGGCCCCATCTGGGCTTATCAGAGCGCCACCTGCGCGGCCCCATCTGGGCTTGTCGGATAGTGCTGATGTCTGTCGGTATATTCGAAGTATCCGAAGAGCATTCTCTTGACTCATCAGCTTCAATTTTCTCGATTGTTACGCCATCTGGCTATGTTTGCATTCAAATTCCCTTTTACGGAATCATTAGTTAACGGAAATGCGTACCTGAGGAGCTCATTGGTATGTCAGCTCCGGTGCCTATTTTCGTTTTTCATCGGGTCCGTTGGTCCCTTTCGCAAGGCCAACATCAACTGATCTGGGGACCAGCAAGGTTCGCCAGTGGTAGCCCAATCTGAACTCATCAAACGTTTATCCAGGGTGACATGGAAGTTGGTCACATCTGTGCGACCGCCATCTGCGCGACCCTATCTGGTCTTATTGGTGTGCTATCTGTACAGCCACATCTGGGCTCATAAGTGCGCATCTGCGCGGCCACATCTGGGCCAACCACGTCTGGGCTTATAGGTGCGCACTGTGCGGCCACCTCTGAGCCTAACCACGTCTGGGCTTATAGGTGCGCATCTGCGCGGCCCGTCTGGGCCAGCCACATCTGGGCTTAAAATTGCGCATCTGCGCGGCCGCGTCTGGGCCAGCCACATCTGGGCTAAATAAGTGCGCATCTGCGCGGCCGCGTCTGGGCCAGCCACATCTGGGCTAAATAAGTGCGCATCTGCGCGGCCACGTCTGGACCAGCCATGTCTGGGCTAAAAAGTGCGCAATCTGCGCGGCCACGTCTGGGCCAACCACGTCTGGGCTTAAAAGTGTGCATCTGTGCGGCCACGTCTGGGCCAGCCACGTCTGGGGTAAAAAGTGCGCATCTGCGCGGCCACGTCTGGGCCAGCCACGTCTGGGCTTAAAAGTGCGCATCTGCGCGGCCGCGTCTGGGCCAGCCACGTCTGGGCTTATAGGTCTCGTGTCCCGCCTGGATCCATGCCAGGGCTTATGGGGTTTAGCTCTTAGCCTGGATTTAAGCCAGGGCTTATATGCTTCTTTTTCTGCCTGTCCTCGGAGCTGGGACTTATGGCTTCCTCTCCCCTTTGGAGCTACCTCGGAGCGTAGAGGCTTCGTGTCCAGCCTGGGTCTATACCAGGGCTTATGGGGTTTCGCTCCCAGCCTGGATTTAAGCCAGGGCTTATGGACTTCGTTTTCAACCTGTATTGGATCCAGGGCTTACGGTCTCCTGTTTCCAGCCTGGGTCTAAGCCAGGGCTTATGGTGTTCTCTGCCAGCCGGATCTAAGCCAGGGCTTATGGACTTCATTTCTACCCTTGATTGGATCCAGGGCTTACGGTCTCCTGTTTCCAGCCTGGGTCTAAGCCAGGGCTTATGGTGTTCTCTGCCAGCCTGGATCTAAGCCAGAGCTTATGGACATCATTTCTAGCCTGGATTGGATCCAGGGCTTACGGTCTTCTGTTTCCAGCCTGGGTCTAAGCCAGGACTTACGGTTTCCAACTCTGTTTGAAGCTACGGCGGTGCTTAGGGGCTTTGGTTTCTGCCTGGAACTAGGAGACTTTGGTTGCCAGCGGAGAGCTAGACCATCATACCTGCCAAATCTGCTGGCCACGGCCACAAGCAACTCCAACGTACGAGACGCAGTGAGCGTAATGAGATAATAAAAATAATAATGAAGTAATATTTAGTGATTGCCTAGCGAAGCAGTGCATCATGGCAGGTTAGATATAAGCATGTACAAATAAATTCTAGCACAGTATTATTCCTGATCCGATGATCTAGAAATGTCGGATTTTGAGATATGGGATTGCCAAACTGTAGGGCGGTAGCTAAGTGGGAAAGCTAAGTAAAAAAGCTAAAGGTTAGTAGCTAAATAAGAAATCTATCATGTAAGTAGCTACGTAGGAAATCTGGAGGTCAATAGCTAAGTGGGTAAGCTGGAGGTCAAAGGTAATGTACGGAGGAGACAAATAATCCCAGCTAATCCTGACAACGTTGAAAAGGACAGGACTGTTTACAGCCGACCAGGGGACACACAGAGGGTGTTAGTTGGGAGACATGATGGTCAGACAGAGGGTATGTCAGTCTGACAACAGTACGCCTGTGACTGTCTTTCCTAGGCTGTACATTTTGGAGACCCACTGGGCTGGTGGCCCAATGGCAATACTTCCAGCAATCCAAACATAGCCCAAATAATTAATTTGAGAGCCTAATAAAATAAATCAAGCTAAACTCATTCTAATTTATTTTGGTAATCCAAAATAATTAATTCCAGCAATTATGATAATTAACCTCAATAACCCCATATAATTATTTTCAGAAATTAATTAAAATAATTCCAGATTTAAATTAATTAACTTGGCCCGACAAGATAACATCATAAACCCACATATTTAAAGTCCACTAGGCCCAAACTTCTAATTGATTAAAGCAATCCAATTAATCCCATAACTCAAAGCCCAAGCCCAATAGGAAACCCTAGGCGAAATAACGGAAGTACCCCAAGTATTATCAGAGTCTCAATTCGCCCCCCAATTTCAGATTTCACAGCATTTAGTCCCAAGCGAAATAGCAGAATTCGCCCTACCACTTCTATAATTCGATTTTACACCCAAAAAGTTAAGAAACTTACACACGGGTCCCGTAACGCAATTTCCGGCAGTGGCATCGCCGGCGACAGGCGAGGCGATCGCGGGGTCATCCTCCAGATGCAACAACCATGGCCGAGGTGGTTCGGCCTCAAGGGATCTGAGATCGGGACGTGGTTTGACGTTGTCGTTCTCATCGCGTCTTCTTCACCAACGTCATCGTCTTGAAGCGTTTTCTGATCTTGCGACGGTGCTGCTGGCCGGTGAAGAAATGAAACGGAGGGTCAACATCTTGGGCACCCCCGATTTTGAGGTCTCGCTCGTCGATTTTGCCATTTTGCCTAAATCGCGTCGTGGGATTCCGTGAGCGTCGACGCGACTTTCACCGGTGATTATGCTCGTTGGGGTTGATATTTGGCCGTGGAAGGCACGCCTATGGACAGAGCATTTCCTAGCGAGCCCGTTGGTGGACGTGGCCTCGCCGGTGGTCGCCGTTAGGCCGAGATATACCACGGCAAAAGCAAGAGCGTACACCGATTTCTCCAAAGCCTTTTCTGCCCCGTGAGGGCAGACCTGAATAACTGGCCATCCCTGCCTTGCCGGTGGTGCTTGGGTGGTGCACCGGTCGCCGACAGTGAGGCCAACGTGGCCGGTGGCCAAGCTTATGGTGAGACAAAGTTTCGCCCGGCAAGTGTTCGTTGAAATGCCATAGAAGAAAAGTGAAGAATGGCAGCCCAGAAAACCTTCAAAAACAGCCGTTGAATCCAAGCCACGACCCCATATCTCACGTTCCAAACCCTCGTTTCCCACAGACGGTGCCATTTGATGCGGGTACGACCCCAATCAACAAGATTTTTGGTCCGAGAATCAAGGTGAGGGCCAAAACGGATGGAATCGTGGACGAGATATGCGAAATGGAACTGAAAAGTAAAGGAACACAGATTTTACGTGGTTCGGATTCGGGTGAATCCTACGTCCACGGGCCGCCGGAGAATATTCTTAACGGGGAATGATTACACACTCTTATCTCACGATCCCTCACTTTTACAAGTGTTTCCCAGCTACAAACAGTAGAGAGAGAAGAGAGAACATGTGTGTGTGTTAGTGGTGTGTTACTGTGTGTGGGTGAGTGGAAGATGATGTAAAATGACTAAGAGCTACTATTTATACTTGTGGGTGCGTCTAGGGTTTGGTACTGCCTCCACTCGTCAGGTCTCCTGGACGCTACCCTAGCTCTTCCGTGCTCTTCGTTTGGCCCTTCTGAATAGTTCCGTAGCTTCCTGGGATATCTCCCTCTTCAGGTCTACCGGACACTTCCTTAGCTCTCTCGATTACTTCCATTGGTCCCCCCCTGAACAGTTCCGTAGCTCTGTGGAGTATCTCCCGAGCTCCTCCAGATAACACCTTCGTACCTGGTCCTTGTCGCCTTTAGACCCAACCTCCTACTCTGTTCTTATGAATGCTGGATAGGTCACCCCTATCACAACTATAGAAGACACGTGTTTTAGCTGAAAGATCCTTCATCAACGAATAGAAAGTAGATTGATATATGGGGTATTGTTCATATGCGCTAGTATGCGCTAGCTCTCATATGAAAATTTACCTGGCTCACGTGGGAATTGATTGCTAAGGAAGTAAATTGTCGAAATCTCCTATGCCCATGATGAAGTTTTCCCTCGTTGAATACTCTCTGATTCTTGCTAAAATGTTCTCTTCCCTCCTTACTTCCACGTTTCTTTCTTTTAATACTAAGGATTGCTTTTTGGTCAAACAAAGGGATAACAACTGAGCATGTCGCTTTTCCCTTGGGATTAAGAAAGGTCCCATTCTTATCCTTTAAGTTCGTTTGGGCAAAAATTAGAAATCAATTCGGCCTTGTTCTTTTCATTCGACCATCTCTCCTTTTTGGGCTTTTAGCTATTTTAAATTGGACCCTAATATTATTTTATCTAGCTTTATTAATTAATTTTTTTATTGGGCCAAATTTTCTTCTTTTGAATACACTAATAGAATTTCTAATCTATCTTATCACTCTGTTAATTATATTCGTAAATTCCGTATCAAATTTCACGGGTATAATTAACAGAGTCATAAGATAGATTAGAAATTCTATTAATGTATTCAAAAGAAGAAAATTTGGCCCAATAAAAAAATTAATTAATAAAGCTAGACAAAATAATATTAGGGTCCAATTTAAAATAGCTAAAAGCCCAAAAAGGAGAGATGGTCGAATGAAAAGAACAAGGCCGAATTGATTTCTAATTTTGGCCCAAACGAACTTAAAGGATAAGAATGGGACCTTTATTAATCCCAAGGGAAAAGCGACGTGCTCAGTTGTTATCCCTTTGTTTGACCAAAAAGCAATCCTTAGTATTAAAAGAAAGAAACGTGGAAGTAAGGAGGGAAGAGAACATTTTAGCAAGAATCAGAGAGTATTCAACGAGGGAGAACTTCATCATGGGCATAGGAGATTTCGACAATTTACTTCCTTAGCAATCAATTCCCACGTGAGCCAGTTAAATTTTCATATGAGAGCTAGCGCATACTAGCGCATATGAACAATACCCCATATATCAATCTACTTTCTATTCGTTGATTAAGAGCTAAAACACGTGTCTTTTATAGTTGTAAGTCATGTTTCATCTACATAGATACGCTATGATTATTAGAATAACATGTTTTTGGTGTTATATGGTGTACACGGTTGTTATGTGTTAAAAATGGATCATATGATGCTTGCGTGGTTTTATATACTAGGTTTAAAACATTCAAACTTTTGACTTAGTTATATAGGTGCACGTTGATAAAGGAGTTCTCGATGTTATAACAATAACTGAAAACCTTTGAATTAAGTAATGTACGTGTTCAATAGTATCGAGTTCCGACATGATAAGGAGTTCAGTTTTCAACTCATTCTCAAGTTTCTCGACTTAATTTTACTATTTTAGGGTATTATTATTATTTTAGGGTTATGCGATTTTCAGGGTTTCGAAGAAATTACTATTTCTTTCAAGGAATCGGGTGATTCCATTTTGTGATTAGGATCTGGTGATTTTATTGGTTTCGAGTCTTAGAATATTGTAATTTCACATTCGGGCGATTAGAAGACTTAGATAGACCTCGGCGATTTTCAAATCGGGCGACTCACGAATCGTGCGTTTCAGTTATTCAAACCCTATTGAAATCGGGCGATTCCAAGGCAATATAATCCAGTGATTTAAAAGGCCATGGAATCGGGCGATTTAATGATTCGATAGGAACTCGGCGAAACTCCTATTGGCACGTGATGAATCGGGCGATTCGAGAGAGGTTGACAAATCGGGCGAAATCCTTCCCATGAATGACAAAGCGGGAGATTGGTTGAGGAAGTGAATAACTCGGCGATTTCGGCCCTTAAATACTCGAATAGGGCGATGCAACTGATATCAAGCATGATGAATCGAACAATCAAAGGCTAGGAACTGTCCAACAAATCGGGCGAAATGGTGACGTAATTGAAGCTCGGCGATTTATCATGCAATCGGGCGAAGCCTAGTATTAAGCCTAACGAATCGGGCGATTTAAGTGCTTTAACACACAACAATCGGACGAGTCTAGGTTTAGGAAAGAAACTTAGATGAGCTTGACCCTAATGTAGGCTTAGATGAGAAATTTGAACTTAGGGTCTTAACAGATTAACCTAGTCGAAATTATAATCATTCAGTTTCGATACTGTATTATAATATTTATTTTATCCAGAGAATCGACAATTAGCGGCTCCACCAGATTTCCTATTTGATCATATCAGGAGGACAGGTAGGTGGATCATCCATCTACGATACGTAAACACAAAAGTGAATTTATGTGTTTCCATGTGATTCGATGATTTACGTGACTTACGTGACTTATGTGTTATACCTGTTTTCCACGCGTTTAATATAAAGCATGTTTATATGAGATTTCTAGTACATGCCTGGCACGTGCATATCACGTTAGGGCGAGAGATGGTTGTACCGTAGTGAGACGGTAGTGATATGAGATATTGACGTACGGGGTAGAATGAGATGCTTGTGATTGGTGAATCTTAGAGGAGTCGAGGTTGGGCTCACTAGGCACCTGGCGGAGACAGGCGTGATCGATCTGTCTACTCGGGCGTGACCGTCCCGAGGTGCATACCGCCGGAGATATTGATGTGACCTGATAGGAGGCCATTGGCGTGATCGTCCAGTGCACTATCAGTGTATACTTTTGGTACGGAGCGACCCGGTAGGAGGCCATTGGCGTGATCGTCCAGTGCACTACCAGGGTAGGCTGCCGCGAGACTTGGGGGTGGCCTCCCAGTAGTCTTTGCGCGCGAGGGTGTCGAGCCTAACCTAGGGCCCTGTGTTGTGTGAAATAGGAATGTGGGAAAAGAAGAGTGTGCATCATATGTGAGGTATTGGGTTTGGGGTTGAGTGCACACTTGCATACATGCATTTTATTCACCTACTGGGCAAATTGCTCAGTGTTTACGTATTGTAGGTACTGAGTCCGACGCTGATACGCGTCGTGACTGAGGCGGCTGGTGGCGGTGCTCCACGGACTTTTGAGGGCGGTGCGGTACATGGATGAAGACCTGTGGAGCGGCGTTAGCGCTTTTTGTTCTTTTGATAATTTTTGGGGCTTCGGCCCGTGTACAGAGATAACGATGTAGAGGGATTTTTATATTAGTGTATATTATTTTAGGAAAAAGTTTTAATTAGACGGGCCTTCCGCGGCTTACATTGCGGAAATCCGCCACTAATCCTAATTAGAAAAGTAGGGTCGCCATAGGTGGTATCAGAGCTTCGGCTTTAGATTCTGAAGACTGTCCATGTACTGCCGCTCAAAAGTCTGGAGAACCAGCCTGGCCTGTAAGTTCAATACTCGATTATGTTATTATATGTTACTATGCTTCGATATAACTATGTGACTTATGTGGAATTTTCGGGCATGAGATATATTTTGAAAATCCTTGTGTCTGAATTTATATGGGTGTTAAGGTGTCTGTACATATTTTTACCATGTGAAAACACGAAACTTCCTAAAGAGAATTGGGTTTGAATAAACAGTATAATCTTTGGGATGGAATAGAAGTGGAAATTTTCGGGTTGATTATACTTTATGGTTAGAGATTTTCGAGTCTCATTAGGATAAATTCCAGGTTGGAATCTGTGTCGCTGAGTAGTATAAATTCGGGTATCTTAAATGTTTGTATGTGACCTTGCATTATTTTCGAGTATTTCCAATCCAATTTCGGGTAGAAGGGAAGGTGAGATTTAATACCCAAGTTTTATAGGGATTTTCGGACTAGGTAAAAAAAAAAATTATGAGGGACACCGGAAACTAAACTACTTTTGATTCTTGCTAATCCTTAAATTTTGTAGGATAAATATTCGGGTTTGATAGATTTCAAAGTTAGAAGTATTATTTTAATCATTGTCTAGGGTAGTACAAGTTGTGAAACAACTAAAGCTTTCGGGTATATGAGTCTCCCAATTTTCAGGCGGCTAGAGAAATTTCCAAACTTAATAGCTTTGAGTATTGATTTTGACTAGTTACTGGTCAAAACACTTTTCAACACTTCATTTATTTTTCGGGTGCTAAGATATGATAAAGCGTAAGGAAAAAAAAACTCCAATGTCCCTTTATTGCGTTTACTATAGGATCAAGTTGGAGTGCACGTGGTATTGTGCATTTTATTCAATTATGCCTAGAGTGCGCAGCGAAAGCGTGATGGGAATAGGTATAAGTACGCCTAGAGAACGTAGAAAATATGTGGACGAGTATAGTCGTAGGGCCGAACTCGAGTCCCCTACCACTGAATTTCGGGGACCAAATTCTTGTAAGGGGGGAGATTGTAATACCCGTAAAATTTAAAATGGAATTATCAATATATTTAGTCGTGTGAATATCTAAATTAGAAATTTGTGAAATATTAACCCGGTTACGAAGAATTCCGAATACTAGAAGTCTCGAAAATTAAATAGGAATAAATTAAGATTAAAATTTTAATAAAATATATATATCCGAAAACATTAAGTAGTCAAGTAGAATATTGTTTCGACTTCAAAGTAAACTCTTGTTCGAAAGAAAATTTTCGGTATATATATATAGGAGTTTTCGGTATGGGACCTAAAAGTTTTCGTGGTGGCCATACAACTATAACTATATTATTAATGATAACTAAGGGAAAAGGATGAACTTTTAGAGAAGCTATAAAATATTATACATTAGGGAATATATAGGAGTACTTAGTTAACGGAGAAAGGTTCGAAAGTTTTCGTGGTAGGCTCAAAGATTTCGGACATGTATATATATACACATTAAATACAACCAAGCTAATAAACTTAAAACCAAAAAAGTTACACGTGGAAGTCATTGAAGATAGTGATAAATATGACTAATAGAAAGGTTTCTTAACTTTTAAGGTAATATGCATAGCACCTACGTATGTACAAAAAAAAAAAATACAATACATAAACACATAAATGGACTATTATATTCATGACTTGAATTGAAAACAAAACGAACACATAGCCAAGGAGGAGAGGATTGCTTGAGAATACAACGAAGCATTTAAAATTAGGAGATTAAATTTGAAAGCTACGAAGGTTAGGTTGGTTATATATCATCTATTTCCCCGTAAATATGCTATGTCTTATTAGGGCAATATGTTTTTCGGTGTTCATGTGGACCATGTAATTTTATAATTATGTTTATGGTGGATTATATGATATTTTCATGAATTATATGAGTTAATCCTCGTGACTTTTATAGGGTTGAAACTCAGATGTTCCAATCTTGTTTTAGTAAGATGTGTGTTTTAAGTGTGTGGTGAAAAGTTTTCGGTATGTGCCGATGTTAATGTCGAAATGATTTTGGTCATTTCATGTATAGATAACAGTGAATAGTTATGGTCGCTCAAAGTGGTTTAACCCTCGAAAGTTTTCAATAATGTGGACTTTTTGATATGATTTTATCGGCGGTCATAGGTGTTACTTAGTTTTCGATAAAATCATTATCTTTAGTCCATTAGGGTTTCCTATACCTAAGTTGTCCTTTCTTTTAAGTGTTTGAAAATCTCGGTGCTTTACAAATAGCACATGTGAGCACTTTAGCAACATACGAATTCAAGTTTTGTTAAGATCAAAGTTTTCGTGGTGTTAAAATTACAACATATAGCTACATTATTAAGAAGTCTTTGGCACTAGTTTAATCTTTTCGATAGGATACTATATATATAGATATATTTTCTTAGGTTTTCGTTACTTCATAAATTCTGACCATGTGACAATTAAAATTTTTCGTGTTTCATGGGATATGTCATTATCATATTATGTTAACATTTCAAAGTTTTCGGCAATCACTCTCCTAAGAGTTTTCGGTGCCTCTATAAAATATATTCAATAGTTTCGGTATCAAGCTTTTCGGCATTACTTAGTTTTCGACATTTTGGAAAACTTTCGGCGTAGGAATTGCATAGAAGTTTTCGGCACCTAGTATTCGGGATTTCTAGGGTTTTCACTATTTTAGGATTTTTGGTATTTTTAGGATTTTCGAGAACTAGCACATAAACTAATAATATTTATTTATTCAGAGGATCGATATATAGGGACTACACCGGACTTCTTATTTAATCATAGCAGGAGAACAGGTAGGTGGATTATCCATCTACAATACGTAAACACAATTATGTGTTTTCATGTGATTATGTGATTTACGTGGCTTATATGATTTATTTGTTTTACCTGTTTTATTTACGTTGTACGCGGATCGTGCTTTATGAAATTTATGTATATGCATAGCACATGCATACCACGTTAGGAAGAGAGTGTTGTACAGTAGTGAGACGGTGATATGAGATATTGACGTACGGGGTAGAATGAGATGCTTGTGATTGGTGAATCTTAGAGGAGTCGAGGTTGGGCTCACTAGGCACCTGGCGGAGACAGGCGTGATCGATCTGTCTACTCGGGCGTGACCGTCCCGAGGTGCATACCGCCGGATGAGATATTGATGTGACCTGATAGGAGGCCATTGGCGTGATCGTCCAGTGCACTATCAGTGTATACTTTTGGTGCGGAGCGACCCGGTAGGAGGCCATTGGCGTGATCGTCCAGTGCACTACCAGGGTAGGCTGCCGCGAGACTTGGGGGTGGCTTCACAGTAGTCTTTGCGCGCGAGGGTGTCGAGCCTAACCTAGGGCCCTGTGTTGTGTGAAATAGGAATGTGGGAAAAGAAGAGTGTGCATTATATCATGTTGTGAGGTATTGGATTTGGGGTTGAGTGCACACTTGCATACATGCATTTTATTCACCTACTGGGCAAATTGCTCAGTGTTTACGTATTGTAGGTACTGAGTCCGACGCTGATACGCGTCGTGACTGAGGCGGCTGGTGGCGGTGCTCCACGGACTTTTGAGGGCGGTGTGGTACATGGATGAAGACCTGTGGAGCGGCGTTAGCGCTTTTTGTTCTTTTGATCATTTTTGGGGCTTCGGCCCGTGTACAGAGATAACGACGTAGACGGATTTTTATATTAGTGTATATTATTTTAGGAAAATATTTTAATTAGACGGGCCTTCCGCGGCTTACGTTGCGGAAATCCGCCACTAATCCTAATTAGAAAAGTAGGGTCGCCACATTTATCCTAGATTAATTTCAAATTTTCAACTTAAAATAAATAATATTCCAAATATATTATTTCATTTATATTTAATTTCAAAATTACTTCCCAAGGTATAATTCGAAAATCAGGGTTAAATTCTAATTTTACCCTCAAGCCTTGTAAGCACTTGGCCAAGCCCAACTCTTCAAGTTAGTTTCATACGAAGTCCGACTTCAATCCATTAAATGGCCCGAGGCCCACTTGTTGGGGTGGGCCCGATTAATCGACGTCGGCCCCCAAACAGCGCAACGTGGCTATAGCGGAAGCGCGGTTTGTACCGAGCGGCGTAGGGTGGCAAATTTTCGATTTTTAATATCTATATTCAACCTTACGCCATTCGGCTTCTCCCGAGGGTCTGAGATGCTGCCCTAAGCCTCGGAAGATCGCGGTTAATTCGAATTATCAAAATTTGAATTTATTTCCAATTTATTCGAATTAATAATTTAGATCCAAATTAATCGAACAAAGCGGCAACCAGACGTTTTTCGATTATTTGGAGACCGAAATGATTTTTCATCAATACCAAACTTTCCAGAATAATTCTACACTTCCTAACGTTCGCAACGATAGGTCTTTCGAATTATTCCAACATCGTTTGATATTTTTCTCAAAATCAAATCTGTGGTTCGAAATTATTAATTCGAGTAAAACGGCAGTCTGCGGTCTTTTAACTATTTGACGACAGAAACAATTTCCGATCGATACCAAACTTTCCAGAATAATTCTACATTTCCCGACGTTTCCAACGAGGGGTCTTTCGAGTTATTCCGATATCGTTTGGTATGTTTCGTAAATCAAATCATTAGGGTTCGAGGTATACCTTCGGTGAACGGAATTTCTTCTGTCGTCGCCTCGGATGGATGTGGCTGCACCTCGTCTGGATCCCGGGGCCTCCGGGCTAGATCGTCACGCCGGTATGACCTTGAACAAACCTCCGAGACTGCTTCCGATGGCTAGCGCAGTTCGGTTCGGGCGTCGGGTTCGTCGAACGATCCCGTCGGTTCAACGTGGCTTGAGAAGTTGTACACTTCAACTCTTATTTTTCCTTTAGTTCTATGTTAAGGAAAAAAAAAACAAGTCCCCTAATCTCCATAGCATACACGTTTTTATGCATGTATGTTTAATTAATTTATTTATTTTTTTTTTTAGTTGAGACACTTGTTCAACAAGTGTCAAAATAAATAATAAAAAAAATATTACTCAAACATTTTACACGTCCCAACGTGGATGTGTAGATTCTTTTTTTTTTATATTTATTTATTTTGATAATTTCTTTTTGGCCCTTGAGGTTTCTAAATTCTCAATTTAGTCCCTCAATTTTAAATAATAAAATAATTAAAACCAATCTAATTATTTTAATTATAATTGAGCCCACTTAGTTAATTAATTAAGCAGTTAAGACAATCTCAAGTCCTAATTATTTCCGTGACTGTCACTGGAATCTAACTAAGTCGTCGACACCTCGTATCAACTTTGCCACTACCTCAACGAATCTTATTCGTTAGGTTCCACAGAAAAGCCCGCCGTTTTAGGTCAAGTTCATTACCACTTTTAAGCGCGACTCTCTAGGTCCGTCTCAACTGGCATGGGAGGAATCCACGAGTCCCGGTATTCGCCTAGCCAATCCCACGGTACCGGACCGATCCCAGTTGAGAACGAAGTTTGATCTAATCGAAATTCGGGCGAACCGACTACAGTGAATACATTTAAATACTTCTTACGCCTTTCACTTGCGTCCCGGTTAGGTGAGAGCCATGCAAATGTCAAACCCACTAACCTAACACTATGTTATAATCGAGACCGAATCGATTATTTAAACTCCACTCTGTATCTAATACGAGCAAGTTTTCCAAGCTTCGGCCGAAGGCTTTATAATCGTCCCTCTCCAATTACCTCATAGGACATTAACCTATACGAAAATAGGCAGTGAATCCCGATAGCAGTCAAAGCCCGGCAATCACCTCCGTAAAGTCGGTTGCGTTTCGTCGCTGACCCGTGTCTCATTTATGAACACTTGCGAGCCTAGCCAACTAGCTACAAATCGAAATCGCAAAAGAAAATCCATCAATGACCCTATCGGTCTGAGGCTGCTATAGTCATTCGTTCAATCATTGACAACATCCTAGCCATGTGATTGAGATGAATTCGAGCCGAATGTCCAAATACGCAATCTCTCCGATCACCAATATCTCCATCACGACCCACAACCTCCAGGTAATCGGTGACACTACCGATACTATGTGGTCGTCAATGGATAAGTCATATTCGGATATCTAGTCACCCACCTAGAATCCTTAGACTTACGGACTTTTTATTTAATGTTGAGATTAAGGACCGTCCGGTGTCTCCTCTCTCGTCCAACGAGAATCAGACGTCCAACTCAAACATTTGGCTGTTATTTATTTATCGCACTACCGGATGCCAAGTAGACTTTAAATTTGATAAATAAATAATAATGCCTTTATTATAATGAAAATATATATTCATTAATTTATTTGACGGTATATTCAATAAACTTGTCTTACAACCTATACATCATCGTGTGCCCTATACTATTCCTAGTCCTCGTATGGCATTCTGAGGGCACACTCCCTAACACCACTAAGGCGCGGCCCAAAACACTTTCCCTCCTTATCATTCCACGTTGATGATCCCTAAGCCCGACTCTCAATGTTCGACTCAATCGGCAAGGGAGGAATCCAAGAGTCCGGTTGTTACCTAGCCAATCCCGTAATATCGAACCGTAACCCGATTCGAGTGCGAATTTCGACCCAGTCTTTATTCCAGAACCTCACTATAGATTATATACTACGTATAAACCCTTCAGTTGTATCCCAATCGAGTGAGAGCCATGGTCTAGTTCAATACCTTGGCCATGGATTTCATAATTTCCTGCCGCCATCCACATAGGATACTTGTCTCGATTACTTATGAGATTGTGAATCCGTACTTGGCGGTCTGAGCCCGGCAATCACAAATCTCATCAAGACTGCATCTGGCCCATGACTCATGCAACAGCAAATCGGGTCGAGGGGAACCAGTGACAATCTAGACTTCAATGTCAACTCCGTCAAAGCCCCTTTCGATCTAAGGTTCACATAGACTTGTGATCGTCGATCATTGACAGTCCTCGAGTAATAAGCTATGGTCGACCATACCCGTGAGTCAGTGTCGGTGAAACGAATTCCCTTGATTCGCTTCGTATCACAAACCATGACATCCACTTCCAAGCGGGATATCGGCACACGATAGGTCATCGACAAATAAGGCATGATTAGTTATCCAGCACCCAACTGGAGCCTCAGGCTTACGGACTTTTAATGTTCGAGGTTAAGAGCCCAGTGATGCCTTCCTCTATCGTGCCCATCGAGAACAATGACTCAACTCGACACATTTGCATTTGTTCATTTATCGCTTTATCGGATGCTAAGTAAAGAACTTATATATCAATAAACGAACTATGCCTTTCAATAAACACCCGAAAATATTTTATTACACAAGAAGTCGAATGATAAATAAGCTAATGCCCTATACAATATAATCCCCGTATAACATTCGAGGGCATATTCCTAACATTTTACACCTCCTCCACCGAAAAGAGACCCCTCCTGACTTAGGCAGGGGGGAAAACGCCCTCACCCCCAATTTTTGGGCAGCACAGAAGACGACCCAAGGAGCTCAGGTGGAGCTCAAGCAAGAGGCGAAAGGCGCGGAAAGAGGAGGCAGCTCGTCACCCAAGGTGGTAGATCGTTTGTTTTTTACCGCATCAAGGTAGAAGCGAGAATGACAGAGGATAAGGAATTAAAATCATTGCTCATATGATTACTGAAGCCAATAAGACTTACCATGAGTGGTAGACATAGCAGTCGATAGGTTTGAAGATTAAGAGTTTCTCAAGATCACTAAGTGCGAACTCATGGAGTGATAGAAGAAGAGTTGGGATATGAAGAGGTAGAAGCTGCAATGACACAAGAATGTCCAGACTTCGGATGTTTAGATTTTCGACCTTTTTGTCTCGGAGATCGAGTAGAACAATTTTCAATGATGTGACCCAATTGATGAAAAAATATATGCATTCTTTGGGACATATATGGCCTATAAGATTGTAGTTCTTACAACGCTCTCCAGTGGAGTGGACGCCAGATTTGAAATCGACATATTTTGGAGTAGCAAGGGCAACGCGAGATTGAGGAGTTTTATCCAACTGCAGACGAGTTTCTTCAAAAATGATTTCCTGAATATCACTACCCAACTAAGGGAGAGGATTGCGGAGCAACAATGAAGCTCGAATGGTTTCATATTCGGGACGAAGTGCCATGAGAACTTGAATGAGACGAAGGTGATATTCGCTAATTTTCGCCTGCGCGATTTGCATCCAGATTGGTTGAACTTCAGATAGAAAGTCATTGATAGATTATCCAGAAGTCTGTTTACGATTACTGAGATTCGTCCACAAGTTATAATAGTGGGCATGTCCCGTAGAGAGTTGCCAATAAATCCCAAATATCTTTTATCGAATCAAAATTAGCAAACTGATTGTATAGATGAATAGAGTATTGCGGAACCATGTGATGATTTGATGTATTTTTCTGCCCCATTCTTCAAGACGAACTGCAAAGTTAGCATCCGTTTCATTCATCAGTCGACTTGAGATGAATGATTATCTTACCGTCAACAATACGCGATAGTTTTCGTCCGATAAGAAATCTCATCATGGCTTGAGCCCATATGTTGTAGTTGAGACGAAGATGGACGAAATAGACTGAGAAACATACAATCTATCCATAATGCTACGAATGTAAAGCAAAGACTCGTCATGAGAGTAAACAAGAGGAAGGAAGCTTCAGATGGAACAAAAGAATGTTCCAATGATCACAGACTCTGACACCACGTTATGTTGGGGCGATGAATTTCAAAAATTTTCTCACCGCCGTAGCGAAGATCCCTAGCTCCCTGTTGTAGTAAACCGTTCCACGCTTCCACGAGCCGCGCCAAAGAGAGTCACGCCGACCCCGAGACGTATCACAAACCAAGTCCCTCCTAGGGATGGCTAGAGAGGGAATGGAGTTGTTTTAAGAGATATATTTTCAACAAAATTTCCTCTAAGGATGGTACTTATTTTTATCTCTCAAAAGTAAAAAATGCACATGAAAACTTAAGTTTTTCACTCTAAAAAACTTATGTGTTTTATAGGCCAAGAAAATTACAAAGAAAATACCATATTTTCAAGCTTTGAAAATGATTTGTACCATACAGATAAATATGTCAAAACATAATGGCCTACCTTTGAAAAAAATTCAGTAAGGGTTAATCTTGCTTAAAAATATTTTTGGCATTTAATACAAAAAATAAAAGAATAGAAAACAACACTTAGGCATTTTGCATTCCACATGAATCATAAATATATATATATATATATATATATATATATATATTTATTTATTTATTTATAAATTTTGAAAACTAAAAAATAAAATACCATTTTTACCCTTGTGTTAAGCGCAATATCTAATAAAGGCTTAATATTATTATTAATAAATTAAGCCCAATATCTAATAAAAGCTTAATATTATTTTGGTGGAAAAATAAATTAAGCCCAATATCTAATAAATGCTTAATATTATTTTCAGCCCAAAGCCCACACTTATATATTTTTTCAAATACTCACGTACCATTATTATGAACGACTCAAAGCTCGTTATATCTCTCTTTGATAGATACTATCACAGTGAACCTTTTTAAGCCCGACTCTCTTGGTTCGTCTCAACCCGACAAGGGAGGAATCCAAGAATTCGATAAGCACCTAGTCAATTCCGCGGTACCGAATAGATCCCGTGTTGAGAACGATTTCATCATATTCACGAACCGACTATAGATTATCGTAGTACGTATAGACACTTCACTTATGTCCCAGTCGAGTGAGAATCATGATTACGTCAAACCCACTAACTCGAGTCTATGATTAATTCGTGAAGGCAAAATTACTAAACTACACTCCACGTCTACGTGAGTTAGTTTATTGCTTTGGCCAAAGACCATGTAATTTTCCGTCACCGAATATACATAGAACATATATCTCGATTACCAACGAGACCGTGAATCCCTCACGACTGTCTATGACCGGCAATCACCCTTCGTTATCAAGACCACATGTCGCAGCTGACCCATGTTCTACCTCGAACGATGCGGGCCTAGCAAACTAGTGACAAGTCAAGAACCCTGAAGTCAACTCCGTCAAAGACCCTTTGGTCTAAGGTCCACGTACACTACTATAGTCAATCGAATGATCATTGACACTTCCTAAAGTAATAGGCCATGTGATCATCGATTACGAGTCGTGTCCAAATATAAGTTAATCCCAGATTCAACGTATATCAATGTTACGACCTCCCACTTCCCAAGTGAATGGTTGTCACAACCATTTTGGAGTCATCAACAAATAAGTCATAATCGACATTCAGTCACCCTACTAAAGTCTAAGACTTATATATGGGATTTATTTATTTACCGTCTTACCGGATGCCAAATAAGAACTAATGGTAAGTAAATAATAAGCCTATATAAAATTATATAAAAACAAATATTCCATAATTAATTATTGGAATACAATAATCATATACACGGTGAATAATACATCGGGTAAATATAAATGCCCTATTCATTTCATCCTCGAATGGCATACCGAGTGCATATCCCTAACAATCTCCCACTTGCACTCAATGCCATGCGCTATGATATCGTAACCCCATCTTATGAAGGTGCCCATCAAGCACTGCCTGTGAAAAAAGGCTTAGTGAATGGGTCTGCCACGTTATCCGCGGTGTCTATCTTCTGCACGGCTATGTAGCCTTGTTCAACGAACCCACGCAACACATGGTATTTTCTTTCAATATGTTTGGACTTGCCGTGAGACCTAGGTTCCTTGCCTTGAATGATTGCCCCACTATTGTCACACCACAATGGCAGTGGGCGATCAGCTATACCTGGAACAACTTCGAGTTCCTCTAAGAACTTCCTCATCCAAACACCCTCCTTAGCTGCCTCAGAGGCTGCAATATACGCCGCTTCTGTGGTGGAATCGGCGGTAGTGCTTTGTTTAGAGCTTTTCCAAGACACTGCTCCACCATTAAACGCATAGACGAAACCATAAGTAGATTTTCGGTCGTCCACGTGAGATTGGAAATCCGAATCGGTATAACCGTCCACTTCTAATTCTCCATTTCCGTAAATCAGTATCATATCCTTAGTCCGTTTAAGGTACTTGAGGATATTCTTTACTGCATTCCAATGTTCCTTACCAGGGTTAGACTGATATCGACTTGCTATGCTCACATCATATGCAATATCAGGTCGCGTGCATAGCATCGCGTACATCAAACTACCACGGCAGATGCGTAGGGAATTCCACTCATCTCCTTCCTGTCTTCGTCACTTTGAGGACACATGGCTTTTGGGAGATGAATTCCATGTCGCATCGGCAAGAACCCTCTCTTTGATTCATCCATCCGGTACCGTACCAAGATCTTTTCTAAGTAGACGGCCTGAGATAAACCTATGAATTTGTTTGCACGATGTTAGGAAATATTTTGTAGTGTTCAATTTCATTATATTATCTTTGTTGATTAGCTTTTAGTTAATTTGGGCTAGGTCGTAATGGGCTAGCCCGTAGCTATTTTGTAATGGGCTTACACAAGGGCCCAAGTATTATATACCAACTTGTGGTATAAATACTAAAACCCTAACACATAGTTAGGTGTGCTTGTGTGTGTAGAGAAAATAAACATATGTTAGAGTGAGAGAGCCTCCTCAAGAACACCACCAAGCCCCACGCCCGTTCTCGATTCCGATCTATTAGGCGTGTTTAATCCATCCGAAGTTGTTCGTTTGGGTGAAACTCGGACCAACAATTGGTATCAGAGCTCAACGCTACCGGATTTGCATGTTTTGAGCAAGATTTGAGTGAAAAATTGCTTGAAAGTATTTTTCGTCACTTTCAATTTTTGGGCGATTTCGACCCCGTTTTGTTGTTTTCAGACATCCCAAAGGTTGATTATGTGTTTAGGAATGTCTTTCTGAAGTTTTGGAACAAGTTTCGTCAATTTTGAGTGAGATTTGAGCGAAAACGAGTTGATTTTCTGGTATAAGTCGCGCAGCCTATCCAACAGTACACTGTTCTTGGCCGAGAAATTTCATAGCCGAGAAATATTTTTTTTCAAGGCTGAGAAATTTCGAAATCGAGAAGCTTTCTTTCTCAGGCTGAGAAATTTCGAAACCGAGAAACTTTCTTTCTCAGGCTGAGAAATTTCGAAACCGAGAAATTTCTTTACAGGGTGAGAAATTTCGAAACCGAGAAACTTTCTTTCTCAGGCTGAGAAATTTCGAACCGAGAAACTTTCTTTCTCAGGCTGAGAAATTTCGAAACCGAGAAATTTTTTTTCCAGGTTGAGAAATTTCGAAACCGAGAAATTTTCTTTCTCAGGCTGAGAAATTTCTATCCGAGAAACTTTTCAGTTGCAAAACTTTCTCAGTTCACACTTCACGATTTTTTCACGGTCTCTCTCACACAGCTGCTTTTTCTCAACCCGCGAAGTTTTCATTCAACCTGAGAAACTTTTAAAACTGAGAAATTTTTCAAACTGAGAAATTTGCCGGAACTTCGAAGTTTTCGCGACTCACTCTCTCAACGAAATCTCTCGGGACAACATTTTTCGCACATTTTCACACATCATTTTTCGCACCCCCCGAGAAATTTGCACCCCGACCTTTAAACTTGATCCAAACCCGATTTTTGGCTTCAAATCTTGCAAAATCACTCTTTAGAAATACACTTAAACGTTTTTTACCACCAAAAATTTCTGGAACCCTTCGGATTAAATAAGGTTTAAAAAAAAAATTGGGTTGAAAATTTTTTATATCATTAGATAGAGAAAAATTTTCTAAGCCCATTGGACTTTGTCTATTTTACGCTTTTTACAATTTTCCGAAATAAATTTTCCTGGGCCAAAATTTTCGGTATAGACGACGTTTTTGTGAAATTTTTGAAGGCAAATGCAAAACGCGGCAAACCCAACGATCGACCTAGGACGGTATTGGCACATTATAGAAAAAGTTTAGGTCACCCCCAACCTTTTCGGAGCGGAATTTCCAAATGCCAATTTCACACACCCAGCATGTATGGTACCCGGGTTGCTCCACATACATGATTGGTACACGACGTGAGCAACCACTCCCCGGCATGAATGGTACATGGGTTGCTCCACATTCATGACCGGTATGCACGGCGAGCAACCAACCCCATCATGCACGTTACACGGGTTGCTCCACGTGCATGAAGGTATGTCAGAGAAGCGAGCAACCATCATGACTTCTGTACAAATCCGTGCAGAACCCGGACCTACAAAGAAGGGTTGACAAGAGATCAACCAACCATCAGTGGGCGCGCCATCCAATCTCGATGCTTAGACGATGTGGATCTCAGGTTCCAGACTCCACCGTCCACCCACTGCCATCCATTCCATCATGGTGTGCTACATGGAGACGTCCTCTGCCACCATGCTCTTCACTACGCTCTCACCTTCCACCAGACTAGTCTCTGAAGTGTCTGGTTTTGGGTCACCTCGTCGACATCTCGTGGTCGCCATTCAACGCGATCACGCCACGCCACCACAGTTCCCATGGATCGGTGAAACCCCCCTGATCCTAACCCAGGAACGAGACTACCCTAGGCTCTTATCTAGGTCTAGGTCGCGTGACATCCTCCTCCACGCAAAGATCCAATCAACGATCTCGGGAGGATGACGTAAGTCGCTTGCAGGAGTTGCGAACCAACGACGACATGATCGCACTCCTCTGTCATATCTCACCACAACCCGGACCTCGCCCATAGGTACAAGAGACGACTCGTTCGTTTCCCGAGTAGAAGTCGCGGCATCTGGTCCAATCGCGTAATTAACCCCTCCCAACCAGTCAGCTATCCTTTCGCAGATATCTGTTTCATTCGCACAAGAGGAACCATGTTAGCCCCCCACTTGGAGACGGTTGATGTTGAACATGCAGTGCCCCGCCTCTCACTGCACCTCTTCCACCCACGTCGAGTCTAGTGTCCTCACCCACCGAAATTTTCCAATTTCTAGGACACAAACACTCTTTACGCACCGCAGGTTCTTTGTGAACTTGCCCGAATGCTCGGTGATGTCTCTGTGACTAAGAGCGGAAGACCTAGCACGGCCAACGTCACCACAACCGTGAGCCTAGGCCATCAATCGTTTGAGTCTGTCTCATCGATGATGCCAACGGGAAGTCTTAGTGACCCCGTCTTTTCCCGTCCTGTGCAAACAGGCGGCACATCGGACACGCGTTTCGATGTCGTGACGACGGAACGTCTTTGTGACCCACGTCTGGTTAGTTACCCGGTTCGTGATGGTGACCCGACTCGTAGCAATCAGCGAGGAATTTACACATTCCATGCCGCACTCGAGTTCACGAGGATCTATGAAGGACAAGGTCCCATCACCGACACCACTCCTACGCCTACGCCTACGCCACCACATGCTGCTCCGCCTCTTCCAAGTTTCGAAATGAACTTGGAGGAAACCAAATGCTGCTACTCCTGAGAATCCCACATGATTGCCTCACTCAACGCCACACCACATCACCATCACCACCATCAACGCCAGAGGCAGACTCGTCCCACGGACGACGTGACGATCCCAAAGACGGAGATCATCTCAAGGGGGAGTAAAGGAGAAGAACTGAGTTGAAGATCGTACAGCAGCATCAACAGCAACCATCATCCACCTCCGCTCACACCACTTATGCCACCTCTCACAACACCTACTCCACCACCTACACAAACTACGCCACGCCGGAGACTTCCACTACCTCTGCGCTTACGCATCGCCGGTGGCTTCCACTACCTTCGCACACATTCTGATGTGTCAGGCTATTTGTTCATAATGGAACACTCGAAAGAGCCATAGCACATCTCACCCACCACATTCCGCCACCACTGCACTGACCACTCTGGAGACTGGGCTCCCTACTCTTGAAAGTCACATTTCAATGGAGCTTGGCACATTTTTTACACCTCACGCCTACCTTCTTCTGGAGCCAGACGAGTCAACTTCGTGGCCGAACCAGACAACTCCATTCGAAGACGACGAATCCGGCGTCGAGAAGAAGAAGATTGGAGAATCTTCACAAGTGAGTCCTAGTCGAGCCATCAATGCCTCCACAAGAATAGGAGATATCCCTTGTAGGGGGAGTTTGTTAGGACTCGAGATTCCTCCAATACGCCCAACAAAGATATCCCGCGTTGAATTGAAGATTGAACACTAAGGGGGAGATTATTAGGAAATATTTTGTAGTGTTCAATTTCATTATATTATCTTTGTTGATTAGCTTTTAGTTAATTTGGGCTAGGTCGTAATGGGCTAGCCCGTAGCTATTTTGTAATGGGCTTACACAAGGGCCCAATTATATACCAACTTGTGGTATAAATACTAAAACCCTAACACATAGTTAGGTGTGCTTGTGTGTGTAGAGAAAATAAGCATATGTTAGAGTGAGAGAGCCTCCTCAAGAACACCACCAAGCCCCACGCCCGTTCTCGATTCCGATCTATTAGGCGTGTTTAATCCGTCCGAAGTTGTTCGTTTGGGTGAAACTCCTATAGGTTGCTTCTCCCAGGTCTTTCATGGAGAATTCGGTCGAAAGCCAAGCTTTCACCTCAGAGAGCATTCCAATATCGTTTCCTGTCAAAAGGATGTCATCAACGTACAATACGAGGAATGATATCTACTCCCACTGACCTTTTCGTAAACGCATGGTTCATCTTCATTCTTTACGATAGTTCCTAACTACTTCATCAAATCGGAGATTCCAACTCCTAGACGCTTGCGTAAGTCCATATATGGACCTATTCAGCTTACACACTTTGGGAGCATCTGATTGAGATGTAAAACCCTTACGTTGCTCCCTATAAATCTCCTCCTAGAGGAATCCTTTTAGGATAGCGGTTTTCACATTCATCTGCTAGATCTCATAATCATAATGTGCTGCTATAGCCAGCAATATACGGATAGACTTTATCATTGCTACGGGTGAAAAGGTTTCCTCGTAGTTAATGCCCTCTTTTTTATTGTACCCTTTCGCTACTAGCCTTGCTTTGTAGGTATCCACCAGTCCGTCAGATCCAATCTTTCTCTTGTAGATCCACTTACACCCTATAGGTCTAAAACCTTCGGGTAGGTCTACTAGAGTCAAGACTTGGTTAGTGTACATCGAGTCCATCTCCACTTTCATAGCTTCGACCCGTTTCCTAGAGTCGACATCCGTCATTGCCTGGTTATAGGTAGCGGGGTCGTCACCGACAGTCCCCACCGTCGCAGATCGTCGTGCTCGACGTGTACCATACCGTATCTCTCAGGCATGCAAGATATTCTACCAGACCTGCGCAATTGTGGTTGCGTCTCGGACCGTTCCTCTATGCTTTCAGGCACTAATGTCTCTGGTAGCATTTCGTCTAACTCTCCAAGAGTCACTTCTCTGCCAGCTCCATCTTCTCGAACTAACTCTTCCTCGAAAGTGAGCATGAATGGCTACGACGATCCTCTCATCATCATGTAAGTAAAAATAATATCTCATACTCTCATCGTGGTATCCAACGAAACATCCTTTCATGGACCTAGATTCAAGTTTGTCTGTTATCAGCTTTTTCACAAAGGTGGGGGAAACCCCGAACCCTAAGGTGGTTTAAGCTTGGTTTCTTACCATTCCAGATTTCGTAAGGCATCCGATCAACAGACTTTGAAGGTAGTCTGTTCAAAACATACACAACAGTTTGCAAGGCATATCCCCACAACGATATGGGGGATCTGTATAACTTAGCATAGATCGCACTTTATCTAATAAAGTTCGATTTCTGCATTCAGCAACACCATTCAACTGTGGTGTTCCAGGCGGAATTAACTGCGAAATTATTTCCATTTTATTTCAAAAAAACATCAAACTCGAGACTCATATATTCGCCACCTCGATCTGATCGAACGACTTTAAGTTGTCTGCCAGTTTGATTTTCACTAAACTATGAACTTATTAAGCGTTTCAGACTTGTGCGTCAATAGATACACCAAGCCATAACGAGAGTGATCATTAGTGAAGGTCACAAAATAGTGGAAATTGCGACGGGCTGGAACTCTAAACGGCCCACAAACGTCTGTATGGATCAAATCCAAAAGATTAATGGCTCTTCGAAATGTCCCGGTGAAGGGAGACCTGGCCATTTTGGCGAGAATACAAGATTCGCACGTTGGATAGGAATCTGATTCTGACGGCATAATAATGTCGTTTTTCTCCAACTCGTGAATCTTTCGAACTCCAGCATGACCGAGTCAAAGATGCATTTTTTGTTTAACTCTAAGTTATGTTTGTTGGTAATTGCATTCACATGTTCTTGGACATTTACGTAATATAAACCATTTATTTAACTGAGCCTATGGCTCTGATACCACTGTTGGGAATCCCCGAGGGTCTCCAGATCCATGTTTCTAGAACGGCAGAATTTTAAAATTTTACAGGGTTTCCCGCCTATCCAAAATCGCTCGGCTACAAACACGAGAACGTATTGACATAAAGAGATAAGGGATCAACCATGATATCTTGTTGAAATCTCTTGACGATGGCTAGCTTCGAATCCTTGTAATCCCCAAGGCGTAGTGCCCCTCTCCTATGCCAAAAGCAGACGAGCGGGACGCCTTCTTTTGCTCAAGGTCATCACGCCGGCACCTCACTAACGTTACAGCTGTTCTTGTAAGGGCGGGTAGGCCAAGAGCGAGCTGCTTGCTGCCCCCGAGAAGTGCGAGAGAGAAAGTGGTGAGCGGAGAAAACTCTTAGTTTTTCATCTATTGAACTCAAATTTCGAAATTTCAGCTTCTTCTTCCCTTTAGGATATCGAAAATCCTTATTTATATCACTTGGATAGGCCAAAAATAGGTTGAGGTGGTGGGAGAAAAATTCTCACACTTCCCCTTTTACGAAGTCTTCGTTTTACCAAGTAACTAATTGAAATTCAAACTTTAAATTTAGTTAATTAAATATCCAATATCTTAATTAATTAAAATACCAAATTTAATATATTTTAAATAAATAATATCCAACATAAATATATTTAATAATTTTCAAAATTTTATGTAATAAAATTCTAAACTTATATATATCCGATATATATTTTTTAATTTCAAATTAAATAATATTATTTCTCTAAGACAATAATAAAGTTCTAAATCTAACTTACATCATATACTAGATATTCAATATCCAATATTCTATTTCAAAAATATATCGTGAGGTGAAAAAACCATTTTACCCCCTCACTAGTCAAACTTAGTATTTTCGGCCGATCAGGATTTTGGTCAAGCTTCAAACCCTAATGTCTCAATCTAGGACCTAACCTTATCTCTCTCTCCGATGATGACGTTGTGTGGGTTGCCCTTTTTAAGCCCGACTCTCTTGGTTCATCTCAACCGGCCTAGGAGGTATCTAGGAGTTCGACATTCACCTAACCAGCCCCGTGGTACCGAACAGATCCCAAGTTGGGTATGATTTTGATCTAATCATAATCCACGAACCGACTGTAGATTTTCGTCATACGTATAAACCTTTTACGTTTGTCCCGGTCGAGTGAAAGTCACGCATAGTCAAACTTACAGAACTCGACTCTATGTCGTTTATGTCGGTGAAAATACCTAAATTGCCCTCCATGACTATCGCCAGTCAGTTGTATCCTTTGGCCAGAGACTTGGATAAATTCCCACACATTAAACTTCCCATAGGACGTTAACCTGGAATTAATCGAGACCGTAAATCCTGCTCCGCAGTTCAACTGGCAATTGCATCGAAAAGTCAAGACCGCATTTCGCTGCTGACCCATGCCATCGGCAAGACGGGCCGAGCAAACTAGTGACAAGTCAAGACGTCAAGACCAACGTTAATTTCCTTCAACCTTAAGCAACTTTCCTATCAATATATTATCCTTGTTACTTGGGCTTAAATCCATGTAATAAATATAGCCCATATTATAGTTACAATTTGGGGCTTTTGGGTTTTCGAAATTTTTCTTCTTGGGCCTAATAATCTTACTACTAATATAATATTTATTTCTAATACTTGGGCCTAAGAGGACTCAATGTAGCCCAATTGTATTCCAGCCCAAACTTCATTCTCATTAGTAATTTTACTATATAATTCGAACTTCTAATTTTCTTTGCAACTAATTCCTACCAAATAAGAATTCACGATAGCATATAATTAAATAAACACATAATAAGCCGTCACATAATCACATAATTTGCACATAAGCTCACAGATTAGCATGTTCATAAAAATTCGGGGTATTACAGGCATATAGATGCTAAGCATCAATTAGCTGATATATTACGAAAGCACTGGATTTTGAAAGGTTTTCGGACCTAAAAAAATTCATAGGTCTGCTTCAGTGTGTCTAAATATTGGTCCAACATTGGATCAACGTAGCACATGTCGAACTTGATGGTTACTGCTTTGATGTTTGATTTAATGTTCACTTAGTTATTCTTTGAAATGATTCGACTCACCTTGACCGTTTTCTGAAATGACCCAATCCCTTGCAAAAAGCATGCTCATAAACCATTTTCAATATATAGGTTTTGGTAATAAGTGTCCCTAGGTACACGACATTCGCGGTGACGATGTATTATTTGCGACAAAAAGCCAAACCATGATGTTTAGGGAATAAGGGCAGTGTACTATAAATTGGATCAATACCTAAGGTGAAAAGGGTAGAAAATGAAAGGAAATTGAGCTGAAGGTGTCGAACAGAAAAGTCTGGAATTTCAGAGTAAGAATGTTGAGTTTTATGTTGGGACAACATATGTGACTGTCAGTTTGACCATGCCATATTCTTTATGTTTTTGTTTATGTGCTTTAGTTTTACGATTGCATGTGTCTAGTATCTATATCTTTGGGATTGTATTAGAATCTCTCGAAGAAAAGCCTGCTATGCTTGTCTCATGTGCTCATCAACGTCGTCTAATTGGTTAGTATCGCTCGCTCTTACTATGATTTTTTACTTGGTATGTTTCACTGAACCTGATAGTTCGTGTGTGACTTATTTAGCTCCATTTATATTAAACAGTTAAGGCTTATTCGATCTCTTGGTATAAAGCTGTTTAAAATTATTTTATTTAGGTCTCCTACGGTTATTTTTTTTGGTTGCCACCTATGCCACGATTCATTTATACTGTATGACCGATTTACCGTTGGAAACTCTGAACTTTTATGGACTTGGCTTGACTCCTTGATATCTTCCACTTCCACAAATCCTAATTCATAATATAGGCAATCTCTGCAAATTCGAGAAATTCTTTCAAACCTTTATAGATTTCAAGATTAATACTGCTCAACTTCGATACTTTTAATCTTGAATGTCTATGACGAAATCACCCAATTTCAAGTCTGAGAATGATGAACCAGTTGTTGGCTCCACATCTTCCTCAACATCTTACCTGGAGAAGTTCTCCGATTACTTTTTCCAAAAAGAACGCGAAGATAGTGCAGATGGTGCTAATCAAGGTGGTGCAACTTTTGCTAGTTATGCAAAGGGAACTTCGACGGAGCTAGAAATGAAACAGAAAGAAGTTGAGCAGGAGAAGGCGTTTGAACTTTTTATCCGTATTAATTTTTGCATGCCTGATAAAGTTTTATGTTTATGTGCCTGCTGATTTGCTTTTCTTTTGCATGCCTGATTATGTTTTGTATTTAGTTCTTGCTGATTTGCTTCCATGATATGTTTGCGTGTTTAGTTGCCTGCCGAATGTTTAGCTTTAGCAGAATTTTTATTGGAACCTTGGACGGCTTTGTACTAATTTCTAGTACTTTGTTATTTTTTACTCTAACCGTATTTGATTTGTTTCTTGGTTGAGTATACTTTTGCCTTCAGAGGGAGTTTTGGAACGTCAAATTAAGGGGGAGATTTCTTCTTTCCCAAAAAGTGAGATAATGTTAACTGGACTAAGCTACCTGGATGTGCACGGGTTTTGGGAAGAAAGACAAAAAGCGAGATAATGTTAATGTCAAAGATATGAAAACATTTTGTCTTTCATGCCCAAAATAAGTGGTGCACTTACATTCCAAAAATAGGAGATTGCATTTACCAAAGATGGAAGATATGAAGATCAAAGGTAAATAAGAGAGAAGATTCGAACTAAATATATACTATATTTTGGGAGATCTTCGATGAGATATCTTAGGAGATTCTTAAGATATGTTTTACCAATTCAAGAGGGAGCCAAGGCCTATATGTAGGGAAGATTTCGAGCTGCAAAGTGGGGCTTGAGACGATAAACTTTCAAGAGCTGTTACGGAGTAACCTTAAGCGAAAAACGAGCAAAACACACGAGTTATATTAAGCGAATAGATCTGAAAGAACGAGAGAGTGTTCATTATTTTGCCTACTCTTTTCGTTTGAGTCTAGAGTCTAGACGTAAGCTCTTAGGAAATGTTTCGAATCTTTAGATTCGTTTTAGGCATGAGTATACTATCTTCGATAGTTGTTCTTTTTGTAATCCATTGTTTAATAGTGGAATTTTGCCATGAGGCTAGCAGCAAGTTGAAGAACTTGCTGCATAAATTTACATCTCGTGTGTGTCGTCTTTTACTACTAAGTTTTTTTTTCCGCTGTGCTAAAACGTTATGATCTCGAGTGTTGGCTTGTGTGATGAATCAGCATTTTGGTCAACATCGCTGTGTCTGATTTTAAACTTAGTTTGGTTGCATCCATATCGTATATGGACCACTTCAGATTTACGTTTCTAGCTCATATCGAGCTCTTGATGTTGTTTGAGCACTGGAAATGAGAGAGGAATCGATCATGTGATATTTTTTATATAAAAGTGCCAAAGCGTTTTATACAAAAATCTAATCTGACCCTTACTAAGTTGTAAAGCATAACAAAGAGAAATAATAAAAAAGGAAGAATAACAGAATAAGCATAAATATGAACTACGATGCATAAGTCGTTCAATAACGGGTCTTTTTAAAAAATGGCCTTTGACTGGAGTCAACTTAAAAAAATAGCCTTATCGATTTTACCTTTTAAAAAGTAGCTTTCAATCTAAGGGTATTTTCATCTTTTTACAGGGTGTATTTTTCCACAGTAAAAACCAATATGTTAAATCGTGACCACGTTAGGTGGGTGGGGGGTGTAGTCCAGTGGTTGTGTAGTCAGGCCTTCAAGTAGTAGGTCGTGGGTTCAAATCCCCAACATTTATTTTTGATATATATAAGGCTGCCCAGACGCATGAGACCTCGGCAGGGGACCCGCCATGTGGAGTCCCCTGCTATCTAGCATGCGGGGTCCCCTGCCCAGCATGGACGGGTCTCCTGCTGCAATAGGCACAGCACAGCATGCTGCAGATCCCCTGCTAGCATGCGCGGGTCCCCTGCTATATAGCACGGGTCCCCTGCAGCATGAGCGGGTCTCCTGTGCCTACTGCAATAGTAGACCCGTCCATGCATGGCAGGGACCCGTGCTATATAGCAGGGGACCCGCCGCTGCACAAAATGGACGGTTTTTTTTGGACCCCGATTAGTAAGAGCATTAATGTCATTTTTCATGAGGAGTCTCCTTTTTTAACGTTGATCATGTCAAAGGCCATTTACTTAAAATATCCTTCAATAACGCATATTATTATCTATCTATAAAGCAACTGCTGTTATTTAAGCGCAAAACTAAGCAGCAGACCAATCGTAGCGATAGAGAAGAGGGGACTGCGAAAATGGCCGCTGCAATGGTATCCTCCTTCCCCCACTTAATACGACACCGCTTCGTCCTCAGCCGCCCGACGCTCTCTCCTTACCTCAGCTTCCCACAAACGATGACGTTTCGATCCCTCTCACTTTGCTCCATATTCTCCCCCCCTAACGCGACCCTTTCCGTCGCAAACGATGTCGCCTCGCTGCACGATGACAGTGACGCGCCGACGCCTGACGGATTAGGACCGATGAAGATTCCGGCGGTCGAAACGAAAGCGTCAACGCCGCCAATTCTCAGCATAAAGGAGAAGAAAGAGTTGGCCTCTCACGCGCACAGCTTGGGGAAGAAGCTCAAGTCGCAGCAAATTGGGAAATCGGGCGTCACCGACACCGTCGTGACTGCTTTGATTGAGACACTCGAAGCTAACGAGCTTCTAAAGGTAATAACAACTTCTATCTACTTCAAGATTTCATGTGATTTCTTATCCATTCATTTCAATTGTGGGCAGGCATCTACACTAATTTCTCTGGGTAACTGTAAAAATCTTACTATCGATCGTTGCTTTCTGCTTCATGAACAACGGCAATGGCTGCCATCTTCAACATCAGTCGTGAAATCATATTGCTCCACAATTTACTAAAGAGCTATACTAGACCATTAGATATTCATGGCATAGAGAGTTGAAGTTTCTAACCCTTATCCCTCCCTCTATGATTTCCTCTTGATCTATTTTCTTTTTATGCTAGTTCTTGAGAGAATAGAATCCATTCGATTAAGCAGAAAATCACTTTGGTTGTGAGTCAGATGCCCTAAATCACTGATAATCACTAACTTTGGTTGTAAGTCTATCTCTAACATTTGAATGAGGATATACTTCCTTATATCTCCCGCCAACCTTATCCCTCCATGATTTCTTCTTCTTTCTCAATGTGTGTTCTTGATTGGGGTGAATTAATGGTAATCTAAGATATATTGAGTTGGTTGGATTTTGACAATAAAGTCTATCTCTAACATTTGAATGAGGATGATTGTATCTCCCGCCAACCTTATCCCTCCATGATTTCCTCTTCTTTCTCGATGTGTGTTCTTGATTGGGGTGAATTAACGGTAATCTAAGATGTATTGAGTTGGTTGGATTTTGACTGTGATGGGACAGCTGAAGATACACGGGACATGTCCCGGGGAGTTCGATGACGTGGTGAGGAAAGTAGAGGAGACGACTGGCTCTGCATCAGTTGATCAAATCGGTAGGACTGTGATACTATACAGGCCGAGCTTGAGCATGATGAAGGCGGAAGAAGAGAAAAGGGGGCGGGCTCAAAGAATACAACAGGTTTGACTTTTTATTTCTATCTTATTGTACTATGTAGTTGTGATTGGTCGAGGAACGATAGCTGAGGTTAGAAACCCTTTGATTTAATGCAGAATAGGAGAGCTGTAACGGTTTCAGGACAAGAATCGAAGCCATCTTGGCGTGCCCGACGTGGAAATAGCAGCAGCAGATCGTGATCTATGTTTCTTTTTGTATGTTACAAGTCTTTTCAATTTTGTTTGCAGTTTCTAACTTGTAGAAGATGATGTCCTAGTGAAAGAAGACAGACTTGAATCTTTGACTTCAGCCTTAGGTTGCATGGTTGAAATGTGGAATATCGCCATACACAGAACTGCTTTATAGAATAAGCGTCTCTATGAATGGGAAAGTGTTAGAGTGAAGACCCTCACAATCGATTATCAAAAAGTAATACACCACGGAAGGTGAAGAGAGAGTACTTGCTTTTTTTATTAAATTATTGATCGAAGAAGAAGATACAAGAAGAGTAATTTAGAGAAAAATACCTATTTGGAGTTTACACTTAGGGATCAGTCCCTACCCGTTTGTTTTTGTGAATGACTACTGCCATTACGCAAAATTTTAATTTTAACTCCCCTGTACGTGAATTACCATAGAACCCTTTCTCTTTCCCCTCTTTCTCTCTCTGCACCGGTGGCGACGAAGAAAACACCATCAAACACATGCTGGCGAATCCTCCTTCAACATCTCCATCCACTACAAGTGTCAACAACCTGAAATCCAACAAAAATACGCAGATCATTCATGATTCCTCGCCTCAGCCAAATTAGTTTGAAATAGGGCAGAATGAAGGGGAATTTCGAGTTATCATCTAGCTAAGGTTAGCGCTTGTGTTTGGGCGAGTTACGCAGGTCAGTCCATAACCCCGACTTGATGTTAATTCGTTGAAAAATTCGGATATTCGATTGATATATGCTAAGCCTATTTTATCATCTAGTGGCAGTGTAATTGATCAAGTGGTGACAGACGAAATCCAAGATGAGGTGGAGCACATCACTAATGTGCTATGTCAATCAGACATACGATGTGATAGATAGAATGGGTTTTTGAAGCAAAAATGGGATATGATGGCAGGTGTGCGTTGGGTTGTTCATGGTTAAACTTGAGGACTCGGAAGCTCAGTTGAACGAGGTGGCGTTGATAGAGTTCTCGTGTGGGTCCATCTCCCACAACAAGTATTGTGGCTCCAACCTTGAGATGATCTGAGCATGATTGTTAAACGTATTATATCTGTGTTGACGGTTACAATTTGCAAGAGTGATGGTTGATATTGACTTGAATAAGCCCGCTAAAGGTAATAAAAGAGAAACTTGTGGGGCAGGCAAAGGATTACTAATGAACGGAGAAGACAACATAGTTCTTTGTTGTTTCTATTGCTGTCCTTTTTAGCATTGATATCAATATTTGTTGCTGAAACTTAAGTATCTGTTTCACAGTTCAAGTATTTTGTTGAGTTCAAATTCCAGTTTGTTCTTCGTACGGAGAAAAGCCTATTTGTGTTCTGTGTTTGATGTTTGTACTGCTGTCCTTTTTAGCATTAATCCCAAAAGAGGTGTTTTCCCCTTCTTCTTTTTCGTGCTAAGTTGGATACTTGAATTCGATACTAAAATACTCAAAATCAGGTCAAAAGTACTCAATTCGATACTAAAATAGTCAAAATCAGGTCAAAAGTACTCAATTCGGACCCAAAATCAGTCTCGATTTAGGTATTTTATTATTTAATTCAAGTATTTGACCTTGAACGAATGTGAAGTTGCTAGAAAACTCATTTTATGTTGTTGATGATGAGTAATGTCATTAATATGTAAGCTGTTGATTAAAAACCATCATTTTGAACTCTTGTAACTCGACCATATACCCAAGTATTTTAGGCCTAAAATTCAGTATTTTCGGCCTCAAATTAGGTACTTTCAGTCTCGATTTAGGTATTTTATTATCGAATTCAAGTATTTAACCTTGAGCGAATGCGAAGTTGCTAGAAAACTCATTTTATGTTTTTGATGATGAGTAATGTCATTAATATGTAAGTTGTTGATTAAAAGCCATCATTTTGAACTCTTGTAACTCGACCATATACCCAAGTATTTTAGGCCTAAAATTCAGTATTTTCCGCCTTAAATTAGGTAGTTTCAGTCTCAATTTAGGTATTTATTATCGAATTCAAGTATTTAACCTTGAACGAATGTGAAGTTGCTAGAAAACTCATTTTATGTTGTTGATGATGAGTAATGTCATTAATATGTAAGTTGTTGATTAAAAACATCATTTTGAACTCTTGTAACTCGACCATATACCCAAGTATTTTAGGCCTAAAATTCAGTATTTCCGCCTTAAATTAGGTACTTTCAGTCTCGATTTAGGTATTTTATTATCGAATTCAAGTATTTAACCTTGAACGAATGTGAAGTTGCTAGAAAACTCATTTTATGTTGTTGATGATGAGTAATGTCATTAATATGTATGTTGTTGATTAAAAACCATCATTTTGAACTCTTGTAACTCGACTATATACCCAAGTATTTTAGGCCTAAAATTCAGTATTTTCCGCCTTAAATTAGGTACTTTCAGTCTCGATTTAGGTATTTTATTATCGAAAATTCAAGTATTTAACCTTGAACGAATGTGAAGTTGCTAGGAAACTCATTTTATGTTGTTGATGATGAGTAATGTCATTAATATGTAAGTTGTTGATTAAAAACCATTATTTTGAACTCTTGTAACTCGACCATATACCCAAGTATTTTTGGCCTAAAATTCAGTATTTTCCGCCTTAAATTAGGTACTTTCAGTCTCGATTAGGTATTTTATTATCGAATTCAAGTATTTAACCTTGAACGAATGTGAAGTTGCTAGAAAACTCATTTTATGTTGTTGATGATGAGTACTGTCATTAATATGTAAGTTGTTGATTAAAAACCATCATTTTGAACTCTTGTAACTCGACCATATACCCAAGTATTTTAGGCCTAAAATTCAGTATTGTCCGCCTTAAATTAGGTACTTTCAGTCTCGATTTAGGTATTTTATTATCGAAAATTCAAGTATTTAACCTTGAACGAATGTGAAGTTGCTAGAAAACTCATTTTATGGTGTTGATGATGAGTAATGTCATTAATATGTAAGTTGTTGATTAAAAACCATCATTTTGAACTCTTGTAACTCGACCATATACCCAAGTATTTTAGGCCTAAAATTCAGTATTTTCCGCCTTCAATTAGGTACTTTCAGTCTCGATTTAGATATTTTATTATCGAATTCAAGTATTTAACCTTGAACGAATGTGAAGTTGCTAGAAAACTCATTTTATGTTGTTGATGATGAGTAATGTCATTAATATGTAAGTTGTTGATTGAGTTGTTGATGATGAGTAATGTCATTAATATGTAAGTTGTTGATTAAAATTCATCATTTTGAACTCTTGTAACTCGACCATATACCCAAGTATTTTAGGCCTAAAATTCAGTATTTTTCGCCTTAAATTAGGTACTTTCAGTCTTGATTTAGGTATTTTATTATCGAATTCAAGTATTTAACCTTGAACGAATGTGAAGTTGCTAGAAAACTCATTTTATGTTGTTGATGATGAGTAATGTCATTAATATGTAAGTTGTTGATTAAAAACCATCATTTTGAACTCTTGTAACTCGACCATATACCCAAGTATTTTAGGCCTAAAATTCTGTATTTTCCGCCTTAAATTAGGTATTTTTAGTCTCGATTTTGGTCTTTTATTATTGAATTCAAGTATTTTCCCTTGAATGAATGTGAACTTGCTAGATTATGTAGGGCAAATAGAAAAAAATACTATTTTTGTGGAATGTATCTCGCCCATTACGTTCATAAATATCGGTATTTTGACACTATTCCAATTCAGATTATTTGATGGCAATTCACATGTACACATGCAATAACAAAACATAACAATTATAATTCATTCATCACATACGAATTATCAACCCATTGTTTGCCAACTCATACAACTGTATAACATATCCCAGAAGAAGCTTTGGAGATGATATGTATTAAGAAACTATAATTGGTTTGCTATATTCAATCACGTGCATTTCCGAAGTGACTGTCTTAGTAGCAACCAAGAATTGGTTTTGGGGCATAGAACGAGCTCTGTTGACCTCTCCATCATTATTTATCTGCTAAATGATTTGCACCTGCAAAGAAAATGACCATTTAGACAGCAAACAGAATCTCCAAACTCGCCAACTCATAGGTTTGTCTATACTCTATGCCAAATCTTTAGTTTCAACTGGAATTTTATGTATATGATTGAATATAGAAATTGTCTAACTAGGCCATTCCATTCCTTACTGAGCATAATTGAAACCCAATCAAAGAGTCACGGCTTCTACGACAAGCAATAAAAGAAACTAAAATAAATTATAATCTCTTTTCCTCTTTTATAGAAGAAGAAAATCGAGATGCAGAAACACAATTCAACAACCCAACAACTCATCCATGACCACAATAACTATAAAAACTATTAATAAACAAGAAAAAGAGAAGGGAGAGAGTTCGAGCCTTCCCACTATCGCTCCCAAACCCACTGCCAAACTCCGCCTTATCGTCATCGTAAATCCTCGCTTCGTTCTCGGCGTCCTCGAGCGGCAACTGAACAACCACAGTATAATTGCCCAAAATAATCTCGATCGGGTGCATAATCACTAGATCGTACAGAAACGAGGTGTTCTTCCATATCTTGGTACTCCTCATTGATCAAACGCTCTCTCATGGCACAATTTTTGTTTCTGATTATTTTTTCTTTCTCATGGTATTCCTGATAGACGCTTCTGAGAGACAGACGAAAGGGGGTATTATAGTAATTTAACAACTGAGGGAGTGGAAACAAATTTTAGTCCTAATGTCGATACCTGCTTACAAAAGAAACATGCAGGGACTGACTTATAAGTTCAAAGTTTGATTAGGTATTTTTTTTTATCTAAAATCCCCATACAAGAAACACCACCAAATTCCCACGAGTCAAGCTCGCCCCCAAATGCCCAGCTCAAATCTCATCATCCCCTCTACCACCTATTCCTCCTTTTCTTTATTCTTCTCATTCCCTAATCACAGCCCATGACTTACGTACATAATAATGGCACCATAAACGTAATAAAGACAATTAAAACACTTACAATAAGATTGCAATCTTCTCATTAAGGCTCCTTGCGTCATTCAGGCTCCAATGGGTCAGCAACCCGTCCTTGATTACTCGGCCCATCCCTGCCCGTCTCGTCTGGACCATGGGCTGCCCCGCCGGCCCGTCGCTTATAAACCCGCTCGCCGCTACGTGTAACATTACCTTGCCCCCGAAAAACAGCCTTGTCCTCAAGGCGGAAGTCTGGAAACTGTGACCGAATTTCATTCTCAGAAAACCAGCGCGCCTCATCAAGGCTGCGATCGGCCCATTGCAACAGATATTGCCGCATTGCGTTATCCCCTTCAAGAATAAGTCGGCTATCGATTACATCACCAGGAACTAATCCGAAGGTATTAGAATCTGTCATGTGAGCTGGTAATGACGATTCAACAGGGTGGTCCCCCACCACCTTCTTGAGTTGCGAGACATGAAAGACGGGATGAATGCGGGAGCCATCCGGAAGTTGCAGGCGGTAAGCCACCGGTCCAATGCATTCGGTTATTGTAAATGGCTCGTAAAACCGTGGTGCGAGCTTTTGGCTTGTACGTCGTGTGACCGAAGACTGGCGGTACGGCCATAGTTTCAGAAAGACAGGGTCACCCACTTTGAATTCCACCTCGCGACGATGCACGTTGGCTGATTTAACCATGCGATTTTGGGCGCGTTGGAGATTTAATTTCAACTGACGAAGAATAGTGTCACGCTCTTGCAACTCGGCCGCAACAGCCGCTACATGGCACTCGCCGGGCATAAATTGTGTGAGTGCTGGTGGCGTGCGTCCATATACGATATGAAACGGGGTCGAACCGGCCGAAACATGATAAGTTGTGTTGTACCAATACTCGGCCCAAGGTATCCATTTTGACCACGCCTTGGGTTGAGCACCAATAAAACAGCGTAAGTAAGTCTCCAGCGTTCGGTTTAATACTTCGGATTGCCCGTCTGTCTGAGGGTGATAAGCAGAACTCATTTTTAACGTTGTACCTTGTAAACGAAATAATTCCTTCTAAAATTGGCTCAGGAAAACCGAATCTCTATCACTTACGATGTTGCGGGGAAATCCATGAAGACGAACCACATTTTCCACAAACTGGGCAGCCACGTCACGAGCTGTAAATGGATGGCGCAACAGAATAAAATGACCATATTTAGAGAGTCTGTCTACTACCACGAGGATACTATCGAAACCACGAGACTTAGGCAATCCCGTTATAAAATCCATCGCTATGTCTTCCCAAATACGATCGGGTATGGGCAACGGTGCTAGTAGTCCTACCGGTGATAGTGCCTCATATTTAGCTCGTTGGCATACAAGACATGATGCTACAAATTTCGAGACACACTTCATCATCCCCCGCCAATACAAGGACGCCGCAGGTCGGCGATATGTACGGAACGCACCTGAATGTCCAGCGGTTGGTGTAGAATGGAATTCCTCGAGAAGACGAGGAATCCACTCTGAAGACTGGGGCAGGACCAGTCGACCCTTAAAGTATAGCCATCCGCCTAGTAACTGGAAAGGTGGACAAGAAGCAGGTTGCTGACGGAGCTGCTCAACGATTGGGCCAAGAACTGAAGCCTGTGCTATGTTGGCTTGGAGCTCAGCGCCGTCAAGCCATTGGGGAACGCTAATGGCTTATAACTATGCTGTTTTGGGCCTACGGGATAATGCGTCTGCAGCTGCGTTGGTGGCTCCTGCTTTATACTCGACCTCGAATGAGTACCCGAGAAGTTTGGCGACCCATACTTGTTGAGCGGGTGTGGCAATCTTCTGTTGAAGTAAGGTGCGAAGACTTCGGTGATCGGTGCGAATCGTAAAATGACGAGCCAAGAGGTAAGGCCGCCAATGTTGTACTGATAACACAAGTGCCATCAGTTCTCGCTCGTAAGCTGACTTTGAACCCGTGTTTGCTGCCCAACTTTTGCTGAAGTAAGCCACTGGATGTTTGTCTTGCATTAAAACAGCCCCGATTCCGGAACCAGATGCATCGCATTCGATGATGAAGCGTTGGGTGAAATTTGGCATAGATAGCACCGGGGCTGCAACTAGCGCGTCTCGTAATGCACAAAATGCCGCGTTCGCTGATGGTGTCCATGTGAATTTAGATGTTTCTGATTTCTTGAGCAACGTCGTCAATGGTTGAGCAATCTGACCATAGTTGCGTATGAAACGACGATAGTACCCGGTAAGGCTCAAGAAGCCGCGAACGCTCTTGACCAATGTGGGAGTTGGCCAACGCACCACTGAAGCAATCTTCTGAGGGTCCATCGCAACAGTTCCTGCAGAAATGATATGACCAAGATACTCCAGTTGTCTCCGCCCGAAGTGACACTTCTTTGAATTAACACAAAACTGGTGCTGAGCAAGGATGCTGAGAACAACATTAATATGCTCAAGATGAGAAGACCACGTGGGGCTATAAACGAGAATGTCGTCGAAAAACACCAGAACGTACTTACGTGGTAAGGAACGAAATATATCGTTCATGGTCGGTTGAAATGTCGCCGGAGCATTTGACAACCCAAAAGGCATTACTAAGAACTCGTAGTGGCCATCATGCCTGCGAAAGGCCGTCTTCGGAACGTCTTCGCTCCGTACTTTAATCTGATGGTAGCCCGATCGGAGATCGAGCTTTGTAAAATACACGGCTCCCCACAATTCGTCAAGAAGTTCTTGTATGACCGGTATTGGGAATTTACCCGGAATAGTAATGCGATTGAGCTCGCGATAATCCACGCAAAAACGCCAACTCCCGTCCTTCTTACGAGTAAAACCGGGCTTGAAAAAGGACTAGAACTTGGTTGAATTACTCCGACTGCCAACATCTCCGAAACCAATCTTTCGATCTCATCTTTTTGTGCATGGTCGTACCGATATGGTCGGACAGAAACTGCACCTGTTCCAGGCATCAATGTGATTCGATGATCGAAGCACGTTCAGGCGGTAGTGAAGTCGGAGTGCCAAAAACAGTTGGAAACCGTGCTGTTACCACTCCAACATCGCGCTGTTGGGACTCGCTTAAGGCAGCATATGTCGTATCTGTACTTTCCTCTAGTGAGTCGAGCACGAGTAGCATGTCAAGATCGTAGCCGGCTGTTTTACAGAGAGATTGAAAACTAATTGGCGCGCGTAACAGGGCAGCATCACCTCTCAAATAATGAGTCTGTCCGTCCCATTCAAATTGCATTGTCGAACGTTCCCAGTTCAATTTCACATTGCCCAATTTACGCAACCAATCAACTCCAAGGATAACATCCACACCCCCAAGTGCAAATACAAAGAAATCCCCCGTGACACAACATGAATTCAACTGAAGTTGAAAATCACGACAAGTACCATGTGTTGAGGCGGTACTACCATCACCCAAGCGCACCTGAAAATTATGATCTGTTGTTCGGGGCAAAGAAAGATGATTAACCAGGCGAGTGGAGACGTAGTTATGGCTTGCACCACTGTCGATCATGACAATAACCGACTGTCCCTGTACCTTTCCGAGCATCTTCAATGTGTGTGGACCAGAGAGTCCACCGATGGCATATAAGGGTATCTCGAGTAAGTTGAGTTCTTGGAATGGATGGGCAGCATCATTTGTCAAATCACCATTCTCCTCAGAATCTTGTTGGTCAGTATCAAAAAAATCTCGTCCTCTCCTCCAATAAGCACGCGCAGTTCCTTCTGAGGACAGATGTGTCCACGGCCAAAAGGTTGGCGACATCGATAACTAATTCTTGTCGCGAAGTTCCTGATAGTCACGATCCGATAGACGCTGAAAACGGCGCTGACGTGGAGCGGTTGGACGAGCCGGTGGAGGAACATAACGATCGCCGAGACGTACAGGGTCTCGCGACACTGTCGTGGCTGCCGCAACGACAACACCACGATTGGCTGTGGAAGGGTTCGTGTGAAAGCCGTGTCGCTGGACAAAACGGGACACTTCTGGTGCACGAGATATCATATTTGTGTAATCCCCATTCCTCCCATTAAGAAGCCTTCTTTCACGATCGCGAGCTAGTTCAAAGGCATTAGCAACTCGGTTTGTGAACCACAACTTCCTCATACAAGGCAGGGTGCATTCCAAAAGAAAAAATTCGAGATGTTGGCGACGAGGTATCTCAGGAAGATTAGAGACCATATCGATGAACTCATGAAAATATTCCTTTACGTACCCCGATTGGCGAACGCTAGAGAGACGAGCAATGGGGCTGCCGCAGTGCTTATCGTCAAATGTTTCGATTATGTTCTTTTTCAAAACGGCCCATGTGATTGTCGGATCATCATAAAGTATCCAACGAAACCATGATTGAGCAATACCCGTCGTACACACAAAGGCACATGATACCATTTGCAAAGTCGGTGTTTGATTAAGAAGAAAATACTGCTCGGCTCGTGAAATCCAGCCCAATGGGTCGGTCCCGTCAAACGTTTGAAGTTCGACGCGACGTTGAATCGGTTTCGGCAAAGAATCACTTCCCTCAGCACCCGTCACCTTCGAAGCTTCAACTGAGTTGACGTGAGAAGTCAAGGTCGAAAAAATTTCTTCCATGCGATTGGTGAGCGTGTTGATCGATGAACGCAGCTCTTCACGTAGTTCCGTATGTGCACCTCGCACCTCCGTATTCAAAGTCTCCCAGGTCTTCTCTAACCCATCACGTTGCTCCATCTGAGAACGCGTACCGGTCATCGAGCGGTAGGTCGGACCAATTTGTTAGAGTGAAGACCCTCACAAACGATTATCAAAAAGTAATACACCACGGAAGGTGAAACTGAGATTGTCTGAAGAGAGAGTATTTGCTTCTTTATTAAATTATTGATAGAAGAAGAAGATACAAGAAACACCAAGAAACACCACCAAATTCCCACGAGTCAAGCTCGTCCCCAAATGCCCTGCTCAAATCCCATCATCCCCTCTACCACCTATTCCTCCTTTTCTTTATTCTTCTCATTCCCTAATCACAGCCATGACTTACGTACATAATAATGGCACCATAAACGTAATAAAGACAATTAAACACTTAAAATAAGATTGCAATCTTCTCATTAAGGCTCCTTGCATCATTCAGGCTCCAACGGGTCAGCAACCCGTCCTTGATTACTCGGCCCATCCCTGCCCGTCTCGTCTGGACCATGGGCTGCCCCGCCGGCCCGTCGCTTATAAACCCGCTCGCCGCTACGTGTAACAGAAAGAAGATGCTCCTACATATTAATATATCAGATGCAATCCGTTTACTATTAATATGCTTGTCTTCGAGTTCTTTTACGGTAAAATATCAGAGGAAATGTGCTTGTGGCATCATCGATGAGACAGACTCAAACGATTGATGGCCTAGGCTCACGGTTGTGGTGACGTTGGCCGTGCTAGGTCTTCCGCTCTCAGTCACAGAGACATCACCGAGCGTTCGGGCAAGTTCACGAAGAACCTGCGGTGCGTAAAGAGTGTTTGTGTCCTAGAAATTGGAAAATTTCGGTGGGTGAGGACACTAGACTCGACGTGGGTGGAAGAGGTGCAGTGAGAGGCGGGGCACTGCATGTTCAACATCAACCGTCTCCAAGTGGGGCGGTGATGGCTAACGTGGTTCCTCTTGTGCGAATGAAACAGCTATCTGCGAAAGGATAGCTGAGTGGTTGGGAGGGGTTAATTGCGCGGTTGGACCAGATGCAGCGACTTCTACTCGGGAAACGAACGAGTCGTCTCCTGTACCTATGGGCGAGGTCCGGGTTGTGGTGAGATATGACAGAGGAGTGCGATCATGTCGTCGTTGGTTCGCAACTCCTGCAAGCGACTTACTTCATCCTCCCGAGATCGTTGATTGGATCTTTGCGTGGAGGAGGATGTCGCGCGACCTAGACCTAGATAAGAGGCTATGGTAATCTCGTTCCTGGGTTAGGATCAGGGGGTTTCACCGATCCATGGGAACTGTGGTGGCGTGGCGTGATTGCGTTGAATGGCGACCACGAGCGATGTCGACGAGGGTGACCCAAAACTGTTCATCAGACACTTCAGGGACTCGTCTGGTTGAGGGCGTAGTGAAGAGCATGGTGGCAGAGGACGTCTCCATGTAGCCCACCATGATGGAATGGATGGCAGTGGGTGCACGGTGGAGTCTGGAACCTGAGATCCACATCGTCTAAGCATCGAGATTGGATGGCGCGCCCACTGATGGTTGGTTGATCTCTTGTCAACCCTTCTTTGTAGGTCCGGGTTCTGCACGGATTTGTACAGAAGTCATGATGGTTGCTCGCTTCACTGACATCCCTTCATGCACGTGGAGCAATCCGTGTAACGTGCGTGATGGGGTTGGTTGCTCGCAGTGCATACCGGTCATGAATGTGGAGCAACCCATGTACCATTCATGCCGGGTAGTGGTTGCTCACGTCATGTACCAGTCATGTATGTGGAGCAACCCGGGTACCATACATGCTGGGAAGTGGTTGCCCACGTCGCGTACCAGTCATGTATGTGGAGCAACCCGGGTACCATACATGCTGGGAGTGTGAAATTGGCATTTGGAAATTCGGCTCCGAAAAGTTTGGGGGTGACCTAAACTTTTTCTATAATGTGCCAATACCGTCCTAGGTCGATTGTTGGGTACGGTGATCGTTGCCGCGTTTTGGATTTGCCTTCAAAATTTCACAAAAACGTCGTCTATACCGAAAATTTTGGCCCAGAAAAATTTATTTCGGAAATTTAAAAGTGTAAAATAGACAAAGTCCAATGGGCTTAGAAAATTTTTCTCTATCTAATGATATAAAAAATTTTCAACCAAAAATAATAGACAAAGTCCAATGGGCTTAGAAAATTTTTCTCTATCTAATGATAACAAAAATTTTCAACCAAATTTTATTTTATTTTATTTATATATATATATTTTTAAACCTTATTTAATCCGAAGGGGGGCCAGAAATTTTTTGTGGTAAAAAACGTTTAAGTGTATTTTTAAAGAGTGATTTTGCAAGATTCGAATCCAAAAATCGATTTGGATCAAGTTTAAAGGTCGGGGTGCAAATTTTTCGGGGGGTGCGAAAAATGATGTGTGAAAATGTGCGAAAAAATGTTGTCGCGAGAAATTTCGTTGAGAGAGTGAGTCGCGAAAACTTCGAAGATCCGGAAAAATTCTCAGTTTGAAAAAAATTCTCAGTTTTAAAAGTTTCTCAGGTTGAAAAATTTGCGGGTTGAGAAAGAGCAGCTGTGTGAGAGAGACCGCGAAAAAATCGTGAAGTGTGAACTGAGAAAGTTTCGCAACTGAAAAATTTCTCGGCCAAGAGCAGTGAAAAGTTTCTCGGTTTCGAAATTTCTCAGCCTGAGAAAAAGGAAATTTCTCGGCTATGAAATTTCTCGGCCAAGAGCAGTGAAAAAATTCTCGGTTTCGAAATTTCTCAGCCTGGGAAAGAAAGTTTATCGGTTTCGAAATTTCTCAGCCTGAGAAAAAAAATTTCTCGGCTAAGAAATTTCTCGGCCAAGAACAGTGAAAAATTTCTCGGTTTCAAAAAAATTTCTCAGTTTTGCAAAATTTCTCGGATTTGAAAAAAAATTTCTCAGTTTAGCAAAATTTCTCGGATTTGAAAAAAATTTCTCAATTTTAGCAAAATTTCTCGGGCAGCGAAAGTTTCTCAGGCCAGCGAAATTTTCTCAGGTAAACTTTCTCGGCTAAGAAATTCTCGGCCTAAAAAATTTCTCGGCTAAGAATTTTCTCGAGTATGAAAATTTCTCGGCCAGTGAAAGTTTCTCGGCCAGCGAAATTTTCTCAGGCAAACTTTCTCGGCTAAGAAATTCTCGGCCTAAAAAAAAATTTCTCGGCTAAGAATTTTATCGGGTATGAAAATTTCTCGGCCGGTGAAAGTTTCTCGGCCAGCGAAAGTTTCTCAGACAAACTTTCTCGGCTAAGAAATTCTCGGCCAAAAAAAAATGCTAAGAATTGTCTCGGGTATGAAAATTTCTCGGCCAAGAACAGTTTAAAGGCTGCGCGACTTTTTTACCAGAAAAATGGCTCGTTTTCGCTCAAATCTCACTCAAAATCGACGAAACTTGTTCCAAAACATCAGAAAAATATTCCTAAACACATAATCAATCTTTGGGATGTCTAAAAACAACAAATCGAGGTCGAGATCGCCCAAAAACTGAAAGTGACGAAAAATATTTTTCAAGCAATTTTTCACTCAAATCTTGCTCAAAACACGCAAATCTGGTCGCGTTGGGCTCTGATACCAATTGTTGGTCCCGATTTTCACCCAAACGAACAACTTCGGACGGATTAAACACGCCTAATAGATCGGAATCGAGAACTGGCGTGGGGCTTGGTGGTGTTCTTGAGGAGGCTCTCTCACTCTAAAATTGTTTATTTGATCTACACACACAAGCACTCCTAACTATGTGTTAGGGTTTTAGTATTTATACCACAAGTTGGTATATAATACTTGGGCCCTTGTGTAAGCACATTACAAAATAGCTACGGGCTAGCCCATTACGACCTAGCCCAAATTAACTTAAAGCTAACCAACAAAGATAATATAATGAAATTGAACACTACAAAATATTTCCTAGCAGGCTTCAACAGACCACTCTGATTTTCTAAAATGGAGTACTGCTTGATCACTGGATTAAATTGCTCGTCAGTTATGCCTGAGGTTTACCAAACAACGGATTTCACATCGAGGCACTTTCCAGGTAGATCCACGATTCGTCTGGAATGTAGGAATTGTCTTTCGAAGATTTCTAAGGACAAATCAACGTCGAAAAATTAAGCTCGCCAACTTGTATTTTGCGACGACCGTTTTGCTACCCCGTAGAACGAAAAAATACCCTATCATGCAGTCTTGGATTTTATCGTTAGTTGAAGATTTGGAGTCATTCCTCAACTATCCATGGGGAACCACTGGCTCCAACACGCTCACTGAAGCGCGATTGAACGGACAGAAGAGATGAAGTCCGTGGTAAAGTCGGTGAAGGTCGTACCAATTACAGTAGTTTTTTTGCGTTCGTGGATTCATGCATCCACTTAAAGTATGTCAGTAATTGCTTATTTAATGATGTATAAGATAGTTGTTATATGTGTCTATTCTTTTTGAATTACTTATTTTCTTTGTTTTTAGATCCCTGCGTACGAGTTCATTGTGAGATCCGCAACGAGTGCCACTCGAAAAAATGGAGAGTGATATGTTTCTTCCAGGAATTGCTATGTTGAGCACAAAACAATGGAGCAGGAAAGCATGTCCGAAGTTGGAGTTAATAACCCAACTCACAGGAAAATTCGAGGTGCATCCCGTGTTAGTGCCGACTCCGCAGGAGATGCAGACCACTTATTATCGAAATGGCGACTTTGCTGTTTCTCCACGGCATGAAGTGTGGACTATATGCTTTGATGTTGTAAGGGGTGGATGTTGTATGCGTCTCTCACTTTGTCGAAGAGGCGCATCCTCACCGATCCCCGGTGCATTCATATCCATCGTCGTTCTACCAACATCAATCTCCAGTGCATTCGCACCCATCGATTGTCTACCAACATCAATCTCCATCGCGACCACATCAATCACCACCGCGGTCTTATCAATTTCCGAACATTGGGGTGTTCGATGAATGGAGATCAAGTCTGCAACAACAATTCGATCATATTAATACTCGAATTAGTGATGAATTTATGCAGCTACGAGGTGATTTTCGCCACTATTCGGCCAAATAGGATCAATTTGGTTTTTTTTTTCGCAATTTTGACGGCCAAAAGGTAGATTCGATGGAAGATTGTTTGTGGCATGGAATGGCGTATGGCTTCCAGAAGCTTGCAGAGATGATGTATATGGGTGCGGGGACAGCCAATCAGCCTGATTGAGCAGGGACAACAAATTAGCCAAATGAAGAGCCAGTGAGTGCGGAGCCCGAGGCGGAAGAAGCGGTGGTGGCGGAGAATGACGCCGAAGAAGCAGCTCAAGCATCAACATGTTCGGGTGTTGGAGGTTCAAACATGGTACATGCAGTCCAACAAACTCAAATTCGGGGCATGTGGAATCGGTACAAGTACGTGCAGACCCCGTACATGGAGATCTTCCCTCCACATCGTTCAGATATAACCAAAATTCTTTGTCAGAGGCCCATATTTAGAAGAGACTTATTCCTTTGGTCGACGGTCGTAACCGAACTAACGGTAATGTGCAAAGGTGACCGCAAGTCGTGCTTACTCGATGCATATGGTCGTGGCTGGTTCCAGAGGCTATGCATAAGTGGAAAATGGATTGATGGAGAGGTGCATACATTTTTTTATTTTTCAATTGATGTTATGCAGGCCCCGGAACATACGGGTCCCCTGAATATATGCACGGATCCCGTGAATATATTCAGCGGGTCCTCTAAATATATTCAATGGGTCCCCTGAATATATTCAGGGAATCCCCTGAATATATTCGCCGGACCCCTGAACACATGCACGGGTCCCCTGAATATATTATGCGGGTCCCCTAAGCATGTGCACTGGTTCCCTGAGCACGTGCGCGGGTCCCCTGAATAACAGTTGTTCGTCTATATTTGTAGGACCCCGGTCCCTGAAAATTAGGTCGGCCAATAAATTACGTCTATGACTTATGTGCTGTTGTGTTAATTACGTATGGGCTATATGCTTTTGTGATGTTATGATTTTATGCACGCGAAATGTTACGAGAATTACGTGCAATTACGTGTCGATGAATACGTACTATGACGATCCCTAAATTAGGTGAGTGATTTTCGAAAAAAAAAAAAATGGCTAATGATGGTCAAATGAGAGTTGGGCTAGGAATTTAATTATATTGGGCTCTAATTTAATAATAGGCCCAAAATTACAAGAAAACAAACTGGGAGACAACTCCCCTAAAACAAGTAAGAACCCACGCCACTTTGTGCCTTATCTACCAAAAGCTATAGAAGATATCTAACTAAAAACAACTCAATACACTTTAACCTCAAAAGAAAACCCACGAAAGAAGAAACCAAAAAGAAGTCGAAGCAAAAAAAAAAAAAAAAAAAGGAAAGGAGAAGAAGCCGAGCCAAATTCGAACCAAGAAGCTTGAGAATTCGAAGTTGGTAAGTAAAACCCCCTCCTTAAGCTCTTAATTCTTTACTTTAGAGGTAGTTGAGAGCATTAATCGGCATTAAAGGCAAGTGGTTGGAAAAGCCACGAGAAACCCTAAAATACCGAGCCTAAATTCGAACTAAGGGTTTCGGAATGAGCAAATAAGGAGTTAAGTAGTTTTGTGTGATTTAGAACTTAGAACGCTAGGAGGAACGAGCTAAAAATCCAGTTTCGAGGGTTGAAGAACGTTTAGGGATTGAAGTCGATGATAAATGTCGAGACCATATTGAAGGAAATGTCGAATGATACATAGAAATGTCAAGCGAAATCAAGTATGAAATGTCGAGTCATCCTATTAGGGTAAATGTCGAATACTAGATAGAAATGTCGACATCTCATATCCCAAGATAACAAGGTAAAATGTCGAGTTCATACACAATGATGTCGAGATGTTAAGGAAAGATGTCGAGCTCATGTCGACTTTGTTCGTTTCAAGCGACGAGTAAAATGTCGAGCCCTACTATTGAGAGAAAATGTCGGGCTGAGCATGAAATGTCGAAGTAACCTACATATCGACATCTTATAAATGTCGAAGCCCGTGTGAGAGTTTATGTCGACATTTCCAACGATAATGTCGAATGATAGATGTAAAAAGTCGAGAGAAAAGGAATGAAAGTGTCTAATTAAATGTTGATAATAAAATTGAGATGCAGCGTCTAGATAAAATAGCTAAAAATGTCGAACTTCACAACCATGTCGAGACCCTAATTGAATTAAATGTCGAATCCTTTTAAGATGATATCGAGATCTTTACAATCATAATGTCGAGATCTTTAAATCATCAAATGTCGAGTTCATGCATAAAATGTCGGGTCGAACATAAACTGTCGAGGTGAATTTCATGTCGACATTTTATGTTTCAAATGGCGAGATAAATATCGAATGAAAGTTAACCCAAAATGTCGAAACCCTAAGGTATAAATGTCGAGATCCTACCTTATAAAATTATACCAATATTTACCTCGACAAATGATGTCGAGCTTCATGGTAAACCCATATCGACATTTTCAGTACAAAAGTCGAATGCAATACTGATAGACCAAAGTAAAATGTCGACACTTAATTAACTATACAACCCGAAATCTATTTTGACCCATGATGTACATTTAGGGCTTGAAGATTTGTATACTCAAACCATTAAATAAAATAGCGCACTGACACAAATATTTCGTGCCTAAGGTCGGGACTTAGGAACACTTACGGGTCCGGTGACTAATCTACGGACTCCAGGTAAGTAGAAATTTCAACTACAGTACGTAACTTACCTGCGTCCGATAATGTGAATTTACGTGCTCGTGTATTTTACGTGAAACGTGCATGTTAAGATAAGATTATATTATTTACATGATAAGCATGATCTGCATATTCACATGAGCATGTCATGAGCACTTGCACGCATAAGCAGTAAGTATGACGCGAGGTAAGAGCGTGCATAATATCGCCTGTGTGCGATGTATACTCGCCGATATTGGCGTTTGTGTCGACTCAATGAAGAGTCACGGCTACCCTTATGCGACCATGGCAAAAGAAGCCATAAGGCCTGTATAAGAGGCTGGGGGAATACCCCGTATGCGGGAGATGCAACCTGGAGAATGCGGCCCGGGGCACGCACTGAGTAAGGGAAGATTCCTACGGGTGACCTTCTAGTGCGTAAAAGCACTAACCGGGAGGGAAGATTCCTTCGGGTGACCTCCGCGGTTAGTGGCCTCGGTGTTGGCTACCAGTGAGAAGCGTCCGCGTGGAGGCCACACTGAGTAAGGGAAGATTCCTTCGGGTGACCTTCTAGTGTGAGAACCTCCACACATGAGATCTCTATGAAATGGTGCATAGTGGGAAAGAAAGCCGAGGGCCCATATGAAGTGAGAATATGAGAAAAAATGAGTACGTGCCAGAAAAAAGAACGAGAAAATGAGAAAGAGAGTACGAACATTAGAAAACGACGACGTGGATTGTCGATCGTTAGGACACGTGCATACATGCATAATTTCTGCTTACTGAGCCTCGGTGGCTCATTCTTTATGTTACGTATTGTAGGTACCGACGATCACGGTACGTGATCCGTCTTTTATGCGAGGCCGACCCTTTTGAAGCTTTCCGGCTGCTTTTGAGGTGGAAGTGTGTGTATGGATGACGACCTGTGAAGGCCGGGCGCATAGGAAGCTTTTGGCTGCACACATACACACACGCGCTTGTATATCGTGTAGATAGGGATACGATGAAATGTAGACGAATCACGAACATTCTTTTGACATGTGTATAAGACTTCCGTATGCACGTTTAGAATGAAAAATTTTATTCGCATTTTTACGTACTCGCACGATAACTAAGCATTAACACTTAGAATTAGAACGGAATACGAGGGCGGGACGACGGGTCCTGACAGAGTGGTATCAGAGCTTCGGTCACAGGTCCTGCAGACTGTCCATACACACACACTCAAAAGCGCGGAAGCGGCCTTGCTCGTAAGTACCATGTTATGGGAATTTCTTGTATGGTGTAATTTATTGGCCCTAGGAATTATCAGGATAGGTTGGGAAGATGGTTAGACTTAGGGGTGAAGGAAGTAGGGAGTCTGATCAGGGTAGGGACACTAACAACCCTCCGGATAGTCGGGATGCTACCATCCTGCAACTGACCGAACTGGTCCGGCAACAATCGGCCCAGATTCAACAGCTGATCCAGCAACAAAATGCTGGTGGGCAATCAACCAATCTGCCTCCCCCACCCGAACGAATTGAGATGGTCGGGGAGAGGTTCAGGAAACTAAATCCTCCACTGTTCGAGGATGCTGTAGACCCCACATCCGCCGAGGATTGGCTGAGGACGCTGGAGAACATGTTCCAGCACAGCCGCACCCCGGAGGCGGAAAAGGTCATGTGCGCTGCCTACCTGCTAAGGGGGAGTGCCGGACACTGGTGGGAAACCGTCTCAGCCATCGAAAACCCTCTGACGATGAGCTGGGATCGGTTCAAGGAAATCTTCCGAGGGAAGTATTACACCGCCCCAGTCAGAGCCCAAAGGATGAACGAGTTCATCAACCTCCGCCAAGGAGCAATGACAGTGGCGGAGTACATCAGGAAGTTCGAGCAGCTCTCAAGGTTCGCTGCTCATATGGTCAGTACGGACACGCTCAAGATTGAGCGGTTCATGGAAGGGCTGAAACCCGAGCTGTACAGAGACGTGAGTATGGCCGGAATACAAGGAGCCACGTACGCCCAAGTGGCTGAGAGAGCGTTGGTGGCGGAGCAAGCCGAGGCAAGGATTGCTCGCGCTCAAGAAGCAAAGCGCAAGTTCGTGCAAGGGCCGCAAGGGAGCGGAGGCAACCCAAAGAGGCAGTTCGTGGCCAAGGGTGGAAAACCGAACTTCCAAAATCGACTAGGACCACCCCCACAATTTAACCCAAACCAGGGTAGACCCCAGTTCGACCTACCCGTATGCCCGAAGTGTGCACGGAGGCACATGGGAGCCTGCAACTCCCAAAATGCCGTCTGCTTCAAATGTGGCAAGACGGGCCACTATCAGAGGGCATGTCCGGAAGGTGGATCCGGAAGCCAAACCGGAAACCAAGCAGCACCACCACGGGTACCCGCCAGGGTTTTCACTATAACCTCCGAGGAAGCGGAAAATAACCCGGCAGTGGTGACAGGTACCCTTCTCGTCTACAAAACCCCCACATGCATCCTAGTCGACTCGGGAGCGACTCACTCATTTGCATCCGTTAAGTATGTCGCAAGAGTAGGAGTCACGCCTCGCCGAGCTGAGTGCGAGTTTAGGGTCACGGTTCCGAACGGGGATCCCACCCAAACTAATCAAGTTTTACGGGATTGCCCAATAGTAATCGAGGATAGGGAACTACCCATAGACCTCATAGTTATTCCCATGAATGACTATGAAGTGATCCTTGGAATGGATTGGCTATCGAAGTACGGAGCCGTCATAGACTGCCACCGCAAGATAGTCACGCTCAATATGGACGGGGATGAATCCCTTAAATTTGTAGGGACAAGTAAGGAGATTATGATCCCTAGGATATCAGCGCTGAAAGCTCAACGACTGATCAGATCAGGGTGCGAAGCCTATCTGGTATTCGCTATCAAGTCGGAGGAGGATCCCTCTCCGAAACTCGAGGGAGTGCCGGTAGTTAAGGAGTTCCCTGATGTATTCCCCGAGGAACTACCGGGACTACCACCCGAGCGAGAAATAGAGTTCGCTATAGACCTGGTACCTGGAGCGGCACCAGTATCTAAAACCCCCTATCGGCTAGCACCGACGGAGATGAAGGAGTTAAAGGGCCAACTCGACGAACTCCTGCAGAAGGAGTTCATACAGCCGAGTTTCTCTCCCTGGGGAGCGCCGGTGCTATTCGTGAAGAAGAAAGATGGGTCTATGCGATTATGCATAGACTACAGGGAGCTGAATAAGTTAACGATTAAGAACAAATACCCACTCCCTAGGATAGACGATCTGTTCGATCAACTGCAAGGTGCAACGGTCTTCTCCAAGATCGACTTAAGATCGGGCTATCACCAACTCAGGATCCGGAAGGAAGATGTCCCGAAGACGGCCTTTAGTACCCGTTATGGCCACTACGAATTTCTGGTGATGCCATTCGGGCTAACTAATGCGCCCGCAGCTTTTATGGACTTAATGAACCGGGTGTTCAAGCCATACCTAGATAGGTTTGTCATCGTCTTCATTGATGACATCCTAATCTACTCACGGACGAAGGAGGAGCACGAAGAACACCTGAGAACAGTTCTAGGAATACTACGGGGCAAGCAACTATACGCCAAGTTCAAGAAGTGCGAATTTTGGCTCGACCAAGTCGCCTTCTTGGGGCATATAGTATAAGGAGAAGGGATTTCCGTAGACCCGAACAAGATAGAAGCCATCAGCAACTGGCCCAGACCGACCAATGTAACGGAAGTACGAAGTTTCCTCGGTCTGGCGGGTTATTACAGGAAATTCATCAAGGACTTCTCAAAGATAGCGTCTACACTGACGAGGTTGACCAGGAAGAATACGCCATTTCAGTGGACCACGGAATGCGAACAGAGCTTCCAAGAGCTGAAAGAAAGGCTTACGACGGCCCCAGTTCTCACAATACCATCGGGAACTGGAGGGTTTACGGTGTATAGTGATGCGTCAAAGAATGGGTTAGGGTGTGTGCTAATGCAGAACGGGAATGTAGTAGCATACGCCTCTCGACAACTAAAAGAGTACGAGAAAAACTACCCGACGCACGACTTAGAACTGGCAGCAGTGGTCTTTGCTCTCAAGATATGGAGACATTACCTCTACGGAGAGCGGTGTGAGATATACACCGACCACAAGAGCCTCAAGTACTTCTTTACGCAAAAGGAGTTGAATATGAGGCAGAGGAGGTGGTTAGAGTTAGTTAAGGATTATGACTGCGTAATCAACTACCACCCAGGCAAGGCGAACATAGTAGCCGATGCCTTAAGCAGAAAAGCAGTCAGTGCAGAACTGCAACTGCTGGAAGTTGAAGTCGTAAGGTTAGGCGAAGTTGAGGCGCAGCTAGCAGCCTTAACTTTGCAACCAACGTTGCTGGAGCAAATTAAGACAGCGCTAGGAACAGACGAACTGTACGCAAAAATTAAGGAGGCACAGCCGGAACAAACAACCGGAGACCTCATGGTACGTGAAGACGGACGACTGTATTTCAAGGATCGGTTGTATGTACCAGACAACGCTGAGCTAAGAAGGACGATAATGACGGAAGCCCATGCTACCGCGTACTCAGTTCATCCAGGAGCAACGAAGATGTACAGAGGATTAAAGAAGAACTACTGGTGGCCAGGCATGAAAAAGGACATCGCAACTTTCGTGAGTCAGTGCCTGACGTGCCAGCAGATAAAAGCCGAGCATCAAAGGCCGGCGGGAACCCTACAACCGTTACCCATTCCGGAATGGAAATGGGATAACATTACCATGGATTTCGTAGTAGGACTGGCGAGGAACACGAAGGGGCACGACGCGATTTGGGTGATTGTCGACAGACTCACCAAGTCCGCCCACTTCATACCCATTAGCACGACGTTTTCCATGGAACGGTACGCTGAGCTCTATATCCAAGAAATAGTGCGATTGCACGGCGTTCCATCCTCAATAGTCTCGGATCGCGACTCCAGATTTCTGTCGAAATTCTGGACGAGCTTGCAAAAGGCGATGGGAACGAAGCTATCTTTTAGTACCGCCTACCATCCACAGACGGACGGTCAATCCGAGCGAACCATTCAGACCCTGGAGGACATGCTCCGAGCGTGTGTACTCGATTTCAAAGGAAATTGGAGTAAGTACCTCCCACTGATCGAGTTCTCATATAACAATAGCTACCACGTCACCATTGGGATGGCACCGTATGAAGCGCTATACGGGCGAAGGTGCAGTCCCCAGTACATTGGGACGAGGTTGGCGAACGGGCAGTGTTAGGCCCTGACATGGTACGAGAAATGACGGAAGCCATTACCACCATACGGGAAAGAATGCGAACGGCACAGAGTCGACAGAAAAGCTACGCTGATCGAAGACGTCGACCATTAGAATTTGAAGAGGGAGATATGATGTTCGTGAAAGTATCACCGATGAAGGGCGTGAAGAGGTTTGGGAAGAAAGGAAAGCTAAGTCCTAGGTATATAGGACCATTTATGATACTGAAGAGGGTAGGCGAGGTAGCATACCAACTGGAGCTGCCTGCGTCTTTATCACAAGTGCATGACGTGTTCCACGTCTCGACACTGCGAAAATACATAGCTGACCCGAACCACGTTCTAGGAAACGAATCTCTACATCAACAATGGAAACCGGATCTAAGCTACGAAGAGGCTCCGGTGGAGATATTGATGTACGAGACCAAAAGACTTAGGAACAAAGACATTCCGTTAGTAAAAGTGTTGTGGCGAAACCAATCCACGGAAGAAGCCACATGGGAACGGGAGGACGAAATGCGAATTCGTTACCCTGAGCTGTTTCACACAGGCTGATTTCGGGGGCGAAATCCTCCTTAAGGGGGGGGAGGATGTAGGACCCCGGTCCCTGAAAATTAGGTCGGCCAATAAATTACGTCTATGACTTATGTGCTGTTGTGTTAATTACGTATGGGCTATATGCTTTTGTGATGTTATGATTTTATGCACGCGAAATGTTACGAGAATTACGTGCAATTACGTGTCGATGAATACGTACTATGACGATCCCTAAATTAGGTGAGTGATTTTCGAAAAAAAAAAAATGGCTAATGATGGTCAAATGAGAGTTGGGCTAGGAATTTAATTATATTGGGCTCTAATTTAATAATAGGCCCAAAATTACAAGAAAACAAACTGGGAGACAACTCCCCTAAAACAAGTAAGAACCCACGCCACTTTGTGCCTTATCTACCAAAAGCTATAGAAGATATCTAAATAAAAACAACTCAATACACTTTAACCTCAAAAGAAAACCCACGAAAGAAGAAACCAAAAAGAAGTCAAAAAAAAAAAAAAAAAGGAAAGGAGAAGAAGCCGAGCCAAATTCGAACCAAGAAGCTTGAGAATTCGAAGTTGGTAAGTAAAACCCCCTCCTTAAGCTCTTAATTCTTTACTTTAGAGGTAGTTGAGAGCATTAATCGGCATTAAAGGCAAGTGGTTGGAAAAGCCACGAGAAACCCTAAAATACCGAGCCTAAATTCGAACTAAGGGTTTCGGAATGAGCAAATAAGGAGTTAAGTAGTTTTGTGTGTGATTTAGAACTTAGAACGCTAGGAGGAACGAGCTAAAAATCCAGTTTCGAGGGTTGAAGAACGTTTAGGGATTGAAGTCGATGATAAATGTCGAGACCATATTGAAGGAAATGTCGAATGATACATAGAAATGTCAAGCGAAATCAAGTATGAAATGTCGAGTCATCCTATTAGGGTAAATGTCGAATACTAGATAGAAATGTCGACATCTCATATCCCAAGATAACAAGGTAAAATGTCGAGTTCATACACAATGATGTCGAGATGTTAAGGAAAGATGTCGAGCTCATGTCGACTTTGTTCGTTTCAAGCGACGAGTAAAATGTCGAGCCCTACTATTGAGAGAAAATGTCGGGCTGAGCATGAAATGTCGAAGTAACCTACATATCGACATCTTATAAATGTCGAAGCCCGTGTGAGAGTTTATGTCGACATTTCCAACGATAATGTCGAATGATAGATGTAAAAAGTCGAGAGAAAAGGAATGAAAGTGTCTAATTAAATGTCGATAATAAAATTGAGATGCAGCGTCTAGATAAAATAGCTAAAAATGTCGAACTTCACAACCATGTCGAGACCCTAATTGAATTAAATGTCGAATCCTTTTAAGATGATATCGAGATCTTTACAATCATAATGTCGAGATCTTTAAATCATCAAATGTCGAGTTCATGCATAAAATGTCGGGTCGAACATAAACTGTCGAGGTGAATTTCATGTCGACATTTTATGTTTCAAATGGCGAGATAAATATCGAATGAAAGTGAACACAAAATGTCGAAACCCTAAGGTATAAATGTCGAGATCCTACCTTATAAAATTATACCAATATTTACCTCGACAAATGATGTCGAGCTTCATGGTAAACCCATATCGACATTTTCAGTACAGAAGTCGAATGCAATACTGATAGACCAAAGTAAAATGTCGACACTTAATTAACTATACAACCCGAAATCTATTTTGACCCATGATGTACATTTAGGGCTTGAAGATTTGTATACTCAAACCATTAAATAAAATAGCGCACTGACACCAATATTTCGTGCCTAAGGTCGGGACTTAGGAACACTTACGGGTCCGGTGACTGCTAATCTACGGACTCCAGGTAAGTAGAAATTTCAACTACAGTACGTAACTTACCTGCGTCCGATAATGTGAATTTACGTGCTCGTGTATTTTACGTGAAACGTGCATGTTAAGATAAGATTATATTATTTACATGATAAGCATGATCTGCATATTCACATGAGCATGTCATGAGCACTTGCACGCATAAGCAGTAAGTATGACGCGAGGTAAGAGCGTGCATAATATCGCCTGTGTGTGATGTATACTCGCCGATATTGGCGTTTGTGTCGACTCAATGAAGAGTCACGGCTACCCTTATGCGACCATGGCAAAAGAAGCCATAAGGCATGTATAAGAGGCTGGGGGAATACCCCGTATGCGGGAGATGCAACCTGGAGAATGCGGCCCGGGGCACGCACTGAGTAAGGGAAGATTCCTACGGGTGACCTTCTAGTGCGTAAAGCACTAACCGAGAGGGAAGATTCCTTCGGGTGACCTCCGCGGTTAGTGGCCTCGGTGTTGGCTACCAGTGAGAAGCGTCCGCGTGGAGGCCACACTGAGTAAGGGAAGATTCCTTCGAGTGACCTTCTAATGTGAGAACCTCCACACATGAGATCTCTATGAAATGGTGCATAGTGGGAAAGAAAGCCGAGGGCCCATATGAAGTGAGAATATGAGAAAAAATGAGTACGTGCCAGAAAAAAGAACGAGAAAATGAGAAAGAGAGTACGAACATTAGAAAACGACGACGTGGATTGTCGATCGTTAGGACACGTGCATACATGCATAATTTCTGCTTACTGAGCCTTGGTGGCTCATTCTTTATGTTACGTATTGTAGGTACCGACGATCACGGTACGTGATCCGTCTTTTATGCGAGGCCGACCCTTTTGAAGCTTTCCGACTGCTTTTGAGGTGGAAGTGTGTGTATGGATGACGACCTGTGAAGGCCGGGCGCATAGGAAGCTTTTGGCTGCACACATACACACACGCGCTTGTATATCGTGTAGATAGGGATACGATGAAATGTAGACGAATCACGAACATTCTTTTGACATGTGTATAAGACTTCCGTATGCACGTTTAGAATGAAAAATTTTATTCGCATTTTTACGTACTCGCACGATAACTAAGCATTAACACTTAGAATTAGAACGGAATACGAGGGCGGGACGACGGGTCCTGACAATATTGCACAGTGCAGATAAAGCTTTTTTGGAATTCATTAAGTTACAAAGGTCATGCCCACATGTTTTAAAGAAATATGCATTTTTTAGGACAATGTTCGTGATTTAATGCGATATTAGCGGGGTGGAATTGGGAAATAGATTAGGGATTTATTGAGTCAATGCGTAATTGTGCTATGGGGAAGGATGATAATTATGCCCTAGAAAGAAGTCGACTTCATCGTCGTCCCGCTTTTTACGAATGGAAGTCATTAGATCCCTTGCGTAGTTCATATTCAAGACAGGCATATAATCTTATACGACTCCGATATATCATGTGATAAGGACGACAGATTTATCAATAAAGCTTTGAAAATCTGATAGTCGTTGTACCTTATCTACTAGCGGAACAAAATTAGAATTGGAAAATTTTCAGGCATAATAAGCTACCTAAGCAATGGCTTGAGTAAGTATTAGTATTTCTATTATTCCATATATGAGTTTCTTTACGTAGTAACAATATCATCGTTATGCCAGCGGCGAGTGCAGGATTTACATGTTACAGACTGCTTTTTCCATGATCTTCGACATTGGTGACTTGCTAGACCTCGATAAGGAGCGAATAGCCAACTTTAGGCACTATCTAACTACATCAATCTATCGAAACGACTGGTCCATTTAACATTAGTATGTATGTATCAAGTTGTGTACTTTGGACGATGTGTGTCGGAACAATGATTTGTTGTATTTTGTATGTACTGATTCCTGCACTATTAGCATATCTTCTTTTTATTGCTCATATCTTTAACATATAATGGTGGTAACTTATTTTTAATCTGCAACAACCAGGTACACAAGATTTGTACATGTTTTGGTATTTGGTTAACTTTTCGTTTACCATTTATACTTATTCACGTCAAGATTAACCACTAAAGCATTATTCAAGTTCAAATAAATTTGTCCTTTGCTCATATGGCAAATATTTTTATTGGTCTTCAAGTTGACCTGGACACATTAATTTAATCAGCTGAAGTAAAAATTGTGAATTCGAAAGAAAAAATAATTTTTATGCTTGAGTCCCTTGAATTAGCGCACGGGTCCCCTGATACCATGCATGGGTCGCTTGACGTTCACGGCCTAGTACTACAGGCTTCACTGCCGTGAATCACTTCTGGGTTGGTGTTGGGTTACCTGGTGTCTCCCGAGGACGCCATGTCCCGGGTACAGTGTGGAAAAAAAATTTTCCGAGTTCCCCGATTGCCCTCGTAGCTCGGATCAGACACATAGACACGAAATAGGGCGGGTCAAATCCATAGAGAATTACCAGTTGAAGCGAGTGGCAGCTCCTCGTCCTTTTCCTCAAGACTGTCGATGGTGGTGGATGGCACTAGATCGTCACGCTGACCTCGCAGTGTACCACGGAATTAGTTCTCTAAAGTTGGCTAGAGAAAACCGAGCCATCGCGTGAGAGAAAAGTGTGTGCGTTCAGTGTGTGTTTTGTGCCTTGTGATGGACGAAATTCTCTCATATGGAGCACGAAATTTCTCTCCTTATCAGTACACGCTGATGATCCTTTTTAAGCCCGACTCTCATGGTTCGACTCAACCGGCAAGGGAGGAATCAAAGAGTCCGGTAGTTACCTAGCCAATCCCGTAGTACCAGACGGTAACTCGATTCCAGTGCAAATTTCGACCCAGTCTTTATTTCAGAACCTTACTATAGATTATAGTACTACATATAAACTCTTCAGCTGTGTCCTAATCGAGTGAGAGCCATAATCTATGTCAAACTCACTAAACTCGATTCTATGATAAAACGACGACAAGGCAAATTACCAAACTACCCTCCATGTCTCACATGAGTTAGTTAAATACCTTGGCCAAGGATTTCGTAATTTCCTGTTACCATCCACATAGGACACTTGGCTCGTTTACTTACGAGATTGTGAATCCGTCTGAGCCCGACAATCACAAATCGTCATCAAGACCGCATTTGGCCCGCTGACCCATGCAACAGCAAATCGGGTCGAGGGGAACTAGTGACAGTCGAGACTTTGAAGTCAACTCCAACAAATCCCCTTTTGGTCTAAGGTTCACGTAGACTACTATAGTGTTGTCATCGGTCATTGACACTCCTTGAGTAATAAGCCATGTTCGACCGTACGACCCGTGAGTCGGTGTCCATGAAACGATTCAATCCCTTGATTCGATTCGTATCACAAGTCATGACCTCCGCTTCCAAGCGGGATATCGGCACACGATAGGTCATCGACAAATAAGCCGTGATCAGTTTTCCAGCACCCAACTGGACCCTCAGGCTTACGGACTTTTAATGTTCGAGGTTAAGAGTTCACTGGTGCCTTCCTCCCTCGTGTCCATCGAGAACAGTGACTCAACTCGAAACATTTGAATTTGTTCGTTTATTGCTTTATCGGATGCCAAGTAAAGAACTCTTATATCCGATAAATGAACAATGCCTTCAATAAACACACGAAAATATCTTAGTACACAAAAGGTTGAATGATAAATAAGCTAATGTCCTATCCCCGTATAGCATTAAAGGGTGTATTCCTAACAGTTGGCTGATATTGGTGCCAGTCGTGATTCACGGCCTAGTACTCCGTTCTTCAAGGTCGTGAATCACTACTGGCTTGGCTGATATTCGTCCTATTCATGGCCTAGTACTCCTTCATGGTCATGACTTCTCAAGGGACCCGTACCCAAATTCAAGGGACCCGTGCCCAAATTCGAAGGACCCGTGCCCAAACTCAAGGGACCCGTGTGTATTATCAAGGGACCCATGCCAAAATTCAAGGGACCCTTCTACAACATTCTAAAAAAGAACATTACAACATTCATATAACATTATTCAATCGTTTCAGGAAAAAAACAGTCATAAACCACTACCTTCTGAATTCACCAGTTGAGGGTATTCTATCTTTTGGTATTCTGCTACGCCGTTTCGTAAAGCGTGGCAGAAGCATATCAATAGCACGTTCAATTCGTTCCATCACGGGCCAAATTTTACTTTCAAATGCTAATTTCCACATGTACAAACTGTAATAGCTATGCACTAGACTGTACACTTCGACTCCAGAAATGCAGCAGGATGCAATAGCATGTGGACAGGGGATGCGATCGATATTTAGATTTCTTACAACTACATGAGCCAACTTGTAGATCTACAACCTCATTGTTTAGACTCTTTGAAATTCCCATGAATAATTGACTCGACGTTCGGAGTGAATGTTGTCATATTGGTAGCAAGTGAAGCTTCGCATGTGGATCGATGTTTCGAGTTGAGTCACTGTTCTCGATGGAAGCTATCAACGGAAGCTCCTGAGAATCTTTACAATGAGTCCAGTAAACCTATCAACGAAAGCTCCCGAGAATCACATAGGGCAGCATTTATTGATTATGATCCATTTCTCGTCATTATGTTGTATCTAGATGAATAGCAATGTGACGTTGTCTTCGAGATACTTATGAGTCATGGGATATTTTTCTTCCATAATCTTGCAAAGAGAACCACACTCACTCGTAGTGTAGGCATGCGCGACACGCCAAAATAAATCACAAGCACCTTTCTCCTTCTTGATTTTAGTCTTGATATTTTGCTCAATGTGCCATGAAATGAAATGCATTTTGGATGACAATTGGAACGACGTTTAAAATTCTCGGGCCTCTATCTAAAGTTATCACCATCATCGGTGTCGCCCACGATTTCCTGCAATCTCGTCAAGAACCATGTCCAACATGGCCTCCACTCCCCATCAGCGAAGCCCCATGCTAGAGGATATTGGTGGTGATTGCCGTCTTGTGTCGTGGCTACAAGCATTACCCCTTTTTCCCTTTAAAAACGTACCGTCAATAGAAATAACTCTCCTCATGTAAGCAAATCCCTTTATGCATGCGCCAAATGATAAGAAGTGATATTTGCATCTATTTTCTTCATCAGCCTCCCAATATATTTACCAATGTTCGCTTTCTTCACCGCTTCTAAGTACCGGTAGTAGACCAAAACATTATCACTATTGCCTACCAATTCTTCTCGTGCAAGATGCTTTCCTCTCCAAGCCTTGTAATACGAAACTTCAACCCCCCTATTTTCATCATTGAGACAATTGCTTTGGGTGAATGTCGTTTGTTAGGAATAGTGTCCTCTAATTACTTAAGTCTTGGGTTCATTTTGTAGTTAGTGGGTTATTAGTAATTTGGGGAGACATATGATATTTCGTATAAGTTAGGTGATTGTGCTTTAATATACGAAATACTTGTGGTATGTAAAGCTCAATCTTACCCTAATGAGAGTTTTAACAAAAGAAGTTCAAAGTAAGCCACCTTGTTATTTTCCTTAGAAAAACACACAGTTACACACACGCAAGGTGTTCTTCACGTTTTATCCATACAAGTCTTTCTTTTGATCTTTGTTTGGTAATATAAGGACAAACAAGTGGTATCAGAGCCTAACGTGGATCAATATCTTCGATTTGAATCCAGTTTCGCTCGATTCCGACGTGATTTGAGGACGATTTTGCTTGAAAACTCATTTTCATTTCTTTTCTCTATTTTTGGCTTTTTTAAATTGTCTTCACTGATTTCCTTTTCCTAAGACACAAGAAAACTGATTATGAGTATTTTTCTGGTCTTTCAAGTCGATTTTCGTCAAGTTTGAGTAGGATTTGAGCAAAAAACGAGTTTGACAATCTGTTTTTCTGGGACTGTTCATCACTTTTGGGTAGACTTATAGAACAGTACTAAGAAATTTGAAAGTTTCGGCCAGAGCATCCTCACTGTGCAGAGTTTCGCCCGATCAAATTCTCGGTGATTTTCATTCTACTTAACCCCATCGCCCGATTTTTCATTCCTGTAGATCGAATCGCCCGACCCTCTGCTTTGTTTGACGAATCGGTCGATGCTCAAATCGCCCGATTTGCTACAGTACCCAATTTTAGTCAATCGAAATGCCTAATTTCCAATTTGGACCAAAATCGCCCGAAACCAAGCATCGGTCATCTCTATCGCCCGATTCACGACTCTCTGAATTAAAATCGCCCAAAACCAAATTTCTTGGATCACTGTCATCCGATTCTAGCAGTTTGAAATTGAACCCTTATTGCCCGATTCTAGCACTTTGAACTTGTATCTTTATCGGCCGATCTTGACACCCTAGGACCTGAATCGCACGATTCTCAGCACTTAGGACTAAAATCGCCCGAACTTGCATCTATAGGACTAGAATCGATCGATTGTCAACGCTGAAAAAATTAATTCGACCAAATTTGATTTCTTAGAACGTTAATCGCCCGATCCCCAAGCCTTAAGCAAAAATCATCCGATTTTAATATACGACAGAGTATATTAAGTGAACTAGCGTATTTTGACTCAAAACTCAAAATTCTTCAAACTTGACTATTATTTCTCGAAACTGAAACATTTCATTTCGCAGATCTATTTCGCGTTAACGATCATTACCAAACAAAACATGGATGATCTTGCCATTAGATCTGACAACCGTGCACCACTGCTAAAATGGGCTGAGTACGGCATTTGGAAGCAACGTTTCATCAACTTCATAGAAATCAAGGATGTGGACCTCGCCAATGACATGTTTTCCTCCATTTTTTAGGGCCCCGCTCAATTTTGGACCGTCGTTCCTGCTTAACGCGATGCAGTACCTCCCATTCCAGATAGAAGAGCTCCTAAAATGACGCCGAGAGAGCGAGCGGACAAGCTTGCTCGACACTACGTACTTCAAGCTCTACCAAATGATGTCTACAGGCAACTGGACGCAATGGTCACTGCAAAGGAAATCTGGGATGAAGTGTCCAAAATGATGTTTGGGACAGAAGCTAGCAACCTATCTAAGAAATCGATCATCCTGACTGCCTACGATTCCTTCAAATCTAGGAAGGCGGAAGAACTTCATGATAGTTATCTTTCTTTCCTGACCATCATCAATGAGATGAGAAAGATCAACATCCAACGATCGAACCTTGAGCACAATATCAAATTCCTCTCCACACTTCAACCTGAGTGGGGACAGATTGCAGTTCTGGTTAAGCAACAAAACAAAGATTTAGATGCTACGGACATTCATTGCCTACATGATAACCTCTCTCAATACTCCCAGTATGCCAAATAGGTCAAAAACGAAAGGCAAAAGTCGACATGGAACCCATTGCACTCGTGACCTCTAAATCAAGCCACAGAAGCTCGAAAACATCTAAAGGAAAACAGGTCATATAATCTGACACATCAGACAACGCTGAATCAGATAAAAAATCTGAGGTCGAACTTGAATCAATCAGAAAGAAACTAGCCATGATCTCCGAGACAGTCAATAAGATGAGCGCCAAGAAATCATCATCATCCATCAACAAACAACGAACCTCTGGCGGTAGGGATGGCAACAGGGCGGATCCCCGTCCCCGCGATGCATTCAGGGATGAAGTCATCCCCGTCCCCGTCCCCGCGGGGATCCCACGGGGGCGGGGATTCTCCGCCCCTTAATTTTTATAAAAATAATATTCTTTAATATAATATATAATTTTGAATAAAGTTTGTTATAAATATTATATAAATTATAAATTTATGTATTATTTTGTTTAATTTAATCTATGTTTGATATTATTTAAATTATAGTCTAATATTATATATATTATATTATAAAAGGGGGTTCCGGGAGGGGGCGGGGAATGAGGCGGGGATCCCCACCGGGAAAACTCATTCCCCATCCCCGCCCCGCAGGGATAAAATCTCGGGATTCCCCACCCCATTCGGGGCGGAACCCCGCGGGGACGGGGAATCCCCGCCCCACTGCCAACCCTATCTGGCGAAGAACAAGAGTTCGTTGCTTCTGAAGACCTGAAACAAAGAAAGCTGAAGTTTCAAAGAAGTGCTTCCATTGTGGTAAACTGGGTCACTTTGCTTCAGAATGCTTCCGACCTAAGAAGAGAAACACTGAATAGTACAAGAAGAAGTTTCAGCTTTCCCAACCAAGGAGGCGGGAATTGTCCTTGTTGCTGACGAAGAGGAATGGCTAGAGAATACGTCTCACGAGGAGGACGATGAAGTGGCCTTCATGGTGAAGAGCAATAACTATGATTCCGATGAGAAAGAACCAGGCATCAGCTCGGACAGGACGGATGTCTCTTAACCGACATGGAGGTATACTCCCCATCCATAAATGACATCATTACACTAAAACGTAGAATTAACGAACTCTCCATGCATCATAGGGATCACACAGAACTCCAAAGAAACTTTGACAAAAATTACGCCTTACTAAGTAAACAACAGGAAGAGGTAGCTACTCTTCAAGAAACTTTAATCTTATTTGAATCTAAAGTAAAGACTTTAATAGAAAGATAGAGAATAATGAAAACCAAATCAGTGATGCATGTAAGAACTTAGAAGACAGCGAAGACGAACAAGTAAAGTCTTCCCAATACGAACTAATCACTGAAGAATGTGTTTGACTATGTAAAAATATCAAAGAATTAGAGGATCTCCTCACTAAGAGAGGTCAAAATGATCAAACCATATTTCTTAATCAACCTAGAGATATAGATTTCATAATCCTCGCGAAGGATTGAGCTTTCAAGTGACGATAAACCCAAAAGAAATATAAAGTACTTCCTCTATACAGCATTAAACGCGTTTGGTTGAGCCTTGAAAACCCAATGCCTTTCCTAGGATCGACAGATGTGACCGAATCTGACGAACAGAAACGGAGGAACAAAGTTGAGCCCAAATTGCTTGTAATTATACAGAACTTAAAATAGCTACAAAAACTAAAAAAGACAACGCTCTCTGATGATTACATGTCACGATTTGGCCCTGAAATTCAGCAAAGCACCGACGAACAGACTAAACCCATATATTCTTCTATTTACATTCCAGAAAATATTCACAAAATAGGCGACTTAACAGCCTCTCTGGAATCAGAAAAGAAAGCCATGCAGAACAGAAGACTATTTTGTTAAGCAAAATTTACACCCTTGAAAACTTCCCTAACATTTACAAACCATCCAACTCCCGTACTATTCCCGAACCTCTACATGTCAATGCAAGCAGACCACAAAGAAGTCCTTTATCTTATACTGACTTTGTATCGCATGTACCCACAGACAAGGGCCTGAGTTCTGGGGAAATGAAAAAGGTTTGATCTGGCTCAGTGAAGAAGGCAACAGTTCCTGATAAAGATAAGAAACCAGCCCCCAACCTCACTTCTCATGTTTCCAATTCTTTTGCATTTCCAAAATTGACTTCTTGTAATGTCACAGACCGTGTTTCCTTATTCAATGCTGAAAAATCTAAATATCGTTATGTAAACAATGATGTACTTCCACATCCTCACAACGATTTATTTAGAAAAAAAGCTACAGATCTCTCGTCCTAAAGGTGTATCTCCCACGCTCAACAATCATACTCTCAAAACTAAGAGAGAGAAATACACCACATCCAAAATCAAGCAGAATAAGAAGTTAAGTCAAAGACAAATCTGGATTCCAAAATCCCAACTACATCCCATAGGCAATTGTCGTGCCTGTGTTCTTAACTTAGTTCTCAAACAATCTGACTAAGAATTCAATCTAACAACAAATACGTTAGATTCCTAACCTGCGATTAAAGAAGGGCCCATCTTTAAATGGGTACCTAAGCTTACTTGATTTGTTTTGCAGGTCCGTCATGTGTGGTACTTAGATTCAGGTTGCTCCTCAAACATGACTGGAAGCAAAGAGCTGTTGAGCAACTTTACTGAGGGATTTCTTTGGAAGGTCTACTTCGAAAACGGTCAATCTGCACCCATGCTAGGAACGGGCGATCTCATCCATGAAAGACTAACCATCGAAGGAGTCTCATACGTTGAAGGACCTGAGCTACAATCTATTCAGCATTGGATGCTTCTATGACAAAGGCTACAAGGTGAATTTAGAGACTAACAAATGTAGCGTCACCGATGACAATAGAAGAGAACTACTCAATGGCCACAGAAAGACGAATCTCATCTCCATTGACCTCAAGAATATCCGACCGACGTGTCTCAACTCCCGTGCCTCCCTACATCAGAACGATCTCTGGAATCAGCGACTCTCTCATCTCAATTTTAAAGACCTGAACAAAATGCGATCAGAAATTTTGGTCAAAGGACTTCCCTCGTTCAGATTTCACAAAGAGCATCTCTGCTTCGCATGTGAAATGGGAAAGATAAGGAAAGCATCCCACCACACTAAACGCATAGCTTCAACCTCCAAACCTCTCGAACTCAATGGATCTGTGTGGACCTATGTGCACTCAGACCATCAATGGGCAAAGATATGTGTTGGTTATTGTGGATGATCTGGCGGTACACATGGACCAAATTTCTCAGTACCAAGGATGAAACCCCAGGTCTAATAATTGAGTTTATCAAAACCGCACAAAACCACTACCAACTAAGTGTCCAAATCATCAGAACTGACAATGGGACCGAATTTAAAAAAAAAAAAGAGCTCAGCGACTTCTATGTGTCACCTGGAATCACCCAACAGTTCACAGCGGCAATAACACCCTAACAAAATGGCATAGTTGATCGCAAGAACAGGACCTTAGTTGAAGCAACTCGGACACTTCTCATTCACTCTGGATTACTTCACTTCTTGTGGGCGGAAGCACTAAACACTGCTTGTTTCACTCATAACCGTGCCTCACTTCACAAGAGGTTCAACAGAACTCCCTGCGAGTTGATCAATCGCAGTGCCAGACGTCTCTTTCCTGAGAGTTTTTGGATGCAAGTGCTACGTGGCAAACAATCGTGAAGATAGAGGCAAAATTGTCCCTTAAGCATTTGAAGGGATACTGGTGGGATACTCGACAACCCCAAAGCCTATCGAGTATACGTGAAAGAGAAAAGATAAGTCATAGAAAACATTAATGTGACATTTGATGAAGTAGACCGTGTGGTTTCTGCACAAAAAGTCCATAACCCAGACTCCTACGAGAGTTGACTAAAGATCAACCAAGCACCCCTTCGATGGGCAAACTTTCAAATTCCAATGCACTGAGCGAAATGGAACTCGATGTTTTATTTGAGGATCTCTTTTCAAGACCACAGCCCACTGCTCCAACAACTTCTGCAGCAACTAGCAATGATGATTCTGCGGCACCTAGCAAGGATATTTCACCTCCACGGTAGAAAATCTCCACATTGATGCCGTCAGTGAACTTTCAACTGATACTTAGATCATCTCTAGCTCAGAAGGAAACACACCTCAGCCCACTGATTCGACAATAGAAATATCTTCACGAGAGTCAGTACTACCCCAACCTGCAGAACCTACGGAACATCAGGCTGATCAAAGCGAAAAAATAATGGCGGGTATCGATGTAGCTTAATCATCACAACCTCATACAAGACAGTGGACCCATGCACACCCAAACTCGCAGATAATAGGCGACCCCTCCATTGGTGTAACCGGCCGAGCCTCAACGATAATTGGAAGTCTTTACTCCTGCTTTGTCAGTCAAAAGGAGCCTAGCAAAGTAGCCGAAGCCAATTGGATCATCGCAATGCAGGAGGAAATCAACTATTTTGAAAGGCTGGAAGTCTAGAACTTAGTGCCTTGATTAGCTGGGAAAACAATCATAGGTACTAAATGGGTATTTAAAAACAAGAAGGACGACCAAGGAGTTGTGATCCGAAACAAAGCTAGACTGGTAGCAAAATGATACAATCATAGGTACTAAATGGGTATTTAAAAACAAGAAGGACGACCAAGGAGTTGTGATCCGAAACAAAGCTAGACTGGTAGCAAAAGGATACAATCAACAAGAAGGAATCGATTACGACGAGACGTATGCTCCAGTCACAAGAATTGAAGCCATCAGGATTTTCTTAGCTTTCGCTACACACAAGAACTTCATAGTCTACCAGATGGACATCAAAACTGTATTCCTCAATGGAATCCTGACGGAAAACGTTTTTGTATATCAGCCTGAAGGCTTTGTGAGAGAACAATTTCCCGACCACGTATCGGTTGGATAAAGCTCTCTATGGACTTAAACAAGCTCCTCGAGCCTGGTACGAGGTCCTCTCGGATTTTCTCATTTCATCCGGTTTCACAAAAGGGAAGATAGATACGACTCTTTTCATCAAGAAGGACGGCTCAGAAATATGCTAGTACAAATATACGTCGACGACATCATATTTGGCTCGCAAGACTGTGCAGGAACTTTGGAGATCTGATGAAGCAGAAATTCAAAATGAGTACGATGGGAGAACTAAGCTTCTCCTTAGGTCTCCAAATTAAGCAACTTCACGATGGAATCTTCATCAACCAATCCAAGTACATTCACGACATCCTCAAGAAGTACAACTTGGACAACTCCAATCCTGCCAGCACTCCTATGTCCACCTCATGCAAGCTTCATGCAGATTCCTCAGGAAAATTTGTCTACCAAACATTTATCGAGGCATAATAGGATCTCTGCTCTATCTCATATCCAGTCGACCTGACATCATGTTCGCCACGTGTCTCTGTGCTTGCTTTGAAAAAGGTAAGATGTTGCCCCCAATGAATAAAATAGTGTTGTGCCTTATTCCCAAAACTGATATGCCAGGTTCTGCTCAAGATTACAGACCTATATCGTGTTGCAATACAATATATAAATGTATTTCTAAGCTGCTCTGTTCCAGGCTTTGCTTCCCAAACTGATACATGCTAACCAAAGTGCCTTTGTGGAAGGTAGGTCTACTGTGCACAACATCCTCTTATGCCAGGTCTATTAAGGATGTAGAACAGAAAAAATGCCTCTGCGAGAATGCTTATGAAAGTTGATATTAGGAAAGCTTATGATACTTTGGATTGGGAGTTCTTGAGGAAATGGCTATGCCTTCTAATGTTTCCTCTTAAATTTGTTAATTGGATCATGGTATGTGTTTCCTCTGTGTCTTATACAATCTCATTTAATGCGACACATGCGGGTTGTTTTAAAGGAGCAAGGGGCTTGAGGCAAGGTGACCCTATCTCACCTCTACTGTCTGTGCTAGCCATGGAATACTTAACTAGGAAGCTACAACTTTCTGCTAAGGACCCCCTATTTAGACTCCACTCGTTATGCAAACAAATCAAATAGGTGAATCTATGTTTTGCAGATGATCTCATGATCCTCTGTAAAGGCAAGATTGAAATTGTGGAGGTGATCAAGGCTGCCTTGGAGCACTTCAAATAAGCTTTTCGACTGGAAGCTAATCAACAGAAATCCAGTGTACACCTTGCTGGCCTTAAGAAGGAAGTTGCTGATCAGATTGCCTTACACTGGTTTTCAAATGGGTAAATACCCTATGAGGTACTTGGGTGTTCCTATCTCCCCTACCAAATGGAATAGGAACTCGTGCCAAATCTTGGTTGAAAAGGTTACTGCTAGAACTAAGAAAAAGTTGGGCTACTAGAAATATGTCATATGCTGGCAGAGTTTGCTTGATTAATTATGTCTTTTGGCCACACATGTGTACTGGGAGTCTGTTTTCTTTTTACCTAAATCAGTGTCCAAATTGATAGATAAATTCTGCCGAGAGTTCTTATGGGGAAACAGAGTGCATGACAAATGTGCTTCCTTTATTGGATGGGATAAAGTCTGCTTACCTAGAAATAACGGAGGCCTAAACCTGAGGGACTGTGAAACATGGAATAAGGCACTAGCAGGAAAACAGCTATGGGACATAACCAAGGAGGCTGATTCACTTTGGATTAAGTGGATCAATATGATCTACTTTAAATGAACTACCTTCTGGAACTTTAGGCCTGCTACAGACTCGTGTTGGCATTGAAAAAAACTTCATAGAATCAAAGAGTGCTTCAGGTTGGGATACCAGGACAAGAGATGGCTGCCAACTGCTGATGATAAGTATTCTGTTAAATCAGGATATGAATGGCTCAAAGGAGAAAATCCTCCCTTCCCTGTTTGCAAAGCTGTCAGATTTAACATTCCTAAACACTCGTTCTTTCTCTGGGCGCTGATAGAAAGGAAAATTCTAACTGTTGAGAGGTACTCGGCTGAGGCTTGATCATTCATATTACAAGATGTAGGCCGTGTGACACTTCAGAGGAATCAACTCATTTATTCCTGAAATGAACTTATAGCCAGTCCTTGCTTCGGAAAATTTTCACTTGGCTAAAACTAGATTATTCTGTTCGGACTTTTGAGGTGCTGAGTAAGTGGATCAAACAGATGGGTAGGAAATGTAGTGTCCAACATAGAATCAACATGGCTTATATGTCGGATGTGCTTTACTATATCTGGATTGAAAGGAACAAACGGGTGCACAATCATGCGGGTTGGAGAACACTGGAACAGCTTTACCAGTTGATTATGCATGAGATGAAATGGAGGATCAAGTCCTTTGCTAGTTTATTGAAGAAAGTTGCAAGTTCTGATATTTTTCTGTATATATGTCCGTAGTTTTGTTTGCTTACAAAAGGTTGTTGTCAATGGCCCTATATTGAGGGAGTGGTAAATGAAATTTTCATTCTACAAAAAATAACTATGTTATATACAGACAGGATAAATATATTAAATGCTATATAAGTAAGGCTAGAATTAGGTAAACAGATCAATTATTAATCATACTAATAATCTTTCCTAATTTTGTGTCCTTATCCATACGCCCAACACTATAAATTGCAAAATTTGTCACAAACGGAAATTCCTTACTTATTTGTCTGAATATTGTTAGAGATTCAAATCTTCTCCTATACATGTAGTTAGTGACATCTTTTACAGTTATCAAATCCGATCACCCACAAATAAAATGATATACACAACGAATATACATTACTCGTCACAAAACTAAAATCTAGTTACATACCATTTTTAGACAATCGGTAATTGTTGTTGTAAGAAGATCGATTATTTGTTTAATTTGCTTCCGTTGTTCAGAAAAATATGATGTCCATTTATAATATGGTAGTATAGCAATCTTCCCCTCACCGTCACCCAATTCATATGTCCACATGATAGACTAGTCATGTCACATGTGAGGGGGTGTCTTGAGATTATAAAAAAGTTAATTGTGTAATATTGACTAATCAAGCTCGAAAGTCACTTAATATATGAAGAGATTATCTACTCCTATCACCAAATTATCCATATAATGTCACAACTTAAATTTTGTCTTAATAAGGCCCACCCTGAATGTGCCAACTTCTTGGCACTAAATTTTCTTGGGCACTAAATTTTCTTGTTATCCTTCTTTCTTTCTTTTTTACACAATTGTTTTGTTATATGGGTCAACCCGTACTTTTCGGGCGTTATATACTCTTTAAATAATTTCGTTCTTTTCAATGCACTTATAGTTTCATATATATTCTTTTATTAAGGGGGCGATCTGTATTTGACGTAAAAGAAATTTAGACAACTGAAGAATGACAAGAATATTGTTATTTTCAAAACTCAATTACAAAACTAGTTGAATTAATCTATCATTTTTTCCTCAGCAGTCATATGCTAAGTTGAACTAAATTTATTTTCAATATATAGTCTATTAACTGGGAAGATGCGAATTGTACAAGTCGGAGAAGTATATGGTTGTTACTGATACATCTCGAGTTCTTTCTTAAAGTATTTCGAAATCTTTGTAGTGCAGACCTCGAGATTTTCTCGAAAACCCTAAAGCAGTAATTATCAGAATCATCTTCATAAACTATGCCACTTCCAGAAAACGGTACACTCTAAACGAAATCCTTCTAAATATTTCATGTACTAAGAATTACTAACACTCCTATTTCATTATATAAACTCGTATAACCACAACTAGGCTTCGAAAGTTTAGGGTTTTCCACCCATGATAGATCATGTAAACCATATAATCATCTTGAGGAGTTAATTAATCTAACATCCAGTCGCACAAGCAAAAAGGACATATATATGTATACATATAATCGTATTCTATGTATAAAAGAATATTGTTGCTAGATTTTTACCTTTTCTCTATCTCGCCTTCTTTGAACGATTTATAAGATTGGAGCTTAATCTTTCCTTCTGTTTTGCGTTGCTTGTTCTCCCTTTGTTAGATGTGAGCTTCATCATCTAAGTATGTATACGTTCTAATGTCTCAAAAGAAGGGAATGACATGACAAGGTGCTTATCTTCATTTTTCCCTAAGCTCCAAGTAACTTCATTTTTAACGTTATGGATCCTGTGGGCCTGAGTTTGAAAACTAATTTTAGTCCATTTAATTAGTTCCCATATCGTTATTTTGAGGTATTCTTTAATTTAATTAAATAAATTGTTAAAAGTGGGTATTTTAGTTTTTCTCAAGAACTATAACTATTACTACAACTTGGGCCCTAATTCATATGATTTTTGTTAGGTTATGTATGGCCCAACTCCAATAATTAAGCATTCTATTCATAGCCCAACATATTTCCATTAATGTTATTATTTTATTTAATTGTTTGGAGTAAATTTCGATTTATTTTTGGGACTACTAATATATATATATATATAATATATATATATATATATATATATTCTCCTCAGCTTAATCTCTTAGTAATCTTCCTAAATCACAAAGTCATATATATAATTATATCAAAATCCCTTTTTAAATTTTACGGGTATTACATCCTCTCCCCCTTAAAAGAATTTCGTCCCCGAAATTCAGTGGTGGAGGACTCACGTTCGGTTCTACGACTAGCCTTTATTCGTGTATTCCCTCGTACCCTCTAGGTGTACTTATTTCTATTCTCATCACGCTTTCGCTGCGCACTCTAGGCGATAAGGAGTTTTAGAAATAGGGGCAAACCCTGGAATCAGATCTATCCTGAACCTTATTTCTCGATTAAGGGGTAACTTCGGAAGATCATTGGGAAATACATCAGCATGCTAATTAACTATCGTTACGCTTTTCAGTTATGGCTGAGGTAATTCCTCCGCCTTCACCGCATATACGAGATAAGACTCACGACCGGACCTCAAAAGTCGCTGAGCCTTTAGAGCAGAAATTCGTGGAACACGAGTCGAATGGGCTTTACCCGAAAAAGTGAACACCTCTTCTTCGGGCAATTGAAAGTTTACAATCTTCTTGTTATTATCTATAATGGCTCCGTATTTCGAAAGCCAATCCATCCCAAAGATGACGTCATAGTCATTCATTGGGATCACAATTAGGTCGACGCTCAAATTCCTACCCTCAACGTTCACGGAGCATCCTTTTAGCACTTGGTTAGTGCCCGTCGGATCTCTATATGGCAGAGAAACTACATAGTTGCATTTAGATAAGGTAGGAGAGATCCCACCTTTGCCACGTACATGGCCAACACGAACGATGTGTGACCCTAGAGTCAATTAACACGGAAGTGGGAACGTTAGATAGTCAACGTACCCGTTACTACAAAAGGATTTGCTTCGGCCTCCTCATTTGTCAAAGTAAAAACTCGTGATGGCACCGCTGAGGTCGGACTAAAGGTTGGTTTGGAACTTGCGGTATTTTCGTTGCAGACCCTGGCATAGTGGCCAATCTTTCCACACCGAAAACATTGGGGAGTTGGGTTTGGTCCGGCCCATGGCATACTCCGTAGTGGTAGCGCCCACACTGTCGACATTGGGGTACAGTGTTTGGGGGTCGGGTTGAAACGTTAGCTGGTCCTTGGTTTGGTCTCGGTCTCCAGTTCTGCTGGCCTGGTTGATTTCCACAATTATTCAGATTCTTGCCAAGGAACGGGCGTTTCTGACTCCCTCCTACTTGTTGCCCTTCCGCTCTCCGCTTTGCATCCTGAGCTTTTGTAACTCTAGCCTCTGCCTGCTCAGCTAGAATTTCTCGTTCAGCGATACGGGCATAAGTTTTTCCTTCGGTATCATACATACTGACGCTTCGGAAGATCTCAGGTTTGAGACCTTCCAGAAAACGCTCGATCTTCAGCTCGTCTGTAGCCACTATATGTGGCGCAAATCTCGAGAGCTGCTCAAATTTACGGATGTAGTCGGCTACGGACATCCCTCCTTGTTTCAGGTTTATGAATTCATTCAGCTTCTGTGCTCTATCAGGTGCGGTAAAGTATTTGCCCCGAAAGAGCGTTTTGAATCTTTCCCAGGTCATCGTAGTGGGATCCTCGAGCACCTGAATGGTATCCCACCAGTAGCCCGCGTTCCCACGTAACATAAAGGTGGCACACGTCACCTTTTCCGTATCAGGAAGATGACTGACGCGGAACATATTTTCAATAGTTCTGAGCCAATCCTCCGCGTAGGAAGGATCGGCGGCTTCCTCAAAGGAAGGGGGGTTTAACCTTCGGAACCTTTCCCCGGCTGCTTCTACACGTTCTAGGCCAGGGGATGTGTGGCGTTCCGAGGAATTTTGACGGTGGATAAGGTCGTTAATCTGATCGGACTGCCGCCGAATCAGATCAGTTAACAGATGAATTGTAGAGCGGTCCTCATTCGGTGGGGATTCGGAACCTGCCCTACGACTAGTTCACCCACTTCTCTACGTGTCCTTGGCATTTCTTAACTATTTCTACAATTATTCACAGAAAGCACATATATCAAATAACACATAATCACATAATCAATCACTATACCTTACAGGCCAGACTGGTTCTCCAGGCTTTTGAGCGGCAGTACATGGACAGTCTTCAGAATCTAAAGCCGAAGCTCTGATACCACCTGTGGCGACCCTACTTTTCTAATTAAGATTAGTGGCGGATTTCCGCAACGTAATCCGTGGAAGGCCCGTCCAATTAAAACTTTTTCCTAAAATAATATACACTATAAAAAATAAGTCTACATCGTTATCTCTGTACACGGGCCGAAGCCCCAAATATATCAAAAGAACAAAAAGCCCTAACGCCGCTCCACAGCTCTTCATCCATGTACCGCACCGCCCTCAAAAGTCTGTCGAGCACCGCCACCAGCCGCCTCAGTCACGACGCGTATCAGCGTCGGACTCAATACTACAACACGTAAACACTGAACAATTTGCCCAGTAGGTGAATACAATGCATGTATGCAAGTGTGCACTCAACCCCAATCCCAATATCTCACAACATGATTTAATGCACACTCTTTCTTTTCCCACAATTCCTATTTCACACAACACAGGGCCCTAGGTTAGGCAAAACATCACAAGGCTGCTTTGATACAATGGTCTTAGAAGCCCATACATTTTGTGCAAGCCCTAGACCACTATCACCGTCACCGCCCTTATACCAATATAGTCGTTACAATTTCCTAGTTCATGAACGGAACTAGTCGAGCTGCTACATTGCCCTACTTCTATCAAATGTTTAAGACTCGAAACGTTGTATCCTATGTACTTGGACTGATGTAAGATTCTGAGAAAGCCCTGAAGATAAAACGTTAGTTCCATTTTTAACCTCACGTAATGGAACTCCACATCTCATATCAGACATCGTCATCATAGCCGTCCATTTCGAGCCTATCATTGGGTCACCATGATTTGAGAATATGTTTCCATTTATTGAGCTTCTATTGATGTTGTAGTCACCATTCAGACATGGCACTAGAGAAAACCCTGACTGTTTGTTGATTAACAATCCAGGCTTGGTCGTTCGAGGATGGGATGCAAATAGTTCGAAAATCTTTCCATCGTGATTGTCATGACTGTCAACTTTGAAGCTTGCATCGGAAACTCGACGTAAAAAGATGCGATATTTTTCTGCGATCTTAGAACAATTAAGAAAACGACTAACGAGAAACAGCCACGGGAACTATATTAATTAGGTTAAGGTAAATAATGTTGACATTTTCAACATAGCTGAAAGAAGAAAAATTAGAATTCTTCTCAAGTGACGAATGCTGTGACGATTTCTTATTTGGCCTTTGTTGATTGTTTTGCCTATAAAAGGCATTGTTCTCATTCGAACAAAGGCACCCCAAATTGAGAGAAATAGAGAGCGAGTGAGGGAGAGAGAAAATGAGAGGGAAAAAGAAAAGAAAAAAAGGGAAATCTTGTCCGGGTGGATAAGGGTGAGAGCGGGTTTAGTTTTACTGGGGTAGTTGGGAGTAGGTACAAAAACATTACCCGGTGGGTAAGGGGTCTCGGGTTTTTGGGTTTAAATACGAGCGTTATTTTGTACGGTGTAATATTCTCAAATATAGTAAAACTATTATTTCTCCGTGGATGTAGGCGGTATTGGCCGAACCACGTAAAAATCTCGGTGTTTTCTCGGTGTCATTTCGACTTTAATTAATATCCCGATAAGTTGTTGCAGGGTCCAAATACAACTACCGCTGGCCCAGAATTAAATAATTACCGCTCAACCCCAACAAATAATATATAAGTTTCTCCTCATTAAAAGCTTGTGCTGACCTGCAAATGGCTCGCAACATTTTCTATTGTTAATCCTGATACATTCATTACTTCTAGAATCTTCTTCGGAACAGCTCCTATGTCAAATACAAATATATATGACATATATGTATACACAATTACCAAACTCGAACTCATCAATCACCCAAAAATAAAACAAATGTATGCGATGTATGTCACCAAACTGATCATGATGAAAATCAACACGGTACGTTATTTGATAGGTGCACATGTGCATGTATTAGAAGCCTACAGAGACCGCGAAAATTTGCACATGAAAGTAAGTTCTTACGTTCAAAACCAATGGTCCTGATAGCATCAAGAAAGAGTTGTGAAGAGAGCTTTTCCAAACGATTTTTGCCTTATTGGACGACGCAGATTGATAATAGTCATCTCCATCTTCTTCATATGGGCACTTTGTTTTAGAACCCTTTCTCTTGTCACTCATATATGAAGATGAACAAGCAACAATTTCCTTAGAGAACGCCGTTCAGGGCCGTAGCTGAGAAAGCACGGGCCTGAAGCGAAACTTAAATTTCGGGCCCCCGATCAGTAATGTTTTTTCCAAATACAGTATGATACGTATAATATAGCGCAAATATCAACGGTAAATGTAACTAAAATAAATAAATACATAAAAAATAAATATGTTATAGTGGAATGTTCGAAAATACTTAATCCGACATCCGAACCGTTTTAATTTGGTTCGGTTCGAATTTTGTAATTCGGTTCGGTTTTTTTGCTTATGTTTTCGGTTAGGAACAAAGAAGATTTATGGAATGTGACATGTAGTAAAAATAATTCAAAGGTCCGAAAAAAAACATGAAAAAAAAAAAACAAATCTAACCTAAATATAAAAATATTGTTTGTCGAGAAAGAAAAAATTAAATTGCGACTGCAACCAAACAAATAAATTAATAAAATGAGGAGCAGCATAATATACCTTAAAGATCACTCGACACTGATGTCTGGTCGGTCCCATAAGAAAATAGTGAACGATTTTATTAGATAACGACATCCTTTAACCTAAGCGAAACCCTTTTTATATTGTATCAATATAGAAGAAGAAACCACATCACGTTTCTTTTTTTCCCTTTTCCTTAATAAAAAGCTTATGTCTTGTTTGGGCTGAACCGAATTTTTTTAATAAATTACAATATTTGGGCTTTGTTTAACATCAAGACCCAACTGACTTGTGCAGTTCACTCAGTTTATTATAGATTTATTTTTAAGTTTTAACTATAATATCTTTTTGATAATTATATATATATATATAGTTATTTATTTATTTATTATAAAAAAAATTTGGGCCGCCTCAGACGTTGGACCCGAGGCGACCGCCTCACTGGCCTCACTGGCCTCCTATGAGCTAGGGGCATTGTAGGACCCCGGTCCCCGCAAGTTAGGTCGGCCAATAAAATTACGTGTATGACTTATGTGATTTTAGGTCGATTTCGTATATGACTTATGCGTATGTGATTTTCATGAATTTTACGCTCGTGAGAATTTTGAGAACTATGTGCAATTAAGTGCTAATGTCGTGAAATTGTGATGACCCTAAAAATTTTGAAGGAGGAATTTCTGAAATAGTAAGGAAGGAATTAACTAAAGTTGGACTATGAATTATCTAGTTGGGTTAAACATTTAAATTTAGGCCCAAATCATACTTGGCCAAATCTTAGAGACAAGGTTCCTTAAAATAAGGAAAACCCACGCCTCCACACCATGTTTCATCCATTTCACCTAAAGAAAATATCTAATCCTACCCTAAAACTCCATAAACTCACGTAAGAGAGAAGACCTCGAAAGTTGAGAGAAAAGAAGCAAAGAAGAAATTGAAGGGGACTCAAAGCAACGCCCTCAAAACAGCTAGGGATTCGAGTAAGTAAGCGAAATCATCCCTCTAAGCTACTTTGAATTTCATTGCTGAAATTTATTAATTAAATCACATTGAGAATTGGGAGAAAAATTGAGTATTTAAGCGCATCATAGACGGCAGATTGGATGTGAAATTTTAATCAAAGGATTTCTTGAGCTAGCTAGGTATTGGGCACACTAACGTATTTAAGACTTGAAATCTTAATATGGAATGATCTTAAGTTAGTACGGGACGTGTTTAGGTGGGAGAAATTAGTAGAGCATAAAGAGTCTGGGTAAATCGGATTATGAGCTAAGTTTCAATTGGATGAAAAATTATTTGAAGGTTTCGGGCGACACTTGAACCTAATAATATAAGTTTCGATCAAACCAATTTTTAGGATAGTAACTTGGGCGAATGTAGTTAATTAATTTAGGTTTCGATCGATGAGAAAGATTAGGTAAGAATCGACCAATTTAAATTAGGAACATGAGACTTTCGATCGAAACTAAGCAGTTAACTTAATCAATCGAGCGAATTGAAAAAATTAGTAGGGATCGTCAATTTTAACATAAATAACGTGACTTTCGATCGAAAGTAAGATTTAAATGTGACAATCGAGCGGAAGAAATCTCGGCGAAACTAGGAAGGAATAGAATTAATCGATCGAAAGATACCAAGAAATGGAATTTCGAGCGAAATTAGGGTTTATATGATTTAAATCAAATGATATAGAGTTTCGACCGAATATAGGAAGCTAAATGGACTTTCGATCGAATGTGGTTAAAATTAAATTGAGTTTCGACCAAATCAATTTATAAGTTAGCAAATTAGCAATTCTATGGGTTTCGACCGAAACCCATATTAATGCATGAGAAATAGCGGCGAAACTAACCCTAACATAATTGAATCGATCGAAACCTCATCTTAAGCTTACGTAATTGATAGAAAGTGAATTTCTTCCACGCATGGTTTCGATCGAAACCTGATAACGTCACGATGACGTCAAAACGCGGCAAGGTGACCTTCGATGCACTTTCGGGCGAAACTAACAATTAACAAATAAAGGATCGGTCAATTGAATTCAAGAGTGATCTAAAGTGAGATTGGATACACAGTTTCGGGCGATGCAAATCTCCGCGAAACTCATCATGTGACAAATCGAGCGAAAGTGAGTCACATAGGAATCAGAAGACGCTTAGTTACTATTAATTTCGATCCAAACTAAACAATTAATTTTGTAATCGGATGATTCTTGAATTGGATGACGTCACAATGACGAAAACACGCGGCGAAACACACGCGATTAGAAAATTAATCGGGCGAAACTTAGCCAAGTCCAAATTAACCAAATCCAACTTATTATTAATACTATTATTAAATATTCTGTTTACCTCCCTTAAGTTGGAAATCGAGAGAGTTAAGGTTTTAGTAAATTAACCTAGCCGAATTATTTGTAGCCAATTAGGAAGTATAAGCTAATCCAAGAATTTAGACAAGTAATTCAATGGAATATTGATATTGTAATTTTACGATTGGAATAGGGACTAATAACATCGCTGGAGCAGTAGCTAGTAGTCGACGGACGACAGGTAAGTAGAAATTCAACTACGACACGTAACTTGCTTGCGTCCATTTATATGAACTACGTGCTCGTGCATTTTATGTGGAACGTGTATGATAAGACATAATAAATTTATATGCATGATGGCATGATTTGCATATGTACATGAGCATAGCATGAGCATTTGCACGCATGAGTAGTACGAAAGGAGCGAAGTAGGAGAGTGCATAAGATCGCCTGTGTGCGATGTATACTCGCCGATGTTGGCGTGTGTGTCGACTCGAATGAAGAGTCACGGCTTCCCCTATGCAGCCTCAAAGCGAATGAAGCTATAAGGCCTGAATAAGAGGCTGGGAAAATACCCCGTATTATAAGGCCTGAATAAGAGGCTGAGGGAATACCCCGTACTATAAGGCCTGAATAAGAGGCTGGGGGAATACCTTGTATGCGGGAAGTACAACCTGGAGGACGCGGCCCGGGGCACACGCTGAGTAAGGGAAGATTCATTCGGGTGACCTACTAGCGTGTAAAACACCACCCGGAGGGAAGATGCCTTCGGGTGACCTCCGAGGTTGGTGGCTTCGGTGTTGGCTACCAGTGCGAAGCACCCGCGTGGAGGCCACACTGAGTAAGGGAAGATTCCTGAGGGTGACCTTCTAGTGTGAGAACCTCCACACTTGAGATCTCTATGATAGGGTGCATAGTGGGAATTGAAAGCCGAGGGCCCGTATGAAATAAGAGTATAAGAAAAAGAGTAAGAGCGTAAGAAAAGAGTACGAGAATGAGGAAAAAGAGTACGAGCGTTAGAAAACGACGGCGTGGATTGTCGATCGTTAGGACACGTGCATTCATGCATAATTTCTGCTTACTGAGCCTCGGTGGCTCATTGTTTATGTTACGTGTTGTAGGTACTGACGATCACGGTACGTGATCAGACTTTTATGCGAGGCCGATCTTTTGACGCAATCCGACCGCTTTTGAGGTGGGAGTGTGTGTATGGATGACGACCTGTGAAGGCCGGGCGCATAGGGAGCTTTTGGCTGCACACACACACACACTTGTATTTTGTGTAGACACGATTTCGATGATTTGTAGAACGAATTACGAATATTCTTTTGACATGTATATAAGACTTCCGCATGCACGTTTAAAATGAAAAATTTTATTCGCATTTTTACGTACTCGCACGATAACAAAGCATTAACACTTAGATTTAGAACGGAATACGAGGGCGGGACGACGGGTCCTGACAGGCATGCCGTCGTTGTTACTGCTTTTTCAATCATCGATTTCTTGGATAACACCTTCACTTTTCCTTTTCATGGTCGCAAATTGCCATACGTCCCTCAAATCTTCAGGAAAATCTGGCTTCGATATGAAAAACGCTGCCCCGTTCTCCAAAGCATGTAAAACAATGTAATCTTTGTCGTCTGCTGACATTACTAAAAAAACAATGATATAATTATATTATGAAAGTTGAAGACTCCATTGAGAATAAATATGTAACAACTCACGAATCACTGGCAAGTCGAATTCTTCAGAGACGACTTGAAGAAGTTCGAAGCCATTTATATCAGGCATGTGTAATTCGGCGACGACCAAATCGAACATTCGACTTTTAATACGAAGTGCGCATAGCGCATCCCTGGCGTTTTTTACTGTCACGGCTAGGATTTAAGAATTGTTTTTAAGAAAAACAAACAAAGGAGAATTAGTAAGAAGAGGAGGAAATCTGGTGACAGTACAGTAAAACCTCTATAAATTAATATTCGATAAAATGATAACCTCTCTAAGATAATAACATCTTTTGTTCCCGACTTGGGGTTTGTAAAAAATCATCAAATTCGATAAGATAATAAGATAATAATTCGTCAAAAAATTTAAACCTAATTGAACTTTCTCCCTAACTTTTTAAATTACAATCAAGAGTTCCAGTGTCCACGAATATAATTGTTAATTATATACAATGAATTAACATCATACATGAATATATCAAATTAGTTATAAACAAATTTATTGATGGATGAATATAATTAATGAAACATATAGAAATACTAAATTAGCTTATTTTAAAAAGTTTATCTGTTAAATGTAGGGAATTGGAGGACTGTGGATCAGCTGCTGCATTTGATTGCACGGGAAATGCAGGGCAGGATCAGAGTTGTTTGTCATGCTCAGAAAGCTCTTAATTCTGCTATATATCATAGAGTTGTGACGCTTACTGGGTTATAGTTAGATACCGTGCTGCGGGTATAGTTAGTGAAGGTAGTATTACGATGATGTAAGTTTTTGCTTTGAGGCAGTGGTGAATGAAAACTCTTTCTACCAAAAAAATATTAATTTATTGATATATTAATATCTCCTAAATTAGTAAAGTTTAAGGTCCCAATGTTATTAATTGAGAGATATTTTACTGTATATGGAGTATTTCCTTACCAATCTGCAAAAAACAGTTGACATATAAAATAAACTATACTAAGAGCTCCAACAAATACACAAAAAGCCCAATTTCAATGTAGTAACAAAAAAATGTCGAGTAGGAAGACTATCGCTAAGTGACATGTAAAAAAACATAAGGGTTAAATAGTTGATCGTAGCATAAATGTCAAGTAGGGAGACACGCAACATTATATTTCAATTTGTTGAGAAATCAGTTGTAATCGACTCGCCTTCGATCAGTGTTTATGCGCTCACCAACGATCAGCTCAATTCGAGCAATCGCAGCTCGAATTAACGCAAAAACAGAACCGAAAATCACAGAAAATGACACAGCGATTTTAACGTGGTTCGGCAACTTTGCCTACGTCCACGGACCAACAGAGCTTTCCTTTCGATTATCCACCAACTAGGATTTTATAGAACTCCAAGTCTACTACGAAACCCTAGTTAACAACTCTCTCTAATTCGCACTCTAGAGAAGTTACGAGAACTCAAAGTAAGCCTGTCGACACCTCTGTTTTGGACTTTATATCAGAAGCTTTCTTCAGGTTTTGGTCGCAATCGTTATTAGCCGTAGGATCAGTCTTCATCGCATCGAACGGCTCGCATCTGCCCGCAGACTATGAAGAAAACGTGGTTTCACTTAAAGAATTGCTTTTCATCGTTTCATCTCATCCTTCGATCTACAAGCCGCGCCACATCGGACGTGTCTCATTGAATCATCCCAGTTCAAATGTCATCCATGCGATAGCGCGCCAATCAGATCGACGGCTCACATTTAATCCCGATTTAAAACCCATCAGACTTAGCAATTTCTTCAGCAGATCAGTTCTCCTTCAGCTATGGCGATGTGACCTCCTTGTCGGCGACTTTCCGGCCAGCTCCGACGAGCTTAGGCGCACCAACTCCCGACAAACTCCACCTTGAGCCTAGAGCTCGCAATTCATGCCCCGAACTCCTCCATAACAGCTCAAGCAAACGAGTTGTCTTTGCTCCAAAAACATACCAGAACCAGTTTTCAGTTTTCAGAGCTTCAGGAATGTTTTTTTTTGCTGTTTTCCTTTCGCAGCTCTTTCGAAGCTCCACCTCGATCGTATCTCCGCTCTCTTGGTCATCAAGCTCCCTTAGGAGCTTTGAGCCTCGAAAGACACCTTGTCGGGCCCAAGTGAGATTGAAATCTCCCACTTGGAACCAACTCGGGCTTTCGAGCTTTCAACCTTCGTTTCCCCCGAAGGTTCTCCCTTTACAGCCTCAAGAGCTTCCTTCCAAGCTCTTAACTCGCTGTCCTTTGCTTTTCCCTTACCCTCATTTCACGGTAGAAGGCTCAGCAACAAGCAAAGCATCATCACAGTCACACTCTGACTCTGAAATTTCAGCCCCATTCTCAGATTTGGTTGAGCTTTCTTGCTCTGCTTCGATCTCCATATCTGAGCTTTCTTCCTCCTCAAGGCTTGACCTCTCATGTGACTTCAACATGCTTTCATTACTTGGTGAAATCGGCTCCACCTCGAGCTCAGAATCAGCACCATCCGAGCTCAAATTTTCCAAGTTCACAACAGCAGTTTTTGCTAAAACTGCTCCAAGCAAGGGTTTTGGAGCAGCTCGTTTAGGCCCCAAACGAGCTTTCTGTGGGTTCCCTTTCACCACATTTAACAGCCACATTTCCTAGTTTCTTTAGGTACAGCTTTCATCACAGAGCAACCCTCCAAGACATAGATTCCATGCCTCTTAAAACCTGATAAAATCAGCCTACTCTGTTTTGAAACTGATATTTTTCCAGAAACTGCTCTCGTGTTGTAGCCTTTCGAATCCAATTCTCCTATGGATATAAGGTTCCTCCTCAACTCCGGGACATACCTAACATTCCTAAGAATACCTACAACATCAGACTTCAGCCTCAAATGCACAGATCCTACACCAAACACTTTGCAAAATCTGCCATTTCCAAGCTTCACTTTGCTTTCGGCTGTTTCTTTGAATCCTTGCAACCAATCCTTGTTGCAAGTGATGTGATAGCTGCACCCTGAGTCAAGGATCCACTCCTTTCTCTCCACATGCTCAGACACACTCAAAATCTCAGCATCTTCATATCCAAATTCTGCAAAATCAGCCACAACTTTCTGCTTGCCTTGAGCTGTGTTTGATCGGATTCTCTTCGGGCAAAATCTTCTAATGTGACCTTCCTCTTGACAATGGAAGCATCTCAGAGGACCCCTAGCCTCATACACATCCTTTCCCTTGCCCTTCTTTTGAGAAAATTTCGACTTCTCCTTCACAAACAACATCTGCGCCAAATCTGATTTTTGCTGAGATTTCAGTGATCTTCCTTGTGTTGAGCTGCCTTGAGCTCAGTGCTGAGAGCACATCATCGAGCTTCAAGGTCTCCCGACCATACAGCAACGCCTCCTTGAAATGTTCATGACTCCTAGGTAGTGAGCAAAGCAATAGCAACGCTTGATCTTCGTCCTTCAATTCCTCACTGATATTTTCCAAATCCAAAATCAGCTTTGCGAATTGATCGATATGAGGTTCTAATGCCTCTTCATCTGCCATCCTAAACGTATACAGAGCTTGCTTCAAGTATAAGCGCCTAGCTAGGGACTTTGTCATGTACAATTCATCCAAGTTCTTCCATAATTCCTCGGCTATGGTCGCCTTCGCAACCTTGCGAAGCACCTGATCACTCAGACATAAAATCGAAGTCGCATATGCTCTTTCCTTGAGCTTTTTCTTCACCTCTGCTGTCATATCCTTCGGTTCCATCTCTTTATCAGGCTTCAAAGCCTCCTCAAGACCTTTCTCAGTCAGAAGTGCCTTCATCTTCGACTTCTAGAGACCGAAATCGTTCGATCCGTTGAAGATCTCCATTTCCAGTCTCGTTGCAGCCATGCTCTGAAGATCGACTTCGATCCGCAGCTACACCGCACCAATTATTGAGAAAACAGCTGCAATCGACCCGCCTTCGATCAGTGTATATGTGCTCACCAATCAATCAGCTCAATTCGAGCAATCGCAGCTCGAATCAACACAAAAACAGAACCGAAAATCACCAAAAAATAACACAGAGATTTTAACGTGGTTCGACAACTTTGCCTACGTCCACGGACCAACAGAGCTTTCCTTTCGATTATCCACCAACTAGGATTTTACAGAACTCCAAGTCTACTACCAAACCCTAGTTAACAACTCTCTCCAATTTGCACTCTAGAGAAAGTTACGAGAGCTTAAAGTAAGCCCGTCGACACCTCTGTTCTGCAATTTATATCAGAAGCTTTCTTAAGGTTTTTTGGTCACGATCGTTATCAGCCGTAGGATCAGCTTTCTTCAGGTTTTGCCCGCAGCTTATGAAGAAAACGTGGTTTCACTTAAAGAATTGCTTTAGCAATTCTTTCATCGTTTCATCTCATCCGTCGATCTACAAGCCGCGCCACATCGAACGTCTCTCACTGAATCATCCCAGTCAAAATCTCATCCATGCGATAGCGCACCAATCAGATCGACGGCTCACATTTAATCCCCGATTTAAAACCCATCAGACTTAGCAATTTCTTCAGCAGATCAGTTCTCCTTCAGCTGTGGCGATGTGACCTCCTTGTCGGCGACTTTTCGGCCAGCTCCGGCGTGCTTAGGCGCACCAACTCCCGACACAATTGCTTAATGATTCCAGCAACTATAGCAAGAAGTTGTATCATCATCGACAACCAAAATGTTGTTTCTATGGAGCGATCTTCTTGATCGAGATGACGAGCTTCTAGTAATTGCTTCCATGGGATTTATCTGCGTTTTACATTAGTCGACGAAATAGAGAAAAGTGATTTTAAAGATGATGTTCAATGTAATGTCCCTACTTTTCTAATTGAATATCTGGTGGATTTCCGCAACGAAAGCCGCGGAAAGCCCATTTTTTTTAAAACTGTTTAAATAAAAACGTATACATGTTATAAATATATTGCTTTACAAAAAGTGTTGTTTTACAAAAAGTATCTTTACAAGGGCCGACGCCCCAAAAATCAAAATAACTAATGCCGCTCCACAGGTCGCATCCATGTACCGCTCTCGCCCTCAAAAGCCCGTGGAGTCACCGTCACCAGCCACTAACCTAGTCCTGACGTTCGCCGACGTCGGACTCATCATTACCTACAACACATAAAGGCCTGAGCGATACGCTCAGTAGGCGAATTAATGCAAATGCAATGCACGCTCGTTCCGACCCTCTACTCTATCTCAATATCAGGGCCCTAGGCTGGACTCACACCCCGCGCGCAATACATAATATACCTGGCCTAGCGCTGCCCACGCTACGGTCCACTGATCGCTCACGTCAGCTTCCTCCCGTAGGTCGCCCCTTCCGCTACCCGTAATAAAAGTCTGGTCGCTCACGCCAGACTAGCGGTGCCCACGCTACAGTCCACTGATCGCTCACGTCATTTTCCTCCCGTAGGTCGCCCCTTCCGCTAAAGAGCCGAAACGACGGTTTGCACCTTGGGTTGCTCAAGCCCAAGTAGACAGATCGCTCACGTCTGTCTCCCGGCCAGTGCCTCATGAGTCCAACCTCAACTCCTCTAAGAGTACGACTGCCGAAATCGGCACACTCAACCCCACTCAATCGACACTATAAAGTGTCACCGCCCACGCGATCATCATCTCTTACAACGTCGTGATATGCTATGCACATGTTATAAAGCACACAAAATAATAATCGCACGTCATGCCATTTCTCACGAATAAAATCACATATTCAATTTCTCGCAGTATTATACTCGATCACATTTAATAAAGCATCAAGAGCCTTTTAACCCCTTTTTGCTCTCGAATACTTGAGTATTTATTAGGCCTCAATTAGCTTAAGGCCCACTCTTAAAATTAATTATAGGTCAATTGGAAATGCCGGTGGTCTTGATTTGGAAATGTCCGATTGGGTATCGACGGAAATCGCCCGATTTTGGAACAGGAGCTCGGCGATTTGAGGGATTTGCCCGATTTGTTTTAGGCTGAAATCGCCCGATCCTGAGCTGCCCGATTTGTCTTAAGTTTCTGGGAGGGTCGCAATCGTGGGCAAATCGCCCGATTTGAAGGGAGCTCGGCGATTTCTTCCTCGATTGAAACTTCGAACTGCTGAAATCGTCCGATTTCTCGCAGCACTCGGCGATTTCCTGGCTGCCTGACGCGTGTTGTGACGAGAGTTTGCCCGATTCCAATTCAGCGCAGGTCACCCGATGTTTGTGCAGTGCTCGATCGATCTCGCCCGATTTGAGGATGCTGTCTTGATTTTTTTTTTTTCTTTTTGGCTGAAGATCATCAATTTGCGGGGGCGACAGGTTGTAGGAATTCTTCTAATTTACCCGATTTATGAGTTTACAGTTGATTCAATAATTTACTTTGAGGTGGTGTATCTATTTGCCCGATTCTGAGCACTACTGAGTTCGCCCGATTTTTTCACAATACATACGCCGTATTTTAATATCTCAAGTATTCTAAGGTTAGATCCATCCTAAATTGCCTGAAATGTCTCCAAAGCACTCTAAAACTAGGATCGCCCGAAATGTCAACAGAACGCACTACAATTAAAGTCATCCGATTTAGCCCTATTCAATCGCTCTTGACCACGTCCCCGAATGATCTCCTAAGCATGCAACGTGTATAGCCACTCTAAAACCCATATGTTGGGTTTCAAATCAGTGGCACATGTCATCAAGCAAACATCAAACGCTGAAATTTTATAGGCCCAAGTTCTTCGTTTCCAAATCCGAATGGTCGAACACCCGAATTTCGAAACTATCGAACTTGTTGATGTGTTGTAGGTGAAGAATACACCTACCTCACTTCCTTAAGCTAGGTTAGATGGTTTGAGTTGAGATGAACTTGCCAAAACTCCTTGCACTTGATCGACTCCTTCCTTACTTTTTTCTTCTTTCTCGGCTCTTTTCTTCACGTTGGTCTTCTCCTTCTTTTCTTTTCTTTCTTGTAAATTTCGTTCCTTGAGTGAAATGGTGATTTTGTGATTTTTATATAAGAATTTACAAGTGTATGTATCACTCCTAACACCTCACGTGCTTAGCATTGCCCTTAAGCAAAGTCCCATTCTTCTTGGGATAGCCAATTATTGTATTTAAATAGGTGTATCATATGGAAATGGGAGCCATGTTCACTTGCTTTAAAAGGGGGAAAATATCTATTTGTTTTATCATTTGGGCCTAAGTTTGGGCCTTAAAGTATTTTCTACCCATTTGAAATCAATTTGGCCCTTATTATTTTAGCTATTCTACTTGGACTCAAATATTAGTTGATTTATTACCAAAAAAAAAATATTAGTTTGATCCATGCTATTTATTGGAGCGTATCGAGTTGGGCCAAAACTGTTTAGATGAATTTCTCACCCGGTTCCCGACCCACTCGAATTCAAATTTCATTGATTCGAGCTTGTACAAAATTTATTACGTCCAAATCCCGTATTAAAATTTACGGGTGTTACATGCACTCCTCCTTATAGAAATTTCGTCCGCGAAATTTAGGTTGTCGGGAACAACTCGGGGTAGCGATTCTTCATGTCATCCTCTCGCTCCCACGTAGCCTCTTCGACTAATTGGTTTTGCCAGAGTACTTTGACTAATGGGATATCTTTATTCCGAAGTCGTTTCACTTCTCGCATCAAAATCTCCACCGGTTGTTCTTCGTAACTCAAGTCCGGTTTCAAGCGTTGGCGAAGTCCTTTATTATTCAGCACGTGACCTGGGTCCGCCACGTATTTCCGTAATGTTGACACATGGAAGACATCGTGGACTTGTGCCAAGGATGCCGGCAGTTCAAGCTGGTACGCAACTTCACCGACTCGCTTCAGAATTCTGAAAGGGCCTATGTACCTTGGACTCAACTTTCCCTTTCGTCCAAATCTCTTCACGCCCTTCATGGGTGATATCCTGAGAAACACCCAATCATCTTCTGTAAATTCTAAGGGCCTTCGTCTCTTATCGGCGTAGCTTTTCTGACGACTTTGGGCTGCGTGCATTCTATCCCGAATCTTCGCAACAGCTTCAGTCATTTCTCGGACCATCTCGGGGCCCAATAGTGTCCTTTCACCGATCTCATCCCAGTGAATTGGGGAGTGACATTTTCGCCCGTATAAGGCTTCATAGGGCGCCATTCTGATTGTCGCCTGATAACTGTTGTTGTATGAAAATTCTATCAGAGGGAGGTACTTACTCCAACTTCCCTTGGAGTCTAGTACACACACCCTCAGCATATCCTCAAGTGTCTGAATAGTCCTTTCCGACTGTCCGTCGGTCTGGGGATGATAGGCTGAGCTGAAAGACAACTTCGTTCCCAAAGCCTTCTGTAAACTCACCCAGAAGTTGGACAGGAATCGTGAATCTCGGTCTGAAACGATAGATATCGGGATCCCGTGTAGCCTAACTATCTCTTGAATATAGAGTTCTGCGTACTTATCCGTGGAATACGTCTGTTGGATGGGTAGGAAGTGGGTGGACTTGGTTAGTCTGTCAACGATCACCCAGATTGCGTCGTGGCCTTCACCGTCCTCGGTAGCCCGACGACAAAGTCCATGGTTATGTGGTCCCATTTCCATTCAGGCGTCGTTAATGGTTGTAGCATCCCTGAGGGCCTCTGGTGTTCCGCCTTGATTTGTTGACAAGTTAGACAGTGGCTCATGAAGGCAGCAACGTCTTTCTTCATACCCGGCCACCAGAAATTGTTTCGTAAGTCTCGATACATCTTCGTCGCACCAGGGTGAACTGAGTAAGTGGTAGCATGTGCCTCCATCAATATACTTCTACGGATTCCTCATTTTTAGGCACATACAGACGGGCTTTGTACGTTAAACTCCCGTCTTCTCGGATTTTAAAATCTGACGGGGTATCTTCGCTCTGTTCCCCTTGGATTCTTAAGTATAGCTCGTCTTCCTTATGAGGTTCAACGATTTGGTCTCAGCGTCGGTTTGAGAGTTAGTGATTCCATTCTCGCTTCAACTTCCCCGAAATTTAGCACTTCCACCCCAAGCTGGTTCAATTCAACATTCATTGCCTTTCGGCTTAATGCGTCTGCGACTACGTTGGCTTTGCCCGGGTGGTAGTTGATTATGCAATCGTAATACTTCACAAGTTCGAGCCATCGCCGCTGCCTCATATTTAATTCTTTCTGGGTGAAGAAATATTTTAGGCTCTGGTGATCCGTGTAGATCTCACACCTCTCTCCATAGAGGTAGTGTCGCCATATTTTTAGAGCGAACACTGCAGCAGCGAGTTCCAAATCGTGTGTGGGATAATTCTTCTCGTACTCTTTTAATTGTCGGGAGGCATAGGCAATGACCTTCCCATTCTGCATGAGTACGCATCCCAAACCATTCTTTGATGCATCACTGTAGACCGAAAATCCTTCGGTTCCAGAGGGTATTGTTAAAACCGGAGCAGTCGTCAGCCTTTTCTTCAGTTCCTGGAAGCTTTGCTCACATGATCCGTCCACTTGAATGGTGCGTCCTTCTTCGTGAGACTAGTGAGCGTTGAGGCAATGCTAGAAAAATCTTTTATGAATTTTTGGTAGTATCCAGCGAGTCCGAGAAAACTCCGAACTTCCGTGGGCGTGGTTGGTCGCGGCCAATTTTCAATTGCCTCGATCTTGCTGGGGTCTACCGAAATCCCGTTCCGGGAAACGATATGCCCCAGAAATACCACTTGTTCTAACCAAAACTCACACTTCTTAAATTTTGCGAACAGCTGCTTTTCCCGTAGGATCCCTAGAACCGTTCTCAGATGCCCTTCGTGCTCCTCCCTCGTCTTAGAATATATGAGGATGTCGTCTATAAAGACAATGACAAACTGGTCCAGGAATTTCTTAAAAACCCTATTAATCAAATCCATGAAGGCAGCGGGCGCATTCGTCAGTCCGAAAGGCATGACTAAGAACTCGTAATGCCCGTACCTTGTGCTGAACGCTGTCTTCGGAATGTCCTCCTTACGGATTTTTAGTTGATGATATCCAGAACGCAGATCGATCTTTGAGAATACTGTTGCTCCTTGCAGTTGATCAAACAGGTCATCGATCCTAGGCAACGGATATTTATTCTTGATTGTGATCTTATTCAGTTCTCGATAATCTATACACAACCTCATCGACCCGTCCTTGTTCCTTACAAACAGTACCGGCGCTCCCCATGGTGAGAAGCTGGGTTGGATGAATCCCTTCTCAAGTAGTTCCTCTAACTGTTCTTTTAGCTCCCGCAGTTCGTTTGGCGCTAACCGATACGGGGCTTTTGATATTGGGGCCGCTCCAGGCACGAGATCAATCGTGAACTCGATTTCTCGATTGGGTGGTAAGCCAGGAAGGTCATTCGAAAACACTTCGGGGTATTCGTTGACTATAGGGATGTCCTCGAGCTTTGGTGGAGATGATTCCTCGGCTTTCACCGCGAATGGAAAGACTTGCAACCCGTATTTAGGAGTCGCTGAGCCTTAAGCGCTGATATCTGAGCAACTTTATTTCTACTCGCTTTTCCAGAGAATACGAACTCGTCTCCCTCAGGTAACCGAAATCTCACAACTTTCCTAGAACAATCGATCATGGCCCCAAATTTTGAGAGCCAGTCCATCCCGAGGATGATGTCGTAATCATTCATCGGAATTACAATTAAATCCGCGTTTAGGTATCTACCCTCTATATCCACCGGGAAGTTTTCTACTACTAAGTTGGTCCTAGTTGGTTCTCCGTGAGGTAGAGATACCACGAAATTTGACTTGGAGTTGGTGGGGTAGATTCCTACTCTAGTCACGTAGCTAGCCGACACAAACGAATGTGTGGCGCTCGAGTCGATTAAGATTGAGGTGGGCACGTGAAAAATCTTCAACATACCCGTTACAACTGTGGGGTTGGCTTCCGCTTCCTCGCTGGTCAAAGTGAAGACCCGAGCTGGCACCGGAGGAGGTCGAATAAGCGGTTGACTCGGAACTTGGGACACCAGCTCGTTGCAGTTTCTTGCGTAGTGTCCCATCTGTCCGCACCTAAAGCACTGGGGGGTCACATTTGATCTTGCTCCAAAGCATACCCCTGATGGTAGCGTCCACATTGCTGACATTGTGGCGCGAGATTCGGGGGTCGGCTTGGGATGTTTCCCGGCCCTTGATTCTGCCTTGGTCGCCAATTTTGCTGGCCCGTCTGGTTTCCTCGGTTATTAGTGCCCCTCCCGAGAAATTGGCATTTTCTATCTCCTCCTACTCCACTTGGTGGGTTCTCTCTCCTCTTCCTTGCCTCCTGAGCTTCTGCGACTACTCGCTCGGCTTGTTCTGCTATTAGAGCACGTTCGGTCACTTGCATAAACTCCATCTGTCGTGCTCCTGCTATGCTCAGGTCCCGATAAATTTCGGGTTTGAGCCCCTGGATGAACCTTGTCACCTTCAGTGTGTTGGTTGAAATCAGATGTGGAGCGAATCGGGACAATTCTTCAAACTTGCGGATGTACTCCGCGACAGGCATGTTGCCTTGCTTAAGGTTCATGAAGTCGTACATCCTCTGCTCCTGGTCATGAGCAGTGAAGTACTTGTTGAAGAACAGTTCTTTGAACCTCCCAAGTACTTTCACTGTGCTCCACCAGTAGCGCGCGTTGTCCCGAAGGAGGGAAACAGCGCAGAGGACCTTTTCGTTATCTGGCACCCGGCTATAGATAAACATATCTTCGATGGTGCCGACCCAATCTTCAGCCACCGCAAGATTCGTGGCTTCGCTGAACGTTGGGGGTTCAGTTTTCGAAACCGTTCCCCGATGATTTCGACTCATTCGGGTTGCGGGGAGGAGCGGCGTTCCGACGAGCTTCGATGATGGATCAACTCATTGATCTGATCCGATTGTCGTCGGATCAGGTCAGTCAGTTGTTGAATGGTGGAGTGGTCGTCATTTGGAGGGGATTCAGACCTCGCTCCACGGCTGGTTTCGCCCACAAACTCTCTACGTGTCCTCGGCATTCTTAGTTAGATTTATAATTAACACAAATAGGCAAGAATATTCAGCACGAATTTTATTTTTTAAAAGCACTCAAAACTTACGGGCAGGCTGGTTCTCTCGGCTTTCGAGCGGCAGTACATGGACGGTCTTCAGAATCTAGAGCCGAAGCTCTGATACCACCTGTAACGTCGCTACTTTTCTAATTGAATATCTGGCGGATTTCCGCAACGAAAGCCGCGGAAAGCCCATTTTTTTTCAAAACTTTTTAAATAAAAACGTATACATGTTATAAATATATTGCTTCACAAAAAGTGTTGTTTTACAAAAAGTATCTTTACACGGGCCGACGCCCCAAAAATCAAAATAACTAATGCCGCTCCACAGCTCGCATCCATGTACCGCTCTCGCCCTCAAAACCCCGTGGAGTCACCGTCACCAGCCACTAACCTAGTCCTGACGTTCGCCGACGTCGGACTCATCATTACCTACAACACATAAAGGCCTGAGCGATACGCTCAGTAGGCGAATTCATGCAAATGCAGTGTGCACTCAATCCCAAATCCCGACACCTTACCACATGATATAATGCAACGCTCGTCACCACCCTCTACTCTATCTCAATATCAGGGCCCTAGGCTGGACTCGCACCCCGCGCGCAATACATAATATACCTGGCCTAGCGGTGCCCACGCTACGGTCCACTGATCGCTCACGTCAGCTTCCTTCCATAGGTCGCCCCTTCCGCTACTCGTAATAAAAGTCTGGTCGCTCACGCCAGACTAGCGGTGCCCACGCTACAGTCCACTGATCGCTCACGTCAGTTTCCTCCCGTAGGTCGCCCCTTCCGCTATAGAGCCCAAACGATGGTTTGCACCTTGGGTTGCTCAACCCAAGTAGACAGATCGCTCACGTCTGTCTTCCGTTCGGTGCCTCATGAGTCCAACCTCAACTCTTCTAAGAGTACGACTGCCGAAATCGGCACACTCTACCCCACTCAATCGACACTATAAAGTGTCACCGCCCACGCGGTCATCATCTCTCACAATGTCGTGATATGCTATGCACATGTTACAAAGCACACAAAATAATAATCGCACGTCATGCCATTTCACACGAATAAAATCACATATTCAATTTCTCGCAGTATTATACTCGATCACATTTTATAAAGCATCAAGAGCTTTCTAACCCGTTTTTGCTCTCAAATACTTGAGTATTTATTAGGCCTCAATTAGCTTAAGGCCCACTCTTAAAATTAATTATAAGTCAATTTAAGGAATGGGCTTAAATTTGGGTCAAAGCCCATCTAACACAAGGCCTAGGTCAACTCATCTAGGTTGTCAATTCTAGGAGTTTGAAATTCTCATCGCCACTGCAAATCATCACCACCAAGAGCTCGCCCGATTTGGGTCGTTGCTAGACTTGCACGATCTCAACTGACAAGCTCGGCGACTCTGCTACCCGGCTGTGAGTAGGTCCAATTGGAAATGCCTGTGGTCTTGGTTTGGAAATGTCCGATTGGGTATCGACCGAAATCGCCCGATTTTGGAACAGGAGCTCGGCGATTTGAGGGATTTGCCCGATTTGTGTTAGGCTGAAATCGCCCGATCCTGAGCTGCCTGATTTGTCTTAAGTTTCTGGGAGGGTCGCAATCGTGGGCAAATCGCCCGATTTGAAGGGAGCTCGGCGATTTCTTCCTCGATTGAAACTTCGAACTGCTGAAATCGTCCGATTTCTCGCAGTGCACTCGGCGATTTCCTGGCTGCCTGACGCGTGTTGTGACGAGAGTTTGCCCGATTCCAATTCAGCGCAGGTCAATGTTTGTGCAGTGCTCGATCGATCTCGCCCGATTTGAGGATGCTGTCTTGATTTTCTTTTTTTTTTTCTTTTGGCTGAAGATCATCAATTTGCGGGGGCGACAGGATGTAGGAATTCCTCTAATTTACCCGATTTATGAGTTTACAGTTGATTCAATAATTTACTTTGAGGTGGTGTATCTATTTGCCCGATTCTGAGCACTACTGAGTTCGCCCGATTTTTTCACAATACATACGCTAATTTCCATCGCTCCCTAAAATGCCCTATTTTAATATCTCAAGTATTCTAAGGTTAGATCCATCCCAAATTGCCTGAAATGTCTCCAAAGCACTCTAAAACTAGGATCGCCCGAAATGTCAACAGAACGCACTACAATTAAAGTCATCCGATTTAGCCCTATTCAATCGCTCTTGACCATGTCCCCGAATGATCTCCTAAGCATGTAACGTGTATAGTCACTCTAAAACCCATATGTTGGGTTTCAAATCAGTGGCACATGTCATCAAGCAAACATCAAACGCTGAAATTTTATAGGCCCAAGTTCTTCGCTTCCAAATCCGGATGGTCGAACACCCGAATTTCGAAACTATCGAACTTCTTTATGTGTTGTAGGTGAAGAATACACCTACCTCACTTCCTTAAGCTAGGTTAGATGGTTTGAGTTGAGATGAACTTGCCAAAACTCCTTGCACTTGATCGACTCCTTCCTTACTTCTTTCTTCTTTCTCGGCTCTTTTCTTCACGTTGGTCTTCTCCTTCTTTTCTTTTCTTTCTTGTAAATTTCGTTCCTTGATGAAATGGTGATTTTGTGATTTTTATATAAGAATTTACAAGTGTATGTATCACTCCTAACACCCTCACGTGCTTAGCATTGCCCTTAAGCAAAGTCCCATTCTTCTTCGGATAGCTAATTATTGTATTTAAATAGGTGTATCATAGGGAAATGGGAGCCACGTTCACTTGCTTTAAAAGGGGGAAAATATCTCTTTGTTTTATCATTTGGGCCTAAGTTTGAGCCTTAAAGTATTTTCTACCCATTTGAAATCAATTTGGCCCTTATTATTTTAGCTATTCTACTTGGACTCAGATATTAGTTTGATCCATGCTATTTATTGGAGCGTATCGAGTTGGGCCAAAACTGTTTAGATGAATTTCTCACCCGGTTCCCGACCCGCTCGAATTCAAATTTCATTGATTCGATCTTGTACAAAATTTATTACGTCCAAATCCCGTATTAAAATTTACGAGTGTTACATTCAATAGATGAAATTTATAGATGTCTCTTTTGCTCTTACAATGCCCATTTTATTTTGTTTCCTGTTATATTAATTGATACAACTCTGTGCTGATACATAAAATAAGAAAACCACATTTAAGAATTTGCTTTGACATAAGGGGGTTGGTGCCAAAAGTATTTTGAGTGAAAAACAAAAATTAACTTTCTTATGATAGTATCATAAGAGAATATCTAGGGCTACAATAATACTTTAAGCAAGTCATTAAAACCTATAAAATCTTCATATTTGGAGTCTACTTAATAATTTGATGTGATATGATATACTTTAATGCAACATTCATGTATCTTATCTTAATGCATAAATGTTCTTTGTTTTTTAATATAACGTCGACTAATCTATACGGGGGCCAAAGGAAAATGGAGCTAAAGGGATCACCGGGCCCTAGTTGTTCTTGATTTACAAAACAAAACTAGAAGTGGAGTCAAAATTAGGCAGGCTGAAATTAAGAAATGATTATTAGAGTTAAGTAATAAAAGAACTTAGTAACAAATAAGACTAGTAAAAGTATGAAGTTAGCATTGGAACAGAGAGTTTAGGGACTTCCCATGCCAGCTAACATCTCCAACGGAAAAAGAAATAGCTTTAATGAGGGGTCAAAATTCGTAAAGACATTATGGAAAAAGATACAGGTACCGCCAGGTGGTTGTCAAGATAGGGCCGCGCCACTGCATAAAAACTGAAACTTCTTGCAAAAGCTGCTGCTGCGGGACGACTCACTATTCTAAACAACGTACTACGCAAGATTTATTTCCGGGATTTTGGGGTAGAGCTAATGTCAGCTGCAAAAAGCAACTATAGGAAGCCGCTATAGAATGGGGACTTCGCAGCCATTTCAAGGAGACGAAGATAAAATAGAAGAAACAACATACTTAGCTGCAAAATAACTAGCTATATTTTTACATGTTCTTGAGAGGAAAATGAGAGAAAGATAATATCATGACTGTGTAATCTTCAAAACTGAAAAAAGAATCTTGAATGCGGTCCGTGGACGTAGGATTCTAAAGGATCCGAACCACGTAACTCTTTTTTCCCTTTACGTCCTTATTATATCCCAATTCACGTCAGCTCACGTGCACGACCTAAACGTTGTTATCGCAACTCTACTGCTACATTATCTACACGGACCTAAAAATATTCGTTGATTGGGATAGCCCTAAATTTTGTATTTTTTGCCGAGAATGTAATGGATGCTTCTAATGTAGTGACGTGGATCAAGGATTTGTCTGCTTTCAAATAGCATTGAGATAATATGCTTCTAAGGATGTATCTATAATCGCTTAAATGTGATTTCGCTTACAAAGCAAACAAGATAATAATCAAATACCTTCATGATACAAATACACATGTATTAAGATTTTACTGTAGCACTGGAACTTCAAGTGTTTGTTAGTATCGAACGGTTCGAGTAATCAAAATAAAACGAATATCGACAAACTATCATATGCTTAACAGACAATTGTACCTATCGATAATAGCATAACAATGGCAAGTATTTGAATATCGAATCCTGAGTGACATGTGGTGTACTAATGTAAAGTGCAGGTGCGACATGATAAATAAAACGAATACGTGTAATTACCATCACCAACGTGCGATAGGCAGTGGACCAATCGTTTGTAGTGTAAAGGTGAATAAACGAGTATCGAACACGAGGAATAAACTTGATTACTAGTAATAACCTATCAACTCGATATCTAGCCTAAATAAGGTGCGCATAGTATTTATACAACGAATTAACCTAACAGACCAATCCCAAAGCAATGAGAGTTAAGCAAAATGACTAAAACTGGTGAGAGTGCTTTTAGATAATAAAGATGTGCTCGGGATTCGAATTCCGCTAGGTACTATCGTTCTAAGACAATATAATATCGCTCCTACGTGATTCTTGACTAAGTCGCAATAATTTCCTACCCACTCACGAATTTGCTATCGCCCTAGATGCTCGTGGGGATCTAAGATTCAATAATTACTAATAGCAAGGATCGAGTATTTGTTGTCGCCCTATGCTCGAACCCTATCACCTATGAACGGCCTAATCGTTGTTTAGCTGTCGCCATAAACGATTTTCCACACATTCACTTTAACATGTAGACATACTAAACCGAGGAAACACGTTCGTAAATAGATAAATAGTCAGAATACACGAGTCACGATAAGATATGTCGTAAGTACGAATCGACCTAGCGTTCATCTACTCCCAAATACAGAAGGGAATTAGCTACTCATAATTGAAAGGGAAACAGCGAAAGAATTAGGGAACGAGGATGAAAGACTCATGATCTTGGGTACTGATGGATCTGGGATGGTATCGTGGATGAATCTTCGTTCTTCGTTCATTTCGGCGCGATTTCGTCGTTGATCCGTCTCTTGCGCTTCTCGAGTGGAATTCTCTGCTCTTGGCATGTATTTTTCGTCTCTGATTGATTAGGTTTTAAGTTCTAAAAGGTGTCCTTCTTTCTGAGTCGAAATTGGACTTTTATACTGTCTTTCGCTAGCTTCACGGCCTGGGACATGGGCCTTCACTGCAGTGACTGTCATAACTCAGCTTCGCATCGCCTCTGTCAATTGTCACGGCCTGGTTCACCATGTGTGACGACCGTGACACTCTTCTGCTTGGATTCGTCAGTGTCAGCATTCTGTCACGGCCTCGTTTTCGCTCCTTTTTCGCCTGATAGCCGTCGTAAGGTCCTACAATATCAAATAGGTGTAAATAGAGCAAATAAATGCATAAAATGATTACGAAAACTATATTATGAC